>CM026421.1:12887116-13612116 GCA_014871385.1 Ceratodon purpureus | reverse complement strand
TTAGTTCAGTTACTATGAATCATCAACCTGACTGCATTTACTCATGGGCAGCCTTGCTGTGAGATAAATCAAAGAATTAATTTCTTGTGGTACTTCCCAAGTGGGTGACCCTGATTGGTTTCCTTAATGTTTTAAAGTAGTCAAAAAATCAAGTCTCTTCTTTTCTTTTTATCTTTAATCTTTCACTTTAAAACCTGCTTACTTTTTTATTAGCCCGACCTAGGTTCCATTTCAATGCAAGGAGATTATTTATGTCGATTTACATTTCCATTTTCACGTAATATGCTGATTTAAGTTTACCTGTCCATTTTCACAAGCAGGTGTCTAAGGATTTGAAACTCTCTTAATTTGATTTTTGTAGCTTCTCAATTCATCTTCTCCCACTTGCTTCCAAGTCGTGTACTTCTAACTTCTAGCTATTCTTTAAATGTTGTTGCAGGATATAAAGTTTACTATGCCCTTTAATGCCTCAGGACCGCCCACAACTACTGTTGAAGATCTTCAAGATTTGCTAGAATTTGAGAAGTCTAATCCTGGCCAGGTGAGAACGTGACAAGAATCTGATCTTCATTACTCAGTTGTAAAGTTCACATTTCATGATAATCATGACTCAGTTTCTGCCTTACCAAGGTTAATTTATACGAGTTCGATTTATTGAGAATTCCCTAAATTTTTTGAATGCTTTGGGAATAGGATTCGTGATTTAAAATGTTAACTGTAGCAATTTCCCACTTAGAGGTGTTCGTATACTGACTTCAATCAATATGGAGATTCAGACAAGAGTGGTGAATGAAAGGCAAGCATCGGACAGTGGTCCGCAATCAATGTTGTGCTTCGAAGGTTTTTCTGATGTGCATCGATTCTATGATTTCCTTCTTAATCACAGGTACACACCATCTTTTAGGTTATAAGATATGGAGCGTCTGAGCATTTGCATAACTAAATCCATTCCCCTTATTCTTTGACACTGGAAATACACGAAAATGCCCTTTTGGTCTGTCAAATTTGTAGATTAGCTTATTTGTGCTAACGACATTGTTGTGGAATGAAGGTTGTCATATTTTTGGTTTTGGCACTAGTGTACTGACGTCGTACATGTGCATGTGGGGTTAACTCAGATCTCTTCTTAATTCCACGGCTGCCATGGATGTTCCTGTCCTTTACGCACCAACAGCATTTGATAATGCGTCCCTTAGCGTACCTGAGGTGAGTCTATCTCTTTCAGATTCATGGGCTTTTCTGAATTTGGTTGGAGGTACCTTGGTAGACCTACTGGCTTTCCGTTTCTTTTCCTGCATAAGTAGATACTAGTTGTATTGTTCTGTGTATGCAGTGTTATTGTTCAAAATAACTAAGTTTGCATGGACGTCACTAATTGTTATACCTCAATCTTTCCATTGTTATTTATTTGTTTGTCTAATATAGCTGTGGTCAACAGATGACTTGCAAGCAATTACAACGTACAGATAATTTAGCTCATCGTCAACTACGTAATAGTAAGAGAGAGGATAGCCTCAAGTGTACAGAGATAGCCAGCAACACAACATACACAATGGAGATAAAGGGAATGTTTCTTCCACCTTGGGTGATCATTCGGCTCTGTACAGTGCTTCAAGATTCTCAACCTCTCGGCTTCTCCGTACGGTGAGTTTATGCAAATCTTACAGTCTGTTATTTATTAAGACTCTGTAACAGTTTCACTTCTCAGATCCCCGAAATACTTCTCAAATGTTTGGAAACGTAATCCAGAATATTTTGCTGTAGGTTCGCGACAGATTCACTTACGGAGGGGCTCAACATAGCTCAAGAGGAGCTTACTGACAATGCAAAACCTGCTAACTTCAAGAATTTCTTTGCAACATTACATGCTCCCACAAATCTTGAGACAGTATCAGAAACTAAGTGTGAATCTTCTACCGTCTCTCCATCAGAATTCAATCAACCTTCAGGTGTGGGAACTGCTGTTGTGAAGGAACTCAAGTTTGATAGCGGTTCGTACAAGGCAGTACTGGCACCTCTTCAATTGGCGGCTTCAGTTTGAGAACCAGATGCGTGTCCTCACCGAGTTTATTTGTAGTCATAATTTTCATTTTTCTCTAAATCACTGTTGTATTCAGCACATTAGATCATGCAAGCAACGTTGTCCCTACTGGTCTTGTGGAAGGCCTGGTTGGGACGTGAACAACATGGCCAAGCGGATTTGGCACTGAACACAGTAATCAAGTTGTTATTTAGTGGAAAAAGCCAATTAGAGATATGGTTGTGATCATCTCTCTTGTATTATAGAAGTGGAAGTTTAATATTAATTTGACATGGTCATGCGTAAAGAGTCTCTTTTAAATGTTGTTTTCATATATTTTATCTTGCTATCTTAATGTGAAAGCAATTCTCTGAGATTCAACCTATTTAGTGCCTCAGAACCCTCACAGGAGTTCGTAACTATGCAGGTGACTTCGCTTGTTTCTAATCTTGTAGTATTCCTGTGGAAAAGAAGTTTTCGAAGCTCAATGTTTCTTACCTTTTGGAAATCTCATACACCGGGGTGGTTTTGGCATATTTATATATACAGTATACTGTTCGATGTGGACAATTATTTCAAAAGGTCAGTAG
Organism: Ceratodon purpureus; assembly: GCA_014871385.1. NCBI lineage: Eukaryota > Viridiplantae > Streptophyta > Bryopsida > Pseudoditrichales > Ditrichaceae > Ceratodon > Ceratodon purpureus. Next base: position 13,609,506 of record CM026421.1, on the reverse strand, counting down.
TTTCTGCCAGATCCATGTCACATGCAGTACAACTGATGTCATTTAATACATGTTTGCCATTTCGTTGAAACTGTTGCCCTTCTGAGCTCTCCTTGTTTTTTCTCTTTGTTCTCATTGTTCACCGTTGTAATCTTTGAGGGACAGCTTTCGGGTACAAGTTCAGTATTATTGTATAGGGATCTTTTGTACTTTGGGATTGATAAATGATATGTACTTCCATCCTTCGATCGCCAACAAAGCCCCAGACAGACCTTTTCAGAACCTGTCATCTTAATGGTCTCGGTGAGTGGGTGCCACGATTGAGTACTATAAATTGCTAGGGATTGGAAAAAGATTCCCTTCGAACCGAGAGAAATTGCCAAGAAATCTTACGCTAAGGAATGTTGCGTTTCTGTTGAGATGCAGAAATTTGGCTTGTGGAGTTCTGTGGCATGTAACTTGGAGCTAACTAAACGCTTCTACTACGGTAAAAATCTAGGTTCTACCATGTTTTGTTCTTTTCCTGTTTCCTCTTAGAGTCTTGACGTTTTTGGAGGGTGCAAATAGAATCTTATTTTACATCGTAAAAAACAGTTGTACAATTGTTGTACTGCCTGTCGTAACATTCGCTTTTCTTGCCGGATATTCTCGTATAACGTTTGAAGAATTAGTTGAAACTACATCCACGAAAATAGAAATTCTCTTCGCAAGTTGAATTACCGTCACCGATACAGTTAAAAATCTCGCGAGTTGAAATTACCGTCATAGATTTAGGAAAATTCTTCTTCAGTTGAAGTTGCTGCCACAGAGATGAATTTTTCACAAGGTTCTGGAATATCGATCAAGTTCTGGAATATCAACCAATGGTGGATACCCAGCTGCATGTGCAAGAAAACACAGGTACTGCTGAACGTTTGTCATTAATCCAAACACTGGAGGAGCACACGCAACCATTCAGAAGGAATTGCAGAACAACTCAGAGCTTGATGTATGGAACCAATTGGAATATACAGGCGCCAGACAGCCTGCTTCTAGAACGCTTCTGGGGATTTGGAGTTCTGGTGGGGTCTGGATACATCAGGTAGCTTCTTCCACAGCTTCTCATGTTTTGTTGGACCCACCAGCGATGAGGCCTTTGAGTTCTTATTTTCTTTTTAAGTTAACTGTTTAAGCTTCTGGAACCTCTAACTTGGCAGTGGGTACTGTTGGCCACTCCACCTGCGTGTCATCTGGGTTTACGATTTGTCTGTAAATTAACTGAGTTATGTTTGTGTCTCTCAGACTTGTCCTAGGAATGTGGGTTTATCTTAATTTACTGAATTGATTCTGCATTAGGATTATCGGCACTTTGATCAATTCTGTCCCTAACCAAGATACGAGAATATCAGGCTGGTAGGTGATCAGTGGGTTTTGAAGCTTTCTAGATGCACGTTATCATGCAATAAAAATCCTCTGCATGTCCCACTCGCTGTGGTGAATCAATTGAGTTTTAAGACTGGTTCGTGTTACAAGTTCTAACTTAGTCACAGGGTTCGAAAGTGGTGCTGTATGCTGTACCTTAGCTTCACTGAAGGACTGGGGCCCTTCTATCTTACACCCAGAGTTGGCGTAAATAAGGCAGCTATGGGGTCCCCATTTTATTACCCAGCTTTTATACCGGGTCTCCATTTCGTTACCCGGCTTTTATACCAGACCCTGGGTTCAATCAAAACTTTGATTAATTTGCTGGCCTGGTGGTTACTTCCTAGCTAAACCTAACAATCAGGGAATTTGGTACCAAGATTCTCATAATATAGTAATTTTGAGCTAAATTACAACTGAACATGCCAATACACCGATGAGCAATCCGAGAAGCAGAGAAGTATTTTAATTCCGAGAGCCTGCATACTGTATGTCAGTATGTATTATTTGGTCTAGTATTTTGACAGGAGTTCGGAATTGTATACTTCAGTGATGCATGATTGTTCTAGTCTCCACTATAGCTCTTCATTTTTCAGTGACAATGAAATATTCATTTGAGGAAATGGTACGTAAAAAGATTAAGTTGGCCAATTGCTATCTCATATAATCGTGCCAGACAAGCCAGAGAGCTGGCATCGCAATCTACATCAACAGTGATAAGAAGATTCCGAGAGTTTGTTGAATTTGATGAGTTCAAGGTTCAAGGTACAAGGACAGCCTTTCAATGAAATCCACATTGAAGATGCGTGAGGGAAGGTTCACTGTAGATCCCTTGGCAGGCCATCTTATCTAAGTAAGCTCATCCAACTCTGATGAACAAACTTGGGGAGTGAATGTCAGGAAGGTAAAACCTTCAACAGATCAAATTTCTGATGAACAAACTTGGGGAGTGAATGACAGGGTGGTAAAACCTGAAACAAGTACCGTTACACCATAGCAGGTTTGCCACCTAGCAAACAAATATTTAGTTCTTTTGAAAAATAAGGTTTGTCTCTCAAAAATCAAATTTCTCAATTTTCGTTTCTAGGAAAAAAAAAAAAAATCAGCAAAAAAGACCTAATATGTCGTAGAAATAACAAAACATTGCACAAACTAATTTGTTATATTTTAGTTTTTTTTTTTCAGAATTTTTATATTTTTATATTCTGATTTTCATAATTATGTTTAGGCCAACCTACTATGGTATTACAATATTGTAATTTGTTGCGCTCAAAGTTCTATTTTAATGTCTATATTCATATTTATACATCATTAGTTTCACCAATATTTTATCATGCCAGATTTACTTTGTTTTTAGTTGATAAACAAAAACAAAAAATATTGAAACCATTATATTTGACAGTGGCTAAGGTCGAGCCACCCATTACCAAACAGGTAATGTTACATGCCTGTTATACCCATCTGCAACATGCAACATATGTAAAAATAGTCATTAGCTCCACGCATTTCTGACCATTTCCGATTTTTGTGGATGGTTATAAACATGCATAGGATGGTTATAAACACGCATAGGATGGTTATAAATAGACATGGTGGTTCTAACAAATTTGTGTTAAAGAAATTCTAACTTTGTCTATTCACAATTATATATACCGGGATGATTAGAAACTACTGCTACAGTGAGCGGTTATATAGCACTCTATAGATTGATTATGGATTACAAGCAACGTTTCACTTCAAATAATTACAACTATTTGAATAGTGGGAATAAAATCACGGAACTTTTTGCAATCAACTAGAACCTTATGTTTGCACACATGAAAAATCTTCAAAAAATTATAAACCTTAATGTCATCTGCAATCGGTTGTGGGTGGCTCGACCTTAGTGTCCTTAATGGGTCAATTACTGAATGAACTCAAATTTGAGATAATGATCCCAATCTGCATGGGATTGATTGCGTAAACGAGCTGAATCTCTTTCTTTCACTTTGGCTGCATGGAGCACAGCACATCCACAGCCCACTCAACTTATTCACAGACACAAGCTGAGTGAGTTTGGGGTGTAGCTCTAAGTTATCACCTATGGTGATGGTACAGCAGGCATTATTGTTCATGACAAGGTCCTGCAAGCCTGGCCAGACAGTGCCCATCTCAATGATAATGATGGTAGGAATATCATAAAATGGTGGAAATAAAGACGTTTTCCTGGCTTGTCCGATGAGGGTGTGTACTTTATTTTCTTGCAATGGATTTTGTTCAATTGCTTCCAAAAAAATAAAAATAAATAAAGGAGTTTTGGATACAAGTATTGGACTTTTTGTTCAAGGACATCATTTTCGAAGATAGAGAAGAAGGAATCATGAAGAGTCATTGTCATTTCATGGTTTAAGTCCATGTAATTATTTTTGAGGGTATTTCAAAGTGCAAAGAATGTCAAACCAACTAGAGGTTCAATAGACTCATTATAAACGACTCCCGTAGTACTATAGCAATAATATTTCTAAAAGTAAAAAAATTAAAAATTAAAAATTATGTAGGTAGAAAATTCAAAAATAGAATAAATTAGTTTTTTCAATATTTTGTTATTTCTAAGCTATTTAGGGTTATTTTTACCGAGTTTTTGGTTAAAAAACAAAAAAAATTGACAAACTTAGTTCGAAAAAAGCGAACCTTGTTTTTTCACAAACCTTATTTCATGAACCTTATTTCATAAATTTTAAAGATTGAAATAAAGAGGTACTTTCAAATGTAACTTGACTCCTGGACTTAGAGATTAACCCTTAAAGGTCAAACCCAACCCCTCGGCCTTGGTTTTTTTTTTTGACAGAATCTTGCTCATAACTTACACTCCATTACACCAAATGGAGTGAGTAGAATGCCAAACTGAGCACCTTGAAGAGATCTACACTTCTTCATAATAGAGCCAAAGAAATTGAAAATAGAATTATGCTTAAAGTGGAGTTTAAAAGAGATTTTGGGTGTAGTATCACGAAAGCATATGTCCTTTAAGGATCAAGTAACTCAATCCATTAAAGAAAAATATACATTTCGAATTGACATGTCTCAATCCGCTTTAAGAACCTTCTTAAAAATTTAGCCAATCTGGTGTTTCTCTACAATACACAAAAATCCAAATCCAGAAAACAATCTCCACACTTTTGATAAAAAGAAATCCACTATTCACCACCACCTCCAACAGCCATGCAGATTCACTCAATCACCCTTTCAAATCCCCCAAAACACTTACCCCCACCCCCACTCCAACCCTAAAACCCCCCACAAAATTCCATTGCCCCACCCTCCACCCCTCCCCCAGACTCCCCCTCCCGGTACACAGTACACACAGTGCACAATGCAATGTAAAGGCGCAGGGCAATATATCCAAACTACCATGCCACCGCTCCCCTACAAAAGCACCCCCTCCGCCACAATCGCATCAAAAGAAGCTTCATCGGACCCACCGCACTCATCCCTCCCAGGCTCCCACCCCCTCCTCCCCTCCCTCTCCTTCCCCGAATCCCCCCTCATCGCCCCTCAATTCTCCGCACGACAGAACAAAAATAGAACAACAACACGAAACTCGGAGCCTCCGACGCTTGAATTCGATTCCGTCTCTCATAAAACCACATCGAAGCCCTAGGCACCTAACACCATCACCCCAACACGAGCGTCATCTACCACTTACACCCCTAATTCTACGTAAGCGACTGATTATGTCGGATATGCATGTAGTGACGGGTTTCCAGTCAAACCTAAAACCGTCACTAGAGTGGTAGATCTCACTAAAAGAATGAACATCTTTCATAGATGCTGATGACCACGATTTTTCATGCATGTACCGATATTGGATTACACAAAACCCACACCAATCTACGCGATCTCTTCGAAATGAGTAGAGTTTAGATGTGGAGTATGGGCGTTTTGAAGATAGTGGCGGTTATGGGGCTGTATAACGGGTTTGGGATCGTCTCTCCCGATGCGGCGATGGAGGAAACTGAGCGACCCCACAGTTGAGGAAAGCAAAAAGAAAGAGAGGCATGAACAGGAGTTCAAGGATAGATAAATGCGAGCATGAGCTCCACTTGCGGTAGAAGCTCGTGTCCGAGTGGGCTCCATCGCCGCCGTCACTATTCTTCCGGCTTCCGTGGCTGCCATGGTGGAAGAACTGTCACTCAGGCGCTCGTTTTTCAAGCTGCTGTCATCACTCTACGCCTCACGCAGGGTTTCATTGGCGATTGTTAATTCGAGGATGCGTTCATAAGTAGTGGAGTGGTGCTCAGTCGTGGTTAGTGTTGTTGTTGTTGTTGTTTTTGTTTGTTGTTGTTTTTGGAGTGTGCTGTGATCGGTTTCGCAATGGCGGATTACGTTGCGTATAATCGGATGATGGAGCTCGGGTGTGAGGGCGTGAATGGGGGAGGATTGATTGACGCTCTGCCGGACGATGTGTTTGTGAAGTGTTTGGTGCGAGTGCCGCTGCAATGGCACGCGAATCTGCAGCGTGTTTCGAGAGCGGTGAGGGAGCTGGTGGTGAGTAAGGAGTATTATGAGCAGAGGAGAGTGGAGGGCGCGAGCGGGTCGTTTGTTTGTATGTTGCAGCCGATGCCGATGAGTACTGAGGTTCTGGCGGAGAAGTGCTGCTCGTTTATGGCGGCGTGTTTTGATCCGGTGTATGGTGTGACATTGTTGGATGTGACGAGCCGGGAGTGGCAGCGGTTGCCGGCGATTCCGGGGTTGCCTCGCGGGTTGCCGACGTTTTGTAAGCTGGTGGCGGTGAAGGGGAAGCTGGTGGCGATGGGAGGATGGTGGCAGAGTACGTGGGAGCCGTCGCGGTCGGTTTTCGTTTATGATTTTTCGTCGCAGAGGTGGAGTCAGGGGGCGGATATGTTGAGCGTGCGGAACTTTTTTGCGTGCGGGGCGGTTGGGAGTAAGGTGGTGGTGGCGGGAGGGCATGATGCGGAGAAGAAGGCGTTGAGGTCTGTTGAGGCATTCGATGTGGAGACTGGATGCTGGGAGAAGTTGGAGAGCATGCGGGAGGAGCGCGATGAGTGCACGGGGGTGGTGATGGACGGTCGATTCTATGTCGTGAGCGGCTATGGCACTGAGTCGCAGGGCGTGTTTCGGAAGAGTGCTGAGGTTTACGATGCGGGTGTGAATGCGTGGAGCTTGATTGAGAATATGTGGCCGCTTGTCGCTCGCGATGCCGATGTGGCGAATCCGAGCTCGATGGCGGCTATGGCGGGGCGGTTGTATGGTGTGCATGGGAAAGACATTATCGTGTACTCTCCTGAGAAGAATGCGTGGAGTGTTGTGGAGAAGGTGCCGGAGGATGCTGAGAAGGGGGAGATGGCGTCATTCTCCATCGCCGCAACGGGTAGCTCGCTCGTCATTACTGGTCTCGCTAGGAAGAACGACACCGCGACGTTGAGAACGTTGAGCTTGATCCCTGGCTGTGGCGCTCGCAAAGCTCAGTGGGTGACTGTTCCTTGCAATGACCAGTTTTTAAACATGGCGCAGACGTCCTGCTCATTTGAAATGTGATGGAGCTTCGACTCTTCGGAGCTTTCGCAACGATCCAGCTCAGAACTAGTTTTTTTAGTCCTGCGCGGAAGGAGTGCAGGAGAAGTATTTTTTACTATTCGAGCGAAGCTCGTTCTTACTTTTTTGATCTTCGAAGGAGCAGGTTAGTCACTTGTTAATGCTTGTGACAGCTTCTAGGATCGTTTAGAGAAGGCCACTGCTCGGCTTGAGGAGATAAATCCTAGAGAATTGCTCCCTATGGGCATGGCTTGTGTGTAAACTATGTTGAATGTTCGATAGGAGAGGAGGTCTTTGTTGCCTTCCTGGTGTCGACTTCGATCAGGAGCTTTGAGCTTTGAAACGGCGGAAGTAGTTAAGATTGAGAGCAATGTACAAAGAGAATGTAAATTTCTGAACAGTGTAACATTACCGAGAGAGTGGATAGTAGCTTTTTCACAGTCCTGTAAGCTGCTGATCGTTTTTTGATCGAACTACATGAATAGATCCATCACTGAGAAGTGACGATCTACTTTCCAAATCTCTCTGTCTAGTATGGCTTTCAGTGTGATTTCGATGCATTGTATATGACTTCAATGATTTGGATAGCTATTTCAAACATAGACTGATTTCTATGATTTCTGCCTTGCTTGCATAAGACGAATTGTGCCCATTGTCCTAGGGTATATCTGGAAGGCATTGCAAGAGTATTCGATACTTTTGACACTTCCAGCGAGGATTGGGTTTTGTTGATGGGTCTTATTTGCACTTGGCCATCACTGTAGCCGGTGCAGGGCAGCTGCATTGCGGGTGATTGCTCTGGTCGCTTCACAAATCTGCTTAATTTTCAGTTTATATTTGACAAGTGGCAATTTTGAGTGAAGATAGCGTGAGATTTAGCAATATCTGCTTGTGATGTGAATTTTATTTTTTTGATTCTGATGAAAACAACACTCTGTAACGCACTGTCATTCACATATGTGAGGCAACCTGAAATGCCATTCTATCCCCTCCAACCCCTAATAGTGACTTGGTTCGTTCCTTCTCATGAGAGATAATTCTTCAGATTATCTGTCACAGTTTTGCTCCACTTTGATCCCCAATTTCTCATTTCCTATTTTCTTATTGCATGATTTTATCCTACAATTCTGATGACGGGTAGGGGAATCACATCCATGGACTTGATAGATATGGTTTATGTGCTCTACAGTCCCATAGGCTCTGGTATGGTGTGTGTAGAGGGTGCATGATAACTCTGAGGCCGAGGCGTAGCACGGCAAAAAGCTGACAATGCATGTATTAAATGTCACATCGTCTCAAGTTACAAGAAAAGTGCATGTTTGAGACAAGACAAGAATGCTTTTAGAGAGCATGGAAAAAGCCCAAATTTTAAGGAGTATCATGCAAACTCCCACAGTAAAGAGAAGATGTTGCTTCAGATTCACTTTCATGCATGATATGGAAACAATACCTTGCGATTAGGGTGATGTGATAAAAAACCAACTATAACTCAAAAATAAATTATCGTCAAACAAATTTGTAATCTTTGCTATTGCTCTCTCTCTTGTTTTTTCATAGCTTGAAGTGGATATATGTCACAAACCAATATATGTTAACATCCACCTACTACATACCAAGGAAGCACTTTATCTAACATAGTCTATGATACATGTCACATACTACAAGAGACGTAGTTTAAAAACAACATTTTTGAAAACTAAATATCAAAGTCTAAATTAAAAAAGATACACAACAAAGATTTTGAATACATGATGAAAATCCTATAGAAAAGGAAATACATTATAAAGACTTGTATAGATTTAAAAATTCAGTTTAGAAATTGCTTAGAATCAATTCATAAGTGCAAGAATAATTGGGACATGTTCATTATTTGGAACATGTATATTGATAGAGAAAATTCCATCACTAAAAGCTCATTAACCCCTAAAAATCCAGCCGTTTTTGGAAGCTCCAAGTTCCAAAACTGTCATTTTGGACCGCTTTGTGGGAATGACGGTTTGGACCAGTTTTTTCTCCTTTTTTTAGACATCTAACCGTAAGATCTTGTACTTTACCCTCTTTAGAAGTACTGATGAAATTCTCAACCGTTGGATGTTTACCGTTTGTGAGATTATAATGTTCAAAGTTGCAGCGAAAGTTTCTTTTGGTGTAAACCGAACGACATAGACTAAATGGTGAAAATGGGGACTTGATGTTCATTATCCCAAACATTTTGCTCATATTTTTTTCCATGTAGGTAATCAAGTTGGGTACCTCCATGCAAAACTTTGGAGACTTATTCCCTTTTTAGGACCTTCATAAAAATTATTTTCTAGAAGCGGGTCTAAAAACGTTGATATCGTAAAACATGTATGACATTACGTATACTTGGTTTTAGAAAAATCAAACGGTGGTTAGGTGCCTTTATACATTTTTTATTTTTGGGCGAGATTATTTTTGAAAAATTTCAAAATCTCAAATTTTGACGAATTTTGAAAGAAACAATTCAAAAATTTGAAGCTTGTCTTTGTAATTTTTGGAGGCTGCCCTAGTAAAATTGGATTATTTTTTGACTCGGATCTCTTTGGAATTTGAGTGGTGGTTTGGTTATGAAAATATTTCAAGATTTATTTAAAAAAAAAACCCTAATTTTAAGCTGCCCGTTTTGGACTTGAAACCTAAAATTTCTAGATGAAGGTCTTAAAATTGGAATTTGGCTTTGAAAATTTTACCACATACACTTTGCAGTATAGGGAGCATCCAGTAAAAATCTTAGGCAAAAATATGAATTTTAACCCCTTCATCTTGGCTACCCAAAACAGCAAAAACCCATTTTGGCTTTCCTGGATTTTTAGGGATTAACAAAGATTAGGGGTTCCTTAATAAGTTTTGTGGTGACAAACTATTGCGTGCTGAATTGAATGAACATTTTAGTAATTGGAACAATAACATCTAGTAATAGAGGGCTCCAATGATGAATCCATTCTTGGTTTTTCCTCCTGTGACCACAATCCAATGGCTCAACTAGTGAATGAAACCAGTTTCATGAACACCTCTATCAACTACAAATTTTCCATTATTGGGTGATTCATTCAATATTAGTAAAATAATAGAACTAGTCGCCATGTAATGAATAAGATTAATTGGTTATATACATGATTACTCGGTTGTATACAAGATTACTCGGTTAATATATACAAGATTGGTCACATTATTTGGGCGGCCAATATAATCAAGATTGACCAATTTACTGAATAAGGCTTTATCAATAGTATGCATTACTCCACTAACAACTCATAAATTCACCCACCCCAATCTTGAGTAGTAAAACGATATACCAAATGAGAGGATGATCCTATCTAGAGGGGTCCTCTAATCTACCTTATGAAAATTCATTGAAGTGATTCACCAAGCCATCCTTCCATTGGTTTACCAAGCCATGATTCACCAAGCCATGATTCACCAAGCCATGATTCACCCAGCCATGATTCACTAAACCCTATGACAAATAACTCATTTGAAATACCTCCAGGGGGGAAGCACAATAAAGTGGACCAAAAAAGTGCTTATCTAAATGTCAATTTCAGCCCTTTTGCAAAAGTTGCACAAAAGTGATGAAAAGATGTAATTGAGTTCAATTTTTTGAATAATATAAATTCTCTTGAAACTTGTTTTCCTTCAATTTAAAAAAGTTTCATCAAAGTAGACACTTTAAAGTTATTGTACAAAGGCTTTAAATCCAAGCAAAGTGAATGCAGTCATTTGAAAAAGTGGCTAAAAAAGAATCAAAACTATCGAAAAAATCACTTCTGACTCTTGATGGCGTCGTGCCCTCTATAAGTTTGAGATTTATACTAAAATGGTCATTTCATATATTTGTTAATTGGTTTAGGGTTCCAAAAGCACCGCAAGGATGTTTTTAAGAGGGTCACTTCTGCGGAACTTTTTGTGAGTTTTTTTTCACCGAACATTGTTTTTCAAATTGGGAAAAACATCCTCTAAAGACAATAGAGGGCACCAAATGAAGAAATTAAGACTTTGGAAAAGTTCATTTTCATGATTTAGAATTAGTTGTCAAGTTAAGTTTCAATTAAAGATGTTCGTTAAATGTAGATATATATGAGATAACTTACGACACCTTAAAAAGTGACTAAAATACTCAAAAACTACACTTAAGTGCTCAAAATTAGCTTTGAGCTTTGAAAAACAGCACACTTCATGATCACATGTGTCACTTTCTGGTCCACTTTACCGTGCTAATTCCCCCTCCAAATAGATCCAATTCAGATTGAGACAATGAGAAATATTGTGGCATTACCTTGCCGATTCACATACACTGAGAGACAGGCCCCACTTGTACTGTTTCGTAGTCTTGTATCCTCCTTGTTTTTACAATGCCAGATATTGTACCATGTGTGGCATGATCGGTCCGATGATCAGATCAGGTGACAGCACGAGAGTATCCAAGTCAGGAAAAACTAGAACTCCTCCAGCAATGGTCCCTTGATCATGTAAACCGACACTTCCTGCGAAAGTGGGGCTGTGATATGTATGATCCAAGGTTGCACTTGCTGATCATGAGCTGTGCATATTCTAGGAGGCTCACATTCCGTGCAGCACAAGCGATTTCTTCACACTACTGCTGCACTGGTCGTTCAGCACAATTTCTAGAATGCTTCCGAGTGATTCATGTTGACAAGTGCAAATCGTGTGATCGGTGTGTGTTTTCGTCAAGGATTCGGAAGGAACATGCTCTTGAGCAACGTACGTCTGGTTAGATTTTAGTGTGGTACCTTGATTGTGATCTGTATTGGCACTATACAAATGAAATCAAGCATCCAACATGAAACGTTTTAATAGACTTGTCGATCCAGTTGAAGTGGGTTTGCTTATTGGGCTCACTTTTGTGGCTGCTGTGACTTCGGGGAAATCCACAGAAATGCTGCATGAAATGTCATGTTGAGTGCAGCTCAAGCTCCGTCAATTGCCATGCACCAGTTTTGGTGAATCATACTAAGCACCATCAGCAGTCTCAGCTGGCTGTAAACTTCTATATAACTACTTTTAACTAGTGAGGACGTCGTTGCTCGGAGGCATGATAGTTGCACTTCGATTGATCGATGCGATTGAACACCTGCCACCCCAGCTCGCAGCCTAATCCAGTGACGCAGTTTTTGAAAATGTTTCCGGGCCGCAACTTTTCAGAAGTGATGCAGTTTTTGAAAATCAACAGTTGGATTAGATTAAGGTAGGACTCAAGAGGATTATTCATGCCAGCATTAGAATTCATCACATTAAAGAAGCAAGACAACGTCGTTTTCAAACTCTACTTGCAACAGATTGACATTTAATAGTATGCTGACTTTTGTGGAAAGCTTGTGATTATTACAGAATATTTAAGTAATTTTTTTTACTTCGAAGACCATTTAGTTGAGGTGACAAAATATCTGTTTGTCTGGAATCAAAACATAATAAAGTTACTGTAACATTAAAGTGAGAACAATATTTCCTTGCCAACACGGCAACATGAGACGCGCTAACCGGATGGGAATGACGTACTTTCCTGAGGTACTTGCGGCTGTGTCTGCAAATGATCCACCAGAGTCTCCTCATGTGCATGGACTGAAATGAAATGAAGACTCATATTGGAGTGCTACATCTACTTCCACCCCTCCTCATCATTCAATGCATCTCGTACCTCTTCAATCCTTGCCAGGCTTTCTCTGCACTTCCGTTTCCTTGTGTTGCAATCTTGTGAACTGTCCTTGTTGCATGAGTAGATCATCAGGATCCAAGTTCAACGATGAAAAGCTTTCTCCTTCTCGTGGGCGTACTGCTTCAGAGCTTCTGCTTCTTGACGGCTTCAGGCCAACCCAATTTCGACAATGACTATTCTCTCGGCAATTCAACATATACTGACATACCGATCGTACCATTTGGCGGTTACGCCGGTTTCAATTCAATCTTGGTTTCAAATCTGACCTATTGCGCACTAGTCACCAGGAATTCGGGTGAGCATTCGAAATCCATTTTCACCATTTCTCAACTTCCACTTGCTCAGTAAACATGATGATTAGTGTCATATACCATTTAGTGTCAAACTAATTGACATTATTCATATATTATCATATATTATCTTGTTAGACTAATGAATGCATTGCTGACATTCAGTGTTTGTAAGCAAGACAATTAGATTTTGTGACAGTGAGTATCATTTTCAGTGTAGGTCAAATTCCAAATCTCGTTCAACTCCACTAGCTGACTATCCGAATTCTGCACTTGAACTAGTTGGTGAATTGCTTGCGAAGATATATCTGCTAACATGAATGATGTTTTTTCTATTCCTCTTGCAGATGTTTCTTCAGGACAAGGCCCAATCTGCTACCTGGAAGTCAATTCGATAGAACTAGTTAACAGGACCCACTATTGGACCAAACCATGCCCCGCCACGCCCCAACAATTAGCGCCAGGTTCAGCATCCTGGTGTCAATTTGAATTCACTCAAGATGGAAATCTGCTCCTCAAAAGTGGGCTTACTAATGTTTCAGTTGCAAACGGAACAGTGCTGTGGAGCAGCAACACCAGTGGTTTGGGAGCAACAAGCCTGGCATTGTTGGACTCTGATCCTGCATCAGGCCCCGGTAACCTCGTCTTGTACAATGCCAACAAGGAGATTCTGTGGAGTGCCATCGGCAACAGTTCGGCTTCGGAAGAGTATCATTGCAGTTATGAAAATTATCCAACACTAGCTCCAGCTCCTGCACCATCACCATCTGCAGGCCGCAAACTTCTTCAGCATTAGCTTTGGTTGTTGTCGTGTATGACAAAGAGGTTGCAGAATAGTGATGCATGTGGATTGTTTACCGATTAATTTACCAGTGTTTCTGATCAAACTGTTCATTTATTTTTATCTTTGGAAAATCTTGGTGCAGCAACAAAGTATGTTATGGTAGTACAGTCACAAATTTTCGTATCCTTTCTTAAACATATATTATATTTTCGTTGATATATTATACTATATTCTTTTCACCTAAAAAGTTGGTTATTTGTCACCATATAGACTGGGCGTAGTTCAGACACAACATTTGGGATGGAAGACTCCTTGGTGGTCCTAGTATGTTTTGTGTATAGGAGTTTACAAGATAGGCTACTCAGTATCAGGCGGATATCACGTAGTTATCATGATAGTATCACAATAGTAATACAAAGATATCAATCCAAAAGTGCGCGTCGAGAAATTATGCGTTCGTTAGTTCCTAAATTTCTAAATTTAGAATTAAGAAACAAGTCCATAAAAAACTTTTTATTCTTTTATGTTAGTCTTTCCTACTAATTTAATCCTTGATTGTGGCTATGACCATATATCATCAAAATCCCTTTAAAAATTGCCATTTTTAAAGCAAATGTAAAAGAACCAAGACCAAAGCTTTCTTTGCATCTCCAAATGTAAAATCTTATCAAGACTTTTTAGAAATCATGCATAAAAAATTTCATTGAATTTGGTTTAAGTCATTAGAAGATTATTGAGTTTGATTTTTATTTTTTAAAATAAATAAATAAAATAAAAATAAAAATAAAAGAATATTTTTATCCTTTATAAATAAGATTAATACACTTTGATTTCTCTATGTACCAAATACAGTGCACTACATAAGTGAAGGGTTTAAGACAAGTATGATACAAATGAAGATATTTTCTTGTTCATAAAAATTTTAGAGGTAATAAAAAGATACAACATTCTGAAACCGTGTACAATGAACATGCCACTACGTTCATAATATTGCTAATATTTGTCTTAGTTTTTTGATAATTATGTTTTTTAAGAGTATGAATCAATGTGGTCAAATCTAAGGTTTATATCTTTTTCTAGAGTAGAAAAAATAAGGAGAAGAAAAGGACAAAGTTTCATCTATCTTTTATGTCATAAAAACTAGGTTTTTGCATCTAGACCAAAAGTAGAGAGATGTGTGACCCCTCATGAAGGGAAATTTTTCTACTACAAAAGTTGATAATTTCAAAAGCAATTATGTTGGTTGAGAGGTTTAGCAATTTTTTTGAAATTACCTTATAAGTAAAAAAAATTAAGCTTGCAGCACCATAAATACTCTTTTCAATGTTTAGTGTAAAAAACTATTGTATCTCTGCAAAGCTCTAGGCATTCCTTACATCTGCTAAAAAATTCACAAAATGACATCCAAAATTGAGTCATTGACATTCTAGTATCCTCTCCAAAATCTTTAAAAACCCCTTCTTGGACTATGGCCAATTAAATGCTAATCATCAAGTTACTTCATATACATTCTTAATCAATCACCTCACCATTATAATCCACTATCATAACAATATGATTATGTATTTATCAACAGTGAAACAAAACTTGAATAGTGAACAACAACCAATCTTCATTAATATTGCATTCTCTCCCTCATCCACAATTAACGCTCCAAGTATCACCATAGCCCAAAAGTACCAAAGATCAAAACTGGAAACAAAAAGTGTAACAATAAAATCTCCAAAACAAGATTAGAATTAAAATAAAGATAAAAAAGGGGGCATTCCAATGTAAAGATACGAAACTAAGAGGTAAATAGAATAGCCTAATTCCAAGTCGCAATTGTCCAAACTTTAAAGCCTAGAAAGAATGAAATCTAAAGATATCCAATGTACTCCCGTAAAGGATCTATCATGTTAGCAAAACAAACTCTCTTCATGTCGTAGTAGACTTAAATCCAAAGTAGTGCCAACAAAAAAATATGTTGAGTTTAATGTTGGTCCAAGAGATTCCTTGTACTTGTGAATCCTTGAACATCAATACTCTTCACATATAAAAAAGTGAATTGCTATGTCGATCGCCATTAAGAGAACTCCTCCAAGCAAAAGCAATCACTATCTAGAGAGCACAGTGACTAATAGCGAAGATATCAAGGAGGAACTGAAACTTCAAAGTTAGGCTATAGAGAAATTCTTTAGGAGCGACGACAGATCTGCTTGCGACTCGGGACAAGGAAACCCCGGCCAAGGTATGGCAACGGTTCTCCAACAATAACTATTGAAGTCGGAATCCATGGTTTCCTGTGATTCCGTGACTAAGACGTTCCGCTTTGGTGAGAAGAACCTCTTTGGGGTGATAGCTGTTGGAGTCGAAATTCGAATGGAGAGCAATGAGCGACTCTGGAGGCATCCCCACTGCAACAACAACGACACCTTCTTTCATGTCTGGCTTATCGAGGTCAAGAACAATGGGGAACGTCAGGCAGCTCCTCGGACGGCCAACTTGTTCTAGAATCCTACTAGCATACTAATAAAACGAGAGGCTTGAGACTTTGCCGAGGAGGATCATCTCCTTATAACATTCTTATATCCACATATCTTTTTAAGCGTTGGCAAGGAGTCTTCCACCGGTCGGGATCTCCGAGTAATGCTCTTGACGAGGGTTCTTTCGCCAAAATACGCAAGACATCCAACCCATGAATGCAGCTTTCACCGCTGAGTTTCCCCATGTCCAGTCTACTTGCGACTGCACCTTCATCTCGATACCTGTCTGGCGGATTGAAGCGCTCCAAATTCGGAGAGTACCGTAGGCAAGTAGTTGCAAATGGAATAATGTGGACTTACCACATGCGATTGAAAACTTATTCACTGAAATAGTGTTTACTGATTGCAACATGTAACACAAGTTCACCAAAAAGTAACATGCAAGTTGAATCAAACATCAAGTTTTTAGTCTTTACTAACAAGTTAACTTTCATACATGTTTGCAAATTCTAATTGTACATTTTAAAATATCAATTCTAATTTATTTAAGTGACTACTATTCAACTGAATTATCGTCGTCTTCAACAATAGCTTTCATTTGGATGAACAATTCCTTGAGCATTTGTTTTTCATTCTTTAACTTTTCAATTTGTTTCTTCAATGTTTCAATCTCGATTTGATTTTTGCCTTTGATCTTTTTCAATTCATCTTTCAAGTCTTCTATTTCAACATATCTATCAGCTTTGATCACCTCTATTTGTTTCGTCAATTTTTTACTCTCAATTAAACTCTTCTCTTTCAACTTCTCCATCTGTTTTCTCAAGGTTTCCGTCTCGGCTTCTTTTTCATGATTCATCTTTTTGATTTGTTGTTTCATGATTGCAATGTCATTTGGATTTTCACCTTTTATCTTTATACTTTCTTTCTTTAAGGTTTCGCTCTTGGTTTGATTTTTGCCTTTCATCTTTTCTATTTCTTTTTCTAAGGACTTAATTTTTAATTCTGATTGCTTATAATTATTTTGACTTGTATTCTCAGATACTGCGAGAGTTTTTAGCTCATTGTATAGGACTTGTATCTTTGATTCTTTCTGACATAATTCTTCCTTCAACAATGAAATTTTAGCTTGTAAATTTGTATTTTCTTCATTTAATTTTTTATTTAAAGATATATTATAGTCTTCAATTTGATTTAACTTCTTATTCACCAATGCTTGAAGATTTTGATTTTGAAGTTTCAAATCTTGATCTTGATCCTTCAAAGCCGCATATGGTATGCTATGATCAATTTCACCATCTTCCAAATTCGAAGATGATAATGTTGCATTGCTAGGCATTGTATCTTCATTGTTCAATGCTAGTTTGGAGGATATGACTTTTTGTGGCTCATGTTGTGGAATTGTAGCTGCTTTAGCATTGAAGGGGAGATGACGTTCTTGCACTGAAGAAGTTGTATGGTGAGAATCTTGAAGATGCCGATCTCTTTTGCCATTGTCTTCGTCCCCCATATCTGAATTGTAAGATAGTAAGAGTCTTCTTTTCTTCGGATGATTCACAACAACTTGATTGTGGTCATGAGCAAAATTTATGACTCCAGGTGGAATGTTTGTTGTAACAATTCCTTTACTATTCTGAAATTCATGATTATTAGAGTGTTGGATATCTTGACTTCGATTTGAGATTGTTGATGTAATAAAATCTTTGTGATTTTGGAATTCTAGACTATTGTGATGTTTGATAATTGCTTGACTCCAATTCACAGTACAATTCAAAAATACCTCTGCATAAACCATTGCAGCCAACCAATATTGTACTTTACAATTTCTAGCCTCTTTCATGTGGACTTTTTCATATGCTTTGATCAAATGTATCCGATATTTGCCATGCATGCAATTGTTCAATCGAGCACAATAGATTTTGGCCAATTGTTCATGTAATGGTTTTGGCCAGTATCGAAGTATATGGCCCCATTTAATATATGTAATGCACTCTTTTTTCGTCCATGGTTGAGGGTTGTTTTCCAACCCGGCAAAGCAATGTCATTTTGTTTCACTAGTTCCAAAGTATTCTTTTCATGAGTCTCCCAATATTTTTGCTTCGTGAGATCAATTGGTTTCACTTCTTTTGAAGACATTGTGTAATGTTCAAAGATTTTCACAAAACAAATTCCATCTGATAGAAAATAATCTAATATTTGTTTACAGTAATAATGAAAATATAATAAAAAAATAAATATATAATAATATATTACTTGTATATTTTGTAATATATTGTTGTCAAGGAAAACCTTATATATACCATAAATTCCCACCGTATTCAATCTAGTTTTACTTTAAAGTATAAAGAAATATGTCTTTTATATTACCTCACTTCAAAATTAGCAATAATTTATAAAATAAAACTTCATTTCAGAGGTATAATCCTAAAGTAAAATATAAAAGTAAAAATAATAGTAAACGACAGGACTAATAGATTAAGATTTTGAACAAAAATATAAAAAACATTCACATTGAATCCTGTACGGTCATGTGGAATTGGCCATGGTTGTTTGAACAAAATGCATTACATGTAAAAGTTATTGACAACTCCTAGTGCTAGAATGAAGGGGTCTAAGCAATGTCTTGAACAGACTCCCCGGTGTTGCACAATGCTAGTAGTGAAGTGTCCATTCTTGAGTGCATACGCATGTTGTATGGAGGATGGTTCCAACTTCATAAGCTCAATCGACGGTCCCAAGGTCCATTACATACTTGTTCACCCTTATCGGCTTCATTGATCGAAGTGATTCAGGAGATTGATCGGCTCGACTCAACCCCCCTAAAAATACAGCTCAAAACCAAGGAAACAATTGACCACATCCTGTGTCACCTTTCTCCGCATTGCCAGATTTATCGTCTAGGAGAAATAGCTACAATATCATTAACTCTAAGATGTCAGTGAAACTCTCGAGTGGACATAAGAATTTGAAGGTTCACACCTTGAATTGTTGCAAATCATTCTTAACAGACTAAAAATGCAAGTCCAATTGTACATCAGTGCAAATTTCACAGATACGAGCCGGCATCGACGTAGCATTGGAATTAACAAATGCAACCAAATTAATGTATATCAATATAGATTGTGCATGTATAAAAACAATTGTGTGTATCCCCTGATGACTAAAGGGTTCATGCCTAGTTGAACAATCTGAAAACCTCTCCCTGGAACTAAGGCACGAAATGAAAAGAAGATAAGCAAAGTTTGCGACCAAGAAATGATCATAAGACGTAAACGTATCCTCAGCTGCTATGAAAGCAAGTCTTTCCATGAAAAGACAACACGTGTATATACGCCTTACATCTATAATTCTTGGTGGCTTGAATGACCCCATACTGCTTGCGGAGGAGGACGAGCAGGTTGTGCTCGCCCCATGGGGAACTTCCAAAAATCGTCTGATTTTGGAGATTCGAAGAACATTAAGAACAGCAGCGCTGATAATAACATCATTCCAATTAACACCGCATACAGCTGCCATTCTGCTCACCAGAAAACACATAATCAGTAGCAGGAGATGCAAGTTACCGCAATGTTTAGCCGGCCCAAACTCATCAAACCTCCAGATTGTTTAATCCACATCGAACAAAGTAAACATGAGAAATAGAGAACAGAAGGTGCTATGTTGACCGGTGACCCATATCTATCTTCGCAAGTGTAAAAAGAGGCGAGCTTGCCTTTCCACTCTGACTTCTGCAGCCGAGTAATCCGAGCAGTTGCATCTCCTCCCAGTGACAACAGTGACCTGGAATGGTTCAAACGAGATTCTATCAGCTAGAGATTCAATTACACTTGGAAACACTTGATTTAAACCATTTTCTAAACAATTTGCTATCACAAAACGGAATTTGCTATACTTCGAGCCATCATCAAATCATGTCTGAATTATAATAGATTCTTAAAAGTTAGAACTTTATAAGTACCTTCCTTTTTTGGAAAACTCCAATTCCGTGACACGTGAACTATGGGCACTTCCAATTAGCCTAGTTGCCTCCATTTTCGTCACTAAAATTATAATCAAATCACCATCCGTAGTTCCCCTGCACATTCATATAAGAAAGCCACCTGTGTAAAATATTTTGAAGCCCCAACAACAAAGACAAATTCCAGGAGGGGGCCATTTCATATGATATTTCATAGGGAAAAAACTAGGTAGTGTAGTTAACCACATCAAACATGAACACAACAAACGCAAAACACAGAGCATTCATAAGCGTTCAGACGAAAACAAAATAGGTGGATTCAGCTCAACTTACAAAGCGAAAGATTTTCCGTCTCGAGCAACAGCAAGAGATGAAATAGGGGCATTAGCCAACTTTTTAGCACCAACTTTGCTCCAATCCACCATATTCCATACTCCAATGTAGCCCCTTTTACCTGCACAGCAGCGAATATGATTACTCATAATTAAAATAACCGATACAAGTTATTGCAGCACAGTGAAGTAGATCACTTATCATATAAATAACTAACAAATGAGTACATCATGCTCAGGAAAACACAGAAGACATTAGAGACGAATGTAAATTTACCCTTTGTAATTGAAACGAATAAGAAAGCTTGCTTTGCATCACGTGAAAATCTGCAACAACCAAATTTCTCATCCTGCCATAAAGCAAGTTACGGTCAGACAATAAAAATAAATAAATAAAATGTGGGAGTAAAGCACGAATCGATCCCATGTTCTAACAATAGGAGTCCCACCGGTCCTCTAAGGTGTGCAGCAAACGGGGAATTACAGTGCGCACATTAAAATCCTAACTCCACAATATCCATAAAAGTCTAACGTACCTTTTCTGGCTGCAAGTGGGCTAATGATTCTCTTTTTTCGATTCCCCATACTCGGCATCCACTATCCTCTCCAGTCGACGCCACAAATCCTGAATCCATACTGAGGGACACGACAGTAACCTTGATCAGATAAAGGAAATAGATCAATTATTTATCGTCAATAGTGCACAAACTTGAATGGTGACGTAAACGCCCAAACTTGTTCAGCAAGGAAAACCACGGAGTAACATGAAATACCGGCTGTCACCTGATATCAATATCTTGAATCGAGCGATGTGCTTGAGGTTCATCCAATATAAGTTCGCAAGTGGGCCAAGCAAAAACTCGAAGGTGACCATCCTGATCCAAAACATAGTTTAACAGAAAATGAAAAAATTAATACAAGAATGTGGTGATCTCAAGAATAGGAAGTCAAGTTTTCACGAAATATTGGAAAATAGCAAGAATATCCTAATTTCGAAGGGTCGTCTTCTTGCCAAAATCGTTTAATATTGAGTTTGTATCATACACTCTTCCTGTTGCGTTATAATCAATTGAGTAAATTAATCATCAACACCATCAGAATCACATAATTGATTACCTTGCCACCAGTGGCTAAAAGTAAGCCATCTTCACTAAAACGAATGCAGTTCTGAATCCCAATCCCCTGTAGAAGAGGAAGCTCGAGATCAGAAGCTTTCAGCTTCGTAGAACTCTTTGGATCTATATCGAAATACCTGCAACAACCCTCATATTGTTGGTAGCCAGTTCCTGGTGGCCTTCAGCAATCACCAATGAATTGAACTCACCCTAAACTTCAGCTCCATTCACTACTAATCTCCAGCTAAACACCACACGAACAAACACAGATGACCTTGCATTCCTTCTCAACCAACATCTTTCAACTCAAAAATCAAAAAAATTGCCTCCCCGATCGACTCCTCGACAACCACAGGATTCCATACCCCGAGCTTCCTATAGCTAGTAAATTATTATTGTATAAAATATCACAACAATATCATAAGCATGAATAAAATATTTATAAAAAATATTTAAAAAGAGGCAGCAGAAGCTTACTTGCAACTATCTGCAAACGAACAAAGAACTCCTTCACCATCCGGACGCACTGCAAGTCGCAAAGGACGACCATCCTCTGTTCCCACTTCATGAACCTACACCACCACCACCACCACAAGAGCCCCACTCAACTTCACAAAAAACCAAAATTCCCCCAACGCTCTCAATCCACAACCCCAGAGCACCCATCCCAAAACCCTACCCCAACATACCCACACCATCCCCAACCAACCACATCACCAACCAACCATCCAAAAACCACAACACACCACCAACACCACCACTCACAGCATCATCCGAAAGCCTGTCGGCATCAAAATCATACTCCCGAGCTGCAATCGCAGCATCCCGACCCAGCAGCACCAGAGCCGTCGGCGTATCCGTCACACTCCCCGGCCGAGGTGCCCACGCCCCGCACACCGCCCCGGAATCCTCATTCCGAGTGGTGGGGCGCGTGTACTTGACATTCCGCTGCCTCCCACTCATCCTGATGTCCTCTCTTCTCCTCTCTTCTCCTCTCTCCTCCTCTCAACCCAGTCTCCTCAGCAAACACACAATGTCATGTATCGATGGAACTTATGATTTCGGCCTGCAGCGGCAGTGTTTCACATGAGTATGTTGCGCATGCATCGGTTGAAGCATCAGGGAGTCCGAGGAATGCGATGGCTGGCGTGTGGGAGGAAGCTGGTTCCGAAGCGCTTCCTTCCGGGTGTCGATGTCCATGTCCGTGATGATGGTGCAGCTGCTTGTGCAAGTAGTAACTTAGATTGTGCCTTCCGTTCCCTTGAATTGGGGGTGCTTCGGAGGACTCCATGAGAATGATTCTGTTGGCAGTGGGGATGGGTGCTTGGCGGGGAATATTCCTTGGGTGGGGAGGGGGCGAAAGGAATATGCCAAAGGATCATTCTTCCAACACAGCGTCTGGATTTCGGGACCCCATTCCCGACTCACTATGACGTTGTTGCCTAAGTTTAGTAACTGCTCCTTCGCTCTCATATTCTCTCGTGTGGGGTTTTCGTGGTCTTTAGGTTTTATCCATTTTAATTTTAATTTTATTTTTATTTTTAATTTTATTTTTTTATTTAACGTTTTTTTGAATGCTATTCCACAAACAAAAAAAAAACTTATTGTTTTTATTTGTTTATTTTATGGATTTGTTTTTGTTTATGGGATTTATTTATTTTTATTTGAACTCTAATCTTGTTTTGACCGTTTTTGTTGTTGCACTTTTTGTTTCTATTTTTTTATCTTTGGTACTTTTGGGCAGTGGTGATTCTTGGTGCGTTTATTGTGGGTGAGGGACAGAAATGCAATATTAGTGACGATTGGTTGTTGTTATTTATTCAAGTTTTGTTTCATTGTTGATAAGTACAAGATCATGTTGTTATGATAGTGGATTACAATAGTGAGGTGATTGATTAAGAATGTATATGAAATAACTTGATGATTAATCTCTCATTGGCCATAGTCCAAGAATGGACGTTTTTTAGATTTTGGATAAGATACTAGAATGTCAATTTTGGATGTGATTTTGTGAATTTTTAGGTAGAGGTAAGGAATTCCTAGAGCTTTGCGGAGATACAATAGTTTTTTACACTAAACATTGAAAAGAATATCTATGGTGCCGGAGGAGAAATGTTTTACTTATTAGATAGCTTCAAAAAATTTGTAACACCTCTCAATCAACAAAATTGCTTTTGAAATAATCGACAAAATTGCTTTTGAAATAATCAACATTTTTTTTTTTTATAGTATGAAAAATTCCCTCGTGAGGGATCACAAATATCTCAACTAATGGTCAAGATGCAAAAACCTGTTTCTTTATGACATAAAAGAGAGAAACTTTGACCTAATGCTAGTAGTAGTATCAGATTCACTATATGCCAGTAGGCTTTAAACTTTGGACAATTGCGACTTGGAATTAGGATATTATGTTTACCTCTTAGTTAGGTATCTTAGTTAGGAATGCTGCTCTTAATTGAGCTGATTTCTTTGCATAATTGTTCCTAGGTTAGTACTTCTATTTTGCCGAAAGGATTTTTTTTTTGTGTTTGTCAAGATAGGTTAGGTGCATGCGGTTCTTTGACAATAATTTGCAATTTACTTGATTGGTTTTGTGATCACAGTCTCCAAAGTATTGCGGTGCTTTAATTTGTATCACAGATGAATAGTTGAACCTAATGATAGTAGTGGTATCAGACTCACTTTAGTTCTTAATTTTTGATGGCTTAGTTTCATGGAATTTTGTGACGGATATCATGTGTTGACTACCCCAAGCTTCGCTCTCCCCGGATGTTTTTCATCCTTTTCTGGTCACTTTTGTTCTTTTTTCAACCTTTTCGGTTGTCTGTGGTAGAGACCTGGCTGGCTCCCTGTCCCTGGCCTTTGAGGTCTTGTTACTCTTTTTATTTTTAACTCCGGTGTGGATTTACAAGTCCACATTATCTAATACCCAGATATACCATTGTAATACTGGGTAGACACCCGCATGATACCCACCCGCATGATACCCACCCGCATGAAACCCACCCGCATGATACCCACCCGCATGATACCCACCCGCATGACACCCACCCGCATGATACCCACCCGCATGATACCCACCCGCATGACACCCACCCTCATGATACCCACCCGCATGACACCCACCCGCATGATACCCACCCGCATGATACCCACCCGCATGACCCCCACCCGCATGACACCCACCCGCATGACACCCACCCGCATGATACCCAGGCATTCACGCGCAAAATGGAGGGAGAAGAAGACGTTGCAAAACCTGAGGTGGTGTGTTTTGGGGATCGAATTCGCGCGCAGTGGAGTTGCGGAGCGTTGAGGGGCGTCACCGATGCTGCCGGCGCTGTCGCTGCGAGTGGGGGGCTCCGTTCTGGGAGTGGGAGGGGTGGGGGCGAGGGCAAGGGCGGGGCTGCGGGGGGCCAGGGGCTTGAGGTCGGGCGTGGCGATGGCGGGAGCGGGAGCAGGGGCGAATGCGGGGCGGGGCGCGCTGATCGTGCTGGAGGGGCTGGATCGCAGCGGCAAGAGCTCGCAGTGCGCGCAGCTCGCGTCCTTCCTGGAGACGCAGGGCGTGCCCGTGGAGGCGTGGCGGTTCCCGGATCGCACGACGGCGATGGGGCAGATGATATCGTCCTACTTGTCGTGCCAGACGAGTCTCGACGATGCCGCCATTCATCTGCTCTTCTCTGCCAATCGCTGGGAGAAGCGGTACTGCTCCTCCTCCGCTGTTGATTCCGTGCCTTGCTTTGTGCTTCTGTCTTGTTGTTTCGAATTATGTGTTGGGCAATCAGCCTGCGAGGGCATTTCATGAATTGTGACCTCAGGGGGGGTTTAAGGGTTTTACAAGGGCGGAGTGATTGCCAAATGCGAGGGGTTCCTGGAAATGAATGTGAGAGGTTGTACTGTCTTCACATTCTAAAGTAAGTGCCATGAATGTAATGCAACGGTGGATGTGGAAATGGGAGCCTGTTTTTAGTGCGAGACTGATACTCGAGTGATCCCGGAGATGTGAATTGAGTGCGAGTTTGATATGGTGGCTCTAGAGCTGTTGGGGCTGAATGTCGTAGATTCACGCGAGACTGAATTTGAAAGATGGCAGGTCGTTGATGGAAGCGAAGCTGAAAGAAGGGATTACATTGGTGATCGATCGGTACTCGTACTCGGGTGTCGCGTTCTCAGCTGCGAAAGGTTTAGCTTTAGATTGGTGTAAGGTAAGAATTTGCTTACTGAATTGACCTATGTGTGATCAGCAGGTGGTTTATCTGTGCGTCCATGGCAGTTTCGCGATCTGCTACAGATGATTAGTTGGAATATGCATATCTGGTTTAATCAGTTTCAGTAAAACGAAGATATGATGTGAAGCATTCAATGTCCACATTTTTAATCCACGTTTCCCAACATTGGGATTCATTATTCAGGATTCCTTCTTAGTGCTGGAAGTTTTGGAAGACCGGATTTATGGTTCTTCATTCTGCAGATTGCTCAGTATTTAAGAGGCTTGCTATGGTTGTTGAGAAACTTGCCGCTCATCCTTTCATTACTGAATCATCCATTAATTGGATATAATAAAAATCTAATGCATTGTGGCAGGCACCAGAGGTAGGACTTCCGGCTCCAGATCTTGTCCTCTATCTCGATATTTCTGCAGAGGTACACTCTTTGGTAAACCCTTGCAAGTTATCTGTAAACACAATTATAGTAACAGGAAAACTTTGGTCAGTTGGTCGATTTCTCATTCTATCGGTCTTTCCTTCGAGATATCTGTTCCAGATATTTACTACATCAAAGCTTGCCTCTGATAACATGATCCTGATAGTTCAAATTGAATCAAACATTTATTCGGAGAAAAAATTATATACTGTCGGAGTACGTGTGATTGAATGTCTCTATACTTCGCTCCGACAACAATGTTAATGGTGTCAGAGTTGTAATGCCTGTCCAATGTTCCAGATGGCTGCAGGAAGAGGAGGTTACGGCGGTGAGAGATATGAGAAGCTTGAGTTTCAGAAAAAAGTTAAGCAAAAATTTAAATTGTTGAAGGACGCAGCCTGGCAGGTACTTCATCTAACAACATAGTGGGCTACTGGAGCAACTTTGGCTGTATGACATTATGTATGCCAGTGTTTTCTGTTAGAATTATTCTGAGCGTTGCTTGGCATCACCAATAACCCTTCTATTGAACGTGCATATTTCAGAATGTCGATGCGACACAGTCCATTGATTCCATACAAACCGTGATAAGAGAGGAGTCCATCAAAATCGTCAATGAGTGCAATTCTGGCCGCCAGCTCATGCAGATGTGGCCTTCGGAGTCGACGAAGGAAGTTCTTCAGTGAAGTCAGGCTATTACATGGGTATCAGATACAACCTTCTACTTTAGAATCTGTCTCGAATGATTTTTGAAGGGATCAGGGGCACTATCTACTGTCAATTAGAACCCATCTTTGCGAACAAACAGAGAAACAGGACGATACGACCATTCACTCAATTATTTGGAAGATATACACATGGAAAGCAGATCCTTCCAGAGCAAGTTCTGTACATATAGCAACAATCTGGTTATTCTTACCATGATACCTTGATACTTGTCACGAAGTATGGCAATAGTGTGTTCACGGTGTAGATACATTGTTGGACATCATTGGTAGGACATTTAGTGTTCCTTAATCTTCCTCATCTTAATTGTGATCAATTCATCAATACAAGAATCTCCGTATTGATTTTCAAATCCTGACGCCAGTACAGAGGATTTCACAAGTAAATAGTTCCAAGTTTCAGATTGAAGCTCGCAGTCTTGCAAACGAATATCCACCTGTTGATAGAAGGTGAAGCATGCTTAATCTTTTGACGTGAGAGTGATTCAATTTACAATGAACTAAAGTGAAGCCGCTTGGTATGTAAATGTCACACCTAAAGTACAACACGTAGCTGGAGTTATAACTAAAACTCGCTCGATCCATTTCCCATCCTCTGCAAGTTTGGGACCGACTGTTGCTCTCACAGAGTCTCTCTTAGCTCATAGTCTCTCGATAGCTTTGATATCAGAGCTAAGAGAGACTAAAAGCGAACGATAAACGCTACCCTTCACCAGTTGCCCATCAGCCCTTGAACTACCAAAGTGAAGACTTCTCCAAGAGTTCAGCTCCAAGCATGACACTCAACTCAAAGTAGAGCTCCAAATTGTCATTCCAGTGTGATTGGAAAGGAAGACCTGGAAAATCCTGCGCACCATCTGATGCCTCTGACAGTCATGTCCACCCGCCTGCTGCCATGCCCAGACACAAACCGTGCTAAATTTACAATCTTCTCAAATGGCGGAATTCTCTCACCAGCACCCTTTCCCAAAGCATGCTCTATATAAACCCACCTCAATGGCAGTCCTTGTTCGATTTTGCCATCCAACTACTGCGTAGATCATCTACAGCTCAAAATTGTGCACACCAAATAATTCTACTGCCCAGGTGCTTCTTCACCGAAGTCCTCTCTGCGTACTTTGTAAGGCCCTATGTACAACGTGGGCTTCATGATAGGAATGGCCTGCCCTGGATGCTCCGCCCAGATCCGCTCCTGCAAGAGAAGCAAAAAAATTCTTCATCAATTAACCAGAATCGTTGCACGCGCCACTCTCAACTGTGGAGCAGAACTGAAACTCTGTGAGACAATGGCAACCCCAAAAAATCAGACATAACCTAATTCCCCAAAAAAACCAAGTAGCCCTCCAATTAGGGTTACGGCTTGCGAAAGGAAACCACGGCCACTCACCTTATGGAGCTGCTCCGTGACAGCCGCAGCGATGACGCCGGTGTAGAACGCAGCAATGTTGAGCAAGACGAGCGGCATGAGGGGCTTGGGGCGCGAGTAGGGCTCCACCATGTCCCACAGCTGGTCACGATCCAGCCGGGCTTGCGTCCTGCGCGCCCACAGTCGCCACAGCGACTCGCCCAGCATCTTGTTGGGCTCGTCGCCCAGCGCTCGCCGCCCCTGCCAGAACATGTTCTTCCTCATCGCCATTGTTGTTGTGCCGATCTCTCCCCTGCTCCACCCGCACAAGCTCAACGCTGCTAGAGCTGCACTAACAACGACTACCAAATCCTAAACAGAAACATCAACTCCCACATGCACAGTGCATGCCGATGAAAACAACTTAGCACAACTTAACTTATGCATGATTCAGCCCAAGACTGGCCCCAAGCATGCGCATCCGGTTAAGCCAAGTCCCACGCTGGGACAACAGTCTTGCCACCAGTTCTTGAATCCAGTTTTGGAACCAGTTTTTTCCTTGTCTTTTTTGTTTTTCTGTTTTCTGTTTTTTTTTTGGGGAACAAATGCTATCTTTATTATCATTGCAAGAGAGCAACAGGGTTTGGAACAAGTTTTGGGACCAATGACCGGTATTTAGTTGTAAGTGAGCCAAATTAAGTGCCAAATTACAGCAATGATTTTGGAGGTTTAGGATTGTTCTTCCGATTAAAACTTCAATCTTACCTAAGTATCATATTAGTATCATCCAAGTATCATACTTGAATAATCTTAGTTAAAAGAGGGTAGTAGTTGGATGACCTCTGGAACTTCTTGGACCTTGTTTAGGACTCAATTTTTAGACTAATTTTGGATCCACTTTTTAAAACCTACTTTTTGAATTAGATTTAGAACCAGTGTTATGCCCGCTTTATAGACATGTTGGGTTTGGGCGGGAAATCAACCTAATTCAAAATTGTTGAAGCCTTAATTTTGCCCAATTTTGGAGTTTGGGTCATGAAAATTTTGTTCCAATTGCATCAAACCAACCCACAAGATCTATCATCAAGATAGTCAAGTTTGTAACTTATTAATTGGTTGGATTGTCGTCATGTGTCATATCATTAGTGTGGATTCAATGTCTTTAGGAGTAAAACCAAAAAAATGCTCATTCAAATACACTTATCACTTTCTTACTTCGTATTGTATCAAAGATATATATAAATCATCTAAAGAGTACCAAACAATATATAAACAATTCTTTGAAGTTATTGAAAAGGTTATGTATTATAAAAAAGACAGTTCTTATTAGGTTTTATTTAGGAAATAAATAAAATCAGTATGTAATAAAGATATAGACAACATAAGGTTTCAGATAAAATATTATGTAGTTATTTAATCTTTAAAATATAAAACATTGATCTAAACCTCAATTTATAACTATATTATTTTAGCAAGGTAAAGTCATAATAATGGATGCTACAATACCATAGTGACATAGTTAGATTGTTCAAATCAATAAAGAATTGAAAAATTGACAAATTATTGACCTTGTTTAAGAAAAATGTAGAAAATTTTAAATTTTAAAAGTAAGCAAAATTGGGTATTAAGATTGAATATAATCTTATTTGCTCACTCTCAATAGCTAGTACATATGAAAAAGCTTGATGGCCTCTCAACTCAAGATTATTTGTTTAAAAGATGAATTGAAAACCAAAAATAATTTTCCTAAAACCTAGAGACCATTAAGCTTTTACACATAAAATATAGTGAGATTGCGAAGCTCTTTGATGTTTTATCAAGGTGTCAATTACCAAAAATGGCACAAATCTCTCCAAATATAATTTTAATATTGTTGTTTGCCATCAAAATTTGGCACTAGTACTAAATCACTTCAAAATCACTTGGCTTTAAGGGCTACTATTCATCCGTTAAAATCTAAAAACATGGAGGTGCATGGGAAGGCAGTCCATGGGCCAAACACGAACTTTATGCCATGCTCCAATCTTGTCTGATCATCCTCCCCTCTTCACGAAAGTTCCCTCTTAGCTTTACTACTAATATGACCTACAATCCGTCATGACTCATTGCCTACAATGTACAACACCATATTTCTGAACACCTGGTAGCTTCCAATGTGCAAGGTTGCCACCATCCATGATCCGGCCTTTACCAAAAGCATCAAAGGGTCATGTGCACCAGACAGGAGCCTCACCAGGTAGCCCTGTGAGATCAATTTGGGAAAAGATGCAACGCAGGGAGGTTCAATTTCATGTTGACAAGCTATGCCTCAAGAGCTCATTCCAAAAGGACTTGTTGAGTACCAAGGACTAAGATAATCTTTTTGGCCTTCAAATTTAAGGTACAAATTTAGAAGATCACAGCTTGATTGTAACAAGTTGGTTGTATCTGAGTTTGAACTCAGTTACAACCTAAAAGTCATTCAGATAAAGCTGGTCTAATAGTCTGGATCATGATTAATGGGGCTCTTCTAGAATCATTTCCAACATGTGCTTCTACACTCCATCATTCTAACTGTAACATGGCATTTATCTGTTAACATGTTGACACCCAGGCTGCAGGAAAGTGGTTGCAGGGGTGTCCAACACTCAAATAACAGAACATCTGTAAAGAATTGGATTTTGCATTTGGAGGTTGAGGTATGGGAAATTACAATCACTAGTGGAAATGCACAAAGGCTCAGCGCTGGCTTTCTCAAATAGCACCTGCTGGTAGCCGCCGACGTCGGGTTCTTACAGCCATATTCGAGTTTAGCACTACCTCTCTTTTTCCCATGACACTCATCGCCAGAACCTTTCTAGCCCTCTATTTTTCCACCTCCTACTAAGATTTTTCATACTCCAAGTCGCCGGCGCAAGAACCCTAATGGAGAACGTCGTGGCAATTACAAGGTCCCTGTTCCCGCTTGTCGATCCGTGGCCGTCGAGCTCGTCTTCGGAAGGCAGCTCTTCTTCGGTGGATTCTCGACCTCAATCTCCGAACTCGGATTCTGCACTGTCCGGGCAGAAGAAGATGGCTTTTCCACCTCGAATGTCTGCTTACCCGATTCTCGACGGTCAGTACTTGGACGATGCAGCACCGCATCAGGTATTTCTCTCCCTTATCTCCACAATTTTTTTCGAATTCTAACCTAATTTCGTTACAGTACTTGGCATTGAATTCAAATTGTTTGAGCTACCCCTGATTCTGATTGAGGCAACTTCATTGTTCTAACTGCATTGGATATTCTTTTTCAGTCCACTTGTCATACTGTTTGAACGTCGACGTTATATATGAAAACGCAGTTGACTTCGAATAAGAAACAAATGTGAGATAATATTCCTCTCAATACATTCCCCCAATGTACTCACATGACTCCCTTTAATGCGTTGCAGGCACATCCCCATACAGAGGCTCAGGCAGCGCTTGACAACCCCCTAAACCCGCATCAGTCTTATCGTGTACACGGTGGACATCTACATGGGGACATTCCACGGACTAGATTCCCTTCTCATTTTGGTAGCATTCCTGCCCAAGGTCCATGGCTAGAGAATGGTCATGCAAAACCATCGACATGGCTCGGTGACTTGGGAGGTGCTCCAGGACCCCTTGCTGCATCACACCGTATGGTGACCTCACGGTTAGATACAAATGGACAGGACGAGGTCT
Organism: Ceratodon purpureus; assembly: GCA_014871385.1. Classification (NCBI taxonomy): domain Eukaryota; kingdom Viridiplantae; phylum Streptophyta; class Bryopsida; order Pseudoditrichales; family Ditrichaceae; genus Ceratodon; species Ceratodon purpureus. The sequence goes on along the minus strand of CM026421.1, from coordinate 13,577,554 downwards.
CAGAACATGGGCAGCCCACGACATGTACGACCTCCATTAACGTCCGTCGAGAAGAAAACAGGTGACGCACAGTAGCTCGGGAGATTCACCGTCCCTTTTTGAAGGAAATGGCTGCAGCGCATGCCCAAAACCGTGACCCACACATAGAGATCCCGGTCAGCAATTCAGGTACTGTCTTAGGCCTCAAAAGCCCGTGGCATCGGGCCGCACGTCTATGTGCCCGACAAACTTTGAATTACAAAATTAGAAGTTACAAGGCAAGAAGAGACTATTGGAATTCTCAAGTAGAATGTATTGCTCAGAAGCTTGCTCTTAATTTCACATACTCTCAACCACTAGACATTCAATATCTAGGAATTTTTTTGAAGAACACCTTAAAGAACGATAGGAAGTCATGGAAAAAGTACTTCATTGAAAATAGTCGATTGAAGCACCCGAAATGTCCGGAAGAAGCGTTCACGGAATGGAAGAAGTACTGGTTGAGTGAAGCAGGAAGGGAGGAGTCCATTCAAATGTCTGAGATGCGAAAGGGAAAACGGAAGGCTCACACTATTGATTCTGAGAACCCCGAATCTACACCAACGCCAAGCTCATATAGGGTAAGTGCAATGAATTATACATGTAGAGTGTTGCCTGTTTTAATTAATTACAAATTTTCTCTCCATACTGATGCTGACCAACGTAGATTCTCTTCTGATGTCGAAAGGTACAGAGCAACAATCCAAATCGAGAGGGCGGCGATCACTTCCAGAATGCATCAACCTTTTGTACCGAGTCCAACAATAGCTTAAGCACGGGTTTCCATGATAGTACACCAACTACGGGCATACACCAAGTGACGACTCAGGCGTCTGCCCAAGGACCACGGCCTGAGAATCAGACTCCAAGTTTCCCAGGGTACTTCGACTACCCTTCATATTCTGCATATTTGAGTATCTATCATTAATGCTTACGTCTCTTTACATTCCGCATGTCTCACATGCCCGTCATTTGGATGGCAATCTTGTTTGTGGAAGACTACCGCACACTCTCTTGAGACATTCTAACACCCCTCACTAGTTTGTTATGTATGTTTCAGCGCCCTACTACACCTCCATATGTTATACGTGATACCAGTAGGATAAACGAGCTTGAAACGACAGTAAATCAAATGGCGAGCGACCTTTCTAGCAGCAAGGATCAGATACGCAAAGTAAAAGAGCTTTTGCTGAAGCTAATTAACCCTCAGCAATCCGCTACACCGAACACGATGAATATTCCCATGACACCGAACGGAGCATGCTCAGGAGGCTATTCGGGCATACTTGTAGTGCATCAACCCATTCCAGAGCAAGCTCGCCCACTGCTACCTAGGACACCATTAGCAGATGCATCCCCTGCGCCAGGTACAAGTTCTTTCGATGCTACTCTACCTGGCAAACGCTCTTCTCAATTTCAAACTCCTATTCACCCTCAGAATGCAGTGGCCCCCTGCACCTCTCCATCCTGGGCAAGTGGAGACACCATTCCAGTGACTCCGAACACCATGCTCCAAAATTTTAAGAATCAGATGCCTATTGGTGGGGTTGTTTCGACTGAGGTGTCTGCTTCGATCAGAACGAGCGCCTTGGAGCACTCTCCACATCCGAGTATAGACAACCGGGACGGATCTACATCGCAGGTTTGGCATGGAGATACGGCACACAACGAAGGAGTGCAAGTGCCGTCAGTGGATCCTGTCCCGAGCAGTAATACAGACCAGGTGAGCACAAGGAGAAAATCGGTTGCCGCAGAAGCATCACCAACAGTAAGAGAGCCCAGACCTCGATTTGAGTACGCACTTAGACCGCGGATCACTAAGGATGCTCTCCTAGCGAACCACCAATGCTTCATACTGCACCCAGACATTACAGATAGAATTGTGGCAGAGGGGAGGACCGGGGGCAGCTGGAAGTCACCCTCGCAGAAGTTTGGAAACCTATGTTCTGAAGGTCAGCAGATGGTGCAAATTCACAAGGTACTTGTACCGAATTTGCTCCTCCTATTTAAAGAGACACGACATTCATTCACCAGGTTAGATGAAGCAGTTGTTAAGCCTTCGGGCAGCAGCGTGTACGTCAAGTGGCAGTCTTCTCTACTGCACAAGAAAAATAAGCCCGCTCCACCGAAGTAGGTGTAGCAGAGCGTGACAGTATCTTGTGCCAAGAATTGCGTAGGATCGGTGTGGACCTTTGTCGCTTTGTAATTGCTTATTCATAATGGAAAATTTTAAATCCCACAAGCATGCGTGCATTGCGTCTACTATTGCAGGAGCTTTCATGTATATTGTTGAAATTTTGAGCGCCCCAAAAATAACTCGATTGGCAGCAAAATTCTAGGCCGTCGATGAAAAGGAATGTTCCCGGTATAGAATCTAGGCATTTCTACACCCCCTCGATTGATACCCGACTACAAACACATTGATAACCGGAATGACATGGACATCAAACACAATTGAGAACCTTCTGCCTTCTCGACGTCATCCGGGTAATGAACAGTGTATAAGTAACAAGTCCGGTACATCAATTGAAATGAACACAAACGAAACGGACCTCGATTCATTATCTATGGGTATTACAGACCGGGTACAAGTGGGAGCTCAACCCGGACATTATACTTAACGGACTTCAACCCCTATAAGGCGGGTATGTGCGAATGACATCAGTGAAACCATTTCCCGTGTTTACCTCACTGCGACTTACTCGACGACGGACAGAATCTTTTCATCGAAGTTTCATTCCGTGAGTGGAAGTTACAATGACGAGCTGGATATTGCATTTACCCTCGCATCGAAATGCACATCACGGGATATCCCGGGAGATTATTGCCGGTGTGGGGGCCACCGCCGGTTCGATCCACCCACCGGATACTCCGCATACAGGACTGTCAGGCCGTGCCGGATTACACCAAAACAAATCGCAACTACACCATTTCGCAACTACACCATTTCGCAAATCCATAATTAAGACCTTTTTCGGTGTACAACTGGGTGTAGTTGTCGCTCATTTCCACTAGTGAATATACATCTTCTAGAATAATAGAATCTCAATTTCATATTGTGTAACTATCAAAATGCCTATGTACCCCCAAAAAAAAAAATGTAAATATACAAAAATACATAAAATACTTACAAATACAACACATGCATTATGTGGTATTTTTTGTGTTTGGAAGTTTGTTACTTTGTTTTATATTTTTCACTTGTATTCTCTTGTTTATGTTCCATAAATTTATGTATTCAAATGTTGATCAATGTACAAATTCCTTACCCTTTTAAAGCATATTTTTATGTCCTGAACCATACATCAATAATTCACTTTCACTTATAAAATTCACAATGATTATGTTTGAGTGTCTTCTTGACATAGAAGCTTGCAATGATGAGGTGTTGAGGTGGGTCATTATTGCTACTAGTCACTTTCATTTTTCAAAATTTAATTCAAACATAATTTAGTTTTGAAGTCACACACACTCCAAAATTTCATTTTCCAATGTGCATTATATAGCTCAAAGACATTCTATAATCTTCCAATCCAACCATCCAATGTTACCAAGGTTTACTGGGCACTTAAATAATTAAGGTATGCTCAAAATTATACAGTTAAATATCATAAACAATATGACTAATTTCAACACAAAACTTTTTAAGGAAAAAGTCCCCCAAAAACTGTGGTTTATCCAGAACCACTCTGGGCTGCAAAGGGTTAAAGGGTTAATAAGCTGTGTTATCAAATGACCCCAGCCTTGCAACCTTACAAATAGTCGATCAGTCTTCTCTTTTCTAAGAATTGCCCTGGTCACATTTCGAGTTCAGCAACACCTCATGTACCTGTAGAAATGAACAACTTTCTATGTAGACATGAGACTGAGGCTTAGGCTTCAGTTTGAAACAAGAGTTGATTTTTTCCTTCGCAAATAAAAAAAACTTACTCTTGCCACTCAGATCCTTGACCATGCAAAGAGGGTAGATATTGGGTAGATATTTGACGGGGCTGTCCATGCAAATAGGGAAGATATTTGCAGTGAGACAGTAAAGGAAACTTTCTACTGTGTTCAAATTTTCCCTCCCCTGAAAAAACCTCGTCACCAGGCCTATGTGGGAGAGGATATGCCCACGCTTGATGACCTGACCCTGCTAAACCTTTCTACGCATGGCTCAATATTTAGGCTACTAGGGTCAAGTTCCGTGTTCTGCACTACTTTGAATGTCTGCACCCAAATGGACCAAAATATTAGTCTACATATGCAGACATCACACCTTGGAATCATTTTCCTAGTTCTTGCCTCAATTCTGGGACATGAGTTACCACTTGGGGATGGATCTCACTCCACCCATCAGAACATGTTTCGGGGCTGCTCTTTCAGCCAATGTATGTGAAGGAGGAGGAACCCTGTGAGCTAGCACGCACATGAGCAAAAATTCTGCTCCCTATTACATACCAAGTTCCAACTGTGAATTCCATGACATACCCATATGCAGACAAAGAAGGGCAACTCCGGTCAAAACGACCGCCCTGAATTAAGAGTCTATCAAAACATCCTACTGTGCCAATTCCAAGATATAAGGTAACCCCACAGTATTCCCATGCAGAATACTCAGAAGGATGATTTGCCACTAGTAGAAAAGGGTGCTGAAAACACCGAGGGAGAACACCGAAAAATCATAATGGTGTACATGTATTTTCAGCCGAAGAACCTGATTGGGTGTTGAACTAATTTGGTGTAGAGAGTGGAAGATGGTCTGCATTTGGCCATGGGGACCACGCCAAACATTGAATCAACATTCAGGAACCAATAGGAGGGGGCTCTGTTTTTGGAATATTGTTTTTGAGTTTCTTGTCCTATGCTGGCAGGTGATGTGCCTGCTAAATAAACTCAACATGAGCGGAGGGGCTCCGTGCCAACTCGCCACACAAACTGGGCTCATCAACTCTAACCACATTTAGAAATTACTGCCACCTCCAGAAAGTGTAATTGAGCTTGGTGAATGGGAAGCCTTAACCAGCCTTGAATGTTCATCCATCCGCTGGAGTTTACCTTAGTATTCAGATGTCCCATAAGTGCCCTCGCTCTAAACCTCGCCCTCGTCTTAATGACGAAGCGGGCCCTCCCCCTCCTCCTCCCCTTTCTCCTTTCCTCCCTGATCTATTTTTAGGGGCCCTGCGGCCCTTTTTTAGTATTTTTTTTATTTTTAATAAAACCGGGGACCCCGAATTAGCCTAGGGGGACCCACTAGATTAATTTTAGTTAGTTTATATATTTTTTAAATTTTTTTAAAATTTTAATTTTTTTTTTCATCAACATGCAAAATATAGGGGGCTTTTTGCCCCCTCCAATGACAGCCCTGATTGGGGGGCCCTCGTCATTAAGACGAGGGCGAGGTTTATCGCAAGGGCCATAAGTGTTGTATCCCAAAAATCAATCCTTGTGTATAAAGCCTGTCACTAATTCCTACTCTCACACACACTCGGATGTCCATCAGCAAAGAGTAAACTAGGAATGCAGAAGACACTCTAAATCAACATCCATCAGTAGAGTCATATTAACTTCATTAATGGAGTCCCAAATGGAATCCCAAAATGGAGTCCCAATATGCAGTCCCAGAATTGTTCCATCAACGGAGTGCCAAGGACAACATAGGATTTGGACATTCATTCAACCCCAAAAATTACCCCATCCTCGCGAGATCCTGTCAAACTCGTCAGGCCAAATCTACTCCGGGACTGAGTTTCAGCAGGGACTGTAATAGCAAGTGAAGGTGTCCAATTACACCGAAAAAATTCTGAGTACACCATTTGCTTAAGGCCTGATATAGTGACCAAACCGGTGTTCTCCCTGGTATACTGGACGCCCTTTTCCACTAGTGTGCTTGAAAGAAAAGAACATTGAGTGAGAAGCTCAAATCCACTTTTAATTTATAAGGGGCTTGTTATGATTTTCCTATAAATAATTGGAAAAAATCTTTGCAGACCCCTATATTTGTTAGTATACTAATCCATTCTTGTAGACATATCATTTACTAATCACCTGCCATTATACTAGTAATGTTTCACTTCAACAACAAATATTAAGGTAAGTAGATTAGAAACTAAGGTCTTAGATGACGAACAAAATTGTTGGACACATATATTGTATTTATAAGATGCTACTTTACATTTGGGATGAAAATAGCATGCTCAACTCCTAATTTACATGACCATTTCTCATCATAAACGCTCCAAAAATTGTCATTTCAAAAGTAAGGAGTGAAATAACCAAAACTAAAGCTTTCTTTGCATTCCCAACTAGGATCTTACTTAAGTCTTTTAAAAGAATCATGCATAATTTTTTTTGATAAATTTAATTAGATGGATTAGAAGATTATAGAGTTTGAAGAAGAAACATTTTCTTTCCTATACTTTTCAAACATGATGAGTTGACATTGACTTCTCTTTGTGTTAATTTTTTGCAATACATAAGTTGGATTGATATCCAAAATTAGAGAGTTTTCATTGCTTGCATTATATTTTTCTTTAAAATTCATATTAGATCAGTGGGCCACAACTCACTTATAATTCCCTTGTTTCAAGAATGATGCCATGCTTACTATGCTCTTCCTATAACAAGGTGCTAGTTGTACCTTTGGGTTGGACCCAAATTTTTGGTGTAAAGACAACCTCAGTATCGTAAAGATGCCCTCAATATCAACTCGGCCGATGTGATTTTTTTTGTTAAATTGATTTGGATTAATAAGAAATTATTTTTTTTAAATAAAAAAAATTAAAAAAATAAAGAAGTGCACATGATGAAGCAAAATACTTTTCCATGAGAATATCCTACACATCAGGTGATACCCAAATTCCATGGAATATGCACATTTTCATGTGTTGATCAATCCAGGAATTGTAACATGAACATAATCCACATATCCTGGAAAAAAGAACAGAATTTGAAACAGTGTGTAGATATAGATAGCAGACGAGTGTGAAAGCAAACCAGTCTCAACTTCAAACTTCTGTTTTTCTTTTTTTCTTTTTATAATTTCATTTTTGTTATTTTTTTGTTTTTTATTTTTATTTTGCTTGGTTTTCTGAAACAACTGGAGCTTTCAACTTCAAACTTTGAACTCCAACTTGGAGACGTTCTGTTGGAATCTCAACTACTACAGTGCCGTATCATAGGCCTCCTGCTATCCGCTGGGGGCCAGAACTCAAGTGTGTCATGTGGGATATACTCAAGCATCCATCAGTCCATTCATCACTCAAACTAAGCTATTGGTATATCAAATGATGATAAGTTTGAGCCCTTACAGTGGCTGTACTGTAGGCAATGACTTGGCATTCAAATCACCACCTCTATCCAAACATGTGAGGTTCCTTCACAATTGAAATTTGCCAACTTAAAGGTAGCTTGAACCTTGGTTGAAGTCAAAATAATAATAATAATGATAATATGAGATTTTTTACGCATGTATGAACCCTTTTTGGACACTTAATTTTATATGTGAAGTTCAAAGTTCCTTTGTCAAATTTTCAACCCGATTCATGCTAGAGTCCAAAGTCTTAGACTAAAAAATAGAATACAAAATACAAATTATGGTCTTAGTAATTCAAAAATTTAAAAACAAATTCTTATAGAAAGTTGTAATGATCCTTGAACGAAATATTGAGGATGGCACAATAACGAAACAAAAGTGTATTAAATGACTATAAAAATGCAAATTAAGAGACTAGGTGAAAAATCGACACTAATCATAGTTATTTGTAAATGCAGTCAATATTTGTCTTGGATACCATAATTCTCACTAAACATAGTCTTCTTTACTCACTCTAAATAATAAATGAACCTAGAAAAACTTCACGATGTCTCCATTTCCAATATGTTACACCTTAATGGACTCTAAACTCAAAGAATCTCATTTTTTGAAAACAAAATTGATGACAAAAATAAAATTTATTGAATTTAGCAACCACCAAGCTCTTACATCACACCTTATACAGTAAGATCACCAAAATCTTCCATACCTCCCAACTATTTGGAGTAAAAAAAATAACAAAACAATAGAGCAAATCTCACGATATCTTTCAAAACTCAAGACGACTTTAAAGATAACTGAAATACATCTACTCAGAAACCAATCAGGCCCACATGCAAACGCAATACGTAAAAATCCCGAGCAGTGGAGATATTAGAAATACATACAAAACGACTGCAGTAAGTTGGTACGAGTAACGAGCCGATGCTGTCTCCGACACATTGCACAGTACACAGCGCACAGCGGCAGACTGATCAGCCCTACTGGCCACAGTGCACACTTCACAGGGAGCGATGGGATTTGAATCCGCGCTCCTCGGCAATGATTTTGCGGATACTCCCCGTGGGCGTGGAGGATACTTCTGCGGGGCCCAGCCTCGGCATCACGAGACAGCGGCATCCTCTTTCCAATTTAGCAGGCAACCGCAACAGTGCCCCACCGGTGGGCCACGGATCTCGCAACGCACGCCGGCTGAAGCCTGAACCAGTGCCCTCGCATCGCAACGCAACCGTGCCCACTTGCGTGAGCTTCCCCTGCCCCGGGACCCGCCTCAGGAACTGCAGGCAGCACCCTCCCCCTGACCAACGTCACGCCTGACTCCTCCCGAAAGCACTTCTCCGAAATTCATCCCTATCCCGGATACGTCACAACCAAGGTAATATCACAACAGTATCAACCGGAGTAGCACATGGGCATACCATTAAAACCTTCTTTAATGTGTTTCCTAAAAGAGGGCTAGACATGTTCAGCTTTGTCCAGGTTATATTAACGTGAACACCCCGGTATCGAATGAGTATCATAGAGATGCCTAACAAACAGTAACAAATAGCATACGTTCATGGAATTTAATGTATCAGCGTGGACATTAATTTAGTAACGGAGGATCAGACAGGAGTTAATATTATGGTGTCAATGCAATAAGTTAGCAACGGAACGTCACAAAGGGCTCTCTGCTGGTCTGCAAGTCGTCGTCGTCGTTGTCGTCACCGGGGTGATGGTCTGGTGGTGGTCTCGTGCGGGAGCGGCGTTGAACAAGCGAGAGACTGAGAGTCCCAGTCCACCATAGCCCTGTGCCCATGGCGTGTTCGTGGTACCTTCGGTACTCCATCATGGGCCTCCTCAACTTGACATAGCCAAGGCGCAGTTTTGGACTCCTCGGACTCAGGCTCAGGCTCCGGCTCAGGTTCAGGTTCAGGTTTCAGGTTCAAGCTCCTGATGGATGGATACAGGAGGTGTTAGTAAGTGAGTTAGGGAGGGAGAGAGAGAGAGAGTGGGTCAGTGAGTTGCCTGGCTTTGGCTGGGTTGCAACCCAGGCAGGTGGGACTGCGCCATCAGGTCAAGTGCGACCGGGAAGGGGGTCATCAGTGGTTGCAGCCTGTCTAGTTGGTTCGACGATTGTGACTTACTGAACACAAGTTGGGAGCGGCTTCGCCTTGTGCAGTGTTGATTCATTTATCAGTGGCGCGGCGTAACTTAGTCGTGGGGAGGTGCTTGGCCCTTCCTCGGAGTTTCGGTCGTGCGCGATCGGGGGACGGACTTTAATAGTGGTATGATAAGTCGAGTTGCGGAGTTTCGCGCACTGCAGTGAGTGAGTTGGAGCAGGGGAGTTTGTTCGTGGGGGTAATCTGGTGAAGAGCTGAGTGATTGCGGGAGCGAGCGAGAGAGTCAACAATGCGACTGTTGGTCACGTGCGACGCGTAGTTTGGTTGGGCGATTGTTGCTGCATTCTACAACCTTGCGCGTTCTTTCCTCGTCGTGGTGGTTTTTTAGTGTTTGGGCTGTCTCTGTTCTTTGTTTTGTTCCTGGTGGGTTCCCGGTGGGTTGGAGGTGGGCTCTTTAGGGGAGTGAGTTGGGTAGTCGGTTGGGTTATGGTGTTGGTGCGTGCATTGTGGCCGCATTTTTGTTTTCTTGGGCTGTAGGGGTTGAGGGATTGTTGGGACGGTTTCGGTGGAGGGAGTCGGTTTGTGTTCCTTTTTGTCGGAATAGTAGTGGTCATATTCAGGGGTGTGTGAGATAGTGCTCCGCGTATCTGTAGGCTTAATACCGGCTTCGCTCTTCCACCGCTTGCGTTAAATTTGGGAGATTTTGAAGTTAACCTTCGCTCTCTGGTGGAGATAAATTCTATTAAAGAGCCAGACGATGCCCGGATATTGAGAAAGGATCACGAGTGGGAGCTTCTCGTTAACTGCTGTGAACCCCCAGCGACTGGGTGACCACTTGCAGTAATTGGTTTTCGTTTCCACTGGAAATGCACTTTTGGCGGAAATCTCCGCTGCGTTAATCCCGAGATCATATTTGGGCTCTGTTTCTTGGCGTCTGGGAGTCAGATCACGCGTGCGGGGCTACGCATTTCGGAGATTGAGGTGTAACCAGAAGATAGGGCGTAGTTTAGGACCCTGTACACGAGATGTGGCCATCGAGGACCAGATCGGCGAGTGAAAATCCGAGAGCCATGGCAACTCCAGCTGTTCAACCAACTAGTGTTTTATCCGTTGCGCTTCTTGGGTTGTTGATCGTCATGTCGGGAGCCGTATCGTCAGAGGCAGCTTACGCGCCTCTGAAAGGGACGCCCAAGACCAATGCATATGCAACTATGTTGTACATGGGCACACCTCGTGATTACGAGTTTTACGTCGCTGCTCGAGTTATGTTGGGGACGCTCGTGCAGTTACAAGTTGACGCGGATCTTGTGGTCATCGCATCCGCAAACGTGCCTCAGCATTGGCAGAAGACTTTGTAAGCCACGCAATGCCCGTACACAAACCACTTTTTGACGTTTCTTTGTTTACGCTATGATGAAAACTTTTGTTGGACGTGGGCTTCCTTTCTTGGATATGACAGAAGATGCTTTGCTTAGCAGACTCCTGCACGAGGATTAACATCTAGTTGGGATTGGTCGATCTGAATTTCTAATGTAGTTATTTCGAATATTTAAAAGAATATCAAACAGAGGCATCACTTCGTGCGTGTTTCCGGTAGATTGCTGTTGAAGTAAAGAGTGTGTAGGTCTGGAGAGAATCTGTTGTCTTGCAGTCGGTGGGCAGTCGGTATGCCAAATTGGTATTTAAGGTGTCAGCAAACTCAGATTTTTGGAGTAGGCGGGGGTCTATTTTTAGCTGAAGATGATTATATCGTAATAGTTTTAGTCAGACGTGTGTCAATTCATGCGATGTCTCGGCTATCCTTCTGAGCTCGTTCAATTAATTTTAGTTTCTTGCAACATGTGGCTGGTCTCGTGGTTTGACCCCTTTCACCCGTTTTATGCAGGAATGCCGAAGGTGCAAAAGTGGTAGTCGTAGACGATATTCAGAACCCGTACAGGAATCAGCATGATTTTGATTTGCGCTTCATGTTCACATTGAACAAGATCTACGCTTGGAGTCTAACGGAATACCAGCGGGTTGTCATGCTTGATGTTGATAATTTATTTCTCCGAGCACCTGACGAACTCTTTCAATGTGGTCAATTTTGTGCGGCTTTCATAAATCCGTGCATTTTTCACACGGGTCTCTTTGTTCTGCAGGCAAGTTACTCCGCTGTCTAAAATTTTATTTTATTTATTTAATTTTCAACAGAATTGCAGATATCTGCAGCTTGTTGCGCGTTTGGCAAACCAATTTATGTGGGTTACTGATTTTCGGACCCAGTTCTCTGGGAACCTTTAAACAAGCATTCTAATATTTTCTTTGTTCTCACAATTTGCAGCCATCAAATGAGACATTTGGTGTTATGATGCATGATATCAGTACTGGAAAGGAGAACAAAGATGGGGCAGATCAAGGCTTCTTGGTTAATCACTTCAATGATCTTCTTAATAGGCCAATGTTTTACCCTCCTGGAGACGGTTCGAGACTGAACGGGCTTTACCGACTTCCACTTGGGTATCAAATGGATGCTTCATTCTTTTGTAAGTAATCCTTTTAGAATTTACAGAAATTTCAAATTGTTTGCATCAAGCATTTTTGAGATGTCATCTAATTCTATTTTTTGAAGTTGCTTGCTGTTGGCGACTCAAGGCCATAGTTTTACTTTGCAGATTTGAAGTTGAAATGGCGCATTCCTTGTGGCCCGAACAGCGTTATCACATTTCCCAGCGTTCCCATGTTGAAGCCATGGTACTGGTGGTCATGGCCTACATTGCCTTTGGGGCTGGAATGGCATAAAAAGCGTGTCGCAACCATAGGGTGAGTATTTCTGCAAAAGAAGTTAATTACTTATTTTCTTCTGGAGCTAATCAGCTCATAATGTATATTTAATTTATCTTAATTTTCTATGTCATATTCTTGGCCTGGAATTTGTTTTGTAGACTCAGAACGAAGTTCACTTACATCTTATGGTCCGTGTGCGCAGATATGATACTGAAACACCCGTTCTTATTGCCGAAAGCTTGTTCTACATCATCACTATGCTCACGGCATTGATCATTCGGCAGCGATGTTCATTGTCTGAGAAGGGTTCCATGATGAAGTCATGCCTCGGCCGGGGACCGTGTGCTGAGAAAAAACTATGTCATCCTTGGGCTATAAAACTTACGGTTCTCGTCTTGATAGCTGGAAGCTTCCTTTTACCTGCGTACTTGATACCAACAACAGTGCATCCCTTCATGGGCTGGGGGGTATTTCTTCTGGGAGCTCTCTCCTTTCTCACTGTTGTAATCATTGCCTTCCAGCTTCCTGTCCTGCCAGTGTTGACTCCCTGGATAGGCGGTATTGGAGCTCTCTTGGTTCTAGGTTCTCCTTTTTACAACAACGGTATTATGCGAGGAGTGGGCATTGGGATTTACGCTGCAATGGCGACCCCATTTCTGTGGTGGGCTGCCAAAAAGATCAGCGCAGTTGTGGACATTCGAACTCACTGGGAACCTCTCATGGCTTGGACCGGTGCGAGATCGGAACCCGCCTCAGAAACACTGATGAAGATATGCTAGGTCTATCTACTGATTGGAAAGGCTTTCCATCTGGACTCTTGGCATGATAAGACCATTTGCGAGGGGATTTTAACATGAGTTGCTCACGTATATCGAGCATATAAAAAAGAAGGTTGTATTTACGATGCTGCAGATTACAATGAGAGATTATGGGGGTCGAGATGCCCAGCCTGAGAAAACTCTGCATCGTTGTTATACGGCATCCTACTCTCTTCAGCAGCTCTTGTTGCTAGGAGCTGCCGTAGGTACTGATCGCTTACCAGTGGAAGGATACAAGATGACATTTTTTAGAGGACCACTAAGGAGAGGATTTTTCCAAGTTCTAGACTCACTGCAGTTCAGTCATAAGTACACTCTTTCGACTAGGTTCTTGCATAAGGTCCTATTTCTCCCCCTGTACACTATGATTTTTTAGTGGCAGCTGCTACGTGCTGTTATTTGAATATATTGCACGGAGTGGCATGCTATGGAGGTAGTTATTTCTTTGATTCTGTTTGCTCACCCTCCAAAAGAAAGTACAAATTTATAAAGGTTTCGATTCAGTATTTTTGGTACATTTTAGAGATGGTTTTAAAACCAAGGTCGTTTCTGTAATGTGATTTGAATTCAAAGCTCAGTTAGCCTTCTGATTTTTGGCAAACTTTGGATGGTAATAGATATCTTTCAAAAACTCAAGCCGCCTTTAAGAATCTGTGTTTTTCTGTGTCGTAGCAACAACTTTTGTGGATTATTATTTATTATTTACTGTAGAACTGCTTAAATCTGTTCCACGTATGCCCAGCAAGTTCAAATTCCGTGGAGCCACAATCTACTTTGCATGTTGCACAATCCTACGTAGGCAACAATCCCTTTTCTACGCACTGCCATAAGGATCACCTGAACGTCCTTGCACTTGTCCATCATTTTCAATTCCCAGGCTCACATTCTTTCCCTTCATAGTTTGCCATATCCAAAATCAAGTGGTTTGCAGTACCCTCTTTCAATAAACGCAATTTTATATCACTTACTGGCCAGCCACAAAGTGAGTGCTTCAAGCATCAAGCCTTCTTTAGGTGTAGTTATACATGTTGCAAGAAATCCAAGCTTAGGAGCCAATCAAAGGGAAATGATGTGAGCTTCAAAGAAGAAGATTAGAATTTATGGAAAAGAGGCCACAAAATTGTATTATGTCATTGAAATTAACATCCCAAAATCATTGAGGAATGAAGGGTTCTTCAATGATGTATTGAGATTGGAGATTTTGGTACTTTTTGTAGAAAAATTGCCCAACCAAGCTCTACCCCACTACTCGAGAATCGAGAGGTGGTTGAGTTGAAATGCTATAATTTCGGAAAGAAAAATAGATGGAAGAAATGAAGTCAAGAATAGCAATCAAAAACATATATTGAATATTACAAATAGAAATGAATCTAGAAATACTAATTTTTTATTAAGCTACAAGTGATGTAGGCACTATTTGTAGGAATCTTTGGATTGTATTTACCCAACTCTGATACCATGATGAAGTGAGCAATAGCAATCAAAGACATATATTGAATATTACAGATATATTTAAGTGTACAAAAACATATTAGATAGAACTATTCGTGGACGATCACCGTATTTTCATCCAATGGATGATAAATTAACTTTGCACATCATAAGAGAAATTAACCCCAAAAAATTGATAGAAAGATCATCATGTCTTGAATTGAATTGGATCCATTAAAGGATAGTCGTGCTTACGCATGTTTTACCACTCACAACTCCATCCGCTCAATTGTGAAGTGCCTTGATTATTCTCCATTCAAGACAAGTAAGGCAAGAATAGAACTCTAACTGATGCCTTTGAAAGATTTTGATGCTTCAAATTATAACTTATTGGGCAAGGAGAGTACCAAGCGACGCATCCTATTGGTACCCAAACGTTGAGTTGGTTGATCGGAAACGTCAGAAACGCAGCCGTCGCATGACTTCGCACGCATTTGCATGCTTCTCTTCGTGTCTCGAATGGACGTTGCCCACTTACCTTAGTAGACCAACCTGGCCAGGTGATATCCGCAGCTGCTACCTACACTCTCCGAGATATCCTAGTATTTACTCCGAGCCCTCCTGTCCGAAGGTTACACTGCATTCAACAAGAAGGCAGTGGAGTAAATATGAGAGAGTGCGTCTCGCTTCACATCGGCCAGGCCGGAATCCAGGTGGGCAATGCCTGTTGGGAGCTCTACTGCCTCGAGCACGGAATACAGGTGAATACATCCTAGGATCAAGCCAAGGTTAAATCCTTGGGCTTGGGACAATCAGTATTCTAAACTAATGCGTGCTTGTAAGAATTTAGTTGATGAAAGCTCACGTATTCACATCGTATACGGGTGCAGCCTGATGGACAGATGCCATGCGACCGAACGGCGGTAGGCGGTGGAGATGATGCATTCTGCACTTTCTTCTCAGAGACAGCAGCTGGCAAGTACGTCCCACGAGCAGTTTTTTTGGATTTGGAGCCGACAGTGGTGGATGAGGTCCGCACAGGCGTGTACCGCCAGCTCTTCCACCCTGAGCAGCTCATTAGTGGGAAAGAGGATGCTGCCAACAATTTTGCACGGGGCCATTACACCAGTATGCGGTCTACGCTTCATTAGATTTTTCATTGAATTCCTCCTCTTACCCTCAATGGTCCCGAGTCTCCATGATCCCCACATTTCCTGAACCTGCTTAGTTGTCTTTCCCTAAAGGAATGAGGTTTTTTTTTGGGGGAGCACTTCTAATAAACGTCCATGTGATTACAACATGAATTGGATCCGTTACTTACTGCCCCAGTTGGAAAGGACATTGTGGAAGTATGCTTGGACCGAATTCGGAAGCTAGCAGACAACTGTACTGGCCTACAGGGATTTCTGCTGTTTCACGCAGTAGGGGGTGGAACGGGTTCTGGCTTGGGCTCCTTGCTGTTAGAACGCTTGTCGGTGGACTATGGGAAGAAACCGAAGCTGAGCATGACGGTCTACCCAAGTCCACAGGTCTCCAATGCTGTTGTAGAGCCTTACAACAGCGTCCTGTCCACTCACTCTTTGCTTGAGTTCACGGAAGTTGCAGTGATGTTAGACAACGAAGCCATCTACGACATATGTCGTAAGTTTCTTGACGTTGAGCGACCCACGTACACCAATCTGAACCGTCTTGTCACTCAGGTATAAACTCAAACAGGCTAACAAAACGGGATTCAAAATCTTCTTGAACTCAATTCAATTGCACTATTCAATCTGCGTAAATTGACAATTTATATGTAATATACGAGAAAAATCTCTACCTCACATTATTACCTTGCAGGTGGTGTCGTCTTTGACTGCGTCTCTTCGGTTCGATGGAGCCTTAAATGTGGACCTCACGGAGTTTCAGACTAATCTAGTCCCCTACCCGCGGATCCACTTCATGCTATCTTCGTACGCCCCTTTGGTGTCAGCTGAGAAAGCATACCATGAGCAAATCACAGTTGCAGAGATAACAAATTCTTGTTTCGATCCAAGCAGCATGATGGCAAAATGTGACCCCAGGCATGGCAAGTACATGGCCTGCTGTCTGATGTACCGAGGTGACGTTGTCCCCAAGGATGTAAATCAATCAGTGGGTGCCATCAAGACAAAACGAACTATTCAGTTTGTTGATTGGTGTCCCACAGGATTTAAATGTGGGATAAATTATCAGCCACCGACAGAGGTGCCCGGTGGTGATCTAGCGAAGGTACAAGTTGATATCAAAGACTGCTACCTTAACCAGTCAAATATGATTAAGAACATTGCATACTAACATCCAATCACTACTGGCAGGTATCAAGAGCAGTCTGCATGATCTCAAACACGACGAGTATTGGAGAAGTGTTTTCTCGGTTGGACCACAAATTTGATCTTATGTATGCAAAGCGGGCGTTTGTTCATTGGTACGTTGGAGAAGGCATGGAGGAGGGAGAATTCTCAGAAGCTCGAGAAGACTTAGCTGCTTTGGAGAAAGACTACGAAGAAGTGGGTGCTGATTCTGGTGAAGGAGTTCCACCCTCTGTCGAAGAGTATTAGATTACCTAGTTGGTTCCAAACAGGAACATTTTCATATTGACTAGGACCATGTATATTATTCAACTTGCAGTACTTACTGCGTTTAAATCAGAAAATATTTGAGATGCTGGCTGCGTATGATTATGTTGTCCTCAAAGATGAGTGCAACACGGGTCCTACTTTCTCGTTCTTGCTGTCAGAGACTTCGCGAATTATCTTACTTCTAAGCAATGTGACCAATTGCATAAAGTACCATCACCTTTGAATGTAAACCCAATCATATCGATGGCAGGAAGTGGGGTTGTTTGATCATATCATCAAGGAATACAAGTAAACGTGTACGAAACACTGCAATAAGGAAAGGCTAAGCCATACCCAAACCCTAACAATAAGACCGAGATAATCTCACAGGCCGTTGATCTTAGGTTTCACAATCGACCATGCTACACGATCAATGGTTTCTAGCACCTCTGCTATTTAGGTGTGACCACGAAAGAACAGGCGAGGCGAATTCTTTCTTCACTTCAGTCCCTGTGCATTCCCCCAAAAATTAGAAATCAGGTCAAAAAACATAACAGCAGAGGAATTTGCAAAAAGCCCGAGTACTTCTGATGACGCCTGCTGCAGCTGCACTGCGACAAGCAATGCATAATACTTCAACGCCACATGTTGCAATACCTTCCTGAAGCTGGCTTTTACTATACCAATAGCTAATTCCAAAACACAATTGAAAATCTTTCACTAAAATTCCGTGCAAACTGCAATACCAAAATTAATATTGTTGCTCTTAAATTCAGATTCTCGATCCCAGACAAAATGCTACAATTCTTCTCAAGTTCACCCACATCATCCCCTGACCATGTTGACCTTCAGTCGAGCATGAACTCTAAGAAAAAAGCTAATTCGTCTGCTTCCCTTGAGGGTAATACGTGAGGGGACAGTGGGCTCGCCCACGTGGACAGGAAGACCAACAAAGCAGTTAACATTCCGACCATAGGTCGCTGACGGCAATATGCAATGTATCCCAGATTACAACATCCAGGACATTGCGTTCCGCTCAATCACATTGACAACCAAGCGCAGCATCTGAATCAGAAGGACCTCAATTTCCGAGACTATTGAGCTGCAGACGAATTGGAATTCCTGTAGTTGGGCAAAATGCCAGCAAACATTGTGGATGCGAGACTCGACAACTTCGAGACGGTTCTGAAAGTGAGCAGTTCTTATATGCACCTCCCTGTTGAAATCTCTCATGCCTCAGTTTTTGGCCTACGATTTTGGCTCATCTTGCACATCCGAGGCTCATTTCTCTGCGAACGCAATTAAACGGTTAGAAATTGTGTGATGCTCTCACGACCTACATGCCACTTTGGTGATCACATAATTCACTCGACATGTGCTGACTCACAGGGGACCTCATTCACATGAAGCCGATCAATTGCAACCCGCTTCCTCTACCCAGCATCACTTTAGCAACATTTGCAACCAAACACCTCCATCAATCGACATTCAACAATTCACAACATCGCTGTAACCTAAAATTTAAAAGAAAACTCCCTTAATTCATAAAAACTCTAATTAATTCAATCTAAGGAATTTAGAAATAAATATATTAAGGTGGATCCAGAACCAAGATTTCAATGCTTTATTTAACATGACGAAACTCGCTAATAATGATGATTCTCGAAATTCGACTGGTGTGCAGGAAGCTGAAGCTGGTCAAGGACCAGGTTTACTACTGATTCTATTTGTAGGCGATGTCGTTGCATCCACAGGAGAAAGCTGGTGCCCAGGTAAACTCTCAAAACTCAATCTCTACTAACTCACCCAGAACACTTCTCTCTCTGCTTGCTCCACATCCACACACCGAATTCCTTGACAATCCTCTACTCTCTGAAATCTGCGTGCCACAACCCACAGTCAGAAAAGGAAACTGAACCCAAAACCGGCATTACTTACAAGATCATAGATATTGATGACTCAAATGTATGCTTCTGGTAGAACATGTCAATTCCGAGTGCAGTGCCGGTTTGCCAGTATGACCCAAATTTGTAATCTCATGTGCTGTTGCGATGATCGACCGTCGATTTGAGCAGACTGTGTGAGAGCGGAGCCCGTGATTTACGACCAAGTGAACGGAGCCGACAGGCCCGTGACGATGGTGCGCGTGTTCGTAGGCGACAAACCGACATGGAAAACTCGAGAGCATCCGCTGCGGACTGACAAACGTTTCCGGATTACGGGCATCCCGACGCTAATCAGGTGGGAGAACGGCGCCCAAGCGAGCCGCCTGGAGGCCAGTGAAGCGGCCGACGAGACGAAGATCAAGCGCCTCATGAGGACGAGATCATCCAGGTCGAGCAGCATGTCCAGCGGCGGCTCCCGCTCCGCGAGCAGCAGCCCCCGCGCCTCCAAGTCCAAGTCCAGCAGCTTCACCAGCAAACGCACGTCGTGACGCGTCTGCATGCAAAGTTACGCTACGTGAACCTGCATGCAGATTAAATAGAAGCAGTTCACGTGAGCTTTGAAGGACCAGCTCGTTACTGTTTGTAGCAGTGATCTCTATTTCACCTTTTTTTTATTTTTTTATTTTTATAAACTCTTGTGATTCTAGGGCAATGATCGGGGAAATCCGGCGCTTAGTTGTAAGTCAGCTAGATGAAAGTGCCAAATTACCAATTTGATTTTGGAAGTTTAGGATTTTTTTTCAGTTCAAAACCTAAATTATACCTAAATACCACATTAGTATCACATAAGTTACATACATAAATTACGAAATAATCTTAGAAAAAAGAGGATAATAGCTTGATGACCTCTGAAACTTCCCAAACCTTAAATTTTTGGTGATATTAGGTTGAATTTTTAGGGTGACATTTTTTGAGATACTATGTTAGTATCTGAACAATCTCTTGGTTCTAGACCTTAATATTTTTTCAATACTTGCCTTTTTTTTTTTTTGAGTTTTGGAAATTTTAATAGTTTATTCACCAAAATTTGAGGATAATTAATTGAGTAAAAATAGCTGGGAAATCACTGGTGTGTAGACTTTTTGGTAAAGTTATACAAATTTTGAGTCTTGACGTGGAGCAAAGGACATTGCCATGTTGAACCTGGTGCGCACTAAACCTCACACTGCAAGTCTGCAATAGTAGAAAGGGATTTTTATTTTTTTTCAGGTATGGAATCTAATGTGGACTGCAATGGTTTCTTTCAAACATGGCGACATTTCTATGAAAGATTTATAATTTCTATGAAAGATTTATAATTTCCTACGAGGAGGGAAGCACAATAAAGTGTACCACAAAGTGCAATATGTGATCACTAAGAAGTGAATATGAAGTGTGCTGTTTTTGAAAGCTCAAAGCTGATTTTGAGCATTTTGGTGTAGTTTTTGAGCATTTTAGTCACTTTTTAAGATGTCATAAGATATTTTACACGCATCTCCATAAAAAGAACATCTTCAATTGAAACTTAACTTGACCGCTAGTTTTAAATCATGAAAATGAACTTTTTCAAAATTTTAATTTCTTCACTTGGGGCCCTCTATTGTCTTTAGAGGATGTTTTTCCAATTTAAAAAACAATGTTCGGTGAAAAAAACCTCACAAAAAGTTTCACGGAAAACAGTGTTTTAAAAAACGTCCTTGAAATACTTCTCGAGCACCCAAACTTTCATTTCAAGTGGTCATTGCCATTTATACATCCGCAATTCACAAACGGAGATCCCGGTGGAGTCAAAAGTGATTTCCGACAACATTCGACATTGTTCTTATCACTTTTTCAAATGTGGACATTCACTTTGTTGAACTTTGAGGTTCTCGTACAGCATTGTAGAAGACGCAAATTCGTCCCATATTTTTCCACACTTTAGAGAATCAAGTCTATTTTCTAAACCCATACTTCTTCCCAACATACCAACAACCGAGATGCCACTTTCTTATGTCTTTGCGATAGGGGCTGAAATTGACAATGAGCAGAGCACTTTTTTGGTACACTTTATTGTGCTTCCCCCCACTAGAAATTTAATAAGTTTTGGGAGAAGTGGAATTCTTTAAAGTACATGAAACAAATTTGAAGTGAAGTGAAGTGAATCATCACAGGGACGAAACAAACTAAAATTCAAAGAACACAGAAGGTATCTTCATTTTCCATAAGAACTCCATAACATTAAATGAGTTATTTTTGAGTTAATGTCCTCATGGAACTTTATAAATTTGAAGAATCATGTTCATCCAATACATTTTTAAAAAGACATTATGAAGAAATATTTACTTTACTATTTTCAAACTATGCTTAAGTTCTTGTTTGATTTTGTAATAGAAAAAATTAATAGATAAAAGACATCCAAAAATTTGTTTATTGATGTGTACAAGATGTTTTATACTATAAAATTTGAATAGCTGCAATAACTATAGTTGATTAAAATGAACTTCAATATGATTGAAAATGGGATTTACTAATATAGTTTGGAAATTATTATATAACAGTGAACTCCTAAATATCAAGTAACGTTAAGAAGTGTCCTATTTAATTTAAAGATTTCTTTCATTTTCATTCAATGTCTTATTTCAATAGAAATGAATAGGTTGCATTCCAATTGAATTGTAGTTTTTGTTGTAAAAATCTCAATTCAACTCAAAATGTTGTAAACTTTACTAAGCATTTCAATTGAATTTAATCTACATTTGAATTTTAAATGCTATGTAGACTTTGAATTTTATGTTTGAGCATTACAAAGCTATTATTTAATTATATTTTCTTCGGCATACATTGACAAATCGGGCAATAACTACCTTTATAACAAATCATCATCCCATCATTAATGAGCAATGGACCTAATTTCCAAGCTCTCATAAAATTCAACCTCATAATATTTCCCCGCTTTTGTTAACTCCCGCGAGTCCCGCCCTGCCTTGATTTTCCTCCTTGCTTCATTTTCCTCCTACGCCTCACCTCTATGCCGCGCTTCATCAATCAAGGTCTCCGTCACCCCCATACCTTTCTGCCCATCTCTAAATCCTTCACCTTGCATATCCATTCTCTCTCCATAGTATACTCTTTTCCTCTTGCAATGGTGGGAACTTCTTAGGGTGAAGAGGAGCTTAGGAAGTCATGCAAGTATCTTCTCTAATCCCACATCTACATCTTCACCGTATACCCCCTTTTTATACAAGTCCCCACTCCCGTCTTCGCAACTACTTTTTCTTGCCATGTTTGTTGCATCTTTTTGGCTCTCCACAAAATCTATGTTGAGTTCTCCTATGATGTTTGCTAATATGTCTTACATGCTTGTATTTGTGTAATTATCAAAGTATCTTCATCGATCTGTAAAGTTGCATGTATTATGTATAGGGCCTTGAGAGAGGTAATTTAGTGGCAACACACCTCTTATTGTGAATGTTCTCCGTATGCGCAGGTTTGCCTCCTATGTCCCAATACCGGAAAGCGGAAGGTTTGTGTTTGAAGATACATCCCGCCTTGCATAGGGCTCGGACTTTGCCAATAGCTCTACCATGGAGCTTGATTAGCCACCTATAGATTCGAAGTCTCTACTATAGAGGTCAATAGTAGGGCATGATTTGTGCGCCCTCGCTGCTCTGATACTTCCCTATATGTTGCCTCTTTTTCCAATGTAGCCCTCTTCCCAATTTTGCTTTCCATCTCTGCGAGTGTCCGCCTCTTCTTTGATGGTTGCAGATCTTTGCTCCCTCGATGATGTTGTCCATGCCTTGAACCTCCTTGCTTCTCTATTTCCTCTCTCCCTCTTCCCTCTCCCATTGTGAATATCTTCATGTTGCATTTGATGAATACCCTAGCTCTCTAGCCTCAACAAGTTGGATGTTTCCTTCTCCCCCTTTACAGATCTAAACTCCTCTAATTTTGCCTTTATCTTCACTTGTCATTGCCATCAATCTTGTTTGATGAGGATGCTTGTACTTGTAGCATGTTTAGCATTTTGTGTAGCTTGTGGACAATGGGCACCAAGTTTAGTTTTGGATGGTTTCTCTTTGTGACAATTTTGATCTTAAGATCAATGGAAGATTTTCTAAGTGAATGCATTATGTTTTCGAGCCACCATTTCAAGCCACCATTTCGAGCCACCATTAAATGAACCTTTTTAGCCATGTACATTTTATTTATTTTTTGAATTCCAACCGTCAATCTAAGTTTTATGGTTGTTGTTTCTACTTGTTTGTAGTTGCAATTGACTATCTCAGTGAATAAGATCCATTCAAAAAAATTCAAGTGTCTTTTTTTTGTAGCTGCAATGCTATAGTGGAGGTTGTCCATACTATGTGAACCCTGACATTGCAATTGATTTTTGAGGCAATAAGAAGAGAGTGATGATGTCATCTCATTTATAATGAAATATCATTTTTTGCCACTATTGCAAATTACCCTTTGTCATGCCCCATTTTAGTTGGTCACTCAAAAATTTAGAAAGGACATTGCCAGTCAAGTCACCCCATTGGTCTCCACCTGCCCGAGTTGAGATTTTTTCACAGTTTAAGTCCATAACTTTTGTCTTACAAGAAAGCTTTTCAAAAAAAGTACATTATCATGTTCCTAATTCATAGAGCACTTTGCACAAAAAATATTAAGATTTTAGGTTAAAGTTTGAAGCGACAATCACTTGCTCAAAATAGCGTCCAACTACATTTTGATCGCATGGGCATTTATGGATTAACACCCAATTCCTTGAGGTAGAAACTAACATTCATATGTAAGCAATAAGGTGGCAAATTCTCCAACTTCAATGAAAAAATAATATTCAATAACCATGTTTTTACCACCAACTAGCTTTAATACCAATTAAGAAAAATCATAATCAATACATCAATTATAATAGCCTAAGTAGGAGCACAACAACCTCAAAATAAAATATAAAAAGAGATTGCAACCATGAGCATAGCAAAGAAAGAGAGTATAATGTCCCTCACACTTTTTCTTTATTGTTATTAATTAGTTGATTTTAAATAATTTGAATAATAACATAGGTATGGGTGTAGGGTGCATTTGCCACCAATATATATATATATATATATATATATATATATATATATATATATATATATATAAAATAATACATCAAAAATGAGAAATTTCAACGGTTAAAAAAATAAGTTTAGTGAAATTTGACTATACCTGAAACATTTAAGGCTATTTGTAGTAATTTCTTAGAAAAATAAATTCAATAACTCTATTTTGAGTGGGCAAACCTTATTTCACAAAACAGAAAATTAATATTTGTTCCTAGGTGCACAAACCAGCTACCTAGTAGAGCAAATAATTACTTTGGCTTCATTCATTTAGAGGTACACAAAGGAATTGTGCCTCTGGCTTCATCACACCACCGCCCAATGATGAAGCCGAAAAGCTTGACCTCCACTGGATTGCTTTCAAACCCATGAGCTGTACAGCACAACAAACCCCCAGTGCCCCACAGACACACAAACACCACCAGAAGAAAATAAATAAATAAACACAAAAAAATACCTTCACCCCCACCCCACCCCACCCCGCCCCTTCCTCACAAGCAATAACTTATCCATCCATCTGATCATACCATGTAGTTTCCAAGTAGAGAGTATTCTTAGAAACACATTAAAATAACTTTAAAGATGGATTTGTATTGTATAACATTGAATGGGCCCCTGAGATATTACACCCCCACTTACCCAGTCCCTTCCACGTGGACCACTCATCTGCCACCTCGTCAATCTGCCACATGGCAACAAAATCCGCCCCATATCAGTCGGTTGGGCGGACGCGTGAACCAAACCGCGTCACTGCACCCAAACCCAACATTACAACTCAAAATCCTGCCCTAACCTAGATAAGAGGCGAGTTCAAAGTCGTAGATAAAGGCTAGGCTCAGTGACGCGTTTGAGTGCACCTGGCTTGTGAAGCGCCTGCGAGTTTCTCGTTCCTATATATCAGCCTCCTCGCTTCGGAGTAACGTCAAGGATCGTCGATCACAGCTCTAGTTTCGGACATTAATCTCTCTTGTTTTGCTCTTCCGACAGCTGATCGCAAAGCTTGTCTTTAGCTTCCTGGTGTTGTCAGGGTTTTGGAACTTACAGGACGTGAGGAAGGAGTGTGCATAGGTAGAGAGGTGGAATCAAGGATTAGAGTTACAGAGCTGCAGGCAAAGAGCTTGCTACGTGATTACAGTCCTTGAAGGGATAGTTTTTGCCAGAGCTTGCAGCTGGGTTAGAGTTTGCAAGGTCGAAAGAAATGGCAAGTCGGATCAAGGAGGGCATTAAAGATGTAAGTAGTACGGTTTTCTGGGGTAGTGGTACTGTATTATGTGTGGTGGGCTGAAGGAGTGGAATTGCTAGTTGGTTTTGTCGACAGGGTGGTTTAGACTCTAGTTTCTGCGTGTTAGTGTGACTTTGTGGCTTAATTTATAAGGGGCTCGTTGATGGAGAGAGCAGTTACTAGTAGGCTGTAGCTCTGTGATGTTTGGGGGGTTCGATGTCATAGGAATTTGAAGTATTGTGTGTTGCATTTAAGGTGAAGGCTCGTTGTTGGTGTTCTGATACAGGTGGGTGATTTATTTATTTATGTGCAGCTCTTTTCTAGCAAAGATGATTTGGATTACCCTAGCGGGTACACGCAACAGCGGAGCTTTACAAGGGAGCATGGGATGAGAGGTCCTCTCCCGGTGTTGGAGTTGAAGGTGCCCATGTGCTGTGAGAAGTGCCAAGAGAAAGTGAAGGAGGCGGTGGAGGAGTGCGACGGGGTGAAGAACGTTGTCACCGACCAGTACAACCAGAGGGTGACCGTCACAGGGTTCGTCGACCCGCTTAAGGTGCTCCGGCGTGTGAGGAAGGTGAAGAAGAAATCCGAGTTTTTCAGGGATGGGACGTACGTGAACAGGACTAGTCATCCCATTGAACCTGTCATCACGCACAGCCGGTCCGCGCACGTTCCGTCAGCTGGCTCCCCCCAAACGCGTTACACTTCCAACCCTTTGATCCGGACTCACTCCAACGGCTTCGGCCGGTTTCCACACGAGGGTAAGATGACGGCCATGACGCCTGTCATCCAGGCGCCTCTGATGCGCCCGCAAGCGCGCCCGCTCGTGCGCCACCAACCATCCTATGACAGGGTTGGATCCCGACACAACGCTCTTGTGCCTGTGGACCTGCACCGCGACTTCACTGGCATCCGCCGCATGCCCTCTTTCAAAAACTACCGTCATCACGACGCCGAGTACATCTCCATGGGTGACGAGTTCATGCATCCCATGGCGGAGACACGCTACGTTTCCCACCACAACCAGCGGCCTGTCATTTTGCGGCCCCAGGTCTCCTTCAGCAGACTGCCGGTGACTAACCCTCACTACTTGAAGCACATCGAGTCTGAGTACTACTAGTTTTATATTAATTCATTTTGCTTTTGGTAGGCCAGGTTGTGTGCCAATTTATTCTAGATGAAGGCTAAGAATCTACATTACAATTGCCGAAGGTATTGAACGAGGTGAAAGGTACAAATTGTAACATAGGTTTTGTCGAAATTTTGGTATAATAAATACAATTTTGTTCGATGTATATCAGCTGTTCCACATTCGAAAGCCTGGTGGATGTTTTCAATTTGTACTTTGATTGAGAATTGTCTGATGAATGTGTCCCTGTCGTGTTTTGTATGAACTTGGATATGAAATGTCTGTTCGATTCCAACCTATTGAAAACAAAATTGCTACAAGGAAGGCACAAGCTCCGTAAATTTAGAAACGAGGTGGGGAGGAGGAACTTTGGATAGCACCATCATTGTAACTAGCGCGACTTATGTTGCCGGAGTTATTTTTTTATGTTCATTACTATCATATAAACTCAATTGAAATTGAATGTGGAATGTCAGGCGCAGAGATGGAAATGGAAGTATATTGATGAAGACGTTGGACAAACAAGCTATGTTTTGCTCTATTATAAATTGTGTGATGATTGAATCTTCTGTCATACATAAATTGTATGTAACTTTTTTTGAGATCCGTCACACTCCAGCAGTATTTGTGCAGAATCTATCTGTGCAAAAATAACTTCTCTAGCTCTGTTAAATAGATCCAATGAGCTTCTTTCACCGTCATATGTCATTCTTGTCTTGAATCATACTCTCAAATGATACTGTTCTCGTCTCTCAAATCCTCCTCCTAGAGTACGCCTTTACTGTATTACTAAGCCTGATGCATGATCGACAATCATGATCAGCAGAAGATTTCTCTTTGCTGATTAGTTTGCTGCCTAACGCAATTCTCAACTCTTGTTTTCACCTTGTAGAGCACTAATTATTGTGTTTTGACAACAAGAAGGAATATCCCGTGCTAGGAACCTCCTAAAGAAATGAATTCCAACCTACTGAATACAAATCACTACAAGAGCACTAGTTCTAAGCCGTCAATTTCCTAGAGTAAACAACGTACATGGGATCACTCCTGCCAGGATTGGGTGAGATGTCCAAAGCCTGTGGAGGCTCGAAACCACCGGAGTAATGGAAGTAAGACCCCACGATCATGACATGGTCGATGTCGCCGGTAGATGTCCAAATGGAGATGGCTTTGGTGAAGAAGCACCTGTTGGAGAAGCTCATGGCCGCTAACCCTCCAGGTTTGAGAACCCGGTGCATTTCCTTGAAAATCTCCATGGGCTTCGTCAAGTAGTCCACGCTGACAACATTGGTGATGACGTCGAAGGAGTTATCTGCGAAGGGCAGCGTGGGATTGTTATTCAGATCTTGCACGACGTGCTCGGTCAGCACCTCATTCCGTTGCAACTCTGCTTCGTTGAGACCTAGCCCCACGATCCGCTCTTGCTTGTAGCCCTTGGGGTAATGGCTGATCCAGCTACTACACATATCCAGCACCGCCACGCCAGGGGTGTTGCTTGGTGGGAGCGCACTTGAGTAGTACTTGGTGAGTGCCCGGATGGCCGGATCGTCGATATGGGTTACGAATCGGGGTGCGTCATAAAAACTGGTATCTGGAGACCTGCAAATATAATTTCATACCAATCAGCTGATAAATCAAGTGTCAAAGCTAAATTCACAGATAGTGAAATGAGCTTCAGGAGTTAAACCTAAACATAAGATAATCAAATCTTTAACATAGGACCATAAGCATGATTAGAAAGAAACAACTCTAGTCATAATCCACCACAACGCCCTCGGGACCACTTTGGAAGTACACAACTGATATGGAACTTCACATGAACTTGTATATCCACCACTATCTTTTCCTGGATATCTCGTTTTCTTTCTAAGTAAGCAGGTGGACACTATTTAGGACAGTTTTCATCTAGGAGGTCTTTGCTGTGGTACTTCCTGCATACACTAAAGATACACATCTACAAATTCGTACCAATCAATTTAAACACTTTGCCAAGAAAAGGCGAGCAATCGAACCACAACGAAAGTTTTCATTCATAGCAGATGTCCAACCCTAGGTTTGTTAGCTTATTAATCTTTTCTAAAACCTCTGGCACGACGCATAATAAATTGGAGTTGCGCATTTGATTATCATTAGTACTCTGGAAGGCAGAAATGTTTATCCTAATATGATTCAATCGCGAACTCAATGGTGAAATCAATGGTGAAGCAGCGATAACTTGACTCCCTGCATCGCTTAAATCAACCATTTGCCCAAACATGAGCACAAACAATTAATGCGAGCAAAACATAGCAGCAGGGAAGAGAAATTACTCGTCGTAGCGGGCAAAATCCTCCTTTGAGAAGGGAAATTGCTCTGGCCACTGCACATTCTTCAAAACCTCCTCCGCCTCAGACACTCCCGCGGCCTGCGCCCGGAGCGGCGCGCTCGACATCATGCCCAACATGCCAGCTCCCTGAAGAAACCGCCGCCTCGACGTGGGAGAGAGGAAGCCTCCACAGAGCTGGTGCAAGTGCTGCAGCGCCTGGTGCTTCGTGGAACCGCTCCGTGCAAGTGCGCAAATGGTCCTCCTGCTGGAGCTCCCAACTCCACTATCCACAGCTCCGACTCCTCGCGCCACGTTCCGCAACGCAGGCCCCACCGAGGTCGCTGCCATCCCCAACGCCCTCGTCATGCCCTCCTGCAGCCTTCTGCTCTCCAATTCCTTCAAGACAAGATTTTGAGCTGGCACTGTAACTGTGAATTGGGTCGAATTGCGTCGATTTGGGTCGCTTTGGGTCGAGTTGGGATGGAGTAGGGAACCGGGGATTCAACACTGATGATTTTCAGTTGGCTGGATGCAGCGATTTGTGACGCTGAGGTCGCAGGCCTGAGGCAGTGGCAACACGAGCGTGGCCAGCTTCGACTCCGTCATCTGGAGCTTGGCACAAAGTTACCTGGCGGATAATCTCCGAGGTGGCTTCGCAATTGTGCTGAGTTGGATGCGTACGTGGCCAGGAGTTGCTCTCTACAGTAATTTCGGAATGGTTATGATCGCAAGGAAGAAACAGGTATGCGTGCATTGGAGTTAGAGAGGAACGAGACGAATGCAAAACATGTCGTCAGAAAACAGAGCACTCGAAGAGAAAATTAAATGACTATGCACATTCAACTTGCGTAAATTCGGTAGTTCCATTCAGTGCACTTATTCGTCTCAATCAAACTCATATTTTTATATAAAACACCCTGGGTGTAACATTGTGAGTCGCAATAAATCGACAGCCATGCCTTGTTCGATGCACCAACTCTCCTTGACGAAACTAGGAGCTAATCGAGACAGAGTATCTACCATAAATTCATTAAATATACGCACAATCGTCCAAGACACGTCTAGAATAACTGAATTAAGATCATAAAAATTTCTCTCGAATACGCTCTTTGAAATACAATTCGTTTAACAGAGGAGAAACTGTATGTACTGTACATCTATACGGCTCTACACGCCCTGAAGGGGTTCTATCTTCAACACTTCACCCTCTTAGACACATCAAAAGATATCGTGATAGCTCAAATCACATACAACCTCGAGTTTCAGTCAAATCAGTTCATGGCAGGAAAAGCCACTGAACTGTTCCTACTCCCATCTATATAAGATGCTACTTCCCAGACGGAGTACATTTAAACAGAGCCACACAATAGGCAAGACGAACAACGCATCGACCTTGTAAATGTTTCAAATCGAACCAACGCCTCCGTAGCTGATCTTCTACAGTTCCTGTCCTCACTTGAAATGTCCAGGAGCCAGGTCATACTCCTTCCATGTTGCAAATCAGATCAAGCTGAGAAGTTGTCCCATCAAATTCCAACCATGCGATACCAATCGAACCCAAGAAAGCACAGTAAAAGAAAACCTCCATAACTAACGATAAAATCCTATGACTCGCACCAGATTTCAACCTTCCAGAATCCAGGATACGAACGACTAAACAACTAAGAACAAACTCCTATATTCGAACAAAACTGACTCAACTTATACAGTCCGCTAAGCTCGAACCATTTAAGCCATGGCGAATAATGCTCCCAACAAGAGGACCTGAAAAAAACCCAACCATAACCAACAAAAACAAAACAAAAATCAGCATACAGATATGAATCAGTGAACAACGTGATGACATAATGAAAATAATAACAAAAACATTTCCCACAAAAAAAACACACAAGCCACTACGAAATCACAAACCATCCGAACAAACGACTCCTAAAACACCCCACTAAAATCGCGAAACAACGGCCCCGACAAAATTTAAAACACAAACGACAAGAAGCTGATGTTTGCTAATTTCACCTGCCACCACCAGGCCACACTCCTTCTGACCCTCCTGCCCATCCTCCTCGTCCGAATCCATATCCAGCCCATACCGGCTGAAGTGCTTCACGCGGAACCTCCACTCTCCCTTCGCCCCCTCGTACCCCAAAAACACCGCCCCCTGCTCCTCCGTCTTCTTCCGAAGCCGCTTCTCGAACTTCTCCACCTCCGGACCCTCTGCATGGTGCTGCCCCGTCTTCTTGTCCACGCACTTCACGTTCAACAACGTCACCTCCGCCGCCTTGTTCAGCCCCTGCCCCACCGCTGGCTTCTTCGTCTCGTCCATGTACACCAGCACCTCGCACTTGTTGAACTGCACGATGTTCTCCAGATCCAGCCGCCGCACATCCGTCTCCCCCAGGAACTTTATCTGCCCGTAACCCTAAAACCACACCACCAACACCCGTCAGCCACCCCTCCAAACCACCCCACCCATCCCAAACACTCGTCCACACTCCCCCAAACAACACCACCACCCTGGTCCCTCACCTTCCGACCAACCACAAAGTCCGTCACCCTCCGGCAGTACCCCGGATCTGCACGTTCCAGCGCAGCCAGCTCCTGCACCTTCGGATCCGTGAAATAATCCGAGTGCCGTAACTTTGGCATCAACGCCTCGATGTCCGCGCCGTGCTCGTAAGCGATCGCAGCCTCGCCCGCCCGGTGACCTGCCAAACACCATCCAAATCATTCCTCCACACCATCTGCCCAACCACACACCCCACACCAAAACCACACACAGGGCTCCACCTCCACGTACCAGTGATCGAAATGTACCCATTCCCTCTGTGGTTGTGCTCCTCGCGAAACCCGTTCGTCTTCGGGACCTGCTTCGGCCCCGCTCTCTCGCTCGACTTCGCCTGAGCTACCGCCCCGCCGTCCACGGATCCATTCCCGTTCGCGTTCT
Source organism: Ceratodon purpureus (assembly GCA_014871385.1). Taxonomy (NCBI): domain Eukaryota; kingdom Viridiplantae; phylum Streptophyta; class Bryopsida; order Pseudoditrichales; family Ditrichaceae; genus Ceratodon; species Ceratodon purpureus. The sequence continues at coordinate 13,545,928 of CM026421.1, read as the reverse complement.
CTGGACTCCTCCAGCTCGCTTGCGGACCTGACAAACGCCACACACTTCAGCCCACACATTCACCCGACCACATTCCGCATCCAACTATTCCCCAACTTCTGCCCTTCCACATCCAAACCACTCCACTCTCTGCGGGTCAACCACAACAGCTTACCCTCAGCAAAAGACCCCGGACTCTTCTCCGCTCCTGCATCCTTCTCGTCATCCTGGACCTCTGTGCACCACATACTCGTGTCAGAACTTACTCCCATCCTCAACTCCGCCATCCATTCCACATCCTCGCTACACCGTCTCCTACACCTAACCTTCCCATTCCACCACCTCACAACACATTCCCCGCAACACCCTACCCCTCACACATCACATTCGCACCCACAACTACATCCCTACATACCGATCAACACATTCGACCCACCCCAGTCGTCAAGGCACGCCCATGTTCCACGCACACAAACTCACCATCGTGTTGGATCGGGGTCGCCATCTCACGCATGTCCGCTGCCCTGTTCGCCGCAGGTGGAGTCGCGGGGGGCGCTTCAGGCTGCCGAATGAACAACGACCGTGGATTCTCTCGGGGGACAAACATCACATCTGCCCGCGGAGTCGAAGGAGCTTCATCTCCGTCACTGAAGAACGACACCTGCACATTCCACACGCCTCCAAAACCATCAACACATCGAATGCGCCATACCAAGCCCCAAAATCACCAAATCGACCATACCCATTCACACACCACCACCTCAACCCTGCGCACTACTCCACACACCACATCTCAACCTCATACACTCTTCCCAGGGAACAAACCTCACACAACCCTCACTCAACATTCTCCCACTCACTGCCAGTACCCCGCTCTCACCTTCGGGCTATCCTTCTTCGGATGGTACCGTCGAGCATGCAGGCGAACCTTCGAACGCTGTGTGATGTGCCTCGGAGTCAACAGAGTGTTCACTCGCACTTGAGTCGGCTTCTCTGATATCTGAACCAACACACCATTCCCACCGTTACAAATCATCTCACTCTCCACTTACACGCCTTCTCTCCCCACTCCTCCTCCCAACCTCATTCAACCCAATCCGCAACCTACCGGCATGCTCGAAATCCCATACTGCACCGACGGACCAGAACCAGCACTCCGCCCAATCGTTATCTGCGGCATCGCTGGCAGCGTCCCGAACGGGTTCGTCACTGGGGTCGGCGTCGACGCCATCACATTCTGGGCAGGCCTGCAACCACAAACACGCTCTCACATCCGTTACCAAAACGCCTCATCACCATCTCCAAACACCTTCCTGTCGTCTCCTCCTCCACAACCAATGCCCCCAACTCCGCTCCTTACCCAACATCACCTTCTCACATACGGACACACTCCACCATATGCTTCCACACCCCACAACAACTACCACTACGCCTCACAACCCTCAACCACAACATGCACGCATACCAACACTCACTACCCCCACTCCCGCTCATTGCCGTCACCACCTACCCAAACTCACCCACCCTCTGTGCTCCCCTACCACTCGCAACGACAAACCACTCCCCTGCTCTCCGACCTCCACCATCTCTCCTATACCCCTACCGCTCCCCAAAACGCACACTTGTCCTGTCACTTACTGTTGTTGCCCGAACGTGTTCTGCTGCCCGAATGTCGACGGTGTCCCACCAAAACTATTGTTTGTCCCTGCATCCACATCACATCACCAAACCCACGTCACCCAACCATGCTCACACTCACAAACCTTCTATCACCACAACGCCTACCCCCAAAGCCCCCTTCTCCGACTCAAACAACTCCAAAATATATATAACGTAGCTCCTCTACTTTACCTTGCTGTGCACTCTGGAATGTTGGGAAGCTGAAAGAACTCTGCGTTTGTCCCGCAGGGGTCGCTCCAAACCCACTGAACAACGACGAAGGCTGCAATTCAACATGCCAAACCACTGCTCAGAATACACTACCCATGCACACCTCTTCCCCATACCATGCCCCGACAATCCAACCCAAATCAATCATCCAAATATCACTTCCGCACTCTCCAAACAACATCTTTCCATACCGAAGACTGAGTCAATCCTGCCGCTTTTGTTTGCCCGAAGATCGACCCCGGACTGCTCGTGTTCCCGAACAAGTTCGACCCGAATCCTGCCTGGCTCTGCCCGAAAGCTGGAGCAGGACTCGCCCCGAACGCAGGAGTCGATGCACCGAAAAGCCCTCCGCTGCTCGCTGCTTGGCTGCTCCCAAACAAGCTGCCTCCTCCAAATGCTGACGCTGTCTGCGCGCCAAATGCTGGTGTTGATGCCGCACCACCAAACGCAGGTGCCGATGCCCCGAATGCAGGACTGCTCTGTCCGAACAATGAAGGAGACGACGAAGCTCCGAACGTTGTGCTACCGAACGCAGGTGCCGAGCTTTGCCCGAACGGCGACGGAGACGATCCAAACGCTGGGCTCGAGCTAGCTTGTCCAAAAGCCGGTGCCGATGCTCCTCCAAATGCAGGTGTGCTGGAACCAAACGTGCTCGAGCCAAATGCAGGTGTAGACGTTTGCCCAAATGCAGGAGTGGGAGTACTGGGGCTCCCGAACGTTGGCTTAGCACCAAAGAGATTATTACTGGAGCCAAAGGGGTTAGGACTAGGGGAACCGAAGGTGCTGGTTGCTGCTCCAAAAGGAGTGGAGGCAGCTGATGTTGGTTGTTGTCCAAACACACCTCCCGCGGCAGGCTGAGTGCTGGCTGGATTTGGCCCGCCTGCAATAAAAAAACATCTATATGAGAATCGAAAATGTAATGATGGAGCAAAGTTAGGAACTACGGAACGCTGATATTTGTGAATTCAACACCACCAAAAAAGAGGACGGCGCCAGTCAATCTCCAGACGAAGTATCAAACGAGCCACCTAACAAGGACACTGAAACTAATGCTCACCCTTATCGCCTGCTTGGTAGTCCTCCCATCTCAACAGCTCCAGCGACTTGTCTTTGTAAGCGGGCATCGCAGAAATGCACATAAACTTTCCCGCCTGGGCTCCAACCCCAGCATCTGGGTCATTGGTCGGCGCATAAGGTGCCACCCTGCTTCCCACCCCCTGCTGCTGCTGAGCACCTCCAAAAGCGGATGTCCCAAAGCTGCTGCCAAATGCACTCCCTGACGACGCCCCTGCACGCACCATCGAAACAACATCATATCACCGCCCCTCCAATACAACCTACACTTCCGTATGACGCTGAGACCGCAACTCTAGTCGAGCCCACCATCACCTCCCTCTATCCCACAACACCACACGCCTCCTCGCACCATCCCCAATCACATCACATGACCTCTACATCCACCACCCATTCCCCCGCCACGACCCTCACACTTACCAAAAGGTGATGCCGCCGGCGTGCTCCCAAAGGCTGGCGTGCTACTTGCACCGAACGCAGGCGCACTCTGCCCGAATACCGACCCTCCTCCGAACGCAGGAGCTGACGCCCCAAACGCAGGCGTCGATGTCGATGCTCCGAAGGCAGGCGTCGATGCCGCACCGAACGCAGGGGTCGCAGACGCACCGAAAGCTGGAGTCGACGACGCACCAAATGCAGGAGTCGACGATCCAAACAGTGGCGTTGTCGTGCTCCCGAACGCAGGGGTCGACTGCGCCCCGAAGGCTGGCGCTGTCGACCCGAACGCTTGGCTACCGAACGCCGGTTGCGACTGCCCAAAGGACGGGGACCCAAACGGGTTCTGCTGTGGCTGAGTCGCACCGAAGCCACCAAACGGCGAGGCAGGTTTCTGCTGACCAAACGCTCCTGCATTACAAACATAATTCAAAGTTCAGCAGCTGAGTACTTTACTTTCCTATCCGTTTTACTCCTCGACAGAGATGTGGAACTTCCGCAGTGCCTTCCGGCGCCACTTATTTCCTTCTTACAATACAATTGCACGACATCGCTCACATGCAATCACAGTGGCCTGTCGGGCGCATCGATCACTTACCAAACGCAGGTGTTGTAGAGGACGCCCCAAAGGCGGAAGAGGATGCTGATGCTCCAAACGCCGGCGTTGCTGTAGCCCCGAAAACACCTGTTGACGTGCCGCTCCCAAACAGTGAATTGCCCGGCTGCGCTCCGAATGCTGGGGTGCTGCTGCCGAACGGTTTCGCCCCAAACGGATTGCTTGCTTGCGTGTTCGTTCCAAATGGATTCGGATTCGCACCAAATGGATTGGTGGCGGCAGGTGCGCCAAACGGACTTGAGTTCGTTGCCCCAAAGGCTGACCACACGCAAACATTCAAGAGGACCTGTCAGATATCATTGCGATCCACAAAAAGACGCCCTCCGCAATTTATCACACGCACTGCAATGTGTCTTTCTAAGGTGATGCACTCCTAGTCAGATCCATAGGCTGACCTGTGATTTGCCACTGTCATGCATCACTCATTACCAACCCTAATCGTGGATCATGTGCGAGTTATCCAACTCACATACAGATCGTGATATGAACATCAGTGAGCAGCCACTTGTTCAGATTACAGTGCTAGACGATCGAAGCAATGAATTTCGAGCTCTACCAAATTAACGACCCATCTTAGGGTAAGAAGTAGAACATGATCTCGTTCTGATGATTAGTCACTGAAATTCAACCACCATCCTGTATTGCCATGCCCTAATCCAGTGAATCGCTACGCTGAGAAACACGACGATTCTTTCTTTCGTATCAAACTGCATCAAGCTTCTACTGCGAACAAACTCTAATTCAACGACAGAGCAAACTCACTCACGTCACCGATTCCATACTCACGCAGCCCTAAATCTGATCGATCATCATTTACTACTAAGCCTCGCAAGCTCAGCCACGCAACTCGTACCATTAAGTCCCCACCCTCAACAACAACAACGACAACGGCATCAAGGCAAACGAGGACAAGAAACTTACGGCTGCTGGATCCAAACATTGCAGCTGATCAATTGGCCCGCTCTATTCAATCAGCCCTGCCATCACCAAAAAAAAAAAGCACAGCCAACAAACGTCAATTAGAAACAACTACAATCCAATACCACCATCCAAATTCCAACAACTAACCAGAAACACACTACGCCACACACCAAACCTCCGTCAATTCCACCCTCTCCCAAACCACCATAACTTCTAGGGTTACCTACAACCAATTCCCGCTTCCCACCACACACCAAAACCAATCCCACACCAAAACGCACGGCGCCGGTTCAGCATACACCACGGCACAAACCCTGCACAATCAATCAATCAATCCCTATCACAATCCCCTCCGCTCCCCTCTTACCCGCTCCTAGAAACTCCACCTGTGGCCTCAGATTGAACCCTAATCCAGAAACGAAACCCCCTCAGCCTCACCTCTAGAGGGAAATAACCAGATGCGCTTCAGAGAGGCGGAGCGAGACGCATTGTGCGGCCGGCGGTGGCGATGACGATGACGATGGCGATGGCGAGCCACGAAAAGCCGAAGCCGAGAGCAGCAGCGACAGCAACAAACACCAACTACACAAACTACAACAATATGAACAATCTCAGGCACTCATGCGAATTGTGCAACACTCATGATCTCGCGCTCTCCTTCTACTCGCAGTGATCTGCTCTGCTCTCAGTGTGCGTGAAATGGAAGCGCAGGAGCCTCGTCTCTCTGTGTTCAAAAGGCGGACCCGGAAAAAGTAAAAGGTTTCGAGGGGATGGTTATTCCCTCGGGCTGCCCGGGCATCCTCGGACGTATTTCCGTTTTTTTCCTCGGGCTGCCCGGAGATCCTCGGACGTTTTTCCGTTTTTTTCTCTGGAGGTGCCCGTGGTTGACCGGATCGTGACTCTGTTCGAAGCAGCTTTGGATGCCCGGATTTCACGAGGTTCGGTTAAACACCATGTTTATCACAGACAGGGCTTACACTAAAAAAGACTAGCGAAATGGGTCGACGGTTTTTAGAAAATGAATAAAATTCCAGGAAATTCAGATAACTAAATGAACAATTTAAGCAACTATTATGTGAAGTTTGTATTAAATTCAATGATTAGTTGTATGTTAGCAATTATCGTGTTTTAAGCACAGAATTGGAGAAAAGTAAGGTTGTAGACTTTGGTGGATAGGCCTAAAAGTTAGCTGATAATGCTATATTGGTTTTTTTGTTTTCGATGTTCTGGTTTTTTTTTGGTGATTGTTTGTTTGTTTCTTTTTGTCAACCTGTGGGGCAGAAGGATGTTTTTGGGTGAAGTGATGATTCGGGGGACCAATTCCAAGTGCTCTTCACGAAGAATCAAACCTATCATTACATTTGGTTTGTTTCATCATTGTACAGCCAACCCAAGTGCCAATCCCTCTCCCCAAACAGCCGTATCTGCTTCACAGGGAACTTGTGAAGATGTGTCCAGAGTGTATTACGCTTTACTAACCGTATTCATGTGATGCAACATGTTCTGAAGCATGAATTTAAGCTCTCTGTGGCAAGTTAGAGTGTACAGTACTATCAGAGGAGACCCTCTTTACATTGGCGCAACTCCTTCATGAATTCAGGTACTCATCAGCTAGCAATGTTGCAAGATAAGTTCTATCAATTAATTGATTCAAACAAACACAAGTAAACCGAATTACACCATCAAATCAACATCAGCTTCTAACCAGTCACCTCAGACAAATTAGGTTTGCATCAATGAAACTTCAAAAAGACAGAACACAGAAATCGATCACTCACCTGAACCCTTGTACACACAAACAGATAGGTGATAAATACTCCCAAATAGCTGGTTCAAATAAAAGTGGGCGGGCTTAATCACACCATCAAATCACTAACAAAGGGTTTGCAGCAATGAAACTCCAAAATATGAACACAAAAAGATTGAAGTGCTGTTGAGGAGTGAAGTGGAGGCTTTATAGATGTTGTTGCTTGGGGACCACTCTTCGGAGATGGATGTCGGTAGGTGTAGCATACCACGTAGTTCTTAACAATATCCTTGTCAGGTGAGACTTAGCTTAAAAAATCAGCAACTGTGTAACACAGTCTTGGACATAAAGAAAAATGGATGTGGAAGGGTGAAGCAGCCTTGGGGGTCAAGGAATTTCTTGGGCCATGGTCTTCTAGGAAGGGCATATGGTAAAAAGGGAGAGCCCCTCCCGGAAGTCGGAGGGTTGGAGAGTCACAACGTTGGAGGGGTCCGAAGGGGCTCTCCCGGCACAACTCCCCGCGAGTTTTTCTACGTAGGGGAATTTTGGGCCGAAACCTGGGACGCCCTCCAATCGCATGTTATGCTCCGTCAGGTACTCCGGATCCTTGTATGAAAAATACCTAAAGGAAGTTATGGAACCGTGATCAAAAAATTGTGCTATTGTAAGTATTTTATCATATTTTATCCTATAATGTTATTATTTTATATTAGATTTTTGAATTAATTTTATCTATTGCGATCTTGTTTTTGTTGAAGGAGTAGCTTATAGGACACTACTTTTAATCATTGTATGCCAAATAGTTAGTGTTTAAGATTTGAAGGATTGTTAACAATGACTTTACATTACAAATCTTTTTGAATTCAAAAATTTGTTAGAAATTTTTTTAATTTTTTAAGTCACAACTAATTTTAGAAGGTGATAGGTAAGAGATTGAATGTTAAAGACAATTTAATCAATTTTATTTTAGATTTAATTTAATAATTTTATTCAAATGGCTTTCTAAGACAACATAATTGTATTAAACTTTAAATAAATATACCTTGCAAATTTAATTAACTAATATAAATTAAAATGGAATAAAAGCATTGCATATTATCAACCTTATTAACATCTCTTGATTTATGAAATCCAATCAATCAATATATCTACATGATATTAATAACTATATTTGCTTCAAAATAAAACTAAAAGATGGATGTATTTTAAATTTGATTTAGGCTATTATATATTTTCATAGTTCCACAAAGATCATTGGAAATTCAATGTGGATATCTTTTCATAAATATATAATTAAAATAAAGATATATACATGTTTTAAAAACTTAAACTAGTCTAAGAAGATAGTATGTTGAGCAAAGAATCATCTATCATATATTTCCCTTGAAACAAATCCTTTATTATGAATAGATAAATATCTACACTTCAAATAATTGTGTTTTGGTTAGATTTGTCTTATATAAAATTTATATTTAAGTTTTTAGAGCCATTTGGAGAATATAAAGAATCACAAGTATTCTATGGACATATGTACCGTATGTTGGTCAAAATTTATATTCATTAAAATCAATTCCTAATTATTTCTTCAAAGTCATTTCACTTCTATTAATAATGAGATTTTGAAATAAGATTAATTAAACTCAACATATTTGACATAAAAATTTATTCAAGAAAATATATCTTTCCATAGTAGAAAAATTTATCCCGGGAAGAGTTGAAGTTTTCTCACTTTAAAAACATTGTGCAAGAATTGACCTCACAATAAAAAATGTGACTAACAATAAGACTTTTGAATCTTTTTATATAATAAGATTCATTTTAAAATGTAGGCAATTCTATCACCTTTAAGAGAGAGCCAAGAGGTTTCCCTAGAAACAATTATCTTTGAAAATGTAAATAAATATTTGATATCATATTGACCACTAATGGCGCCAAATGTCATTTTTGGACACTTTGGATGAGTCAAAATTTGATGAATTATATTAATTCAAATTGTTATGAAGTTTTAGCAAATATTTTGATGTAAGGAGGTCAAGTTTAGTATTCCTTTTGATTTGTAAACTTTAATACATTTTTCATCATTGTTAGGCCAATTTTTCATGATTCTTTTTGGTACCAATGTATTTTAAGACATTTAAAAAAAATTGAATCAAAGGTTTTTAAATGAAAATTGTTCACTAGAAGACTTATGCACTACATCCATATGGATGCAATTGATTGTATATGCGTGTACATATGAAAATGATATTATGTATTTATATTTATGTATAATTGGTAGTTAGGAGGGAGGGAGGGAGGGAGAGGGAGAGAGAGGGAGCGAGAGGGAGGGGGAAGGAGGGGGAGAGCGGGGGCGAGCGGGGGCGAGAGGGGGCGAGAGGGGGCGAGGGGCGAGAGGGCGAGGGGGCGAGGGGGCGAGGGGGAGCGGGGGCGAGGGGGAGCGGGGGAGCGGGGGAGAGGGGGAGAGGGGGAGAGAGATGCCTAAAATGACCGAGCTTTTTGAGATGACTGAGGTAACTCAAATGATTGAAATGACTAAGATGATTGAAAATATATACGTTAAATAAATAAAATTATATAGTATAGATGATTGAGATGACTAAAACTGTCCACACGAGATAGCTAGGATTGAGATAAATGAGATGTTTTTGTTAAGATGATTAAGATAACTAAGCTGATCGTGAAAAATGATATGATTAAGATATGTTAACTTGTTGAAATGGTTGAAAGAACTTAGTGAAAATAATTTAGATGGTTGAGATGGCTAAGAATATGTGGTTGAAGATACGTAATTAAAGGTATAAAGCTCATGATATATAGTTAAGGATTTATAGCTATATATATATATAAAGTTGATTCAAGTAATGAAAAAAATTAATAAAAAACATTTATTTAGAAAAATAAAATATATGTTGAAGGCAGCAAACATTGCTTCTATATTATTATATTTTTTGATATCATTTTACTAAATCAATTTTCAACATAAGTATTGATCGTTAAAATGTATTTATTTTTTTAAAGGTACACCATAATGTTCGTCTGCAACTACATAATTTACATTTCGTATACCTATAGTGTACATTTAAAAGAGATTTTTTAAAATTCCAATCTTTTATGCATCATAGCCTATAACCCAAAGACCTAAACTTGATGCAACACACACATCAATTGCAAAACTATATTTAGCTACTTTTGATCTTCAAAAAACTTGAGCATGATGCACAAGAACACAACAAGTGAAGAGATGGTGGCCGTACACAACACCCTCGTCCAGAAACCCTAGCGGAATTCGTAGAGATGCTGATAGCTCGGTTTGTTTCTTTGAGAAATTTGAATACAGAACGGTCGAGTGGCACAAACTGAGCTATATAGTATAATAGATTTAACTATATATATGTGATTGTTAAGATTTAGAAACTGAAAAAATAAAGCATAAGATTTCATTTAAGTAATTTTTTGCGCATTTAACGTATGAATTCTACATACTATATTTAACATATATTTGTGTTTGTTATAAAATATTTTAGTAAAATTTCAAATATATGAGGCATAAATTACATAAAATTATTGAGTGAGAAAGGTTTCAAAAATTGTGATTATAAAGTGCTTGTTGTATAAGTTTTTCTACAAAGTCATCATCAATTTTTTGTTTCTTTTCTTTTTGAAGCTGGATGTGCATGACGACGAGGATATTGCCGTGCTGGCGACCGGACTTACCTGGGCTTTACCGGGCCACGGTGGCAGAACCCTAAAGCCGGAGCAGGGCAGGCACAGGCACAGGCACGGACGAGGAGTCGAGGACGAGGACGAGTCGCGCTCGCAACTGCAGGTCCAGTGCTCCAGGCTTGGGTCCCATGTTCCGCCCGGTCAGGCGTTCCATGTTCATGTCTGCGCTGATGGATATCGCCACTGCTGTCCACGCCAGGGGGCCACTGCACGCGACCGGACTCCGGAGCCTGACCTAAGCTACTACGACAATGCCGATCCCAGGGCCTCGCTGCGACTGTCACTGCCTCTGATTCCGCTCTCTCTTCTCCCTTCTCTCTCCAGAGTCCCTCTCTCTGTTTGTCTCCGGGGACCTGCAATGCCTCCGCTGTGAATGACGCTACTTCTCGGCGCCCGACGACCACACCTGCCAATTCCACGTAAGTGCTCGTTCCTTGCGGATCATGTCTGAATCTCGCCATCCGCTGGGAGCATGCCTCGTGCAGCTCTGAGTGGGAGCGTGTCTGTTTGGCGAGTGGCTTTGTGTCGGGAGGTGAGTGATTGTGCGACTGGATGAATGCATACGTGCGTGCGGAGAGTGTTGCTGTTGCGGTCGATTGCAGGGCAGTACGTCTAGTTTTGGTGGAAGCCAGGGAAGGCGAGAATTGGTGTGAAACCCTAAAAGTGAGAATGCAGGCGAGGTGGAGTGGAGGAGGCAGAGTGTGGTCGCCTTGTTCAGCGTCGTGGTGTACTGGCGATTGGCGTTAGTCGCGGACTAGCATTCTACCAATGCGTTCCACTTTACATCTGTGCTTGCCATGGTGATTAGGTCGTTCTGTCAGGGTGGTGCTGTGTGAGTATGGAGGTTTTGATGGATCTTTTACTACCGCATTGTCCAGGCGTTGCATCTGAATTTGTCAGGGATGCCTGGTGTCCGGCTAGCCCGTTTACAGCGGTCTATTCGGGGTGATTTTGCAATCCGGTCTAACACATGGCGCCCTTGGTTTGTGACGGCAGGCGTTTTTGAATAAGGCGGGCTGATTGGCTACCTGCGATGTTCGGATCTAGCAGCCGTAAGTTCTCTCCCTCCATCCTTGTCAATGCTGGAATTAGGTCATCTGTGATTACTGTCAGCTCATGGAGTGCATGAGTGATGGATCGATGTTCCGCCCCGCGAATTCAGAGCTGTTGGGGCCCGTGACGCCGGAGTGAGGGGACTGGTGGAACCCGATCTCGATGGTCTGCGCTCCCCATTAATGTAGTCATGGGAATTGTACCTCGAGTGAGACTGTCGATGAGCCTTGGGTGGAGCAATCGAGCACCTGGGGAGAGCGGCGTGATTTGAGAGGAAAGGAGTACCTAGCTGGCGGGCTTTGTCTTCCCCGTGTGCACATTACGCCGGCTCCGATGCTGGATGAAATAGACAGAACGAGAGATGCTTTTGCTGAGTTCCGACACATGGTTACTCATGTCGTGTGGGAGACGTCTTTTCACTATCCTCTTTCAGACCACTCTTCGATTCTGTGAGGATCTGTGGAGGTGAGGTCAGTGGCTAGAGTGTACGGGAAGGAGGTTGCCGGCGTTCAAGACAAATTGGGTGGCCGGGTTCGCTAGTTCGCAGTTGTTCATGATGGGGCAGAGGGCTCGCAAGTATTGAAAGCGATAAAGCTAGTCCGTCCGTTCGTGCAGTCCTTTTGAACGTGCACCGTGCTGAGCATATCGCCTAACGCATCTTTGTGAAGGGATAGTCCGGAATGTTGATGTGCCTCTGAGAGAGATTGGCTGGGTCTTGAAAATGCATCAAACTGAGCTGTGGTTTAAATCGTCTGTGTGAATGCTCAGCCTTCGGGGCGTCGAGTCCAAGTCCGTTTGGTGCACCTGCTGCTGCGAATCCATTTGGTGCGAATCCGAACCCATTTGGAAGTAACACTCAAGCAAGCAATCCGTTCGGGGCTAAACCGTTTGGGAGCACGACCCCGGCCTTTGGAGCGCAGACGGGCAGCTCTCTATTCGGGAGTGGCACCTCTACTGGTGTTTTCGGCGCAACCGCGACACCTGCGTTCGGGGCTTCCTCTCCCGCTTTCGGCAGTTCATCAACAACACCTGCATTCGGTGAGTACCGGATCCATTTACTGGGCTGGTTGTGATTGGAATTCCTGGAGAGTCGTCGGTTTTCGAGGGATCCTCTGTATAGTGGACATCAGGTACATACTGTAGGTCTATGTGATACTGATATGTTAAAACTCAAGAAGTTTTGTGTCCAACCATGCCCACGCCTTTTACTGGCTGATCAGTATTCATTTTGAATACCTGGCGGTTCTAGTATCTAGAATTCAGGATTGCAAGTCTATAGTGTCCTTAAGTCTCCCGCCTCGTTGATAAGAAATGCCAGAATCGTGTCCTCTGCGAGGTTTCTGGTTGCGGACACCTTGATTTGTTGCTTTAACATGACAATTTCGCTAATCAACCAGATATTGGATACCGCTCCATCCATCAAATATCTCGGCAGTTCAGTGATACCCACATATATACGTAGTTAGGTCATGCAACCCTTCGTTACCCTTAACTCGACAAATGAATGCGTTGAAGCCTTCGTGCAATGAATTCAACTACAAGCAGCGACAATGGAACCGCTTCATACTAAGCCGTGCGATGTTCTTGTTGAGCAGGAGCTTTTGGTCAGCAGAAACCTGCCTCGCCGTTCGGTGGCTTCGGTGCGACTCAGCCGCAGCAGAACCCGTTTGGGTCCCCGTCCTTTGGGCAGTCGCAACCGGCGTTCGGCAGCCAAGCGTTCGGGTCGACAGCGCCAGCCTTCGGGGCGCAATCGACCCCTGCGTTCGGGAGCACGACAACGCCACTGTTTGGATCGTCGACTCCTGCATTTGGTGCGTCGTCGACTCCAGCTTTCGGTGCGTCTGCGACCCCTGCGTTCGGTGCGGCATCGACGCCTGCCTTCGGAGCATCGACGTCGACGCCTGCGTTTGGGGCGTCAGCTCCTGCGTTCGGAGGAGGGTCGGTATTCGGGCAGAGTGCGCCTGCGTTCGGTGCAAGTAGCACGCCAGCCTTTGGGAGCACGCCGGCGGCATCACCTTTTGGTAAGTGTGAGGGTCGTGGCGGGGGAATGGGTGGTGGATGTAGAGGTCATGTGATGTGATTGGGGATGGTGCGAGGAGGCGTGTGGTGGTGTAGGATAGTGGGAGGCGATGGATAGGGGATGGTGTGGATGTGTGTTGAGGGCTCGACTAGAGTTGCGGTCTTAGCGTCATTCGGAAGTGTAGGTTGTATTGGAGGGGCGGTGATATGATGTTGTTTCGATGGTGCGTGCAGGGGCGTCGTCAGGGAGTGCATTTGGGAGCAGCTTTGGGACATCCGCTTTTGGAGGCGGGCAGCAGCAACAGCAGCAGCAGCAGCGGGTGGGAAGCAGGGTGACACCGTATGCGGTGACTAATGACACAGACGCGGGGGTTGGAGCTCAGGCGGGGAAGTTTTTGTGCATTTCTGCGATGCCCTCGTACAAAGACAAGCAGCTGGAGGAGTTGAGATGGGAGGATTACCGAGCAGGCGATAAGGGTGAGCATTGGTCTCGTTATTCTTTTCGGATGGCTGGTCTTAGGATTTCAAGTTGATCGTGGTGGGAGCTTTGTTCATCGCTATGTCATGTGTCTGATCAGTGATCTGATTCTTCGTTTGATGGTGTGGAGGGAAGTCCGTGTCCCTAGACTCCGACCGATGGTTGAGATTGTTATTTTTGATGGACAGGTGGACCTAACGCAGCTTCGACCCCTCAGCCCGCTGCCGGAGGCATTTTTGGCCAACAACAGCAGCAGACGCCAGCAACATCGAGTCCATTTGGCTCCGGAAGTACCACCTTTGGGCAGGCAACTACGCCCAACCCCTTCGCCTCTACTCCTGCCGCAAATCCTTTTGGCGCAAAGCCGTCTTTTGGGAGTCCTAGCACTCCCGCTCCAGCGTTCGGGCAGGCAACGTCCACGCCGGCATTTGGCTCGAGCACGTTTGGTTCCAGCACACCTGCATTTGGAGGAGCATCGGCACCGGCTTTTGGACAAGCTAGCTCGAGCCCAGCGTTTGGATCGTCTCCGTCGCCGTTCGGGCAAAGCTCGGCACCTGCGTTCGGTAGCACAACGTTCGGAGCTTCGTCGTCTCCTTCATTGTTCGGACAGAGCAGTCCTGCATTCGGGGCATCGGCACCTGCGTTTGGTGGTGCGGCATCAACACCAGCATTTGGCGCGCAGACAGCGTCAGCATTTGGAGGAGGCAGCTTGTTTGGGAGCAGCCAAGCAGCGAGCAGCGGAGGGCTTTTCGGTGCATCGACTCCTGCGTTCGGGGCGAGTCCTGCTCCAGCTTTCGGGCAGAGCCAGGCAGGATTCGGGTCGAACTTGTTCGGGAACACGAGCAGTCCGGGGTCGATCTTCGGGCAAACAAAAGCGGCAGGATTGACTCAGTCTTCGGTATGGAAAGATGTTGTTTGGAGAGTGCGGAAGTGATATTTGGATGATTGATTTGGGTTGGATTGTCGGGGCATGGTATGGGGAAGAGGTGTGCATGGGTAGTGTATTCTGAGCAGTGGTTTGGCATGTTGAATTGCAGCCTTCGTCGTTGTTCAGTGGGTTTGGAGCGACCCCTGCGGGACAAACGCAGAGTTCTTTCAGCTTCCCAACATTCCAGAGTGCACAGCAAGGTAAAGTAGAGGAGCTACGTTATATATATTTTGGAGTTGTTTGAGTCGGAGAAGGGGGCTTTGGGGGTAGGCGTTGTGGTGATAGAAGGTTTGTGAGTGTGAGCATGGTTGGGTGACGTGGGTTTGGTGATGTGATGTGGATGCAGGGACAAACAATAGTTTTGGTGGGACACCGTCGACATTCGGGCAGCAGAACACGTTCGGGCAACAACAGTAAGTGACAGGACAAGTGTGCGTTTTGGGGAGCGGTAGGGGTATAGGAGAGATGGTGGAGGTCGGAGAGCAGGGGAGTAGTTTGTCGTTGCGAGTGGTAGGGGAGCAGAGGGTGGGTGAGTTTGGGTAGGTGGTGACGGCAATGAGCGGGAGTGGGGGTAGTGAGTGTTGGTATGCGTGCATGTTGGTAGTTGAGGGTTGTGAGGCGTAGTGGTAGTTGATGTGGGGTGTGGAAGCATATGGTGGAGTGTGTCCGTATGTGAGAAGGTGATGTTGGGTAAGGAGCGGAGTTGGGGGCATTGGTTGTGGAGGAGGAGACGACAGGAAGGTGTTTGGAGATGGTGATGAGGCGTTTTGGTAACGGATGTGAGAGCGTGTTTGTGGTTGCAGGCCTGCCCAGAATGTGATGGCGTCGACGCCGACCCCAGTGACGAACCCGTTCGGGACGCTGCCAGCGATGCCGCAGATAACGATTGGGCGGAGTGCTGGTTCTGGTCCGTCGGTGCAGTATGGGATTTCGAGCATGCCGGTAGGTTGCGGATTGGGTTGAATGAGGTTGGGAGGAGGAGTGGGGAGAGAAGGCGTGTAAGTGGAGAGTGAGATGATTTGTAACGGTGGGAATGGTGTGTTGGTTCAGATATCAGAGAAGCCGACTCAAGTGCGAGTGAACACGCTGTTGACTCCGAGGCACATCACACAGCGTTCGAAGGTTCGCCTGCATGCTCGACGGTACCATCCGAAGAAGGATAGCCCGAAGGTGAGAGCGGGGTGCTGGCAGTGAGTGGGAGAATGTTGAGTGAGAGTTGTGTGAGGTTTGTTCCCTGGGAAGAGTGTATGAGGTTGAGATGTGGTGTGTGGAGTAGTGCGCAGGGTTGAGGTGGTGGTGGTGTGTGAATGGGTATGGTCGATTTGGTGATTTTGGGGCTTGGTATGGCGCATTCGATGTGTTGATGGTTTTGGAGGCGTGTGGAATGTGCAGGTGTCGTTCTTCAGTGACGGAGATGAAGCTCCTTCGACTCCGCGGGCAGATGTGATGTTTGTCCCCCGAGAGAATCCACGGTCGTTGTTCATTCGGCAGCCTGAAGCGCCCCCCGCGACTCCACCTGCGGCGAACAGGGCAGCGGACATGCGTGAGATGGCGACCCCGATCCAACACGATGGTGAGTTTGTGTGCGTGGAACATGGGCGTGCCTTGACGAGTGGGGTGGGTCGAATGTGTTGATCGGTATGTAGGGATGTAGTTGTGGGTGCGAATGTGATGTGTGAGGGGTAGGGTGTTGCGGGGAATGTGTTGTGAGGTGGTGGAATGGGAAGGTTAGGTGTAGGAGACGGTGTAGCGAGGATGTGGAATGGATGGCGGAGTTGAGGATGGGAGTAAGTTCTGACACGAGTATGTGGTGCACAGAGGTCCAGGATGACGAGAAGGATGCAGGAGCGGAGAAGAGTCCGGGGTCTTTTGCTGAGGGTAAGCTGTTGTGGTTGACCCGCAGAGAGTGGAGTGGTTTGGATGTGGAAGGGCAGAAGTTGGGGAATAGTTGGATGCGGAATGTGGTCGGGTGAATGTGTGGGCTGAAGTGTGTGGCGTTTGTCAGGTCCGCAAGCGAGCTGGAGGAGTCCAGAGAACGCGAACGGGAATGGATCCGTGGACGGCGGGGCGGTAGCTCAGGCGAAGTCGAGCGAGAGAGCGGGGCCGAAGCAGGTCCCGAAGACGAACGGGTTTCGCGAGGAGCACAACCACAGAGGGAATGGGTACATTTCGATCACTGGTACGTGGAGGTGGAGCCCTGTGTGTGGTTTTGGTGTGGGGTGTGTGGTTGGGCGGATGGTGTGGAGGATTGATTTGGATGGTGTTTGGCAGGTCACCGGGCGGGCGAGGCTGCGATCGCTTACGAGCACGGCGCGGACATCGAGGCGTTGATGCCAAAGTTACGGCACTCGGATTATTTCACGGATCCGAAGGTGCAGGAGCTGGCTGCGCTGGAACGTGCAGATCCGGGGTACTGCCGGAGGGTGACGGACTTTGTGGTTGGTCGGAAGGTGAGGGACCAGGGTGGTGGTGTTGTTTGGGGGAGTGTGGACGAGTGTTTGGGATGGGTGGGGTGGTTTGGAGGGGTGGCTGACGGGTGTTGGTGGTGTGGTTTTAGGGTTACGGGCAGATAAAGTTTCTGGGGGAGACGGATGTGCGGCGGCTGGATCTGGAGAACATCGTGCAGTTCAACAAGTGCGAGGTGCTGGTGTACATGGACGAGACGAAGAAGCCAGCGGTGGGGCAGGGGCTGAACAAGGCGGCGGAGGTGACGTTGTTGAACGTGAAGTGCGTGGACAAGAAGACGGGGCAGCACCATGCAGAGGGTCCGGAGGTGGAGAAGTTCGAGAAGCGGCTTCGGAAGAAGACGGAGGAGCAGGGGGCGGTGTTTTTGGGGTACGAGGGGGCGAAGGGAGAGTGGAGGTTCCGCGTGAAGCACTTCAGCCGGTATGGGCTGGATATGGATTCGGACGAGGAGGATGGGCAGGAGGGTCAGAAGGAGGGTGGGCTGGTGGTGGCAGGTGAATCCTTGTGATCGTTGTTTGTGTGAGAGTATAGCGGAATCCTTGTGTTAGGTCGTGGTCTTGAGGTGGTGGGGAGGTTGAACTTGGGCGGGGCATCCTGGGGCGGTGGTGTTGTCACAGGGATTCGGTGTTCTGGTTGCTGTGGGTGTATCTGTGTGCCTGACGTTTGGGTTGTCGATGGGGGGACAGGGACGTATGACATGGAGGGTGTCGAGGAGGGTGCGGAACATGATGCGGATGATTTCATGTACGAGTCACCTATGAGGAATTTAGATGTGATTCCAGAACCTGGAGTCGGTATGGACGAAGAGGTGGAGGATGACCTGATCGATGCTTCCTACTTCACTGCTCCTCAGTCGGCGCTTCCGCACTCTCTGCCGGCTCATCTTCACCTGGATCCCGTGAAAATGCAGCAAATGCGGGCTCTTTTTTTTGCCGAAGGTAGTCCCTGTTTTCCTGATGTTTGCTTTGGTAGGTGTGAGGGCTTGGGTGCGATTTTATGAGTGATTTTGGATGGCTGCGTAAGGTTGGATCGTCGTTATCTTTGCTCTCTACCGGGCCCATCTGCTTATTCTGCCTTGCGAGCAAGTTTGAGTTTGTGATACCTGCAGTGGAGTTGCATGTTCGGATGGAATGCAAGTCGCGGTGTGTATGCAATGGTGCTGTAACGGCGTCCTTCTGATGATGGATTTCAGGGGAAGAAGCCGAGGATATTGCACCACCTGGGACGTATGGGCGCTGGCAATCCCGGGCGCCAGCACCGTCTCCTGTGGTCATGAGCTCGAGCATACAGGTTAGCCAGTCGTTTAAGACCCCGCAGAAGGTTGCTTCCGGTGAGGAGGCTGACGGGCGACCTGCTTGGCCCCAGCGGTCATCTCCTTGGAAGGGGACTCCTGCGAAGCAGATGCGAGTTTCTCCTCTGACGTCATGGAATCGGTCACCCGCGTACTCTGCTCTAGAGGAGGGGATGTCAGGCCGTCAGACGCCGATCGTGGATGTTTCTCCATCCAGGTTCGTGTTTTCGACGACTTGGATAAATGCCTGGCCTGTGGTATTGCTAGCTGGGTTGCTGTATGGCATGTTTTGGACCTTGTGATTACTGTGGCTGTAGTACGAACCAGGAGGTTTGTGGCCGCACTGTGTCGCGAAGCGAGTTTTATCGATTGATCTTGTTGAAGTGCGATGGTGCACGAGTGCTTCAGAGGAGTATGTTGCGGGCAGTGCCGGATTTTCATGGCTCCCAATCACCGGTAGCAAATTTGAATAGTGAGGAATAGTGTTGTGTGCTTTGGCCCGAGGAGGTATATATTTTCCCGTGTTAATCCATGAACTCACTGGCGCAGGTCCCCTCTCTTGGCGTTGACGATGGGTGGAGATCGTGAGCGGTCCGGCGTGAAGAGGCCACGTGGAAGCGGGTTCTGGTTGGACCCTACGGAGAAGTCTGGTTCAATGGCACTCGGGCGGTCGGACCACATTGCAGATGCCGCCTTATTCTTGGGGTGCTCGTTTCGTGTGGGGTGGGGTCCGGGTGGAGTATTGTATCACTGTTCTACACAGGCTGGACAAGGGGGTACGAAGAATGGGCTGTCGTCATGTATACAGATGGATAGAGTCGCACTCGATCGGACAGTGCGCGATGACGAGGGAGTGCCGAAGGAGGAGCTGGTGGAGTTGCAGTTTGTGTCACCGCTGGCGCTTCACATGAGCATGAGCCAGGTATCATTACCCGTTGGTGACGTATTAGTTGGTTGATGAGACATAGTAAGGATAGTGAGAATGGATTCCTCGAGGTTGTGGAGGCAAGGTCCATTCGTTGCCAGCTGGATGTATCTGATGGTCTGCTTGAGATGTGAAGCATAGCCTTGGGGTCTGTTTTCAAGATGGATGCCGATCCAGAGTTGGCTTGTGCGGTTTTGACGAACGTTGGTCCGTGGCTGGCTGGGCGCAGGTGGTGGACAGTCCTTCAGAGTCGGCTGCCAAGTGTCTCCGCCTGCGAACTTTAGTGTGCAGCAGGACGGACTTACCCAGCGTGTGCGGGGAGTACGAAGAATTGGCTGTAAAACAGCATGAGGTGGTGGGAGTTGGAGAGGCGGACCAGGTTGTCCTTAGACACCAGCGCACGGTGTGGCAGTTGATGAACGTTCTTTTCTCGGAGACGCCGAATCCAGCGGAAGCCGAGGATGAGAGCGAGGAGGTGGCAGATATTCAGAGGGGTTCAATGGAGGATGCCGATGCGTCAGCTGAAGTGCTGATTCGTCGTGCTGGATTCAGTTGCTGGCTGCAAGAAAGCGTAGGCCACCTGGTGCAACAGGACCTGCAGAAGCTGAAGGGAAAGAGCTATTTGAAGGAGATATTTTCGCTGTTGACGGGACGGAGGGTGGAGGATGCTGTCGAGAGAGCTCTAGAACGCGGGGACGTCCGGATGTCCACATTGTTGAGTCAGGCGGGGGGTCCGGTAGGGATGCGAAGTGACGTTGCAGCGCAGCTGGAGGTTTGGGCTACGGAGGGTCTCGATGGGTCCCTAATCGAGGCAGATCGAATGCTAATCTTCCGGCTCCTTGCAGGTCGGTTTTATCTGTGGAAAAAGTGGGTCTGTGTGGTAGTCAGGATGTGGAGGGGCGTAGTTCCCAGGCGGTTCTCCACGGCAGAAATTAGGAGGGTTTGACATGCGTAGGCCGTGTCGTTATGGGGGTTGAATAAGTTGTGCACAGGAATGGACAGTTGGGTACTCACTTCATGGTGGCTTCGCAGGGGATCTTAAGGGAGCTCTTGCCGGGCACAAGATAGACTGGAAGCGGTTTCTGGGTCTGGTAATGTGGTATGAACTGAGTCCCGACACCGATCTGCCGTGCCTGATTGAAACATTCGAAGGACTGCTGGAGAAGCAAGACGCCCCGGAGCCAGTGCCGAAGTATGTGGAGGAAAGAGTTCCAGGATACAACAGACAGTTTGAGGGTGAGGGCTATGACACAGCGTACTATCTAATGCTGTTGCATGCGAAGGGAGACAAAGCGGAGGTGAGTAGCAGAAAAATGTTGTCTGCGTCTGCATCGACCTTCGACCGACTTGACCATAAGCTGGCATGGCACCAACAAGGGATCCTTCACGCGATCCGGATGTTGGAAACCGAGCAATTACATGAAGTGCATATGAATTTCGCAAGCCAGCTATTGTCGGCGGGTCTTTGTCACTGGGCCGTGTATGTCATTCTGCACATGCCGCCATCTTCTCAACACCCAGGGCTCCATGAGAAGGTACGACGTGGAACTGGGCGTCAGATTGCTGGTTTTCAACGAGGTCTGGTGTTTTTGAGCGGTTGGGTGCACTTGAGAGTGATTGTCGAAGGATGATGACAGTTGTGCCTGTGAGGACAGGCTTCAGAAGAGGGGTAGTTCTTTATGTTGTAGGGCCACGGACGCTTTTGTGGATCGACCTGAGAGGGATTAAAAATGGCTTTTTTTTTGTGAAGGTGGTGAAGGAAATTCTGAACCAGTACTGCGAAACCTGGAGTCGCTCGGAGGCGCAGCAGCGGTTTTTGGAGGAGGATCTCGGAGTTCCTACGGAATGGCTGCACGAGGCGTTGGTGAGTTTGTCGATGTGGTCCACAGGCAACCTTGCGTCGAGAATCATGACAGAGGGCTGTTAATTTGCCGAGGTGTTCTGCGAGAGTTGGTCGGCCGTCTGACCGTTGGAATGGACTTTGGCAGGCACTGTACTGGCGTTATTGTCGCAACAACAAGAAGGAACTGGAGCATCTGATGAAGAGCTGCCAGTGGCGGAGCGCACACGTGCTGTTCATGACAACCGTTGCCGCCTCGCTGTTTTTGAATTGTAGGACTCGTCCCACATCTCGGAGCGTGAAATGGAACGTTCAGTTCGTGCTAATTTTCTATTGTTGTGCAAGAGGTGCTTGGTTTGACAGTAGTGTTTGCATAGATGCGGAGTGACTGGAGGATTTTTGTGGTGGGGAGGTCCCCTTTTTGCGTTGGTTTATAGAGCGCGTCCTGTCCCAACATACACGCATGGGGTTGAATCCATTCTGACTCGGCGGTTGTTGGTTTTTGCAGCTGAGCATGCTGAGATATGGCAGTTCGCGAGCCAGCTGGAAGGGCATCTAACGGAGGTGGAGGATTGGGATCTTGGAGCAGGCATTTATATCGAATTCTTGACATTGAAAAGCAGCTTCGTTGACGCGTCGAACCCAGCGGAGGGATTGGTACGTGTTCTATACGAAGCCCACGCTGAAGGCAGTTGATATGCTCTTAGGGAGGGTTGCTTGCAGAGTTGAATTGACCCAGCGTATCTGACCTTGTCGTTCTGACGATGACATTCAGGAAACCTTGGAAGAGAGGACCGCAGCTTGTGGAGCATTCTTTGAGCGGTTGAGGGAGTCACAAGTTTTGTGGAGGCCGAAAAGTACAGTTGACGCCAGGTAAGGCTCCAGCGGTTGCAAGGGAAGCGATGGCATGAGTGCTTGCTTCGTTTATCAGTCGTCCACATTACATGTTTCAGTGTTTCGGGTTGTGTGGAGCTATTTCTCCAACTTGTTCAATTTCAACTGAGCTTTTTTCCAACATGTTCAGTATCAACTGTGTGAATTCCCGAGATGTGAGATGTGGATTTTACATGAGGGATGTGCATCTTGTAACAAGAAAGGGGGTTTTCCATTGAATGCAGAGTGGCTTATGCAAAAATGGCGGACGAGATTTCCTCGTTGCTGTTGGCTGAATCCGGGTCAGAGTCGTTGGAAACGAACACCGAGATGAAGATGTTCGATATCGTTCTCGACGCTCCCCTGCCCGAAGATGTCCGCATGTGCCGTCTCCAAGGAGCTGTGGCAGCCTTCACAAAACTGATCGGAGCTGAAATTCCAGCGTGAGAGCCATTGGTCTCGATCAGAGCATCATGCTGTCGGAATGTTAGAGTCCTCCAAAAGTGGGAGTGTGGTGGCGATGTGGAACGAGGGCGTCAAGGCGTGGTGTAAATCTGTTAGTAGTGCCACGTTGTTGCAGATGCTGAGCCTGAGTAGGAGATGTAGGGAGCCCGTGTTGGTCAGTTATTTGTCTGCTGGTGATTAATTTTGGCGCCCAGCATGGCGAGCTTTGAGGTTAATTGGAGAGGGGAGTGTAATTCTAGTAGGGGTAACGAGTGAGGCTTGCAGATCGTGCTTCGATGTAGTGGGACTTTCTTCACAATTGGTGGAAGTTAGCGGCAGAATGCATGAGGACCATCCAGACCGAGGGATGAGGCGAGCAAGATGTCAACAGATAGAGGGCGCTGCCAATTCACATAACATCGTCCATATTGCTTGGGTGAGGAGCAGACCAGTACTTGGAGGTAGTATGGACATAGGATGTTGGTGAGTGAGGGTACACACCCTTCTTGAGGTCTATATATTCTGGACGATAGGGCATCTCCATTTTTTGAATTTGAGGAGCGGGTAGGGTAGGGTACCTGATACTTGCTGAGATGTCTGGGCAAGAGTAAGGCTCTTTCATAGACGCACATCGGTGCCCATTGGTGTCCTTGTTATTCAATTGCTCCACATCAGATCAGATCAGATCAGATTTGGGGCATGTTGTAAGACTCTTGCATAGGGAGTTGTACAGATTGCATAAATGTTATAATTTGGGAAGGATTACCAGTTGCAACAGCACTCGGGTACATCGGCGTGTAGGTATTGGCACGTTGGATCTTATGGGACCCATAGGTCGTAATCTTTGAGGTCACGATTGGAGATTTTCCAGCATGTTCTTATTGTGATTTTGTAGCTACAAAGATTAGTGTGCTTCGTCGGGGCTAAAAGAAGTGGATCCCTTACAAGCATATTCTATAGCGGTACTTGGAATTTATGGGGAGAAGAGCTTTTTCACCGCCCTGGCCAAGTAGGCGGGGTTGACTTGGCTTTGGCTCAAAAATGATGGTCTAAATTTTTAGTAGAGCCTTGTTTTGAGATTCACAGAGGGATGCATTAGTGTAGTTTAAAGAATTGTAGTGTTGGAATGTCTCAAACTATTGTAGATTAGTTCGATTTACCATTCCCATATCCATTGCCAATTTGTGTAATTTGGATTTGATTGGATCCGGATTGATTTTGTGGTATTCAAATAAGCATCCAGGAATGTAAAGCAGTGTTGAATAGTTCAATTGCAGGACTCCTTATGTTGGAGTCATGTCTCTGGTCAATTGTACAATAAGAATTCTTATAATTATCACGGTCACTTGAGGATTATTCATGTGTCAGGAATGCTGCATTGTCACATTTCTACTTCTGTGTAACAACCTAATTACACTTCCGTCAACTGCATATAGATATGACTTGTTCTACAATCATCTGTTGGTGTAGACAATGTTCAAAAGCTAGCTTATTATTGAGAACAATATACAAAATATTCATCCGATATACACTAGTTATCAACACACATTTTTTGTTCGTGGACAATGTTAGTTAATCTACATTGGTCCATCATTGTATTAAGGAAAGAAACAACATCATATTCAATCTGCACGACAAATTTTTACATGAATTTCATTCGAGAGCACACAGATGTTTGGGTGCTTTTCCAATAGGTGTAACATACATTGGTCTTCAAAACAGGAATTAGCTAACTTGACAGGATCATAATGGTTTCCGTGTGAGTGTTTCCCTTTTCGTCTCACTTTTCCCAACAACCTTAAGAATGACAATACATAATGTTTCCTTTTACAAGCAGGTAAGTCAACATAAAACTGGTGGATAAGCAGCTTTAGACTCAGTTAGAAAAGTGGCACTCGCAGGAAAATCAGACAGGGAACCACATATAAGAGGCCGGTGCTCACTCACATACTGACACCAATCCTCAGTGATTTGTTTACTGATTAGTTTCCCACCAGAGGTAAAACTCGACTCCCTTTATTCAACTTGTGCATGCGCTAAACTTGTCAACTGAGATCAAACATTATAAACAAACAACAGTTATGGCCGTGATATTCAACTAAAAAAGAGCAACAGAAATCAACACACAATCAATGATCACGGTTACATGAAACCCCTCACCAGATGTATTAATTACTGGGCATCCACTAAAAATGTGAAGCCACTGCATTGCCTGCTCCGGAATCAGTTCATGATTCCTCATACATACAGCGACGACATGTTCGCAAAAAATTGTAAAGACGGACGTTGTTTTCCACTACAAGACTGTCATCCTAACCAACCTCACCCACGACAAACTTATAACTCGACATATATCCAACTATGAATCCAGCCAGGGCCTTCGATACACAAACTGATCAGCACCCGTGGCTATAATAAATTGCGCCAGTTACCTAACCAGGGGCCTGATCAACGAGGTGCCAGTGCTACTCTCGCCTAGACCAACATCTAAAGGGGCTGCTCGTACGTGCTGATGGCGAGCGAAACCGTCACTCCCAGCGATCCGAATTGCTGGTTGGCAGCCGGCTTCTCCGTGGGGATCACCGCGATCAAGTAGAACGCGAAGCTGTCCACGGTCGCCTCCAAAGCCACCAGAGCCTGCCTTATTGGCTCGAAGTAGGGGATGAGGGTCAGCACCCCGTGCTTGCCAATCACCACGTTCAACAGCGCTTGGTGGACCTCCACGAACGTCGTCAGGGCGGCCACCACCGTCTTGGCATCGGCGGCTCCAAGTGCTTTCATGTTCGGGCTCTGGAGCATGGTCCCCGCTTGCCCAACTCGTGTGATGATGGCATTGAATCCCTGGCCAACCTTAGGGCCGAAAAGGGGAGCGGTGACCAGATTGATCTTCTGCGTCTCGATGCGGAGGTCGTCGGACAGGGTCGTGACCTCCTTGAACGCCTGCACGATCTGCTCCGCTTGGGTGGCCTGTCCAGCCACGGCGTGGCAGAGCGCCAAGGAGATCACCAGCAGGCAAACGGGCCTCGATGCGAACGGCGCCATCTCGCCACGAGCTCCAAAGGAAGCCTGCACACAGCCACGTCCAGAAAGCTCAGAAACCATGCAGGGGTTGATCAGCACTAACATGTACTACTCAATGATCAACGGGTACAAACGTCTTTTGCTACACAACTCACATGTATAAGCCTACAGGTTGACGGCTGCCATGCGACACTAGACTCAATGGAGATGAGTCAGATGACATGACCAGTTCGAACGCATCATGTCCAGGGCAAGACTCTCGAGAACCATTCACAGGAAGAGTGCATCTAAGGCTTGACCCGTGACGTCGTAGACCCAGATCCCATAAACCTTACCGGTGATCAGTTGCATGAGGAGAATGTGCGAATGACGGATCGTACGCAAGCGGCAGGGCGAATCTCAACCCGTCTCACAGACTGCTCCGCTGGTTGGCCTGTTTGCTTCCCCGCGGCGTCGCCTCATATACCATCGGGCAGCTCGGACATCTAGGAGTCGGAGGCCATGCACAAAGCATGCGAGGTCGGTACCCACGCTAAATTTGAACAATGGCAAGCTGGCCCGCCCTCGATGTGGGCTGGCTAAAGTGACAGCCACGACATGATCAGCGAAACGAACTTCACGTTTTCATGTCTCGGAGTCCTCTGATCTAGCCACAAATGAACTCGCAAAACTTCGTTGCGGATGGGATAGGGAAGATTCGCCCGCATTGATCACTTTTCCGCTTCCTCCGAGCATGGCTGCGACACTGTGCCATGAGGGACGCGCGCGGAATCGCTGTTCCTCGTAGGTGCTGAGGTCACCGATGCCCCCCGCGGGGCCCTTCTTGGTGTGCAGGGCGCCGAGATGGTTGGGGCAGATCGATGTGGCGTCGCCGCTACCTCCGCGATGGCATCGACGCCGGATGTCGATAAGACTCGTATGCCCTGTGCAGCGTGCTTGGCTGTGGCTGTGATGGTGTGTTGGTGAGAGTCGAGACCCTTGTGACACCGTCCCAGGTCCGAAGCGAGACTATTAACAGCCTTAGGTTCGCATTACTATAATGTCCTGCGCTTCCTCCATTTCCACGCCATCGCCGTCATGTCCTCCGGACTCGGCATACACAACTCATGCGGCCCCGCTTGAGTTAGTTTCAGCTGTCGGGTCGTTGATTATGGTGGGTAATGTGCTTGCAATGAAGTTAATAATTTGAAGCACATTGTCCAGTTATTGCTAGATTGGTCGATGAAACCACAGCTTTGGGAGATGAATCAGGCTTTTTGAAGTGGATGAAGTGATGCGATTTAATGTCTTCATAGTTTAGAATGATACATCTTTGAGGGGTGATTTACCGTAGGTTACAAGTCCAGGAATAATATCACTGATCAAGGGTGCAGGTTAATGGGCTTCATTTCTTTTGGGGAGACCTTAACGGTTTTCTTGTGATGATAGTGATTTGGAGAAGGCTTACGTGTATGAGGACTATGGAGATGTGTGCTCAATGAAGGCTATTAGATGGTTATATCTAAGCTGGTGTACAATGAGGTTTGACACTGTTTGGTTTGGAGCAACATATATACTAGATAGTTGTGTTTTGTTGCACAAATTTACAAGAAATATGGGTTGTAAATTGTACTTTTATTTTGGGGAAAATATATGTGTTCCACAGTTCCAATGGTGGTGACCCTTTTTTGGTACCATGGTAGTTTTCTTGTGATTTATGTACCTTTCAAAGAGTCCGCGACTAGGAGGCAAAGGTGATTTGCACCATTCTACTTCCACCTATTTTGAATTTCCAACTTGGCAAGGCTTTGGGAGACAATAAATCTAACTAATTTGTAATTTCATTTTGCTTGCTTTTAAATTAGAAAGACTCCAACTTTTAAGAAATTTGGTATTCTCTGCCACATCAAGACTTCAAGACTCTTTGTCTTCTTGAAATTTACATGTGGTTCACTAGAAGTATTTCTTAATATTTTCTTAAAGAGATCCAACACATGCTTGAACCTGATGACAAGGTAGAAGATTAGTACAATGTTATTCCTTGAAATACTTCATATTCTTTTTAAAAGCACATAGTTTATCAAAGATACTTTCTACTCAGGGTTGTTCATGGGACATAAGGACCGGTCCGTCCGTCCGTCCGGTCCGCTCGTCCGTCTGTTAGGGGTCAGGGGAGGTCCGTTTGACCAGGACTTACGGTTGACCACCCAAATGGTGAAATGGGAGTTACCTTGGCCACCTAGGATGCCACGCGTCTGACATGTCACCAAATATTCCACATATACAGTTGACTCGAGGGATGACGTGGCTAAGAGGAAGGGCGCCAACGCCTTGAGGGAGGGGGGCGCGAGCGGCTGAGAGGGGGGGCGCGAGCGTCTTGGGAAGGGGGGCGCGAGCGAGGGGGCGCGAGCGACTGGGAGGGGCGCGGACGCCTGCGAAGGGGGGGGCGCGAGCGCCTGCGATGGCGGGGGGGGGGGGGGGGGGGGGGGGGGGGGGGGGGGGCGCGAGCGCCTGCGATGGCAGGGGGGGGGGGGGGGGGCGCGAGCAAGGGGTTTAGGGTGGGGGCGCGAGCGCCTGCAAAGGGGGGGCGCGAGCGCCTGCAAAGGGGGGGCGCGAGCGGGGAACAAAAATCAAGCATTGAAGGAAATTAAGACATGAGTGAAGTTTTCATAGTGACATAAATGAGAGAAGTTTCAATTCATGTCGAAACAAAATTACATTCAATAGCCTTAGCTAATGTTTTATGGACATTGACTAAGGTTAACATATAAGTATCTACATATAAAACTTAGATATATATATATATTATATTTTTTGTGATTTTTTAAAATTATTTTGGAGTCATATATATTATACTTTCTCTATATAACTTCTATATGTAATATGCTAAAAGATGTATTACTTTTTTTTATTTTTTTTGGCGGTGCGCCGCTCTGGATTCCTTCGAGTACCGGGCATACCCAATGGTACTCTTACAACAATGTCTTCATCATCAGGTGCTTCTTCACGGCTATCTTCTGATGAGTCATATCCTTCTGAGGATTTCGAGCCCTCGTCATCTCCATTTCCCCCGTGATTAGGCACATACTCCTCCACCGTGGAATGAATGTTGCGCAATTCGTGGTCAATTGTACCATCCACCACCGTGGTCACAATTCTTTTGACCTTCCGTCTTTTGGTCTTATCGGTGATTCCGTCCACATTCATTACGGGTAATCTACGTTTATCCACAGCCACAGGTAAAGAGGGGGTAGTCCCAACAGTATATCCTGAAAAAAAAGTGGGTCCGTGGTGGACGTTCATTGATAAGGACCATGTTAAATGTGTGTGGTGCAATTTAACTTTTCGTTATAAACGACAAAGAGCTATGAAGCACTATGGATGGGGTGAAGGTTCAAGCAAGAGTCATTGTAGCAACGCCCCTGCCGCCGTATTTACGCGCTTTGCCAATTGTGGTAATGTTATACCAAAAAGAATGACATATGCGGAGAATCGGAGATCTACGGCACTGACGGTGGTGATGGCGAGGCACACTTGGCACCATGTTCTAGCCAGTCTATGCCTGCTGAGCAATCTACGGAAGTGCCTCAAAGAACGGAGGAGGTCCAAGAGGAGAGGATTTCTCAAGTTGAACCGTCTCAGTCAACTACGCCTCTAAGCAGAGGCGATTCATGTACACCAAGATCTATGCGGCAACAAAGTTTTACCGAGGCCTATCTGATTGGAAAGCGCAATGAATTGGATGAGAAATGGGCGTCCTTTTTTTACGAAGCGAATGTGCCTTTCAATGTGGTTAGACATCAATCTTTCATCGCAGCTGTGGACTCTGGAGGCAACATCGAAAGCAGGTTTTGTCTACCGTCCACCAGCATACAAAGCAATGCGAACCAAGGACATCCAGCCAACAAAGCAGCTTCTCAAGATGAAAATAGAGGAGAAAACGAAGCAGTGTATTAGCTTGTACGGGGCAACTATTTGCTCGGATGGATGGGACAACGTTGTTCATCGGCTGTTGATGAATGTCATGCTTGTGTGTCCAGCAGGAGATATATTCCTGGGTTCCATTGATACAACGGGGTATAAGAAATCAAAAGCATACATAGCTGGGAAATTGAAAGAGTACATCAAAGAAGTTGGACCGCAGAATGTGGTACAGATTTGCTCTGACAATGCTAGTGCGATGTTGGGAGCCATGGACCAGGTGGTAGAAGCTTATCCACACATTTACAAGCAAGGTTGTGCAGCTCACATCATGGACCTCTTACTAGAAGATTGGGGGAAGGAAGCAACCTTCAAAGAGCTGATTGTCTTGGCAAAACGCATACCGAATTTTATACGTCGCCGTCATGTCACCATGGCTTTGTTTCGCCAATTCAGCCCGAAGTTGTCTTTGTTGTTACCAGCGGAGACAAGATTTGGATGCCAGTACTTGATGATTGTTCGATTGCTTGAACTGAGGGAGGCACTAATCCAGGTGGTAGCCAGTCCAAAATGGGACGAATATGTGGGTACTTTATTCAATCGGTCAAACGGGTATCGTGCTCACGCCTTAGCATGTCAAGTACGGAGTACCATTCTCGATGAGACATTTTGGTTACGTTGTGAGGATCTTGTGCATGTTATGAAGCCGGCTGTTGTGACCTTGAAGACCTTTGATGGACAAACACCGGCAATGGGGAGGGCATGGTTGGCCATGAATATTTTGAAGAAGCATGTGTTCCGTCTACGGGGTGCCCTTTTCTCCTAGACCCCGCTATAGCAGGGCGCTTTGAGAAACATTTTACGAAGAGATGGAAGATGATGTTGACAGATCTCCATTACGCAGGCGCCATTTTGAATCCCTACATTTTCCCGGAGAGCCACGAGGTATTGACTAACAGTGCTGCGAAGCGTGCACTCCTGCAAGTGCTAATTCATTTGAGTGAGTCCCTTAAACTGGACCATGATACTGTGATGTTCGAGCTAACACAGTTTGAGGAACGCACCGGTCCATTCAGCCCTTTGGAGGCCCCAAACATTCGACAGACTAAGATGCTACCTCATCAATGGTGGCAGCGGGTTGGGGGCGATGCGTTACCCTTGATAGCAAAGCGCGTCTTTTCGTTAACATGCTCGGCATCATCATGTGAGCGAAATTGGAGCATGCATTCCTTTGTTCACAGTAAGGTTCGCAACCGATTGGCCGTGAAGAAGGCAGAGGACTTGGTGTACATTTACACGAACAGTAAGCTCCTTCGAGAACGACGTGGAGCGGATCCTGTTCTTTGGTACAAGAACCAACCGTTCTCCGAAGACTCGGATGAAGAAGTTCCAGCCATGTACGATGAAGACGTATGTGATGATGATGGAGATGAAGGATTCCACGACGGAGTTGAAGATAATGAAGGCGATGGTGACGACGGTGGAGTTCATTATACTCTCGCTACTATGGATGATGAGTATCAGGAGTTACCCGTGGACAATGCTGATGGTGACATGCCACGCACTGAACCCGTTAACCAGCCGAATGGAGTTTTTGACTGGGCAGGATTTGATGAAGAGGCAGCTACTTCGCCTCACCACGTTGTCAATGAAATACAAACTAGAGGCGAGGGCGCATACGATCAGGCAGACGATGATATTGACGATGAATTTGAAGTCGAAATGACTCAGCATCAAAGCGACGATGGTGGCGATAATGATGACATTCACCCCGTTCGTAGCGTTTCGAACAATGACAATGAAGGAAAGGGTAACAACATGGGAGAGCAAATTCCAATTCCAGAAGACGTTGAGGGAGGAGAAGAAGTTGAACAACTCCCAGGCACTCTGCCAGTAAATGTTGAGGAAACAATCAGGTCCGGAGGTTTGGATGAAAGCCCTCCAAGAAATGAACAATCAGAGACAGTCAGAAATGGACAAGAAGATGAAATTCCTATTGGCCGATTGTTTCAAACACCCCTGCCCCAGAGTATACCTTCAATCGGAGCAGTACTTGTAGGGTTGAGAAGACCTCCCCCACCTCTTTCAAGCACTTCTACTAGGCATGGTTCATTAACTCCAACACCGAATACAAGCATTCCACTCACTTCTTCTGGACGAAGTCTACCAGCTGGACCTTCTCCGACGCGTCGTGGAGTAATACGGTCACGGAAAGGTCCAACAAACATTTGCCCTTTTTTTTTCAGGATATACTGTTGGGACTACCCCGTCTTTACCTGTGGCTGTGGATAAACGTAGATTACCCGTAATGAATGTGGACGGAATCACCGATAAGACCAAAAGACGGAAGGTCAAAAGAATTGTGACCACGGTGGTGGATGGTACAATTGACCACGAATTGCGCAACATTCATTCCACGGTGGAGGAGTATGTGCCTAATCACGGGGGAAATGGAGATGACGAGGGCTCGAAATCCTCAGAAGGATATGACTCATCAGAAGATAGCCGTGAAGAAGCACCTGATGATGAAGACATTGTTGTAAGAGTACCATTGGGTATGCCCGGTACTCGAAGGAATCCAGAGCGGCGCACCGCCAAAAAAAATAAAAAAAAGTAATACATCTTTTAGCATATTACATATAGAAGTTATATAGAGAAAGTATAATATATATGACTCCAAAATAATTTTAAAAAATCACAAAAAATATAATATATATATATATCTAAGTTTTATATGTAGATACTTATATGTTAACCTTAGTCAATGTCCATAAAACATTAGCTAAGGCTATTGAATGTAATTTTGTTTCGACATGAATTGAAACTTCTCTCATTTATGTCACTATGAAAACTTCACTCATGTCTTAATTTCCTTCAATGCTTGATTTTTGTTCCCCGCTCGCGCCCCCCCTTCGCAGGCGCTCGCGCCCCCACCCTAAACCCCTTGCTCGCGCCCCCCCCCCCCCCCCCCCCCCTGCCATCGCAGGCGCTCGCGCCCCCCCCTTCGCAGGCGTCCGCGCCCCTCCCAGTTGCTCGCGCCCCCTCGCTCGCGCCCCCCTTCCCAAGACGCTCGCGCCTCCCTCTCAGCCGCTCGCGCCCCCCTCCCTCAAGGCGTTGGCGCCCTTCCTCTTAGCCACGTCATCCCCCGAGTCAACTGTATATGTGGAATATTTGGTGACATGTCAGACGCGTGGCATCCTAGGTGGCCAAGGTAACTCCCATTTCACCATTTGGGTGGTCAACCGTAAGTCCTGGTCAAACGGACCTCCCCTGACCCCTAACAGACGGACGAGCGGACCGGACGGAGGGACCGGTCCTTATGTCCCATGCACAACCCTGTTTTCCACTACAAGACTGTCACCCTAACCAACCTCACCCACGACAAACTTATAACTCGACATATATCCAACTATGAATCCAGCCAGGGCCTTCGATACACAAACTGATCAGCACCCGTGGCTATAATAAATTGCGCCAGTTACCTAACCAGACGCCTGATCAACGAGGTGCCAGTGCTACTCTCGCCTAGACCAACATCTAAAGGGGCTGCTCGTACGTGCTGATGGCGAGCGAAACCGTCACTCCCAGCGATCCGAATTGCTGGTTGGCAGCCGGCTTCTCCGTGGGGATCACCGCGATCAAGTAGAACGCGAAGCTGTCCACGGTCGCCTCCAAAGCCACCAGAGCCTGCCTTATTGGCTCGAAGTAGGGGATGAGGGTCAGCACCCCGTGCTTGCCAATCACCACGTTCAACAGCGCTTGGTGGACCTCCACGAACGTCGTCAGGGCGGCCACCACCGTCTTGGCATCGGCGGCTCCAAGTGCTTTCATGTTCGGGCTCTGGAGCATGGTCCCCGCTTGCCCAACTCGTGTGATGATGGCATTGAATCCCTGGCCAACCTTAGGGCCGAAAAGGGGAGCGGTGACCAGATTGATCTTCTGCGTCTCGATGCGGAGGTCGTCGGACAGGGTCGTGACCTCCTTGAACGCCTGCACGATCTGCTCCGCTTGGGTGGCCTGTCCAGCCACGGCGTGGCAGAGCGCCAAGGAGATCACCAGCAGGCAAACGGGCCTCGATGCGAACGGCGCCATCTCGCCACGAGCTCCAAAGGAAGCCTGCACACAGCCACGTCCAGAAAGCTCAGAAACCATGCAGGGGTTGATCAGCACTAACATGTACTACTCAATGATCAACGGGTACAAACGTCTTTTGCTACACAACTCACATGTATAAGCCTACAGGTTGACGGCTGCCATGCGACACTAGACTCAATGGAGATGAGTCAGATGACATGACCAGTTCGAACGCATCATGTCCAGGGCAAGACTCTCGAGAACCATTCACAGGAAGAGTGCATCTAAGGCTTGACCCGTGACGTCGTAGACCCAGATCCCATAAACCTTACCGGTGATCAGTTGCATGAGGAGAATGTGCGAATGACGGATCGTACGCAAGCGGCAGGGCGAATCTCAACCCGTCTCACAGACTGCTCCGCTGGTTGGCCTGTTTGCTTCCCCGCGGCGTCGCCTCATATACCATCGGGCAGCTCGGACATCTAGGAGTCGGAGGCCATGCACAAAGCATGCGAGGTCGGTACCCACGCTAAATTTGAACAATGGCAAGCTGGCCCGCCCTCGATGTGGGCTGGCTAAAGTGACAGCCACGACATGATCAGCGAAACGAACTTCACGTTTTCATGTCTCGGAGTCCTCTGATCTAGCCACAAATGAACTCGCAAAACTTCGTTGCGGATGGGATAGGGAAGATTCGCCCGCATTGATCACTTTTCCGCTTCCTCCGAGCATGGCTGCGACACTGTGCCATGAGGGACGCGCGCGGAATCGCTGTTCCTCGTAGGTGCTGAGGTCACCGATGCCCCCCGCGGGGCCCTTCTTGGTGTGCAGGGCGCCGAGATGGTTGGGGCAGATCGATGTGGCGTCGCCGCTACCTCCGCGATGGCATCGACGCCGGATGTCGATAAGACTCGTATGCCCTGTGCAGCGTGCTTGGCTGTGGCTGTGATGGTGTGTTGGTGAGAGTCGAGACCCTTGTGACACCGTCCCTGGTCCGAAGCGAGACTATTAACAGCCCTAGGTTCGCATTACTATAATGTCCTGCGCTTCCTCCATTTCCACGCCATCCACTGGAAAACAACGTCCGTCTTTACAATTTTTTGCGAACATGTCGTCGCTGTATGTATGAGGAATCATGAACTGATTCCGGAGCAGGCAATGCAGTGGCTTCACATTTTTAGTGGATGCCCAGTAATTAATACATCTGGTGAGGGGTTTCATGTAACCGTGATCATTGATTGTGTGTTGATTTCTGTTGCTCTTTTTTAGTTGAATATCACGGCCATAACTGTTGTTTGTTTATAATGTTTGATCTCAGTTGACAAGTTTAGCGCATGCACAAGTTGAATAAAGGGAGTCGAGTTTTACCTCTGGTGGGAAACTAATCAGTAAACAAATCACTGAGGATTGGTGTCAGTATGTGAGTGAGCACCGGCCTCTTATATGTGGTTCCCTGTCTGATTTTCCTGCGAGTGCCACTTTTCTAACTGAGTCTAAAGCTGCTTATCCACCAGTTTTATGTTGACTTACCTGCTTGTAAAAGGAAACATTATGTATTGTCATTCTTAAGGTTGTTGGGAAAAGTGAGACGAAAAGGGAAACACTCACACGGAAACCATTATGATCCTGTCAAGTTAGCTAATTCCTGTTTTGAAGACCAATGTATGTTACACCTATTGGAAAAGCACCCAAACATCTGTGTGCTCTCGAATGAAATTCATGTAAAAATTTGTCGTGCAGATTGAATATGATGTTGTTTCTTTCCTTAATACAATGATGGACCAATGTAGATTAACTAACATTGTCCACGAACAAAAAATGTGTGTTGATAACTAGTGTATATCGGATGAATATTTTGTATATTGTTCTCAATAATAAGCTAGCTTTTGAACATTGTCTCCACCAACAGATGATTGTAGAACAAGTCATATCTATATGCAGTTGACGGAAGTGTAATTAGGTTGTTACACAGAAGTAGAAATGTGACAATGCAGCATTCCTGACACATGAATAATCCTCAAGTGACCGTGATAATTATAAGAATTCTTATTGTACAATTGACCAGAGACATGACTCCAACATAAGGAGTCCTGCAATTGAACTATTCAACACTGCTTTACATTCCTGGATGCTTATTTGAATACCACAAAATCAATCCGGATCCAATCAAATCCAAATTACACAAATTGGCAATGGATATGGGAATGGTAAATCGAACTAATCTACAATAGTTTGAGACATTCCAACACTACAATTCTTTAAACTACACTAATGCATCCCTCTGTGAATCTCAAAACAAGGCTCTACTAAAAATTTAGACCATCATTTTTGAGCCAAAGCCAAGTCAACCCCGCCTACTTGGCCAGGGCGGTGAAAAAGCTCTTCTCCCCATAAATTCCAAGTACCGCTATAGAATATGCTTGTAAGGGATCCACTTCTTTTAGCCCCGACGAAGCACACTAATCTTTGT
Organism: Ceratodon purpureus; assembly: GCA_014871385.1. NCBI lineage: Eukaryota > Viridiplantae > Streptophyta > Bryopsida > Pseudoditrichales > Ditrichaceae > Ceratodon > Ceratodon purpureus. The sequence continues at coordinate 13,509,761 of CM026421.1, read as the reverse complement.
AGCTACAAAATCACAATAAGAACATGCTGGAAAATCTCCAATCGTGACCTCAAAGATTACGACCTATGGGTCCCATAAGATCCAACGTGCCAATACCTACACGCCGATGTACCCGAGTGCTGTTGCAACTGGTAATCCTTCCCAAATTATAACATTTATGCAATCTGTACAACTCCCTATGCAAGAGTCTTACAACATGCCCCAAATCTGATCTGATCTGATCTGATGTGGAGCAATTGAATAACAAGGACACCAATGGGCACCGATGTGCGTCTATGAAAGAGCCTTACTCTTGCCCAGACATCTCAGCAAGTATCAGGTACCCTACCCTACCCGCTCCTCAAATTCAAAAAATGGAGATGCCCTATCGTCCAGAATATATAGACCTCAAGAAGGGTGTGTACCCTCACTCACCAACATCCTATGTCCATACTACCTCCAAGTACTGGTCTGCTCCTCACCCAAGCAATATGGACGATGTTATGTGAATTGGCAGCGCCCTCTATCTGTTGACATCTTGCTCGCCTCATCCCTCGGTCTGGATGGTCCTCATGCATTCTGCCGCTAACTTCCACCAATTGTGAAGAAAGTCCCACTACATCGAAGCACGATCTGCAAGCCTCACTCGTTACCCTTACTAGAATTACACTCCCCTCTCCAATTAACCTCAAAGCTCGCCATGCTGGGCGCCAAAATTGATCACCAGCAGACAAATAACTGACCAACACGGGCTCCCTACATCTCCTACTCAGGCTCAGCATCTGCAACAACGTGGCACTACTAACAGATTTACACCACGCCTTGACGCCCTCGTTCCACATCGCCACCACACTCCCACTTTTGGAGGACTCTAACATTCCGACAGCATGATGCTCTGATCGAGACCAATGGCTCTCACGCTGGAATTTCAGCTCCGATCAGTTTTGTGAAGGCTGCCACAGCTCCTTGGAGACGGCACATGCGGACATCTTCGGGCAGGGGAGCGTCGAGAACGATATCGAACATCTTCATCTCGGTGTTCGTTTCCAACGACTCTGACCCGGATTCAGCCAACAGCAACGAGGAAATCTCGTCCGCCATTTTTGCATAAGCCACTCTGCATTCAATGGAAAACCCCCTTTCTTGTTACAAGATGCACATCCCTCATGTAAAATCCACATCTCACATCTCGGGAATTCACACAGTTGATACTGAACATGTTGGAAAAAAGCTCAGTTGAAATTGAACAAGTTGGAGAAATAGCTCCACACAACCCGAAACACTGAAACATGTAATGTGGACGACTGATAAACGAAGCAAGCACTCATGCCATCGCTTCCCTTGCAACCGCTGGAGCCTTACCTGGCGTCAACTGTACTTTTCGGCCTCCACAAAACTTGTGACTCCCTCAACCGCTCAAAGAATGCTCCACAAGCTGCGGTCCTCTCTTCCAAGGTTTCCTGAATGTCATCGTCAGAACGACAAGGTCAGATACGCTGGGTCAATTCAACTCTGCAAGCAACCCTCCCTAAGAGCATATCAACTGCCTTCAGCGTGGGCTTCGTATAGAACACGTACCAATCCCTCCGCTGGGTTCGACGCGTCAACGAAGCTGCTTTTCAATGTCAAGAATTCGATATAAATGCCTGCTCCAAGATCCCAATCCTCCACCTCCGTTAGATGCCCTTCCAGCTGGCTCGCGAACTGCCATATCTCAGCATGCTCAGCTGCAAAAACCAACAACCGCCGAGTCAGAATGGATTCAACCCCATGCGTGTATGTTGGGACAGGACGCGCTCTATAAACCAACGCAAAAAGGGGACCTCCCCACCACAAAAATCCTCCAGTCACTCCGCATCTATGCAAACACTACTGTCAAACCAAGCACCTCTTGCACAACAATAGAAAATTAGCACGAACTGAACGTTCCATTTCACGCTCCGAGATGTGGGACGAGTCCTACAATTCAAAAACAGCGAGGCGGCAACGGTTGTCATGAACAGCACGTGTGCGCTCCGCCACTGGCAGCTCTTCATCAGATGCTCCAGTTCCTTCTTGTTGTTGCGACAATAACGCCAGTACAGTGCCTGCCAAAGTCCATTCCAACGGTCAGACGGCCGACCAACTCTCGCAGAACACCTCGGCAAATTAACAGCCCTCTGTCATGATTCTCGACGCAAGGTTGCCTGTGGACCACATCGACAAACTCACCAACGCCTCGTGCAGCCATTCCGTAGGAACTCCGAGATCCTCCTCCAAAAACCGCTGCTGCGCCTCCGAGCGACTCCAGGTTTCGCAGTACTGGTTCAGAATTTCCTTCACCACCTTCACAAAAAAAAAGCCATTTTTAATCCCTCTCAGGTCGATCCACAAAAGCGTCCGTGGCCCTACAACATAAAGAACTACCCCTCTTCTGAAGCCTGTCCTCACAGGCACAACTGTCATCATCCTTCGACAATCACTCTCAAGTGCACCCAACCGCTCAAAAACACCAGACCTCGTTGAAAACCAGCAATCTGACGCCCAGTTCCACGTCGTACCTTCTCATGGAGCCCTGGGTGTTGAGAAGATGGCGGCATGTGCAGAATGACATACACGGCCCAGTGACAAAGACCCGCCGACAATAGCTGGCTTGCGAAATTCATATGCACTTCATGTAATTGCTCGGTTTCCAACATCCGGATCGCGTGAAGGATCCCTTGTTGGTGCCATGCCAGCTTATGGTCAAGTCGGTCGAAGGTCGATGCAGACGCAGACAACATTTTTCTGCTACTCACCTCCGCTTTGTCTCCCTTCGCATGCAACAGCATTAGATAGTACGCTGTGTCATAGCCCTCACCCTCAAACTGTCTGTTGTATCCTGGAACTCTTTCCTCCACATACTTCGGCACTGGCTCCGGGGCGTCTTGCTTCTCCAGCAGTCCTTCGAATGTTTCAATCAGGCACGGCAGATCGGTGTCGGGACTCAGTTCATACCACATTACCAGACCCAGAAACCGCTTCCAGTCTATCTTGTGCCCGGCAAGAGCTCCCTTAAGATCCCCTGCGAAGCCACCATGAAGTGAGTACCCAACTGTCCATTCCTGTGCACAACTTATTCAACCCCCATAACGACACGGCCTACGCATGTCAAACCCTCCTAATTTCTGCCGTGGAGAACCGCCTGGGAACTACGCCCCTCCACATCCTGACTACCACACAGACCCACTTTTTCCACAGATAAAACCGACCTGCAAGGAGCCGGAAGATTAGCATTCGATCTGCCTCGATTAGGGACCCATCGAGACCCTCCGTAGCCCAAACCTCCAGCTGCGCTGCAACGTCACTTCGCATCCCTACCGGACCCCCCGCCTGACTCAACAATGTGGACATCCGGACGTCCCCGCGTTCTAGAGCTCTCTCGACAGCATCCTCCACCCTCCGTCCCGTCAACAGCGAAAATATCTCCTTCAAATAGCTCTTTCCCTTCAGCTTCTGCAGGTCCTGTTGCACCAGGTGGCCTACGCTTTCTTGCAGCCAGCAACTGAATCCAGCACGACGAATCAGCACTTCAGCTGACGCATCGGCATCCTCCATTGAACCCCTCTGAATATCTGCCACCTCCTCGCTCTCATCCTCGGCTTCCGCTGGATTCGGCGTCTCCGAGAAAAGAACGTTCATCAACTGCCACACCGTGCGCTGGTGTCTAAGGACAACCTGGTCCGCCTCTCCAACTCCCACCACCTCATGCTGTTTTACAGCCAATTCTTCGTACTCCCCGCACACGCTGGGTAAGTCCGTCCTGCTGCACACTAAAGTTCGCAGGCGGAGACACTTGGCAGCCGACTCTGAAGGACTGTCCACCACCTGCGCCCAGCCAGCCACGGACCAACGTTCGTCAAAACCGCACAAGCCAACTCTGGATCGGCATCCATCTTGAAAACAGACCCCAAGGCTATGCTTCACATCTCAAGCAGACCATCAGATACATCCAGCTGGCAACGAATGGACCTTGCCTCCACAACCTCGAGGAATCCATTCTCACTATCCTTACTATGTCTCATCAACCAACTAATACGTCACCAACGGGTAATGATACCTGGCTCATGCTCATGTGAAGCGCCAGCGGTGACACAAACTGCAACTCCACCAGCTCCTCCTTCGGCACTCCCTCGTCATCGCGCACTGTCCGATCGAGTGCGACTCTATCCATCTGTATACATGACGACAGCCCATTCTTCGTACCCCCTTGTCCAGCCTGTGTAGAACAGTGATACAATACTCCACCCGGACCCCACCCCACACGAAACGAGCACCCCAAGAATAAGGCGGCATCTGCAATGTGGTCCGACCGCCCGAGTGCCATTGAACCAGACTTCTCCGTAGGGTCCAACCAGAACCCGCTTCCACGTGGCCTCTTCACGCCGGACCGCTCACGATCTCCACCCATCGTCAACGCCAAGAGAGGGGACCTGCGCCAGTGAGTTCATGGATTAACACGGGAAAATATATACCTCCTCGGGCCAAAGCACACAACACTATTCCTCACTATTCAAATTTGCTACCGGTGATTGGGAGCCATGAAAATCCGGCACTGCCCGCAACATACTCCTCTGAAGCACTCGTGCACCATCGCACTTCAACAAGATCAATCGATAAAACTCGCTTCGCGACACAGTGCGGCCACAAACCTCCTGGTTCGTACTACAGCCACAGTAATCACAAGGTCCAAAACATGCCATACAGCAACCCAGCTAGCAATACCACAGGCCAGGCATTTATCCAAGTCGTCGAAAACACGAACCTGGATGGAGAAACATCCACGATCGGCGTCTGACGGCCTGACATCCCCTCCTCTAGAGCAGAGTACGCGGGTGACCGATTCCATGACGTCAGAGGAGAAACTCGCATCTGCTTCGCAGGAGTCCCCTTCCAAGGAGATGACCGCTGGGGCCAAGCAGGTCGCCCGTCAGCCTCCTCACCGGAAGCAACCTTCTGCGGGGTCTTAAACGACTGGCTAACCTGTATGCTCGAGCTCATGACCACAGGAGACGGTGCTGGCGCCCGGGATTGCCAGCGCCCATACGTCCCAGGTGGTGCAATATCCTCGGCTTCTTCCCCTGAAATCCATCATCAGAAGGACGCCGTTACAGCACCATTGCATACACACCGCGACTTGCATTCCATCCGAACATGCAACTCCACTGCAGGTATCACAAACTCAAACTTGCTCGCAAGGCAGAATAAGCAGATGGGCCCGGTAGAGAGCAAAGATAACGACGATCCAACCTTACGCAGCCATCCAAAATCACTCATAAAATCGCACCCAAGCCCTCACACCTACCAAAGCAAACATCAGGAAAACAGGGACTACCTTCGGCAAAAAAAAGAGCCCGCATTTGCTGCATTTTCACGGGATCCAGGTGAAGATGAGCCGGCAGAGAGTGCGGAAGCGCCGACTGAGGAGCAGTGAAGTAGGAAGCATCGATCAGGTCATCCTCCACCTCTTCGTCCATACCGACTCCAGGTTCTGGAATCACATCTAAATTCCTCATAGGTGACTCGTACATGAAATCATCCGCATCATGTTCCGCACCCTCCTCGACACCCTCCATGTCATACGTCCCTGTCCCCCCATCGACAACCCAAACGTCAGGCACACAGATACACCCACAGCAACCAGAACACCGAATCCCTGTGACAACACCACCGCCCCAGGATGCCCCGCCCAAGTTCAACCTCCCCACCACCTCAAGACCACGACCTAACACAAGGATTCCGCTATACTCTCACACAAACAACGATCACAAGGATTCACCTGCCACCACCAGCCCACCCTCCTTCTGACCCTCCTGCCCATCCTCCTCGTCCGAATCCATATCCAGCCCATACCGGCTGAAGTGCTTCACGCGGAACCTCCACTCTCCCTTCGCCCCCTCGTACCCCAAAAACACCGCCCCCTGCTCCTCCGTCTTCTTCCGAAGCCGCTTCTCGAACTTCTCCACCTCCGGACCCTCTGCATGGTGCTGCCCCGTCTTCTTGTCCACGCACTTCACGTTCAACAACGTCACCTCCGCCGCCTTGTTCAGCCCCTGCCCCACCGCTGGCTTCTTCGTCTCGTCCATGTACACCAGCACCTCGCACTTGTTGAACTGCACGATGTTCTCCAGATCCAGCCGCCGCACATCCGTCTCCCCCAGAAACTTTATCTGCCCGTAACCCTAAAACCACACCACCAACACCCGTCAGCCACCCCTCCAAACCACCCCACCCATCCCAAACACTCGTCCACACTCCCCCAAACAACACCACCACCCTGGTCCCTCACCTTCCGACCAACCACAAAGTCCGTCACCCTCCGGCAGTACCCCGGATCTGCACGTTCCAGCGCAGCCAGCTCCTGCACCTTCGGATCCGTGAAATAATCCGAGTGCCGTAACTTTGGCATCAACGCCTCGATGTCCGCGCCGTGCTCGTAAGCGATCGCAGCCTCGCCCGCCCGGTGACCTGCCAAACACCATCCAAATCAATCCTCCACACCATCCGCCCAACCACACACCCCACACCAAAACCACACACAGGGCTCCACCTCCACGTACCAGTGATCGAAATGTACCCATTCCCTCTGTGGTTGTGCTCCTCGCGAAACCCGTTCGTCTTCGGGACCTGCTTCGGCCCCGCTCTCTCGCTCGACTTCGCCTGAGCTACCGCCCCGCCGTCCACGGATCCATTCCCGTTCGCGTTCTCTGGACTCCTCCAGCTCGCTTGCGGACCTGACAAACGCCACACACTTCAGCCCACACATTCACCCGACCACATTCCGCATCCAACTATTCCCCAACTTCTGCCCTTCCACATCCAAACCACTCCACTCTCTGCGGGTCAACCACAACAGCTTACCCTCAGCAAAAGACCCCGGACTCTTCTCCGCTCCTGCATCCTTCTCGTCATCCTGGACCTCTGTGCACCACATACTCGTGTCAGAACTTACTCCCATCCTCAACTCCGCCATCCATTCCACATCCTCGCTACACCGTCTCCTACACCTAACCTTCCCATTCCACCACCTCACAACACATTCCCCGCAACACCCTACCCCTCACACATCACATTCGCACCCACAACTACATCCCTACATACCGATCAACACATTCGACCCACCCCACTCGTCAAGGCACGCCCATGTTCCACGCACACAAACTCACCATCGTGTTGGATCGGGGTCGCCATCTCACGCATGTCCGCTGCCCTGTTCGCCGCAGGTGGAGTCGCGGGGGGCGCTTCAGGCTGCCGAATGAACAACGACCGTGGATTCTCTCGGGGGACAAACATCACATCTGCCCGCGGAGTCGAAGGAGCTTCATCTCCGTCACTGAAGAACGACACCTGCACATTCCACACGCCTCCAAAACCATCAACACATCGAATGCGCCATACCAAGCCCCAAAATCACCAAATCGACCATACCCATTCACACACCACCACCTCAACCCTGCGCACTACTCCACACACCACATCTCAACCTCATACACTCTTCCCAGGGAACAAACCTCACACAACCCTCACTCAACATTCTCCCACTCACTGCCAGTACCCCGCTCTCACCTTCGGGCTATCCTTCTTCGGATGGTACCGTCGAGCATGCAGGCGAACCTTCGAACGCTGTGTGATGTGCCTCGGAGTCAACAGCGTGTTCACTCGCACTTGAGTCGGCTTCTCTGATATCTGAACCAACACACCATTCCCACCGTTACAAATCATCTCACTCTCCACTTACACGCCTTCTCTCCCCACTCCTCCTCCCAACCTCATTCAACCCAATCCGCAACCTACCGGCATGCTCGAAATCCCATACTGCACCGACGGACCAGAACCAGCACTCCGCCCAATCGTTATCTGCGGCATCGCTGGCAGCGTCCCGAACGGGTTCGTCACTGGGGTCGGCGTCGACGCCATCACATTCTGGGCAGGCCTGCAACCACAAACACGCTCTCACATCCGTTACCAAAACGCCTCATCACCATCTCCAAACACCTTCCTGTCGTCTCCTCCTCCACAACCAATGCCCCCAACTCCGCTCCTTACCCAACATCACCTTCTCACATACGGACACACTCCACCATATGCTTCCACACCCCACATCAACTACCACTACGCCTCACAACCCTCAACTACCAACATGCACGCATACCAACACTCACTACCCCCACTCCCGCTCATTGCCGTCACCACCTACCCAAACTCACCCACCCTCTGCTCCCCTACCACTCGCAACGACAAACTACTCCCCTGCTCTCCGACCTCCACCATCTCTCCTATACCCCTACCGCTCCCCAAAACGCACACTTGTCCTGTCACTTACTGTTGTTGCCCGAACGTGTTCTGCTGCCCGAATGTCGACGGTGTCCCACCAAAACTATTGTTTGTCCCTGCATCCAAATCACCAAACCCACGTCACCCAACCATGCTCACACCCTCACAAACCTTCTATCACCACAACGCCTACCCCCAAAGGCCCCTTCTCCGACTCAAACCACTCCAAAATATATGCGTAGCTCCTCTACTTTACCTTGCTGTGCACTCTGGAACGTTGGGAAGCTGAAAGAACTCTGCGTTTGTCCCGCAGGGGTCGCTCCAAACCCACTGAACAACGACGAAGGCTGCAATCCAACATGCCAAACCACTCCTCAGAATACACTACCATGCACACCTCTTCCACATACCATGCCCCGACAATCCAACCCAAATCAATCATCCAAATATCACTTCCGCACTCTCCAAACAACATCTTTCCATACCGAAGACTGAGTCAATCCTGCCGCTTTTGTTTGCCCGAAGATCGACCCCGGACTGCTCGTGTTCCCGAACAAGTTCGACCCGAATCCTGCCTGGCTCTGCCCGAAAGCTGGAGCAGGACTCGCCCCGAACGCAGGAGTCGATGCACCGAAAAGCCCTCCGCTGCTCGCTGCTTGGCTGCTCCCAAACAAGCTGCCTCCTCCAAATGCTGACGCTGTCTGCGCGCCAAATGCTGGTGTTGATGCCGCACCACCAAACGCAGGTGCCGATGCCCCGAATGCAGGACTGCTCTGTCCGAACAATGAAGGAGACGACGAAGCTCCGAACGTTGTGCTACCGAACGCAGGTGCCGAGCTTTGCCCGAACGGCGACGGAGACGATCCAAACGCTGGGCTCGAGCTAGCTTGTCCAAAAGCCGGTGCCGATGCTCCTCCAAATGCAGGTGTGCTGGAACCAAACGTGCTCGAGCCAAATGCCGGCGTGGACGTTGCCTGCCCGAACGCTGGAGCGGGAGTGCTAGGACTCCCAAAAGACGGCTTTGCGCCAAAAGGATTTGCGGCAGGAGTAGAGGCGAAGGGGTTGGGCGTAGTTGCCTGCCCAAAGGTGGTACTTCCGGAGCCAAATGGACTCGATGTTGCTGGCGTCTGCTGCTGTTGTTGGCCAAAAATGCCTCCGGCAGCGGGCTGAGGGGTCGAAGCTGCGTTAGGTCCACCTGTCCATCAAAAATAACAATCTCAACCATCGGTCGGAGTCTAGGGACACGGACTTCCCTCCACACCATCAAACGAAGAATCAGATCACTGATCAGACACATGACATAGCGATGAACAAAGCTCCCACCACGATCAACTTGAAATCCTAAGACCAGCCATCCGAAAAGAATAACGAGACCAATGCTCACCCTTATCGCCTGCTCGGTAATCCTCCCATCTCAACTCCTCCAGCTGCTTGTCTTTGTACGAGGGCATCGCAGAAATGCACAAAAACTTCCCCGCCTGAGCTCCAACCCCCGCGTCTGTGTCATTAGTCACCGCATACGGTGTCACCCTGCTTCCCACCCGCTGCTGCTGCTGCTGTTGCTGCTGCCCGCCTCCAAAAGCGGATGTCCCAAAGCTGCTCCCAAATGCACTCCCTGACGACGCCCCTGCACGCACCATCGAAACAACATCATATCACCGCCCCTCCAATACAACCTACACTTCCGAATGACGCTAAGACCGCAACTCTAGTCGAGCCCTCAACACACATCCACACCATCCCCTATCCATCGCCTCCCACTATCCTACACCACCACACGCCTCCTCGCACCATCCCCAATCACATCACATGACCTCTACATCCACCACCCATTCCCCCGCCACGACCCTCACACTTACCAAAAGGTGATGCCGCCGGCGTGCTCCCAAAGGCTGGCGTGCTACTTGCACCGAACGCAGGCGCACTCTGCCCGAATACCGACCCTCCTCCGAACGCAGGAGCTGACGCCCCAAACGCAGGCGTCGACGTCGATGCTCCGAAGGCAGGCGTCGATGCCGCACCGAACGCAGGGGTCGCAGACGCACCGAAAGCTGGAGTCGACGACGCACCAAATGCAGGAGTCGACGATCCAAACAGTGGCGTTGTCGTGCTCCCGAACGCAGGGGTCGATTGCGCCCCGAAGGCTGGCGCTGTCGACCCGAACGCTTGGCTGCCGAACGCCGGTTGCGACTGCCCAAAGGACGGGGACCCAAACGGGTTCTGCTGCGGCTGAGTCGCACCGAAGCCACCGAACGGCGAGGCAGGTTTCTGCTGACCAAAAGCTCCTGCTCAACAAGAACATCGCACGGCTTAGTATGAAGCGGTTCCATTGTCGCTGCTTGTAGTTGAATTCATTGCACGAAGGCTTCAACGCATTCATTTGTCGAGTTAAGGGTAACGAAGGGTTGCATGACCTAACTACGTATATATGTGGGTATCACTGAACTGCCGAGATATTTGATGGATGGAGCGGTATCCAATATCTGGTTGATTAGCGAAATTGTCATGTTAAAGCAACAAATCAAGGTGTCCGCAACCAGAAACCTCGCAGAGGACACGATTCTGGCATTTCTTATCAACGAGGCGGGAGACTTAAGGACACTATAGACTTGCAATCCTGAATTCTAGATACTAGAACCGCCAGGTATTCAAAATGAATACTGATCAGCCAGTAAAAGGCGTGGGCATGGTTGGACACAAAACTTCTTGAGTTTTAACATATCAGTATCACATAGACCTACAGTATGTACCTGATGTCCACTATACAGAGGATCCCTCGAAAACCGACGACTCTCCAGGAATTCCAATCACAACCAGCCCAGTAAATGGATCCGGTACTCACCGAATGCAGGTGTTGTTGATGAACTGCCGAAAGCGGGAGAGGAAGCCCCGAACGCAGGTGTCGCGGTTGCGCCGAAAACACCAGTAGAGGTGCCACTCCCGAATAGAGAGCTGCCCGTCTGCGCTCCAAAGGCCGGGGTCGTGCTCCCAAACGGTTTAGCCCCGAACGGATTGCTTGCTTGAGTGTTACTTCCAAATGGGTTCGGATTCGCACCAAATGGATTCGCAGCAGCAGGTGCACCAAACGGACTTGGACTCGACGCCCCGAAGGCTGAGCATTCACACAGACGATTTAAACCACAGCTCAGTTTGATGCATTTTCAAGACCCAGCCAATCTCTCTCAGAGGCACATCAACATTCCGGACTATCCCTTCACAAAGATGCGTTAGGCGATATGCTCAGCACGGTGCACGTTCAAAAGGACTGCACGAACGGACGGACTAGCTTTATCGCTTTCAATACTTGCGAGCCCTCTGCCCCATCATGAACAACTGCGAACTAGCGAACCCGGCCACCCAATTTGTCTTGAACGCCGGCAACCTCCTTCCCGTACACTCTAGCCACTGACCTCACCTCCACAGATCCTCACAGAATCGAAGAGTGGTCTGAAAGAGGATAGTGAAAAGACGTCTCCCACACGACATGAGTAACCATGTGTCGGAACTCAGCAAAAGCATCTCTCGTTCTGTCTATTTCATCCAGCATCGGAGCCGGCGTAATGTGCACACGGGGAAGACAAAGCCCGCCAGCTAGGTACTCCTTTCCTCTCAAATCACGCCGCTCTCCCCAGGTGCTCGATTGCTCCACCCAAGGCTCATCGACAGTCTCACTCGAGGTACAATTCCCATGACTACATTAATGGGGAGCGCAGACCATCGAGATCGGGTTCCACCAGTCCCCTCACTCCGGCGTCACGGGCCCCAACAGCTCTGAATTCGCGGGGCGGAACATCGATCCATCACTCATGCACTCCATGAGCTGACAGTAATCACAGATGACCTAATTCCAGCATTGACAAGGATGGAGGGAGAGAACTTACGGCTGCTAGATCCGAACATCGCAGGTAGCCAATCAGCCCGCCTTATTCAAAAACGCCTGCCGTCACAAACCAAGGGCGCCATGTGTTAGACCGGATTGCAAAATCACCCCGAATAGACCGCTGTAAACGGGCTAGCCGGACACCAGGCATCCCTGACAAATTCAGATGCAACGCCTGGACAATGCGGTAGTAAAAGATCCATCAAAACCTCCATACTCACACAGCACCACCCTGACAGAACGACCTAATCACCATGGCAAGCACAGATGTAAAGTGGAACGCATTGGTAGAATGCTAGTCCGCGACTAACGCCAATCGCCAGTACACCACGACGCTGAACAAGGCGACCACACTCTGCCTCCTCCACTCCACCTCGCCTGCATTCTCACTTTTAGGGTTTCACACCAATTCTCGCCTTCCCTGGCTTCCACCAAAACTAGACGTACTGCCCTGCAATCGACCGCAACAGCAACACTCTCCGCACGCACGTATGCATTCATCCAGTCGCACAATCACTCACCTCCCGACACAAAGCCACTCGCCAAACAGACACGCTCCCACTCAGAGCTGCACGAGGCATGCTCCCAGCGGATGGCGAGATTCAGACATGATCCGCAAGGAACGAGCACTTACGTGGAATTGGCAGGTGTGGTCGTCGGGCGCCGAGAAGTAGCGTCATTCACAGCGGAGGCATTGCAGGTCCCCGGAGACAAACAGAGAGAGGGACTCTGGAGAGAGAAGGGAGAAGAGAGAGCGGAATCAGAGGCAGTGACAGTCGCAGCGAGGCCCTGGGATCGGCATTGTCGTAGTAGCTTAGGTCAGGCTCCGGAGTCCGGTCGCGTGCAGTGGCCCCCTGGCGTGGACAGCAGTGGCGATATCCATCAGCGCAGACATGAACATGGAACGCCTGACCGGGCGGAACATGGGACCCAAGCCTGGAGCACTGGACCTGCAGTTGCGAGCGCGACTCGTCCTCGTCCTCGACTCCTCGTCCGTGCCTGTGCCTGTGCCTGCCCTGCTCCGGCTTTAGGGTTCTGCCACCGTGGCCCGGTAAAGCCCAGGTAAGTCCGGTCGCCAGCACGGCAATATCCTCGTCGTCATGCACATCCAGCTTCAAAAAGAAAAGAAACAAAAAATTGATGATGACTTTGTAGAAAAACTTATACAACAAGCACTTTATAATCACAATTTTTGAAACCTTTCTCACTCAATAATTTTATGTAATTTATGCCTCATATATTTGAAATTTTACTAAAATATTTTATAACAAACACATATTTGTAATTATAATCTCTAAGATGGTAAACATCCAACGGCTGAAAATTTTATCAGTACTTCTAAAGAAGGTATGGTACAAGATCTTACGGCTGGATTTCTAAAAAAAGAAAATGTGTTTGGTTCAAATTGTCGTTTCTACAAGGTGCTCAAAAATCACTGTTTTGGAGGTTTCGAGACCCAAAACATGCTTGGGCACTTAGGGGTTAAATGACAAGGCAATCTAAAAAATATTGCTTCAAAATAGAAATTCCTCTAAAATATATTAAATATGTCCAATTAGGCATTTTAGATGTGGAACCACTTTAAAGTCCACATTTACTTGAATGTGGCATTAGCATTTGACAACACAAATAATAGTTTGACTTTAGGGATACATTGATAATTCATGATGACATTATTTTGGATACGCTTTGGTGGTTGTCTCATTGGTTTACTTACTAATTTAATACTCGTTCTTTTTATCTACTTACTAGATCAATATTCTTTATTTTTAATGGCCTACTATCATCGATTTTTAGAATCACCTACTTATGTTTGTTAAAATTCTAGCTTTTAGACTTGTGGTTTCTAAATAAGTCTAAGAGTTTTGATTTTTTAAATCCATATTCTCTAGGATTGCCCAACTTTTTTTCTACTTTTTTCACACCAATTTTGTCATTTAAATAGCATATAGCAAGGATGTGAAAGTGGCAGTTCCTGGTGCTGCTACTTTAGAAATTGTCCAAGACTGTTGGTTTACCAAATCCACTTCAAAAGTGGCTAGAAGAAAGGTATTTGCCAGAAGAGAGGTGGAACAAATCAACAACAAACGTTCTTTCCCTTAACACGTTAGCCTGTCATCAGAAATGAAATGGGAACTGATGCCTGGATTGAGAGGGAGTTCTCAACTTACACGAAGGCAACCTCCCCGCATCACCATGCTCTGAGGGCTTCGAGCACAGTTCAAATAAAATCACAGGATTAACGCCAACATTCAAAAGAGAATTATTAGAGGCTCGGGAAATAGGATAACGAGAGACGACAGTAGGGACTCTTTGGCACACAACAACCCAAAGGGGAGTCAGAAATCGAAGTTTGACATGCCACCAAGTTATTTGCTTGCTGTGTCTCTGTCAAGACCAAGAAGGAAGAAATGTCCTGAAAATGCTATATTATACTGGTATGTACGGAAAAATGTAAGAAAGATAGGGAATCGAGATATGGAAGTTACTCGAGCTTTAAGCTTAGCTTAGATGTATTTACAAAAACCGGATGAAACAGCAGAAGTTAGGCACCCTAGGGCCACAACTAAAAACTGGTTTTCAGAAACGAGGCAAAAATTAATGCCGTAGTTCCAACGAATAATTCTCTGCTGAATCCATGAACTCTATGCTGCAAAAATAGGGTGGAGGAGCAAGCCAGGCATTACGATGTTGTCTGGCATTTCCAAGCTGACACGGTGATGAGAGAGCGGTCTTGCCATGTGAGGGCGAGGCTGCCGGATGGTTTCTGCAAGCGGAAGTTGTCGCAATACTGCCACAGCAGCTGCTGTGCCTGGCTGTGTGCGTAATGGCTCAGGGAAACGTTAGTGTAGCCCGCGTTTTGCATGTGGAGCGACCACTGCTCGGAGCTCTCATGGCGCTGCGTCCGGTCGGCACCGTCGCACGCCACAATGTTCTCGATCTGTCTGGCGAAGTAATTGTTCTCCACATTCAGACGATCCTGGCAATCACGAGGCATGGTTGCGTCTAGGGAGTCAAAGAGGGCGCAGTAGAAGTGGAGAGCATCTATGAATCTGGGTCTGAATTCGGTTCCATTAAGGGCGGCGTCGTACTCAGTCAATGTCAAGAGTGTAGGGGCAAGGCAGGCCACTGATTTCAGCAGCCGTTGAATGGAGGGTGAGCCATCGTCGCTAAGCATCTCGTGGAGTTGTAGCATGAAGTTCGCGATAAGCTTTTCGTCGGGGTTGAGCTGGACGGACTCGGGAGTGAAATCCGACATCGAGACTAGGAACACGGGACAAAATTCAAGTTCCACGCTTAGATGCTCTGCACAGCATGAAACAAGCAAGGAATGAGAATACGAAGTCATGGTCTTATAGTACACTGTCAACCAGTGAAGGAGCCGATCAGTTCTGTTTAAGAGGAATGAATAAGTGCAGTTTTGAGGTGTACCTGCAAAGGATTGTAGCCTTCTCCCAGTAGCAAGAAGAGACAGAGAGGAAGATTCAGAGCCTCCATTTGCCACACCGATCCCTGTGATCTTAACCTTTGGAGGCGGCAGCTTCTTAGGCTGGGAAGCAAACGCTTGAAGTAAAGCTGCCCACTGAATTCCATGAGTGATTCCAAAGTCGACGATGTGTATCGCTTCACAGCCTTTCACCGCCTCCAAAATGGCCTGATTTGCAGTCAAGTGGGAAAATTTCATATACGGACAGGCCTCGTTAAGCACCTGACATGCCACGAAGGAGTTATGAGGAGCTTCTACCGCACGCCCGAGGGAATGACCAACCTCCCCTGTCTCTCGAGCGACTCGTCTCGTCAAAGCATCGCAAAAGTAAGCAGCTACTCGTTGCATCGGGTCGCCGAAGGGCGATGAGAGGTCTCGGAGACGACGCAAAGTTGATAGAGTGGAATGATGGTTCTTTTCGAGCTGCGTTACACATTCTAATAGGAGGTGGACGAGGTGAACACTGTGGTCCTTGTCCAAGCCACCGCTGTAGTCGCTCTCCGTCGATCTTTCTTCAGCTTCAGAGACATCCTTCCTGGGTGTGTGCTGCGTGGGGCCACTGGCATCGAAGCTTGGCTCTTCCTGCAACGACGGACCCGCCGCTCCATGACCGAACTCCTGCAATGTGCGTAGTCTGTGTTGCAATTCATACTCTTCCTGCTGTAAAGCTGGCCGCTGCAGTTCTGCAATTCCAGCAGCATCTTGTCCTTCCATGCTCACTCGAACACGCAGATCCCGAGGCAACGTGAAGTCATTCTCCCAAGAATCCACCATAACCGGCGGCAAAGTGGAGCTCTCCGTGCTCTCACATGGTTGCAGGTCACCGATAATTAGAGACTCCATCCATTCATTGCCTTGAATGGCGCCCCCACTACCATACGTACTGACACCCCCAAAACCCAATGTGGTGAAGTCATCCATCTTCGACCCAAACAGTCCAGTACCAGGTATCGCTGGAGGAACAGAACGCAGCCTCTGCTCTGGCTTCAATGGAGAGCTCCCATGATAGCGAGGACTACCTATATTCACAAACAACTCATACATGCTTAAAACATCACAACAACAGCATACCACAAGCACCATTAAACCCCATCAACCACCATCTACCACAACCACAAAAGCCTGCACCCACCAACTCACATCCCTCCAACCCATCCACCTGACACAGCTGCAAACCCATGCCACTAATCATCCACCTAAAACCTCAGCAACCTACAACACCTACAACGCAACAACACCTCACCTCCATGATGCACAAATGGCGTAGCCCCGGGTGACGAATTCCCAAGCATGAGCAAATTTACTAAACCCAGGAAAAAAATATAATTTCCGGATCTGATCTCTAACCCCTGAAAACCTAATCGCTGCTCTCGAATTCCCTTCCACTGTAGAAAAACCCGCACCGAAACTCGACACAAACACACACCCAACTCCAAACCTAGACCCAAACCCTAAATCCACAAACCGAATCGACTCTCCAAAAACCTCACCAACTCCCAAACTCAATCCTCTCACACCAGAAACCCCACAACCAAATCCCGTCGCTGCAATCCAGCACTCATACGCACAGCCCAGCAGCACCCAGATCGAACCTCCCCACCACCCGATCACCACTCCATCTAGTCTCCACCTCTCGAGAAACGCGCACACTCAAACAAACCCAGGTTCCGATGGATCGAAATCGCTCCCAGTGGGTCGGTACAAGGTTACCGTTAGGCTGGCTATCTAGATCCAGTGGAAGTTGGCCTCCTAGATTCAGCGATGTTGCATCGGTTGACGCCATTTTCTGTTGTTCAAGGGCTTTGTGACTAACTAAGTTACATGGATGATGGCTGGGGGGTGAACTAAGTTAACGGACTCCTTGTTGTTGTAACTCCGATCCGATCGAACTAGGCTAATAAAAGGAGGAAGGACGGTGACCACTGACCAGTGTCACAGTGTGCGATCACGCCCAAGTTTCGTGCAGGCATTGAGTCGTTCTGTGGCTCCTCCGCACTTTCAAACATTCAAATGCATGGGGGACCGCTTTCCCACGAGTCTTGTTCCGGTGACGGGTGCACAGTGTTTTCATTCACTCTGTGGGTTGGTTCACACATCCTGCCCAGTAGGCGCAAGGAGTCTACTCTTCATTTCGGTAGGTTTTCTGCTGAATTCGTAGGTTTAGAGCCATGAAAATCCCGTAAAAACTTAGGAAACCTATTGGAAAGGAAGCTCCCTGCTCTTGCTAGCAAGATGTGTGAACCAACCATGTGACATAGGTAGGGACGTAGGGATCTCATGTTAAAGGAGGCATATTTTGCCATTTTTCAGCCTGATATGTACACTAAACATGTTATAAGGGTTGCACTTGATTTTGCATGCAAAATCTTCCTCGCTAGCAAATTCTGCTCGTTCTAGTATAACACCATGCATATAGGACACCGCATGAACATAATATTTGATTACATGCACCATGTCTATTTGTGGCCTTGCTTACTAATTAACCATCAGTTTACCACCTCAATTGTGTTTTTCAAAGGAATTTCATTGAAATACAAAAGTTTGTTACAATGTGAAGGGATTCAATGTTTGTTCCCTTTGAGTTTGGATGCGAAACAATGTAAAAAAATCTTTATGAATATGAAATTTCAAATGTTTCCTAGCGAGGTGAAGACATATAATCAATCATTGTTGTTGTTTTGAAGCAACTTCAAGGAAGCTACAATAGCATTCCTATCTAGAATCAAGAACTCAATTTTTCAATTAGTAAAATTGCAGTGACTAACGATTTCAATATTATTTGAAACCTGAGATATCTCAATTGCTTGCTTCTTTTTTGCAAACATATCATCTAGTCTTCTGTAAAGTTTATCTGCAATCATCATTTGTCCTCACATCTTGGCACCATAGACGACTCAAAACCAGTAGTACGGTAAACAATCTGTCAATCTCTATAACTTTGATGAAGAAGCTGGACAATCATATAAAAATGCATTTCATGAGGACGCTTGATGTGTAGGTGCACTTAAATTTGAACTCACATGTGCATGAATTGGATCGACATTGTTTATACCTCAAATCTCCTATCTACGAAAGGTCTCTACATGTGATAAAAACCGTACTTGCACAATTCTAAAGTGCTCTCATCTCAATGCCTTCATCTTTGGTGTTGTAACATATATATCACTCTGTTGAAGTATGGCCAACAAGTTTCATATCTATATTTGGATGCACTCTCACGACATTGCGACGGCTAACTGCTCTGACACGTAAATTCTTGTCTGTGATAGATTTCACATCATCAGCAAAAATATCTTGTACCATCTGCATACGGCCACTCCCACAAAAGGATTTCATTAGTTTAAAAAAAAACCAATTGCATTGCTTAAGAGATAATTAATATTGCTTTAGAAGTTGGTTGATAAAATATTCAAGAGCTCATTTGAAAAAAATTAGAAATTGATTAGTTACTAAGAAGCTTGAGATCTCGCAAGATGCAATTGATGCACTCGGGAAGTGAGGACAAGGTTTTTTCTCTTTCTCCTCTTCTGCCCAATTAGGAAGGTGTGTATATATAGTGAATATTTATTAAGAACTTTGTAGCACTTCCTCAAGACCTAATCATGCTACAAAGCAGTTGAATTGGTAGTTGTATATAAGGTGCACAATTACTACTGTTGTTGGAGAAAGGTCAGTGTAACATAGCTATAGGATTTTATCAAGGATTTTATTTGTTTTCCATATTGACGAGGTTTTGGGAATACAATTGTACTTTTGCTAATCAATTACATACTTTACATCTTCTACTTGATATCTTTATAAAATTGTGAATCCAATTGCAGGAGTTTTGAGTGTTGAGGAATTTTTTGTGTTCCCTATGAAGTTGATTTTTGTGTTCTGTGTAACGATATTTGCACCAGACCTAAAGTTTTGATTATCGTGAGCATGTGATCTACCTTATGTTGCTATTAAAACTCAATGTATGTGGAAAGTTTTTTATCTGGAATTTAACAAGAAGTAGGCATCTCTGTTTTTATTGGTTATGTCCTTGAAATGTTAAGTGATATGATAAGCTTTTCAAATGTAGAAACAAATTTGGAAATGTTAAATTTGACAACATGCTCTATTCTCGTCTCTATTTGAGTTTGCTATTGAGTCATCTTGCAGTATGTAACTGCCTCGTCAAATGTGAGTTTCCAAAAGGTTCCAATCTATGAAGCAAACAATATGAAAAAGCCTTTGCTTCTCATCTTCTTTGGCATATATCTGATGTTAATTTTGAGTGAAAAGGTTGAAGCTGGGTTAGCTAATGTATTTTCAGTTGGGACGTGCAAACATGTGCTATATTCAGAAGATTTTAAGGTATTTTATTTTTCTTTGATGTTTTATTACTTGAAGTTTTGTAGTGTTTGTTGTGTTTATCATCACATTCTCAAAAATGCATTGGAATTCAAGAAATGCTATGTATTTGAAATGTCTCTTCGATTTATTGGTATTATTTATATTCTTTGGTTTACGTAATTATTGGCTTTACAGTTCGACAAGGTTGGCCTGAGAAGGGATTTTTTGAAACATATTTCGTATGTGGATGCATGAAGGTGATTTAGTGCAGCTAGTATCTGAAAGAAGGTGGGCGGTGGTATTGTATTTTTGTTTTGGTTTTTGTTGATTTCTTTGGGTGTTTGCGGCTGGCAAGGTTGGTGGTGTCTCCGAAGCAAGGTGGGTCTTGAAAAATGTAATAAATTGAATTTAAGAGTGATACATAGTTAGAAAGTCTGTATTCTAAAGATGATTATGTGATTATATGATCTTTTTAGGACAAATGAACGTATTGGTATGTTAGGATGTATTGAGAACTCCGCCTCGAGCTACCTCTCAGCTTGTGGAATTTAGATGTGTTTTAAAATACAATTTTTTTCTTTAATAGCTTTGAGAGTGTAGTCTCATTACGATATTTGTTATTTATATTTAAATGTTTTAATAAATTTTTCATTAACTCTTTTTGTAACTATAATTTTTTTTAACGGATCATGGTGAAAAAATGTAGTGGCAAATAAAAGAGATCAAATGAAGCATGTCACAAATTTTTGCCTTGTGATGTAACCATCTCTTCTAACCCCCAGGTTGTTGATGCACACTGTGATGGAAAAATACATCGTCGCTTTAAAGAAGTTTTTTTGTACTT
The DNA here is from genome assembly GCA_014871385.1 of Ceratodon purpureus. Taxonomy (NCBI): domain Eukaryota; kingdom Viridiplantae; phylum Streptophyta; class Bryopsida; order Pseudoditrichales; family Ditrichaceae; genus Ceratodon; species Ceratodon purpureus. The sequence goes on along the minus strand of CM026421.1, from coordinate 13,488,959 downwards.
GATATATTTATGCAACATGAGATCATGTCTATAGAGAACTGCGAGGCCATGCAGTCTGCTTGATGCAACGAATCTAACATTCAAATGATACTGGAACAACTGGAAGTTCATTTCTAGAAAAAGCATTTGTCGCAACATGGAGGACAACTCAGAATGTGAGGTTTGATTTCTTATACAAGGTTAAGGATGATTTAAAAGTTGTATTTGCTACTCATTTAAATCGACCTGAGCTATATACTGAAATTTTGAATATGATTTTGAATGCATGGCCTCAAAATTTGAGCAATTGTATGTATTAAAGAGAAAGGAGTTGATAGTAATATTTTATTAATCATTGTAAACGGTCATCTTTTTTGTGAGGATATTATATTTATGGAAAGGGAAACCTAGGAAAAAGAGAGAATTGAAGAATGGTACCAAAATGGTGACGTATGGATCCCTTTTATGCTCGTGAACATTTTAAGTGGTAATTATTAAATTTCTTTTAAAAATCTTAAAGTGAAAGTGTTTGTTCTATAAATATTTATTAATTTTATTTATATTTTTTTCAACTATAATCATCCAAATCAGCAATGTCACGAGCGTTCGGAGAATTTGACTACATTTATTTATAAGTGGTTAAAGAAACTTTCTCCACTTGTTTCAATTCATTCAACAAAAAATCAAGAAATGAAAAACATGCTTATGAATGTTAGATGATACTGTATTCATGGGAATATTTATCACACAGATTTACAAATGTAATCTTCATCAAGACTTGGATGATTACAGATATTAAATTTTTGTTTAGCTTGATATAAATGGTAAGAATATTCATTTTGATTTGTTTTTACTTTAATTTTATATGGATGTAGTTGATGTATTTCAATATTATTTTTATATACTAACATCGTAATATATTTTCTTAATTTAAGTTCTGTTGATAATCTTGGTCAGTGTACCAGAAACTGTTTTCCAGCATTTCACTTTGATAATCAAACATGTTATTTTTTGGAGCCCAAAGCTGGTGACATTCTTTCTTTCAAATCTTCACAGATTGAGCACTCTATGAGATCTATGGGTCAGAAGGGTCAATTTGATTTTGCCAATTACTAGAAGTCTTCATTTTACCAATGATATAATAAGGTTCATGAACAAATTGAAGATGAAGGCTATGACAAACTAGCATCAGATTGGATAGCTAGTATTAGCCGTTACTTCGCTGGACATTAGTGATTTTTATTTCCATTTTGATACTTATGTTATATATTTTGATATAATTATTTTATATGATTTTTTTGTAATACTCCAAAATTTACATATACTTGGTGAAATCTGTTAATTTGAAACTGTCAACTTTAAATACAATGTATCATTTATTAAACCACATAATCCTACTAGGCGGAAGGTATTATAAAGGTGTATAAAAGGTATATAAAAGGTGTATAAAAGATGTATAAAGAGTGTACAAAGAAAATAGAAAGACATCTTTTTGTAGATATTTTTTTTTATCTTTATGAACATTTCTTTATCGTTAGAAGAATCCTTTTTTTTCTCAGATAGGCTTTCTTTCTCTTTTTCATGGTCTCTTCATTCTTTGATCAACTTAATACTTGTAAATTTTCAAGTTTCTATTTAATCCTTACATGATCTCGTCACCATTATATTTTGTTAATACAACATTTTTTCAGTTTTTTAGAAAGTCACACTATAACCAGCAGTTATTTTAACCCCTAAATTTCCTTGTGTTTTTGAGAGCTTGAATCCTCAAAACTGCGATTTTTTACCACTATGCCCTCCCGAGGATATGAAACAAACTTTTTAACCTTTTTGGGAATTTCAACCGTAAGATCTTGTACCTAACCCTACTTAGAAGAACTGATCCAAATTTCAACCGTTGGATGTTTTTCATTAGGGAGATCATAGTGTTCAAAGTTTCAGCAAATATTTTTTTCAGCCTTGGCCGAGAGGCATAGTGCAAATGGGCCAAAGGGAGACTTGATGATTATTACTTCAAAAATTTTTGTCACATTTTTTTCCATGTAGCTTACTAAGTTAGGTATCCTCATGCAAAATTTTAGGCCAAAAAAACGATTTTTAGACCTTCATAAAATTTATTTTCTATAAGAAGGTATAAAATTGATAAAATAGTAAAACATGCATTACAAAAACAATTTGTGAGCTAAAGAAAAAGTGAACGGTGAGTAGCTACCTTTATAAATTTGTGATTTTTAGGAAAAAATATTTAAAAAAATTCAAAAATCTCGAATTTTGACAAATTTCTAAAGAAAAAATTCAAAAATTACTAAAAACTTTGAAGCTTGTCTTTGTAAGTTTTGGAGGCTGCCCTTGTAAAATTGGTAATTTTTTTGACTTGGGTCACTATGGAACTTGATTAGTGATTTGGTTATGAAAATATTTCAATTTTTTTTTTTTTAAAGACCTAATTTTAGACTTCCCGTTTTGGACTTGAAACCTAAAATTTTTAGATGAAGGTTCTAAAATTGGAATTTGGCTTCAAAATATTTACTACATAGACCTTACAGTAAAGGGAGATGCCAGTAAAAATCTTGAAAAAAAATATTAATTTTAACCTCCCCATGCAGGCTGCCCGAAATAGCCAAAACCCATTTTGGGTTTTAAGGATAGTTAGGGGTCAATGTAGAATGGCCATTACAACGAATAACGTGTAATAGGAAGTTTTAAACATTTGCATTATATCGTGATGGTATCACATTATCAGATGACAATGCTTCAAGTTAATTTTGTCATTCTTAGGTTCAATTGCTTGTAAAAACAAACGTGTCTCCTCTTCTTATCTTCAAAAATGTTAAAATCAATAGGACAAAGGTTATATAATTCGATTTGCGCTCTGACACAGAAAACTCCGCGTGATGAAGAAAGTAAGCTGCAATTGAAACCCTCTCCTAGCATTTTGGCTCTTAAACAATTGAGGAAGAATTATTTCATTGTGTTGAGGTGTAAGTCCAATAGTAACTCTCCTCTTCCCAACTCTAAAACAACGTTGTATAGCAATAACTTAAGAGACACAAGTCTTCTTGAAGCACACATCGTTTAAAATGTGAAAGCCATCTGTAGAAAGTGAAGTTTTCACATCTCTTTGCTCTATTCTTGAACAAATGATTCTACCAATTGCTCGTAGAATTTAGGCCACTTGAAGGAGCTCTAAATGGCCCCCACCCTCCTCGATGAGATTTCAATACTGGAAGAGAAACTTGCGACTACAAACTAGGAGAGCGTGATATCTGTTATCCAGTGGCCTTTCCAATGGCCCCTGCTCGGGCTCTGAACACCACTATTGAGTGGGCAACATCTCCTTGGTTCCTTGTACATTCTATGATTGTTTTGAGAAGGAGCAAATGGAGGGAAGTAAGAGGAGGGAAATGATGTCATCAGCAAATGCTGAGTCAATGGAATTTAGCCCAATTCCAGGACTGGAATTATAAAAGAAATATCGAATAAAAATAAATAAAAAGAGAATGAAAAATAAAATGCATAAGCAAATATTTATAATAAAATATAAAGAAGGAATTTTCATCATGTTAAAAATAATTTGGGCATATGAGAGCTTGAAACCCTCATTTGAGAGCCAAAGTAAAATAATTAGAATTGAGTTTTTTTTAATCCAAAGTAGATCAATTCATTGGAGTTAAGTGAAAATTATTACTTTTGATGGGTTTATTTATTTTTAATAACTATGTTTGGAGGACACATGTACATACTAGTTTCAAATTAAAAAATATTATTTAAAATTAAAAGCTAAATTGTGTAATTATGATATATTATGAGAAATGAAACGTCAAAGATCTCAATTATTAAAGAAATAAAACATCAAAGACTCAATTTAAGATGTAAAATATCAAGGACTTTATTATTTAAGATATGAAACATCAAAGCACAAGCAACGTTCTTGTTTCTAGAGCAGCGATGTTGTATTGTTAAAGAGTTTAGAATTTAAAAAAGAAGAAGTGAAACCTTTTAGAGTTGATAAGGTTTTATTCTTATTTTGTTAGCTTTAATGCTGAAGAGATTGTCACATTTCTAGATTTAGTATAGAGTATAAATCTAATAGATGTGACGGAAAAATGAAAACTCAAACGCAACTTGAGTTTCACTATAAGTCTAAAAAACATGCTAAAAATTGTTAAATCAACATTTTATGCTAATAAAAATGTTACAAGGTTAGATAAAATTGTAATAGAAAAATTTAGTTTTCAAAGTATTTCAATTCCGATGGAAATTCACCATGTTTTATATGAATCTAAAAGGATAGATAATTTAGATGCCTTAAAAGAAATCACTACTTTTGTAATTTCGGTAAAAAACAAACCAATAGTAGCTATAATTGATTTTTTATTTTTTATTTTTATTTTTTCCAAATGAACCAATTGGTACATTGACCACATAATATAGTATACTATATAAGGCACGAGGAATAGTAGGTAGGAATAAGAAAAAGAGGCGGGGATATGATTGTTTTTAGATGGAGACTTACTCCACTTGAATTTCGTATATATGTGCAAAGTAATAGAAAATGTAGGAAAAGAATTACGCTAATTTTGGCTGTAGATTTACACACACTTAGTGCTTAAACAACTAATTAAGAATGCAACGTGTTGAATCTAAAAATGTCATCTTGGATTAATGAATTGGAAAATTTAGTTCTTTGGAAGTTAGGAACAATGTGGGGTCGAATTGGAAATTCTCCATTTACAACAATGAGCTTGATAGAGAACTATTGGTCACCTGACCACATAGATGAAAAGATGAGAGTTTTGGATTCATATTTTGGATTCATGAAAGTAATTTTTTTATACAATTTTTTTAAACTAGTTTAAAATTATCTCTTTGTAAATTATACTAAAAGTTTTAAAAAATTATTGGATTTATTATTGTTTGATGTTGTAATTGAATTCAACATATTTTGTAGAGATTGTAGACCATTCTGAAATTAAACAGACACACTTCCGTATGAAGGACTATGGATTATTCTTCCGACCAACGCGTAGGTCCTTAATATGTTTTGATGCTTCAAAAATAAACCATGGTACAATTCAAAATACAAGGTACAAGCAATATAGATTTGCCCTCTTGGCAAAACCCATTGTCTTAAAAGCAAGTTTAAAGCATTTAGAAATTTAGGATTTTAGGTACTAATAAAGAAGTACTAGAGTTGTAGAGAAATACTACTTTAATAGAAAAGTACCATTTTAATTAGACCTTAAAAATTGTAGAGTTTGTGTCTATTCTATAAATCAAAGTGAAGTTGTCTTTTGTGTATTGTAAATTTATTTGCATTTTAACTTTGATATAATGCTTTTATAAGATACTAATAAATTTGTTCTATTTTTACCTCTAAATATGTTTTAAAGAAAAAATGCTATTTATGTAAAAAATTACCTCTACATATGTTTTAAGCTAAAATTGATATTTATGTAATTTTTTTTTATCGAGAACTCAAACATGACATCTATGTTTACAAGTTTGCGGTGGGTCCTCTGTATTTATCAAGTCACCTATTGCACTGACTGTGGCATTGTAGCAAAATTCAAACCCAAACCCGCCATTATATTATATTATTATCCCGTCATTGGAACCAAATCCAAAATTATCAAGAATTAGATCCTGTTTTGTGAAATCAATGCATGGAAGACATAACATTTGTTCTAGTTATGTATCAAATTGTTGGATTAAAGTACACTCTCTTACAAGCGTCGGATGGATGTTCTGCATGGATTGAGGAACAAAGATTTGTCTCTCTCCTCTGCTATGGAAGGTGAGCGTTGGAAGAAGCTTCTGGTTGCGTTGAAGCTTCTGGTTTAGGGATGTAGTTGTCTTCATAGCATAGACGTTATTCTCAGTAGGTTTGAGAGCAACAAAGAGTAGGAGTTCATCTGGAGGTCGTAGTTGTTTAGAAAGAGATCGAATCAAAGAAACACTTAGGATTTCTTAGAGAAGGAACAAATATATAGAGTGTAGACAAAAGAATAGAGCGTTGGAGAAGGTCCGTGTAGTAACAACACAATCAAACACTGTGTCAGCGGAATATTCAGCATATCTTGAAAAAACGTTATTTAATAGGGCCTCTCCAATTCATGCAAAACGATTAGCCTTCTCTTTGAGCAAAGAGACCTGAAGAAGGGGCCTTGAATATCAAAGAAATGTGTTAGCAAAACTCCTTCAGCAACCATGTTTGGAGAATGCCCTCCTAGATTTTGTGTCTTATAAGACAAATTTCAACCTCAGCCGTGTAGTGTATGAGGGGTTAGCTGAGGCATGGTATGGGCTTAAGCCTATGGTATTGGTAAGGACAAATACTTGGCAAGGAACATTATAGAGGCGGCAGTTATATCAATTGGGGATGAACGGTGTATTCGAGTTGTTGGCAAATGCATTGGATGAAGAAAAGGACTGTTTGTAGAGATGTTCACTGCCAAACTTTGCTCAATAATTGCTCTGATGGCGAGGTCTAGGCACAAATTTACAAGAGGAAACGTAAAGATGCATCATAACAAACCTTAATCGATATTGTAATTTTGTGGTGGTTCGAGGAGACAAGGGTGAGTCCGCACAAGAAAGATGTGCGAAAGAAAAGGATTTGCATAAAGAAGACAATCTCTCATGCAACACACTGGCTAGAAGAAAGTCAGGTGCAGTGGTTGATTCTTGACTAGACTTTTCCCACACTATTTACCAATTATTCTCACATTCATTGGCGTTGGACTTATCTTACACAATGCAATTCTTGATAGGTAATAGAGCATGACCTCCATTACAGGCTAAGAGTGCCAGTCAGAAAGGGCTGAAAACTTGGTGTTCAAAGGGGTGAACAAAGCAGGCACGAAGTATGAGCCGCATGATGATAACTTACTACCCTCGTTGAGGATTTCTCTGCTTCAAAGTTAGTGAAGAAGTAGAGTTATTGGATGACACAGTAAGTGTTCTATGAAACAAGTGCATCATGCGAGGAGAAATCCACGGTGCCATAGATCACGTCATACAACTAGGCGGACGTGATTCATGATCAGTCGTGTGCCTAACGTGCTCTTGACCAACATGACACACTCATGTTCACACTAAAGAAACTCAGCAATTTGATGTGCTTGATAAGTGAGCAGTTAATGCTTGTGACCTGAAACCATTTGCAACTTGCATATTCAATACATACCCGTTACCCTGCCCTCACTTACAATATTTACTTCGTACTGAAGCTTCAGCTTCAGCTCTAGCCTGACGTGAGGTTTACCACCACGACAAGCTCATGAGTCTCACAATTTTAAATGAACAGTCACCATGACTGAATTCCTAAATGGAAGTAAAACACTTATTAAACTAAGTTGGCCTAACATCAAAGAGTTAAAACTCCGGTTCTGAGAGAAGCCAATGAAATCTGGGCAGATATGATTTGGGAGTCGAGGACCTGTGACATGGCGCACTTCACACACGGCAAGGATCGCAGTTGTTTCACAATTTGTTCCTATTTACATCTACACTGTTGCAGCACTTTAGATACCCTCCACGAGCATTTATACATTGGTATCATTTGCATGAACAGTATGCCCAATATTGCTGGTGGTTGTATGTGTATGCTTGGTGACTTGATGATTACTGACCGATTTGCTGGAGATTTGTTACAACGTCTTGACTCCTTTCTAGATTGTTTGACACTGCGAACGGAAGACGCATTTCTGATGATGGATGCGATCATTAACAAGCGGAGCTGCAATGATATTCTGGTTGATATTTCTAGCTAGATTTCATGGCGGGTTGGCCAGGACAAGCTATTGCCAAACACCCCAGCTGATAACGTCGAGAGTGAAGTAAGAACGAGACAGTGCAATGGTGTTTGAAATAAGATGTTGGAATATTTCCTCACAGCTAATGGGCGTAGCAGTACATGGATCAGGCGTGCAAAAGCAAAAAAAATTAGAAGAGAGCGTAGTTGCAGTATCAACAAAGGTCTAATTTGGATGCAGACTTGCAGCTTGAAGGAGACGATCTGCGTGGAATTAGAGACATTTTTCTTGATCATTTATGTGATGGCCATTGCAGTGCAGGTATATGAACCGGTGTTGACTCGAATATTTTTCAGTTCCATCTCGATCTTCTCTACAAGAATACGACCCGGTCATGTAACACATAAATAATAGGTTTATTGATAGAACGACCTGAGCAGGAGAGTCAGGTAATGGCATCACAATCACCTGACTTGATATATATGTATAACTATATATGAAAGTCTGCACAAAACTTGCTACTTATTACTACTTATCTCACTTTTAGTCTCTGCGACGAAGCGACTCACCTCAAACGCAAATTTATGGATACCATGTTCTAATCTTAATCTACTTCACCAAGGTAATGCCACCGACTCCCGAGACCTGCTTCTCGACAATACGTTATATTCATATTCTATAACTGGCCTACCGTTGGTCTAGCACCACACCAATGTCGTGCAAGAGAAATTGTTGCCATCGGTCGACATTTAGATGCTGCAACAAGGAATCCAGGAGAACTTGAAAGAAGTGCATCACGGTGGTATTCCAGCTGCAGCTTGAGCCTTCAAGCTTTGCTATGGTAAACCTAGAAGGGTTTACCGTTATAGCCGCACATAAATTTAATGCAGGGGACGCCCTTGGCACACACTTTTCCGCATACGCCGCAGTTGTTAGGGTCAGACTGAAGATTTGAGCAAACGCCATTGCAGCAAATTTGACCGAAGGCACACTTGTTGGTGCATGAACCGCACTTGTCGAACAAAATACCGGTGTCCCAGCAGGCTGAGTTACCGAAAACATCCTTGCAGCACAGAGGTTTCTTGAAGAATGGAAATTTCTGTTTGCATTGGTCAGAGGTACCCGTACCGCAGAGGTTGATGGGAAATAATTGATTCAGATGTCTACGGCCGCTGACGGGAAGCCCGTCATCAAAGCTGGACAAGAATCGACCACGGCCTGCCGCCTTGGCAAGGGGTGCCGCCTCCGCTAGCTCAAGAAGGTCGTCATGCTCTACCTGTGCTGCTGCACCCGATATACTGGTAGCAGCAACGATAGACATCGCTACAAGAAGTGGCAGTGCCAGCTTCAGGGTGGTGCTCCAGCTGTGCTGTAACGGAGCCATGGCTGGATCGAGAACTCGACTGTGCAGTTTGCTAATTCGGATATCTCACACTGATTCAACAAACTGCTTCGAATTCAAAGCCTCCACCACCACTGAATCTCTGCTAGCGCTGCACACAAGAGCTGGAGATGTGGATGCTGTTGTCAAGTATCTCATCTTTGAGCATCTTTATACTCGAAATCTCCCTGCATGACTCGGCAGTACTTCTCTGCAATATGCACTTGCCTGTCTAGCACCCGTTGGCGAGATGTCACGACGTTGTGCAAAAGCTGCCGCCTGGTTGACCTCGATTTATGTCGATTCCGATGTGGAATTCAATACCTTAGTTGGTACATGCATCTTGAGAGAGAGAGAGCTGGAAGTACCTTGCTGTGGCAAATTACACTGAGTTAGACGTTGGCTTCATCGATTTAGTGACACTGGTACGTACTACTGCTAATGACCTTCCTGGGCCATTTCTGTTTCATGTTTCATTCCATTCCATTCCAGTAGATCGATGTGATGCGTGATTCCACTGTACGTGTACTGTTTAGCAGTGCTTTTTTGAGATGCATTAAATAAACTCCAAAAGTCTACCCATTGCCCAAGTATGAATTAAAGTCTAAATAACAGCAAGGATTGTCTCTACAGTGTCAATGTCAAGTCTTCTACTTGATGTATGTCAAGTCTACCAAAAGGAATCTTTGAAAATATCTTGATTATAATGAACCTTCACAAAATCACCACTACAAATTGTAAATATAACATATTTAAATGGATGCATTTGTGTATAACTATGCTTGGAAGTTGGAACATTGAATCATAATACTCCCAAAAATGATATATTATTTACGGTGGCCTCATAAATTTTTAGCGGGGGGAAGCACAATAAAGTGTACCAAAAAAGTGCTCTGCTCATTGTCCATTTCAGCCCCTATCGCAAAGACATAAGAAAGTGGCATCTCGATTGTTGGTATGTTGGGAAGAAGTATGGGTTTAGAAAATAGACTTGATTCTCTAAAGTGTGGGAAAATATGGTATGAATTCGTGTCTTCTACAATGCTCTACGAGAAGCTCAAAGTCCGACAAAGTGAATGTCCACATTTGAAAAAGTGATAAGAACGATGTCGAATGTTGTCGGAAATCACTTCTGACTCCACCGGGATCTCCGTTTGTGAATTGTGGATGTATAAATGGCAATGACCACTTGAAATGAAAGTTTTGGGTGCACGAGAAGTATTTCAAGGACGTTTTTTAAAACACTGTTTTCCGTGAAACTTTTTGTGAGGTTTTTTTCACCGAACATTGTTTTTTAAATTGGAAAAAACATCCTCTAAAGACAATAGAGGTCCCCAAGTGAAGAAATTAAAACTTTGAAAAAGTTCATTTTCATGATTTAGAACTAGCGGTCAAGTTAAGTTTCAATTGAAGATGTTTCTTTCATGGAGATGTGTGTAAGATACCCTATGACACCTTAAAAAGTGACTAAAATGCTAAAAAACTACACCAAAATGCTCAAAATCAGCTTTGAGCTTTCAAAAACAGCACACTTCATATTCACTTCTTAAAGGTCACATATGTCACTTTCTGGTACACTTTATTGTGCTTCCCCCCTAGCATACCAAAATATCTACGGTCCTCAATTATATTTCTATTCCTACAAAAGTTTAAAATATTAATGTGTCTAGAACAATACAAAAATATGCTAAACTACCATCAAATTGCAACATGTGACTCCATTTTTCACCCTCCGAACCACCCTGATATAATACAGTTCTTACAAAGAACCATTCACCTCTGTTTGCCTCTGAGTTTTTCATGAAATTTTGAGGCTAATTAAGATACGGGGTATGGTTGCTGCCAGCATTTCGTTTTAAGAAGTATGAAGTCCTCTGTTCTTTCAATTGTAATTAGTAACATGTAAACGTGGTTTCGAATCATTGCAACGCCCGTACAATAAATTGAACTATACGTGAGAACGTTATATTTTCGACAGAAGATGAAACAAAAGAGGTGTGCATCGTAGTAGTGACAATTGTACGTTGTGAGGTGGGTTCCTCATCAACCTTTATGCGACGGGTTTGTTTGTGCGTAGTGGTGAAGGTAGACTTATCAGGCCTTCAATTTTGGGCTGTTTAAGGTTTTACCAGTCATTTAAGGTCTCACCATATAAGAGAGGGCGACATGCGGAGATTTGGTAGCGATCCCTTGAATTGTGAGTACTAAACTCGAGTTAGTTGCACGATCTAGAAATCAGACTTGACGTACTCCCGGATTGCGCCACAAACACTACTTCGGTACACCTCATCTAAGGCATGCATGAGACGAGTAATTCTCAGATGATCAAAAATCGCGGTATCACTAGCATTGTGTTTCAATCATATTGATCCTTGCCGCGCAGGGCATTAATTATCTTTAAAACTATGCTGATCCTAGAGCTAATCAACTCGAATTGAGGTTGTGACAATAGATAGCATCTCTCCCTTCGCATATTTTCCATGATGTTTGTCATCAATCAGTTTAATAGTGCAATTTAAGGCATATTGAAAAGTGCAAGATGAATTCATACGTGATCACTCTTTGCATTGGTACAAAAGCGAAATTTTATTTGTTGTAAGCTTTCTGAGGATCTAGAATTTCTGCATTGAATCCCGAAAAGCATCTAGGAAGGGTACTTGTTTTTTAGTCGGAAGATGTCTTCTAACGCCTCAGATATTCAATGGTCTCCATGGACAGCGAAATGGTGTTTCGAAGTCGTATGTGAATGAAAACAGATCACTTCGTCCAATGCCGCGGAGAATCTGAATAAACCATCGACTTTTAATTTCTCAAAGGAGTTTTTGCTATTCGGATCCCTTAGCAGTTGTACCTATGAGCGCTATCACCTAGGAAATTGATATTGACCAGATATTACGGCCTTCTGAAGCGTAATTTTGATTCCTTGATTGATCATCGTTCTAATTGAATTTCAATTCGTTGCGAGATTCAAGGGGACGCTCAGATGTAGGTACGTAAGAGCGGGTTGAACTTTGAAGATTGGTCACGATCGATGGACTTGATGCAGGGCAGAAACCGTCCAAATTGCCACGAAGTATTGGGTCTTCACGAGTAGTACACAATCAGACTTTACGAGAGTACCTCAGAGTTGAAATTGAGAAACGAACTCAAATGCAGACAGTTTTCGTGTATTCAGATCCCGTTGATAATTAATATGCACAATGCAGTTGCAAAGAAACGTGTAAGTACATCAAGTGCATCGATCGTGACCAGTCTTCGAAGCTTCTTGATGACAAAACCACCTGAGCGGGATGATCATTGTCACGTATCGCAGGATGTTCCACGGCAATGAGAGGCTACTGATGGGTCATAAGTTCAGCCTTACTTCATCGAGGGCACTTCTGCCTCGTGCTTGGAATTTGCACGTCTGATCGAACCGTCAAGAAGGTGCTCCGTATAAAGTTTCTCTGCACCAACTTCCTCGTATACTTCTGGTACCTTGAGCTTTACCTCAGTTTCCATGTATCCTTTCTGATGTGTTCAACTGAAGTACATGCCACGATTTGTCAAGTATGCAAAGATATCAGGCACTCTGTTACAAATTCTATTCGCACCATTGCTTGATGCAGATTTGATGCTCTAAAATCCACTCACATGCTCGCTCACATGACTCATCATACGTGATGATGAAACCTGGAAGTGAACCCAAAAAGTCCTAACAAACTATTGAACCCAAATATTTAAAATGACCCTCTCACTTTGGAGTTGCAAAATCTAGAGGAAGATCGATCGTAGAAAGCCTCACTGATTAAATCGAGAATATTGTTCGTCGAGCTCACCCTTCAAATATTAAGACACCGGAAACTCGCCAGCTAGCCAAACGTGAGCCGCTCGCACGACGAAGCTCTGCTGACGCCATTTGTAAATCAATCTGAATGAAGTCACAGTGAAGTGCATCGAAATCAGAACCATAATCAGACCGATTTACAAACTTCGGTGATCTCACACATGTTTCCAACTTCCCACATGAAGTCTAATCCTCCGGCTGTGGATCTGACATTCTACTACTAACCGTGCCCGACCTCTTAGACTCTTCAATGGCTTGGGTAGAGATTTAGCTGAGGAAGCAAAACTTCCCCACTTTAAACCTTAATGAGACTGTAATCGAAAGAGTTCGGTGCTGCAAATGGAAACTTGTTTTCCGAACCTTAATATGACTGTAATTGATAGAGTTTGTCTCTGCTAATGGAACCCAAATGTAGTTGGTAGAGTCAATGCAATGATGCACACTGATGATCACTTCAGAACTTCTCTAACAGAAATTCGTTTGTGTATCACGTAACAATAAATTCTAGAAGTTTGTACAAGCATTCCAAGGAATTATGATGCACATGGACTCGGTATTCATCGATGAGGAAGATAGCCTAATAAGTCAATATGAGAGCGTACCATATTCCAGTGCCCACTGTGACAGTATCCGTGGGCTGTCATAACATCAACTCTTAAGTTAATGGTCTTGGAAAATGGTTTGCAAATCCGAAGTGCTCTAGGAATCTACCAGGCTGACAAACTTGAGCATAGAGAACTCTATGTGTAATACAGTAATAGCTAATGAATAGGCTAGGAACACTGTGCCTGGAATCAACTATACAAAGTCTAACAAATGTAAATCAAATTCTCAAACAGTGGATTCAAGTGAGACTTGCCTTGTAACGATGTTAAGATATTCAATTACGTGCAGGCAGTGGAAAGTCTACCGAATAAATTTTTATTTCAAGCATCCTGCACTTCACAACATGTGTCATGGAATTGGATGGCCACTTGGCCCTTCGTTTCCCTAGATGGCCATCATCATCCTGCAGCACGTTTGTTTTAATATTTCATTTGTTTCAAAATTTTGTGAATGCGTTTGAGTAACTTCATCAAATTTGAGTTACATTTTGTTAGATGTAACTTCATGTCCTATTTGTAAAAGGCTTGCATTGAAGTATGTGCTCGAATTAAGTGGATAAAGCATTAAAACATTTAAGTAAGTTTTTCATTCATAAACATAAATGAAAGAAAGAGAAATTGAAATCCCTGGTGATATATTGGATGAGAAAGTCTATTAAATTAAAAACAACTCTATTGTATATGTACCGATGGAAAAATAGTTAATATGGTTCACTTCCACTTCAAAATATTTGAAGTTGCATTGAATTTTTTGTGAACTTTTGGAAGTTTAGAAAGTAAAGTTCTTATAATTGATAGAAGGTGGTTATGAGAACCAAAAATGATAAGCTACTAAAATCAATGAGTATTAAACTAGTAAGTACAACAATGCAACAAGCATTAAAGCCTTCCAAAAAGAATGTCACGAGATCAACCTTTAATTTTATAGGCCGATGACATTTTTCAGTGTAAAAACATCATTGCTTTTGAATCTTTGATGCTCTTTAGGTATAAGTTTGAAGTGATATATATCAAAATCTCAATTGTACAATCTTGAAGTATACATGTAGTAGATGACGTGGATCAAATTTGGATTTATTTGGCCACATATATTGCAAAATTGTAATATTTTATTCTTGAAGAAAGATGCAGAAATTTTCCTATCAATATAGTGGTCTGTGGAGGTAAAATTTATTTTTAAAACTAATCAAATGAAAAAACATTTAAACGATGAAGTTGTTCAAAATCATCATATAAACACATTGGTACCAAAAATTCATGTGCCCTAAAATTGCCTTACTTTGTCAAAAAGTAGCCCAAAATACGACCCATTTGACCCAAAAATCAAAAAATGTCCAAAAGAGACCTCTGCATTAAAATGACTCCCAAAAATTCATTACAAATTGAGTTGACATGAAACTACTACCATAATAACTAGAATTGAGAAAGAAACTATACCAACAATTTTTATTGGAAACAGACATTGGATGAAGCATAAACAAGCCCCTGTATTAGGTAAATTTTTCCCCTTTTACAATGATGATATCTAGTGTAAAATGTACAGCTTGATCCATGGTCATAGGTCTCATAATTTAGGGGTTTACATAGTGCATCACAAGACATTATGCAAGAAGGAAACGCTAAATTACGATGAACCAATCGATGTTATTTGTAAATATCCCCAACTTCCAAGCCTATTTGTCAACCTGTGTACATCGAGTCAGTGTACTTGCAACAAATGTACATCGGTGTGCACGGGACATAGCTTATGTATTTTCAATGACTCAAGTCTCAATGTATTCGCTAACATGCTGATGTACATTTGTTGCAATTAAAATAGCGAGTACATTGAGTCATTGAAAATACAGATGAAACAATAACAAATTCTATTACTTAAATATACAAGCTGTGATCTTGTAGTATTGTACCAATGATTTGTTGCCTCAATGTTAATGAACATGGAAATTAAAAAACTCACGACGTCGCCAATTCAGCACAAACTACTATTCCACTAGCAAACCTTTCAAGCAGACTAAGTCCTTAACGTAGAATCATGTCTGAAATTCCGTAAATATTCATAATTTTCCAAATGCACGATCTCAAAACCCCCCTGTAAAACTCTTCGTCGAAAACTACACAAATCGAATGCATTTGACAGTGGCCGATTCCTAAGGATTGCATCTAATCACTCTAATCAAAGAATGGGAATTTAAACAATGTAAGGTGCCAGGCTTTCTAGAATTATACGTGCCGCACTTATGTGAGTGTGAGCTAGCCAATGATCGTGGCCAAACTGGACGATCGGGTACTTCACTTCCATGACACACGATGATTGCTACATTGAACATGCCATTATTTTTTTTATTTTTTTTATTTTTGACGCAAATGAATTCCATTGCAAGAAATAGATTACAGGCCCTCATCAAACAAAGTCCAGGGCAGAATAAAAACTACCAAAACACAAGAGGAGAACATGCCATTACATGCTCACTCGAAAAGTGCTTCGAATCTGATTGTTAATACAACGTGCATGAGCTGCATGCTACAGATCCATCCGAAACATGGAATGAACTATAATCTAGCTGTTGCTAAATCATGGTCAAGTTGGTGGTAACCAGGAGTTGGTAACGAAAAATATTGGTGTACACCATGCGTTGCCTAACTTGCCTTCCTCCGAAGACATGTATAAAGTGGGTCTTCAGGGTCCTGACACATAACCCTCGGAGTTCGTGCAGGATTATTAGGTGGCCCCTTCAAAGCTGATTCGAAGGAAGTTGGAGAGCTCCACCATGGAATTTCGTACGCTCTCTTTCTGCCTTCCTCATTTATGCGTAGTGCTCAGTACTAATGGGGTTCATAAGTATTCAAATTCTAAAGAGCTCCGGAACCGGTTGACGTTTTGTGTACTGCAAGCTGTTCACGTTATCTATCATGTTTGATTCGCTGCACACAGCGCCTGAAATGTGGCAGTTTGGTTTCTGTCCTGTACTTGAATTTTTTCAGATCTTTACATTGGTTTACTAGGAAAAAGGAGTTGACTCAGATACCGGAATGTCTCACATCGTATTGTTAGTAGACTTGTCCAGTGTCACATTTTAGACGTACGCATTCATATCAGTAAATTTGTTGATTTAGCATTGGATGACGATTCTGAGTTAACGTTAAGTAAGATTATATAAGATCGGTGTGTCAGCCTTGAACTTACATTTTGCTTGTGGTTATGTTTGTGATTTGATGACTCGGACAGGAAAGGTCAACTTCAAGTTGAACATGAATACAGTTCCAAAAGTATGGCTGCTCTTGGTTGTGATATCAGCTCTTTGGTTGGTGTCTGTGTCTGCAACAGACAGCGATGAACTAGATTTTGAAGACAAGCTGGACACCACGCCATGGATATCAACAAGGCAACCAGGCCGATTCCTGCTGCAGAACGGGGGGCGGAACCCGCAAAGGCGGAATTGGTGTGGTGGGGGTAGGGCACCCAACTTCGCTTGCAGGCTGATCCTTCCATGGCCAGAGTTCCGTAACCCTCAGTGCTGCTGGACGCGCAACAATAACCGGAGGTGCTTCGATGTGGGGGCCGACAACGATCTGCGGTGCGGCTCGTGCACACGGAGCTGCCGCCCCTCCGGACGGAAGTGCTGTGGAGGGGTTTGTGTCGACCTGCTCTCTGACCGGAACAACTGCGGGCGATGTGGGAACCGTTGCCGGGGCCGTGTGAGGTGCCAGAATGGCATTTGTGGCTACAATGGCGGTCCAAGAGGGGATGGAGATGACTAGAGTCCGACAGCGGGCATCGATCCAGTGTTTCACAGAACCGTCACCGAACATGTTTAAAAACATATATTAAAATAGCAAGTTGATACGTTTCCCGACTAGTGAAACCACATCAAGGCCATAATGGTCAGCACACATGATCTTTCGAAGTTCTTCACGAACTTGAGAGGTAGCATATTGATGTGCATTTGAACTTGTTAGAATTGACGATTAACTGCAAGTGCACTTGTAGATAGAAGTTAATTGCGAGGGACTAGATTAGTACATAAGCAGCAAGCTGTCTCGTATGGCTTGCGTCGGATACGATTATTCTTTGGTTGTCTTTTAAGCATGAATATAGAGAACATTGCCCATCTTCTACGGGAAGTGACTTTCGGAATCATGTTACGGAGTCAAAATTAAAAAATATCTCTACTTCTGAGCGTTCAGAGGATGAAAGCATCATGTGAGACCGTATCCTGTATTAGACATATAAATCCGTCAAGCAGACTGACCACGGACAACACATGAAGCGCTAGCAGCATTGACTGAGAAATTGCAACAATGTATAAAATGGTGTGCTTCTGAATTTTTGTTTTAAAAAAAACATATTTCCAAAGAGAAAACAAAACAAGGAGGAGCATGCTTCGAACTATCAATAGTATACAACATGCACGTATTCAACGTGCAAAACTCTAATACTAGAACTCTCCGTAGCATGTCACCGTGAATCTATTTTACAAAATTTGCCACCTAATCAAGTTTAGACTCCGTCTCTAACAAAGAATCCATTAAGTTCATCAGGTGTTGTAGCAGCTGTTAGAATTCGACCAAATAGAAAGTTACCAGAGCTCGGTCACACTAGAGACTCGAAAGTTTGACAAGAGGGTATTTGAAGTGGGCTCTCATAGATCCATCCGATGTATCCCGCGACGTCCTCACCGAAGTACCAGACGGTGTCATCCCAGTCTCCGTCAAAATCTCCAGCGTCTCCACCACCTTGTTCATCTGCGGTCGGTCTTGAGGATTTAGAGAAATGCAATGGCAAGCCACTTCTAGCAACAGATCAAGCTCCACACCTGCAACTGAGTCCCGAAGATTCTTGTCCACGATGTCTATGGCGTTGCCGTGACTGTGAAGACTCCGAACCCAACCGGCGAGGTTTGTGTAATCATCTGGCATATTTTCATCCACTGCCCTCCGCCCACTCAGAAGCTCTAGCAAAATCACGCCATAACTATACACGTCCACTTTCTCTGTCGCTTTACCCGATTTTGCGAACTCCGGTGCTACGTAGCCAAATGTCCCGCCCACGGTGACGGTCACATGCGTGTCAGTCGTGTTTACCAGCTTCGCCAGGCCGAAGTCTGAGAGGTAAGGCTGAAAATCCGTGTCGAGAAGAATGTTTGTGGAGCTAACGTCACCATGAATAATGCGAGGGTCGCAACCGTGGTGAAGATAAGAAAGACCACGGGCCACTCCAAGCGCAATTCGATATCTGATCGGCCAATCGATGACTACGTTCTCATCCTTTTCACCTGCAAGAAAGAGACACTAACATAATAAGAAACCAATCCTTAACCAAAAGCATACGAAGAACCGATAGAATTGGATTCAATGAAAACCAAACCCGGTGATTAAAATCCTGATGCAAGGATAATCAGCAAATCAAGCGTAACCCTAATGCTTACCATGAAGGAGCTGGTCGAGGTTGCCGCCAGGAAGGAAGTCGTAGATCAAGAGCTTTACGTTGGGAGCAGAGCAGAAGCCTTTAAGCTTCACCAAATTCCTGTGCTTGACGGTGCCAAGAGTATCCAACTCGTTTTCAAAGCTACGTTCGGATTCCAAGCATGACTTGAGCTTTTTCACTGCCAAGGTAGGATGCTCGTTTACTTGCAGCTTGTATACCACTCCAAAACCACCCTCTCCAATGATGTGTTGCTTCCGGATGAGTCGCAAAGCTCGCAACATCTCCTTGGAAGTGGGCACATTCGCACCCCCTTGAAACATGACTATCTTCCCACCTGCTCCAAGATTGATTTCGATGTGGTTATCCTTCCTCACCCACCGCATGATAAGAATCACGGCAATTATGAACTTGAATCCGAGAAACAGCCCCACTGATAGGAGCACGATCTGAACCAAGCTTAAGGAAGGCTTCCGGGTTACTGCAAGCACACAGCAGTAAGGTTAGGTTTTTAAGCCATCGACCATAAGTTGGATTGGACGCAAAAACTGATACTAAATCATCTTGAGAAAAAATACCCAAACATAAGAGTGTTAAACCCTAACATCAGAGAATGGATAATCAGCCTCCTAATCACTAGTAATCGCAGTCAATAACAAGGGCATACCAGGAGGTGAAGAAGGTCCGAAACTGGGCGCAAGAACAGGAGGTGGTGAGCAAGAGGGCAGTCCTACTGATGCAAGTCCACATAAATCGGCATTTCCCAGATACCTGGATCACAATCCCAACATCCAGTCAATATTAACACACATATATATATCTCTCTCAATCTCTTTATAACATAGATTTTTTGTCTTCTTATGATTTTTTGTGAGAGAAAACTTTGAAGTTAAGGACACAAACCTATCTGGCAATGATATCATTCAATGTAATTCATTTTAGTAGGAAACTGTCAACCACAAATTTTGTGGAGGAACATAGGAAAGATGGTTTAGCCAATTACGAGGATATGTTGAAGCGCAGTAGAGCTCCCTCAGGAACCCTTCCAGAGAGCTGGTTGTTGGATAGATCCCTGCAACATGAAACAAAATTCTTTCTATCAACACAACAGTACTCTACTATAGCAATGGACCCAGAACAACGCCGCACATAATGCAAATGGTATCATCAAGGACAAGTCCCAGTAGGAATGTCATACACACTGGTAGGGAATCGGTCGACATGGAGGGAGACTAGTCGCAGCGTGAGTAGAACTTACAAGTAATACATGCTTGTTAAATTGCTGAAGCTTTCTGGAATCGAGCCTTCGAGTTTGTTGTTAGCCATATCCAGGATTCGGAGATTCTTCAACTTGCCAAACGATTCAGGGATACTTCCGGTAATAGAGTTATTGCGCAAGTTCCTAAGTACAAGAACACCCATATAGCAAACTGTTCAATTCTACATCTAACAACGAGCAGCAGGATGAGCCAAACTCACATTAACTTCGAAATGTAAAGCCAAAACAATGCAAACAACCGCGCTTTGCACGTATTCATGTACGATGAAGAGACTCCTAGTGAGAACATGTGGCACTTACAGGACGCGGAGGGATGTGAAGTTGCTGAAAGCCGGTGGCATACTTCCACAGATATTGTTGTTCTGGAGACTCCTGGAAAATCACCAGAAATTTGTGAGAAGTAATTCAACATTAGTCGAAATACAAATTACATTTACCCAACTTGAGGAAGCAAAAATGAGAACAATAGAAGAGAAGCCTGTAACTTACAATCTTTCCAAATGCTTGAGGTTGGCTAGCTGAGGACTTAGAACGCCGGTGAGGTTGAAAAACGGAAGGCTTCTGCAATCCAACCAAAAGTTGCAAGTAAATACCTAATGTTGCGGATTGTCGGAAAATTATAACCGAGACTGCCATAGTCTTCCTAACAATGCTCAGTCTCATTTGCTTACATGAGAGTGACGACTTTGGTGGTGTTGTTGCACACAATGCCATTCCATTTGCACGGAGTTATATCTGAATCATTCCAGTTACTGAGAGCGCCCACCGGATCTTCAAGGCGGAGCTTGAAGTCTTGTAACGCCTTTCCTGCTCACAACAAGTATCAGCCAAAACAATTGTGAAAATCAGTCCTCGTACAAATTTTATTCTTCGAACAAGCTCAGTAATTGGGGTCCAGAACAATGAGTTGGGCTACTAAACATGGCAACTGTCACTCGCCATTCATTCACATCTAGAGTACGAAACGGCTCCTGCCAGCACTAACCTTCAGAATTCACAGCCTCCGATACTCTGGAGTTCAATGCGAGAAGAAGGAGAGTCATGACAAAGAACGGCGCAGTCGACCGCGAACCATTTTTCAACGCCATGATGACCATTTCCGAATTCCTCCAAAGCCCTAACTTTCAACGCTCAAGTTTCACCTTTGAGGTGCTTGTTAAAAAACAAGGTTAAGACCAAGGCCACGAAACACTATATCCAACTCCACCGAGCCCATTCTAAACCTTGAATTAATGCTACTGATACACAGCTTCAGAAACCTGCCACAGAATCGCTCCCAGATGCCACAAGCAAATGTTTTCCAAGCAAGTGTTCGTGACGCCCAAACCAGGTCCTAATCCCTGCTCAACGAACCCAACCCAGCGCACGCCCCAGCCTCAACCCAGACCTCGAAACGACGTCGAACTCCTTTCCAGCTATATCAGGCACCACCTTGATGAGAATTTCATACCAAGCTGAAGAAACTTCCACAATGCACGCGCCAACTACATCAAGCAACCCAAGCGGAAATCCAGAAATCGAATCTTACACTACGCGTTCGAAGGAAAACTGATAAGGGAATTTGAAACTCATCTCCCAATCAATATCACGATGATCAGATTCTACTGGGCCTAGTTCTATACTCGAAGGATGATCCTAATCGATGGACTAGTGACACGAAACCGAGTAATAAGAATCACAACTCAGACCTCCAGCGCCACGGACCAGGGAGAGTCCGCTAGAAACAGACACGAGGCTAAGCTTCGCCCACCATCCCGTCGCCCGGAAAGCACTGCTCTAGTCTACGGCACCCTGCAACTTGCAGTGCTACTGCTACTGCTACGGATGACTGCTATGGTGTAGGATGCTGCCACTGCGACCCCGCTTTCCCGGTCTCTAGCTTCGTGCCGAGCCTTGCATCTTCGGCACCTGGATTGTCAACTTCGCCGCACAGGCAGCTCCGAAGCTTCGAATCGAATTGCCCCCGAAGATACCAGCTCCAGATAACCTGGACGCAACTCTACCCCCTCATGTATGGTTAGAAACTGGCCTGGCCCTGTTTTACTGCTGTAAACTTGTCATTGGTTGGCTCCCCATTTCCTGCTGAGCATGTCACATAGAATATTGCATGGAATTTTTCCTCCGCCCAGATTCCAGTGAGGACGTTGCAGTCTCAATCGGAAGCATTCGGATGATTTGCCGAAGAAGCATAAGATGGCTGAGTCATCCTCAAAGTCAATTTTGGGTAATTAAAAGAGACCATGAGTTTGGGTATACTTTTTAAGACTATTTTTGATAGTGAATAGGTGGGGAGGCATAGAAGGCATAGGAGGTCTCATTATGCTCTGTATGAGAGTTTGACCCGTTCTCCAAATTAAAGAAAAATAAGCAGTATGGTTATAATTCTACCCTTATAAATTAGTATTCCATTAGTTTAGAGATCACCAGGTCCTGCAACACCGAGTATGGAGAAACCACCACCTAGCTCCTCTATGTATATAAGCTATTTGAAGAGATCACATAAAATTATGTTTAAATAAAACTCATGGTGTGCAAATCAATTGCCGGATACATTTACAAGTAACTCGACCAGTGTATATGAAGAAGTGGTTATGAAACCATGTGAATGAAGGTGAATAATGTGACAAAAAGGTTGAGCTTCTTCAGTTACATGTTGCTTGAAAGTTGAGAGGCTCAGCTTCTTTGTCCAAACCATAGCACAGAGAAGTTTGGACAGATTACCCTTGCCTAGTATTACGGCGAAATTAGAAAGAAAATTTTGATGATGGCAAAAATAATTCAGTAAAGCAAGATTGCTATCCACCGAAATTAGCCTTTACCAGAGAGTTACGGATCAGTAATCTGTCCAAAGTTTCTTGTGCATCGGAAGAAGCGGAATAGGATGCTGGGCTCTGAACCTGGAGTATGAACGTGTGAACGCCTCAAAAGTGCGGAACAAAAGTGGGCCAAGAAAGGGCCAAGTCTCATAATGCTCCTCGCAGACACCACTAGAATGGATATGATGTGAAGTGGTGCAAGTGGGAGGAGAGGATATTATTCTGACGCTTTCCGAATTCCATGGCCATTCATGCGTTGAGAATCTGAAATATGAGTGGAAGAGTTTCACATAGCTACCTGGTCTGGCACCTTTGCTGAGAGGCGGACTTGTCTTGAACTGCACAGTTCTACTGGACACATATCCTGCTTTATAATGCAATCCGGCTTTTGTCTTAAATACAGAAAGGCATTTTAAGTGGAGGACGAATTGCTCATGATAACTCACAACAAGAGACTCATTCCAAAACGATTTGAAGACACATGCATTAATGTCCACCCAAAAGCACCATATAAACTATTTGGAAATTTGGAAAGTAATTCGATTGTGTCTCTAGTAATGTGTGGCAGCGTGACCCAAGTGAGGTGAATCAACTCTGAAAGGCAGTAGGATTTTCCGCAACATTTGAGCTGTGTATTAAGTTAATGTACAAGGCTAATTCGAACCAGCAACCACAATAGCTGGACTTTGTTCACCAAGTCTCTGCCATGAAAATCTGGTACAGAACGACTTCATGCAGCTTTTCCAGATTTACACTAGTGTATGTAACTTTTGCTTCCCTCCAGCTCTCTCTAAATGACCTTCAAGATGGTTTGTATCAATGTACTACCCAGTAACCTGAATTCGGTTGTCCGGGAAAATCTCTTGTCCGACTTAGGTTGAAAGAGATATAATACCTCTTTGCTAAGCTTGACAAAAGACATGTCGAGATACATTCTGGAACTTCAAAGTTTTAGATGCGCTTGTTGTCTTCACTAATTGGCCTCTGAATTCGTAGTAGAATACAAGAACCTCAATTGCTTGGTTTGGTGAACTTCCAGCTTCCCATTATGCACAACACAAAGCCATGCCTGACGGACTTTGCCATGGTGAAAAAGAACCCAGCTTTGAGGGGAAAAATATAGTACAGAAAGCTGATGATCAAACTGCATCATCGCAAGGATAAACCATTCCAGTCTCTAGAGAGACTTTCATGCTCGTCTGGGCGTGGGTTTGAGCATGAGATTGGGTTTGAGTCTGGGCGTGTGTTTGAGCGTGGTTTAGGGATTGGGTTTGAGCTCGGGTTTGGGTTTGGGTTTGGTTACTTATGCTTGTTCGACGGCTGAGAATCCCATCGTCTTCTCCACACAATTTTTGTAGCATCTTCACAACGTGCTGCATGTTGGGTCTCTCTTTGGGCACTCCATTTGTACAATGCATCGCTATACTGAGGGTCGTCAGAAGATCCTCGTCGGAGGTTGCGCCCAGTATGATCTCATCAAAAATGTCTTCAGGATGATTCTCGGCCAGCAACGCATTGGCCTGCATTCCAAAGTACGTAAAATAAAGAATACTTAGAAATTTAGGGTTTTAAAAATCTGATCAAGAGTAGTACTCTATTGGAGATATCTGAGCAGTTAAACAATTCTATGGATGCGTCATGCAAACATCATGAGATCAGATTGAGTGCTTACCCATTGGACTACACTAAAATCGTGATCTCTAAAACTATCATCGTTGGGCCGCTTTCCTGTCAGAAGTTCAAGGAGCACAACACCAAAGCTATACACGTCCCCTTTCTCGGTGATCTTCCCAGTGTCCAAGTACTCTGCAATTCCAATTCAGACATGTCTCCAATTAGTTATACGAAGAGAATAGCAGCACTCCAACCCTCTTACAAAAGCAATTACTGTAACCATCAAAACCCCCTTGCAACATCATGAAAAATAGTAAAAACTAAGGATAATATATCAAGTTACAGCTAGAACTTAACACATGAAATTTGGACGCAGCTTAATTCACCCATTTTTTGAAACTTTCTATTGAACATGTGGCCAGATTTCATGTGTTGCATTCTGGCTGCGACTATCTGAGCTAGAGACGGAGAGATGACCGCAAGGCTTTCCATAGACTCGGGTGTTCCTAGAGACAGACGCACCCGGAGGCAAATAGCCAAGCGTTCCTGCAGCAATGGTGGTCACATGGGTCTCATTGGGATTGATGAACTTCGCAAGCCCAAAGTCAGCAACGTGCGCCTCCATGTGCTCATCCAGAAGAATGTTGCTGCACTTGATGTCGCGGTGTATAATATGAGGAATGCAATCATAATGCAGGTAACTTAATCCCCGGGCAACACCCAGAGCGATCTTCAGACGCAATTCCCAGTTAAGGGGTCCCGTGTTACCGTTTGCGAAATCTGCACCAACGTCAATGATTTACATGAAAATCATTCTATTGGAGCTACTAACATTGTGCATATTCAACAATTAAGACATTTAATCATAAAGGTAAGTCAAGCAGAACTAATGGTTGAATGTTCAGATCTAGAGTAGAAATATATTACCATGTAAGGCAGATTCCAAGTTGCCATTGGGCATCAAGTCGTACACTAAAAGGTTGATCTGGGGTGCACTATAGTAGCCACGCAATGTGCACAAATTTCGGTGCCTTACGTCTGCCAAAGTTTGCAGCTCGCGCTCAAATCCTGTGTCTCGCTCCATCGCTCCCTTGGTCAGTTTCTTCACAGCAAATGTGGACATGTCATCCAAAACAAGCTTGTATACGGTGCCGTAGCCTCCACTGCCGATGATATCACGCGGTTTCAGCTTCACAGCTTTACGAAGCACGGCCTTCGCTAAGGGAGTCACTTGCCCTGTTAACTGGAACATAATCATTCTCCCGCCTGCACAAGTGCACAAACAAGTTGTTGAGTACAGTTTCACAACCACACAAACTTGTTACTGCATGCTGCGGAAGAAAGGAGAAGCCCTAAAACTGTACCTGCAAGTTTCACTTCACAATCGCTGCGCATCTTCTTCCGTCGCCAGCACCAAATAAAGAAGAGGACACCTTTACTGACCGCAAATGCGGAGATGCATATCGCAACGATCATTCCAGTGCTCAAGGGCTTTCCGTCATCACCATTCATTACTTCCACTTTAACACCTGAAAAAACTCGTCAAAAATCGACAGTTACAATATACCTCGACAAGGATATCATGATTCTCAAAACAACTTGGAGCCCTGCCAAAACCTACTAAGACTTAGGTGACAGTAACTGAGATTAAGTCTTACAACGACTTAAGGATTACAATGACATGAACATGGAACTATGAATTTGTACCCAAGAGTAGTCCATGAACTTCAGTGATAATGATGAATCCTCAGATGAGTACACTACCTGGTGGAATTGTGGAGCTCTCAAGCAAAGAACGAGTGCTTAAATCGCAAGTTCGTCTGGTAGGGTGCCCACACAGTCTGTCGTTCCCCTCAAACCTGCATAATTCATGCAGTTGGTGAGCATAAACCCTAAATTAATTGAATGAATCCACAAAAGGATTGATCCATCTCTTATCAATTTGTAGCTTGAAGACTAAGGGACCTGATTGGAAGGTGGGACACAATAAGATGACTGGGCGATCAACTGCAATCAGCAGTAACTACTACTGCTTCATCATATATTGAGTTGATTACACCTCAATTCCAAAGCATTTTACTTACGATGAGGCATTGAACGACGCGAGTATTCCTCCTTGGGGCAGAGCGCCATCCAGATCATTGTTTGATAGATCTCTGCCAATTTCAAACAACACTCAACATTAGTGATTTCAATCCATAGTGATTTCAACACTTAACATAGTGATTTCAACCCATGCCAATCAAAAAATATGTATAGAGAGAGTACTTCAAATAAGGAGTTATCCGTGTGTCTTGAGCTGAAGCTAGAGTATTGAAGAGTTTGATACTTACAAGAAGGACAAACTCAAAAGTTGGTTTAACTCTTTTGGAATCTCGTCACTTAGCCTGTTATTTGACAAGTCCCTGGATCAGTGCAAACGATAAGAAAAGAATGAGAAAAAAGAGTCATGACATGATGTCAGCGATCGTTCTAAGTTGATGATACTGACCCCATCTCTAAGATCCGCTGAAGCTGAAGGTAATCTAAAGAATGACATGTTGACAAAGAATATAGGCGAGTCATATGTCTACTCACAAGATTCTCAAGCTTGCAGAGTTGCCCCAAAAACTGGGAATGGCGCCCCGGAAAACATTGAACGACAAATTCAAGGCTTGGAGCTGAACCAAACGAGTAACGTCCAAAGTCAAGTTTCCTTGCAGTTGTTTACCGGATAAATTTCTGTGCACCATACGAAAACATGACCATCAAGGTTCAGAGCCGCTATCGTATGAAATGAGAAAGACGACGGTTTCCAATGAAGTGACAAATACAATGCACTTTTTCCATTGTGCTTAACCTAATCCACAGCTATGAGTGATCTGTGAGGGAGGGATTTGGGATCAACTCTAGAAAGCAAACTACGGAGTGAATGAAAGGAGGGCTTACATGGACACGACATGCAGATCCTGGGAGCATGCGACTCCAGTCCATTCGCAAGGTGTGGGATGGGAAGCGTTCCAACTCAACAACGATTCTGTTGTACCACCATTACCATGATTCAACCGGTTACCAAACTCTTGCAATGCCTGACCTGGATGCAGATTAGCACATAAAAGTGTAACATATCAGCACAGTGACCTGAATGAACGGCACTCAGCTCTCTTGAAGTTCTCCAGATGTTCATTTTCTCGTAGGTTTGGGGATCCAAGCTTTTGTTAAAAACAGCTTGTTCACAGCAAAGTACTGACCTTCATCATTCAAAGCCGATATACATTTCGTACCAAGCTGAGTCCATAACACACATAGCCTGAGCAACATGAAGCAGTAGTACGCTTTCGCCGGAGGAAGCTTAACCTTGTGGTGGCGCCCCATCGACTACTTCGCAGCGGCCGATCAAGGACTAGACCGAAATGAAAACTATGAATCTCTTGCTGCAGCATCTCTCCCTCACTTCACCCCCACTAGACCAGTACTCCCTGCTTACACTACCACAAAACGCAGCCTGTTCGATGCCAGTAACATTGACTCGCACTGAGACTCTTCCAGAACCAATTTTCCAAGCGATGGCTCCGGCCTCAACCACTGCAAGGCCTAGTACTCCCAGTCGGCAACCACCACAACTCAATCAGGATCCATATCACTCCTCTTCGTGTTGTTTAGCGAGTACATCAAACTGATCGCAACAAAAACGTTGCTCCAAACAGAATCCCCGCATTCCAGGCCGAACTAGCTAGATCCTAGCAGTCACCTTGCATCTTCCACCTCAGCTTCAGTCGATCGAAATCCCACGCCATGCAAAAAACCGAATATTAATCATATTCAACTCTAATGCCGATAATTGTGTGAGACTCGATCACTCATACTACAGTGCAGCATACGTCGTATTCATGCCGACCCAGCCGCACCTTGCACTCAGTAATGAGCTGATTCTAGAAGTGGGTGGATCGGTGGCAAAGAGGCCTATCAACACCACTCTATTCTCGTTGCCACTGTGCAAGGGGATGTGCAAGTTGCAACACCAGCGCCCCCAGAATAGGCCTCCTTCAGCTGATCCTGCGCCGTCAACTTGAGCTATCGCCCTGTAACTACTCTCACCACTCAGTTGATATCCTCATTACAATCCGGTGATATATGTGCAATACTAGTGCGATATCTACGTGCTACCCACATGATACAGCTGCTATGCCCGTTTGTTACCGGCGCTTTTCTACCCGAATACTAGACTACTAGGACGTTGTGATAAAGCTGTATGCCCTGAGTCCTTCTGTGAGTTATGCCTCGTCGGAGCGAGATTATCATGGCGAGCGTGGTTCCATGAACTTCCGGGATGAACTTCCCGGACATCAGTGAAAAGGCACCACATGACTCTGGAAAATATTAGTATGATACTAATCCTGTGGGGTAGCCTGGTCAACTATGGCATTAAACAACGATTTACATTGCATGCCAGTTGATTGTGCCTAGGCTATTCTACAGTGTTCTATTCCTCGCCAGTGCCCACTTGCAATGTGCAGAAGTTTTCAAGAGAATTCTGCACCGTCTGGAGCTACTACCTGTGAGTAGAGTGACCGTCACTCGTAATATTATCAACTGTTCAGTTCGATAACCGACCACAGTATGAGCTAGGAGGGTATCGTCGCAGTATCACATCATTATCATGTATGTTGCCCAGATATTGTCAAAATGTGGTGAAATAGGTGGAGATAAGGTTGAGGCACCTATAACCGACTGGTTAAGAGATTTGCCACTGAGATTGGAGGTGTATAAGTCGAGGGAGATTTTTCCTTGAAAGGGAAACAGATTTAAAGATGAATGCAACTTCAAATGACATGTTTACTTTAATATTTAATTTACTATGAATTTTGAAAAACATATTTTTTGTAATACATATAATCGATATGTAGGCCCACCTAAAACCAACCACTATATCACCAAAACTTGATCACTGTGCTACTACCAGAATATTCCCATATGATTTCTTTTTTACCAATCATGCTTGATCTCCTAAGATTTTGAATTTGAAAACTGGTTGGAAATTTCAGAAGTCTACTAATTAGTTATGGGTACATGGTCGGCTATGGATGCCTTGACCTTACATCAATAAAATCACACAGCCTTTTGAACTCATGCTAACTTTTTGCAGCTAATTGGAAATGGCCACAGTGCACGCAGCCTGAATCAAGCACCATGGAAGCACCATGGAATCTGATGCACCTTTCGCACCAGGAGGTTGGAAGTTGGTATCCTTGAAGATAGTGCGCTGGTTCGTACAGAGGCTTTCACACTAGAAAAGATAGATAATTACCAAATTTAGTCATCTTTCTACATGGCACCGAAATTGTGACGTGTTTTCGACGGTGGTAGTCAGGTAGGAAGATAGTGGTACGAAATTATTTTGGAAGATTGGACAACTCTGGATATATTAAAGAAAAGGAGTTTTATGTAGACGTTTAAAGAGGCTCTAGGAGACAGCTTTTAAAACTATAGTTAACTCGGCATCATAGTTACCAGAGTAGCCCATATCCACGTCGGTCTGAAAGGTGATTACCATACGACTGCAGTTTACGGTATGTGTCCAATCCAAAATATCTCGCTCACAATGTCTCAATGTGAACAAATACTGGTTATTTGGTGATGTACAGAGCTAGTGTATATTTGTGTATAGTTACCAACGTCCCGATGCGAAGGGGGCATAAATCCCTTCCTCTCCCAATTGAACTGGAAGGTTTAGCATGGAGTGGGAAGGGTAGAGTAAATCCAAGAGACCTTTTCAGGGTGCAAAGTTAGAGTTGTGCGAAGGCTTGCAAAGTTTATGTTGGGACTAATAGTGTTTGTAGGATTTGGCACTGTGGCTGTTATTCATCATCTTTCTCAAGGTAGTTTGGTTTTTCTTCTCCTTTAGCATTAGCCCCTTCATCTATTTGACAATCCCCACGCCCTTTTTTTACTGCTCATTTGAGGAAAAAATGAGGAAAATAAATAAACCAAACTTTTCAAATTCAAAGAAATAAGATGCAAAACATCATATTTAAATATTCATAATCAATAAACAATTACTTGATTCTGTTCATCAAATTTTATTTTTTTAATTTCTAGAATTCATAATAATAAAAATCAAATTTACAAAAAATTAATTCATAACCATGTTCATTATAAAATTTATTACAAAACCAATTATTTTTAATTAATAACTGTGTATAAAAAATAATAATAATAAATGAGTTTCAAAGTTCTCGCTATATTGTAGCAGTTTCAATCATGGTTCATCCAATGAGTATAATCAATCCTATAATGCACGGGATGGATAGGCTATTGTTCTACAAAGTCTGCCCATAATCCCCCTTGATCAACTAGCGCAATTACATTCTAAAAATATTATCTCAGAAAAATCTCATTTGTTATAATTATGATTGAGTGGGGCCCTTCTAATCTCAATGGACCTCTATAGAGCAATTTGAGGCCACAAGCTCCAAATTTAGCTAAAAAAACCAAAAAAAGACCGTGGAACTCAAAACAATGAGGGCAAGGAAATGAACCCCGCCAGGCCTTGCATTCGAGCCACACTTGTCGAAGAGAAATAAAGAGACCAAAGCTCCATAGGGTTAATGATCTAACCTAATCACATTAGCTTTGACAAAATCAGGTGTGGCATGTAGCATTTTGGCCACACTTGCAACCCGCTGGCAATCTCTTCAATTGACAACGGCTATATTAATTGAAAAAAAATACTTGACATCTACATTCTCCAATTTTTCCTTTACCATGAACAAAAAATATGAACTTGTCAAAAACGACATCATGAAGTTGTGCCACAATGTTTAAAGAAAAATGTATACACATGGTAGGTAGGAATAGAAATAATAGCATCACGAGTTCTAGGTATTGTTCAAACGCTCCTCAATCGGTTGAATGGACGCTTTGAGGTTTCTAGATTGTCCAATTTAGATGAAGATGACCTTGATCTGCATCTCTACGCCTTGCATGAGCTTTCGCTCTCAGATGACAATGCAAAGGCTTCACTATATAAAATCATGCGCTCTCGCTTAACCAAAAAGCCAACTAAAATCCTTGAGTAGATTGTAATGAACATCAATTAAAATGTATTTGAGAAGTAGAGGATGCAATTTGCTTTAATCTTCTAGGTCTTGTTTGATAGTAGGCTGCTTTTAGAATATGAGTCACATCATGAGTTGCATAATGTGCCTTACAATTACAAAAGTGTTGGGCAAGTTGTACTAGTGGGTTTTGGTTGATACATGTTTGATGAAGTAAACACTAGTAGAAATCTGCAAATAAAGGACGCCAAGAATGTCTCATTTTGGTGTCATTTCGGGCATGAATGCAAATAAACGCAAATAAATGACATTGAATTTTCTTTGCCCGTAATTGTGAAGCTCAGGAGAACTACTTGTTGCTACATGTTGCCGAGAGCAACATATCATAATGTTCGTACTAGATTCACTTCGAGTCCTCGGCGACAATTCCCACGGAACTCCACGATCTTCCCGATAGTTCAGTCTGTTGTTGATGTATTTCCTTCGATTAACCAGAGTATAAAGTACATTTTAGGGAGCACTTCCAGTTCCAATGCCGAATTCCCTGGGTCTGACATTGACACGGGTCGATGACACTACGTCTTTCTCCCTTAGTCGCCACTATCTCCGGTTAATTAATCGTTGAATTTAGTACTTACGTGTGGCGCGTAGAGACAAACGGCCGACCGGATTGAAACAAGAACGCCACATTATCGATGGTCTAATATACTTATGTTGCCTCATCTCGAGTCATCGACGTGTCCAATGTGTATTTGTTCATATTAACGTAATTAGAAATCAATTATCTCGCATTTAAGGATCCAATTTCATTAATTCAGATAAGTAGAGTATTACAGATCAATGTACCACCTCACTACACGATTGTCCATCTTCGAAGACTAGAGCACTTCAGATTGTACTCAAACTACGACCTAACGAAGCTCCAAAATGGACCTCCTCCAAGATTCACTACATCGCGTACTAGATGAACCATATGCTCGTAGATCAATATCGCACACGCAGACTCCAGATAAGTCCTCCAAAATTGTTAGTTTTTTTAACCACAGTACGCTCGACCCCAATGCGTCATTCAAAGTTTCTTGCTGTGCCTCCTCCACTGGCACGAGAAGTGGTTGGTTGTGTGATAATGAATGTAAGTTTACACAAACATACTGGCAAGGAATAGTTTAGACTAGGGTGCTTATGAGATTGCTTTGCAGCATCTTCTAAAAGGTGTTGGTGCTGATAATTTAACTTTTATTATTCTAAAGGCTTTAGAAGCTGGTAAGAAATTAGATCCTAATGATGATGGCTATCAAGCTTCTATGTTTTGGTGCAAATGATGTGTTTGCTTTTTTAGGGCATGCAAAAAGAAGTGGTCAAGCAATTGTAAAATACAGTTGCATCCTTGTCGTAAAGTCACTCTCCAAGATGATTGTTTTTATGAATTGTGAAGTGGTTGTAAGAAAGACCCCATCATATTTCAAGTACTCTTCAAAGTGACACCTTGAATTCATTCATTTGGCTAATGTATTCGAAACAAAAAGGTTGAAGCTATTGAAGCAATTCTCACTTAATGGATGTCTTTATTGGAGCATGTTAAGAGGGTTTTCAAACAATTTCATGTGGTTTTCGCAAAAATGTGTGAAGATGGTGACACAATCAAGAATGCCAAGGTCAGCGTCTAGAATCTTGTTTTATAGACTTGATTTATTGATTTGTGTAGGATAATTCTCTAGTTTCTTATGTCATATGTAATGGTGGAGCTTGTGGTCGTTGTAGGACTTGTTGGCCACTTTGATCAACCTATACAAATTGAGGGTCAATTGTACACCATGTTCCAAGACATCAAAACAATGATCCTCGAGCACAATTTTTAAGTTTTCAAGAAAGGTTGTTGCCTCACTCATGACACCATCATGTTAAAATGGATACTAACTTAATGATCATAGTAATCAATTGACCTTCAATGTCAATGAATACACCCTTGATTCATCATTTTCCAAGTTGGTGGACAAGATATCATTAATTAATGATCAATGGAATCAAGATTGAATCACTACTAACTAGTCATCTTAGTCACATTACTTCCATGTTTTTTCATTTTTATTGGTTGCTCTCATTACTTTGTATATTTTTGGTTGGTTTTTATTTTATTGTTGGTTAATTTTGGCCATGCCGAGTGGCAACCACCTAGATCTAATACTTGACCATGCCCTCCTCGATGCTATGGAAATAATACACCCTTAATATTAGACTAAAGGGTGCAATAAAAATACCCTCTTAGCCCAGGTGAACATCTTCAAAGGTGACTATTGTAAGCTAATGTACATCCAAATTAGAAAAGTCACAAAGCTTGATAAATAAAAGCTAGAAAATTTGACAAGGCATGTCCAGAATAGCCATGATGAGCAATTTGATGAGAGTCATGGAACTTCCATTCCTTTGACTGAACTTTGGGGTCTCATATGAGCAAATTTCCATAGTCAACACATTTTCTTTAAATACATGAAATTGGCTTAAATTTCCATGGTGCATGTATGAAGCAACGTAGAGAATGAACTCACTTTCTCTTCAATGGACTTCTTTAAGATAAAGTGAAGAATGCACTTGATGAGCATTTGCCTTTGGTCATAGAAACATATGTTTAGATGAAACCTTGATGGTTTCTCTTCCACCAAGACCTTTTGAAAAGTGATGTAAATTGGCCACAAGGGATGGTAAATATAGTCTTGTAGAGTGAATGAAATGGATGCAACAATGTGTTTTTAAGCACAAGAAGAAGAAGAATTTTGGCCCCGAAGGGGCCAACTTGAATATAGTGTTTGTTCATTCTATTCAGTAATCCGATGGCCACTGGACAAAGGATAATGAAACTAGAGCTACTCCCCCCTTTCGAAGGTAAACACTTTTCTACACTAAGTGCCTTGAAGACAACCGACATGTCATCTCCCAAGGTCTTTTTGGGTATCCATACAACGAGATCTCAAGATCTCCTACCATAGTTGGGTGGACTATGGTAGTAAGCACCACGTTGGCATTGGAATTCGAACTCACAACTTTTAAGCACAAGTTCATAATGGACGCTTCAAAAACACTAGATTGTTTTTTTTTTTTTTTTCATTACTTTAAGCTAATGGATTGAATTTGTCTTTCTGGAGGCACTAATTTTTGTTTGTTTAGGATTTACCCATTTGCTTCTTTAAATGTTTCTTGATTAATTTTGAAGGGTCTTATATAGGACTATTGGAGTGATTTTTTTTAATTTTTTTTTGTGTGTGTGTGGAGGTCAATGTGGTGATGAAAAACTACATTCAATTTATATTTGTTGCCATTTTAGGAACCTTAATTATTTGGCTTTAGCGACATTGCTGCCGCAATTGTTTACATGTAGCCAGCAAATTGCACTTAGGAAATCAACATTGTAAACAAATGTACAAAACTTAAAGTTTTATTGTAGCCAGTTTGCCATAGACTATTCATAAATGTCGTCATTCTGTAGCAACAGAGGAAAAGTCAGCTGAATATTTATCGTTTTCGCCATAAGGGCTGCACAAGACCCTACCTGTTATGTTCTCGTAGATTTTAGTTAGAACTCGCATAAGAATCCAATGCTCCAGATATCATCAGGTGTTCATCAACCACAATATCTCACAAAGGACATACCAGAAGAAATGTCAGCTCTGTTCTGTAATCAAATGAAAAACAGAGTACCATGGTACCAATAGCAAAGACAGACAACCTGCATGTCCCAATTGGCCGTTATGAAGCACTAAAATATAAATTCAATATAATCTAAATGCTCATAATATTCCTGGAAAAGAATTCGGTAACACTCAGTTTTCCCCTATTTCTAATATGTCACTTACACTATACTTGTTCTGGTTTCCAGTATGTGGAGTCTGGGTCTCCAACCATATCTTTTGGATATTTATTGAGCCACCGGTAAAATTCCTTCGTCCTTTGAGCCTTCTCCCCTGGAGACAACTTTTGGACCGACTCCGGAATGTAGGATGGCCAGCTTGTTAACTCAGCTGCAAAACGTTGCAACTTTGTGCATCGTGGTATGCGAACCTCCTCGAACCTGACAGAAGAATTGCCAAACAAATATATGACTGAGCTTGTTATATTTACAAAAAACGCGAGAGGGACTTGTTGGTCCCTCTTAAGTATCATTGCGATTCTCATATGTGCAAATCCCATTGGAAGTAGGAAGCAATGTGGACATCTGGCTTGATGCCAATGTTGAAAGAAAAAAATTACGTCCTCCAGTTTACAGGACGCTGCACAGTTGCAGCAAAAGTGGTGCATACCAACAAGTTGAAATAACCGAATTCAATAGAAACGGCTCACCTCTTAACAGCGTCTGGCAGTGTGGTTTCTGGAGTTGAACTGGAAAAGGCTTCATGGAGAAGCAAACTTAATTGATGTGCATCCTCAAAAGCAATACGGGCACCCATTCCAGGGCCAGGATAAAATGCATGTGCAGCTGCACTCAATCATTACAGAACAGATGAGAAAGGTCTACCTGGCCTCCAAAGCAACTTGAGGATATCTTGACAACCTCTCTGCACTGGATTTTAGAGCAAAGTCGAATTTCATTTCCCAATGCTGACATTTCCCAATTCCATTTCCCAATGCAAAGGATCACATGTGAGATAAGTAAATGACTCCAATTGAAAGAGATTAGTGTGTTTCTGGAAGATCTTCAGATTTTAAACCGATTGTTTTAGGTGGGGTCGAGAGTATGCAGTACCATCTCCCAAAAGCACGACGTGACCACTTGAGTCACTCCAACTACTCACAGGCAGTCAATCGAAATTTCTATCTTCGCGGACAAGATGGCTTTCTGATCTTTCCACAGCTGTCTTTAGGTTCTGTAACTCCTCCACACCCTCTAGCTGCTTGAGGATTCGCATTTTCCGTGCCTCTTTCCCATGGGCATTGAAATCTGAAGTGAATGATTTCATGAGTTCCCTACTCTCATCTGGTACCCGATATTGCCAATGCGTGTACTCCGGCCCTGATCAATAGACACACTTCCCTTGTCAAGAAAGGTAGAATATTACAGCAAGTGCAAGCCAGCTAAGAGAATCTCATAAAACAGAATCTGCAGAAGGAGTTCTCTTCATAATCTTACCACAAGAGCAAGTAATTACACCCGTCTTCGTGGCAGGGTAAACAATGAATCTGATTTCATCATCGTCGTTCAGATTCAACGATCTGCGAGAGAAGTGCTCAGATTAGATTTTCTAAGAACCTTTAAAACGTCACAACTCTAAAATGGCTGAAACCTAAGTCAGTAAGTATGCATTGGATGATCAGACACAGAATTGAGAGCAAAGTATGCGATTGCGAGAGAATGGAATACCACCTTATCCTCTCAGTGCGTACGACAGACAACCAAGTAACCAAACAAAGATCCCGAGGCTCATCGCCCACCACGAGTTTGCGCACTCCAGACCAAACACCGTCAGCACCTACCAACAGTTTGGCTTTCACCACATTTGTCTCTACAGTACAGGCATCGCTATCCTGCTCAATTCGCACCTCGAATCGTGACTCTACACCCTCCTTCAAGGCACAAGTCAGAAATGAGCTCTTGTATCCATTGAATTACAGAAATGAAGATTAGTGTTTAATGCCCACATCACATTTCCTAATATCATTTGAACTGTAATGTAACTTTCAAAGCCATCTTCCAAGTTGTCCTGGAGTTTGCGAATTCCGATTTGATTAACAAGGAATACTTCTGCATAATCTTAGCACTTCATAACCACCTGGGAATACTAACAGAGACAAAGAAGTGAAGGGTTAGCAGCGTCGAGAAGTCATACAATTCTAAATCAGCACAATCCAAATTACGTTCCAACATCAACCATGTATGCAGATTCTAGTAAGTACCTCTACAAGCTTGTAATCAACAAATGAGTGCCTATAATGCACCACACTGGGATCCAATTCATCAGCTAGTGTCTCGAGGGCGCCCTTCCAGGCGACCGTAAACATCACCTCCGATTCCGTCAACTGTGGCAATTGCGTAAATACTTTTTCTGGTTCGCCTTGCACCCGAATTCTTGCCGTAAATTGTCTCGTGCGTTGCCCTTCTGACTCCATTTTCTGGCTCAGCCCCGGCTTGATTCCTTCCAACGCTTGAATGCCTGCGGGTTAGGTCAAAGCGCACTAGGTCAATGAGCAATGCACAGATGAGGAGCCATTAAATGCAGTACCTAGAAGAATGGACCCTAAGTTGCGAGGCATCAAATTCTGCATTACAATGGCATAAACATGTGCTACACAGAACCTGAGATGAAAGAGTAAAGTTGAGGAAGAATCATGCATAAGTTCCTTCTCGAGTCGAAAAATACCATTTTGTCCGATGCTAATCCCAGTTCCAAAGTGCTTGCGTTCCTTGGGTGACTTCTCAAACACATGTGCTTTAATGCCCCGCTCTTGTAACCCCACCGCCAAGGCCAAGCCTCCCATTCCACCTCCCACGATCGCAACATCCACCTCCATAGTCATCCCTCCAAGTTCCCGCATACACAACCCCCACTCACACTACAGCAGCCGTCACGAACTCTTCCACACCTGTACGAAATCACAACTCAAAACAAGAGCAGCCATGTTAACTCTGATCAACCACAACACAATTAGCTCCATCTAGATCCAAGAAACTCCAACCCATATCAAGGCTAGTAGTGCACGATCATCCAGAAACAACAAATCATGTATCCGTGTGAAGAGCAACAAAGCACGAAAGCACAGTACCTCGCATGCCCACAGCGCTCAACAGATCAAATGGTTGTGTGATTCACAACTGCTCCTGAAGGCAATTGCTGCTATCTTAACGTCGTACTGCACCAGTCTCCGCATGGTCTAGCACCATCCATGATGTTCGTACTTACTGCGGCAAATCATGTAGCTCCTTTAGATTGGCACAAAAGTCATCAGTGATCATGGCACCATTGCGTCAGAGCTGACGAGTTCGGTTCATTCTGACACCTTACGGATACAGTTTCTTAGAAAACATCGATCGACGACTACGGTTCGATCGAGCCTTCCATTTATTAGTACATCTAGAACCATCCCCAGTCGTCCCCTAACCTGGTAGTCCCCGAAGGGTCTTCGACCAACAGTTCCACAACGATTACCACATCGATTGCTCCATAGGGTAGGGAGCCCTATTATTGCGCATTTAAGATTTGTCAGTCTACATCATGAGTATCAGGCCACAAACAATGTTGAAATTAAAAACCCATCAAGCCAAGTGAGTTAATTTCACACTCCACATTACAAAAGTTTATCTTGGAACTACATTTCAGCAAAAAGTAAAATACAACACACTCATGTATTTTGGTGGTTAAAATTACTCTGGACCCTATTATTGCACACCTTATTGCGCTTGACACCCCATCATTGCGCACTTTGGACTATAACAAGCTGACTCTTCAATTCCGACTCTTCAACTGCAACTGTTCAATTTCTCCAACTTGTTCAATTTCAACTGAGCTTTTTTCCAACTTGTTCAGTATCAACTGAGTTTCAACTGATTTTCAAACCATTCTTTACAAGTTCAAGTCATTACAAAGTCGTTACTTGAAAAATCAAGCCATTACAAAGTCATTACGTTGAAATCATTACAAAGTCTGTTCAAGTGTAATGCACCAAATTGAGTAGAGGAGTGGATAAATCTATCATTCTTGTTTGACCAAAGGACTTACAAAAGCCTTTCTTGTCTTTTTCTGATCCTGCAATGTAGCTTGATTAAGAATTGGTTTAGATGTCTTCTTTGGCACTTTCACTGCTTTTCCTTTTTTCTGTGCAGTTGCTAAAGCTTTTGTCCTCTTCAATGCTTCTCTTGCTTCTTTTTTCACTTGTACCAATCGTTTCTTCTCTGCATCATCATGTTGCTTTTGCTCTTCAAAAGCTCGAAACTCATCTGATGTGATGCAAGCTCGAGTAGCAATTTCACGTCCAACATGAGGTATTCGCACATGTATTTTATACTGTGGAACATCCAAAATCCTGGATAAAGCCTTTGATCCCAAGTTCCAACTCTGTTAAATAACAATACAAAGATTTTAGCCAAACTGATACAAATTTATGGGGAAAACATCCAATTAAATAATTTGAATACCACAAAACATACTAAATTCAAACAAATAAATCACACCTCCAAAACTAAACAACACTGGATTCAATAAGGGCATTCAATGCTACTTAATCAATTTAATAGAGGACAGCCCCTTACCATTTGGAGGGTATCCTCCTTGAGCTTGTGGCTGGGAATTAGATGCTGGCAAAGGTCCTGCTTGAATGTTT
Source organism: Ceratodon purpureus (assembly GCA_014871385.1). Lineage (NCBI taxonomy): Eukaryota > Viridiplantae > Streptophyta > Bryopsida > Pseudoditrichales > Ditrichaceae > Ceratodon > Ceratodon purpureus. The sequence continues at coordinate 13,448,939 of CM026421.1, read as the reverse complement.
GCTCTCATGGGATTCTGCCCTGGTTGTGATAAGGCCTGAGTATTCTGCCTCTGCTGCTGCTGCAGCAACATACCGTTAGATAACTGTGTGGGCCCTTGAAGTGGAATTGCTCCAGCACTTGGGTAACTAAGATGACCATGTACAAGGTGGGGCATAGGAGTAGGTGCTGTTGTCTGTGGAGTAGCTTGTGCTAGAACATGAGTTCCATGAATACCAGCTGGAGTGTGTATTTGAACTCCTGCAAGGGCGACAGTTTCTTGAATTTTTCCTACTGGTGTTTGATCTGCAAAACAACATGGGTCAGAATCTAAAGACTTGTATAATCAGCCCCTCAATTACAAACTTCAAGCTATGAATGATCACCTGCATCAAACAGAAATTGAAGCTCTTGTTGAATTGTTTTCCTCAAGAGTGATGCTTCAAAGGCTTGAAACTAATTGCTGCCAAACATACTGAATTTTGTTTCTAGGTCACTCATCTTCATCATCTTTCGAGCATTTGCCACAAATTTTTTGATGTAGTAAAGGAGGAATATTCCACAATCAAATCCATTTTCTTGCAATGGCACCTACATGACAAGTTAAGACATCATTATTAGCAGTGATTCACTAAACTGTATACCTCACAACAAAATTATTTTGCAAAAGTAAAATATTACCTCAAACCGTGGATACTAACTTCACATGAATTAATATACCTGGACTCTTTTATGATGAATGTTGGATGTGGTTACTTCTTGTGTAGTATCAATGCTAACATCTTCGTATTCTCCTGATACAATACTGTAATTCCATTCTTCCACCAAGTACCTGCCAATCAAAATAATCCATAATTAAAAATTGATCCATGCTAACAATCAGAAACAATTGTATTGGAAATTTATACATGTGTAAAAAAAAGTCCTCACCTTTTTAGAAGTCCAAATATCTCCTCACTATCATGGCCATCCATAACAGAATCCAAATGAATGATGCAATGCTCGCATTTAGTTCCAGAACCGGGCTCATGCCCAGGGAAGCAGATTAATGGCAAGACTCCAATGTAAACTGTCATTTACATAAACATATCATAAATTAAGTTAATAACCACCTTAATATCTAAATGAAAGATTGTCATAATAAATTAATAAATAAATGAACAAATTAATAAATAAATGATGTCCCTTGGTGGTTCAAAGTAAATAAATAAATGACGTCCCTTGGTGGTGCAAAGTACCTTCATGGCCACACTCAAAACTTAAAAGGTGATTGGTACACAATTCAATAAATAAGCACTTGTGATTGGTACACAATTCAATAAATAAGCACTTGTTTGTATGTTGCTGAATACATCATTCAAAAGTCATCAATAAATTAGTCGTGATCCAATAAATCAAAACCCTTAACAACTTATATGGACATGTATCAAATAGGTGATATATGTCCATACAGATTGTCTTTCCTCAAACTTGCTATAAATAAATAATAAATTAATAAATAAATACAATATAGTAGAATAGAACATACGCACCTTTTGTGTTTTGGCACAAATATGTACTGCTTAGTAAACAACTTTGTCCCTCTTGTCCACTTCCGAAAGCTTAAGAAATTTGTTTGTTTATTCAATAACACTTCACATACTTTCTTATAGAAGAAACTATTGAAGAAGTGAAATCTGTCTATTTCATTTGAGGAAAAGGCTACCTCTCTCTGAATGTGTTTGATGTAAAAATCAACAATTGTATCATTCAAAAATTGTCCTGGATCAAGTCTTTTAATGTCTCATTCCAAAATCTCCACAGACTCTAAATCATCCCTGAAAAAATAGTAAAACAATTAAGTATTATATTTTCATCTCTCAAATCATTGAAAATAATTTGAAAAAACAACCAATAAAAAAATAAAAAACAAACAAAACCACTGAGATGATAAACTACATTAAAGCAGGTCAAGTAATCTATTACCTTGATGGATACACAATTGAAGCAGTCAAACCTGATGATGTAAGCAATGATTCAGCATCTGTAGGCAATGAATCAACTTTAATCAAATTTGTGGTAGTATCATTTCCATGATCACTCTCCTCAAGATCATCTTCAAATTCTTCAAATAAAGTGCTTGGAAAACACTCCAAATCCATGGCTTTAGGATTCAATGGATAGATTCCTGATTTTTGAAAACAAGATTGTATATTGCTAACAGTGGGAGCCTGTTGTAGTGCTTGAGAAGCCAACATTGTTAAAGACTTTTTGCTGAAATCACCATTAGTCCATGATGGATTTATGGCTGTAAACCTATCTCTAACAATTGAAAAATTTGTCTTGAAAGACTTGAACACAGATACATCCAATGGCTGTAGTCTATGAGTAGTATGAGGAGGTAAGACAGCAATGTCAACTCCCAAATTGGCAGCTTTTGTAACAACAGCCAGGGTCATATGACTCTTGTGTCCATCTACTAGAAGCAAGTGCTTGCAGTCTTGTGAGACTCCTGCAGGGACTGATTCTGCAAAATGGTCCAACCATTCCAAGAAGATTTCTTCAGTGATCCATCCATTTTCTTGCATGGCCATCTTAGCTCCAAGTTCACAGTCAGCTACATAGTTTTCTCGCACTCTAACTCCTGTGAAAATATAAAGACTAGGTATGGAATAGCCCAATGCATTTGAGCAAACCATAACTGTCATCCATTTTCTGTTCCCAGATGTAGTGCTCATCACGTTTCTGGAACCCTTCACTTTAACGCTGCCATTTTTTTGAGAAGCAGACAACCCTGTCTCATCTGCATTCCATATGCGGGATGGTGTGTAACCTCCACTGAGGTAAGTCTCTTCTAAAAACTTGTAAAAACGATCGCATGCCTCCTTTGAGAGGCTCCTGGCCCTTTGAACATCCAGATTCTCAGGCCTCCTTAGTACAAGTTTGGGGTGCCTTTTGCAAAAATACTTCCACCAATGTTTTCCTGGGATGCCATTTGTGAATGGTGTTTGCGTACCATCACAAATCTGCTGCACTTTACACCTTAGTAAAGTTAACGAAACACAATGAGCTACTCTTTGTCTTTCTTCACACCACTCAACGATAGCACTTTCCTCCTCTACTGTAAGTACAGTGGGTGGACCACTTTTTTTGGAAGAGACCTTCCCACTCTTCCATGCTCTAATAGATGATTCTGGAATGCAGTAGTATCGGGAAGCCTCTCGCAACTTCCTTCTCCCCACTGAAATATCATCCAATGCCGATTGCATAGCCTCCACTGTCCATTTTCTCCTTGTTGGCTTTCCATGGCTTGGTTTTTCTTTTACAACAATTGGTTCAGTGTTACGTCGACGTGTTACACCCCATTTTGGAAGTGCCGCAACTATATGTGGCTCCCTCATGATTTAACCTGTCCCTTGGTAGTACCGCAACTCTTCGTGTGACAATTCCTCCGCATCCTTTTCCATCTCCTGCCCTGCTCAATCCACAAATAAATGAGTGACTCGCTGCTGATTCCAATCAGCCTCTGCAGTGAAAAAAAAATACAACATACAGCACGCAATCACACAACGCAATGTGTAGACAACGATCTTAAAATGCAGAAACTGAACCACTCCACTGTTCAAAACCAAGGTCCATGGGATGCTGAAATATGAGGGATTAATGAACAAGAACACTTACAAACTTGCGTTCGCTTTATGCAGGACTTGCCCCTGGTTATGCAAACTCCATTCAAAGATCTGCATTAAACCTTCATCGATTAGGATATCTCTAAAGTATACTTTCCTTGGACTTGAAACGCAGGAATATTGCAAGTGGACAAGTATAATTTATTTATTTGACTGCCAAAGCGACTCATCCTAAAAACTTGGACACAACACTAGAATTGAATTTTGTATGTTTGAGATCTCCAATATGCCCTTACCTTGCCGTCTGCGCCTAAGCTGAAAACGCTGTTCTGATCATGGCCAAATCGAATACATGAAACAATACATCCAGCATGCGCAAGCCACCCTATTTTGGGGAGTTTTTCTCTCAAATCTGATGCATTTCACCAGGAAGAATTCAACAGTAAGAACAAGAGTATTAAAATGACAGCACAGAATTGCAAATGGAACATAAAAATAAATTCTACGGCTGTGAGGTCGATAGGAAATGAAATCTAACCACGCCACTTCACCAAGGCCAAGTCAGGAACCGCATCGTACCTGAAAACATGCAGAATTCGCATCAAGGCTCCACAGAACTTATGCAACAAATGGCCGGTGCTTGAGCTCCACTCCTCGCCCTCACACTAAAAGCCGAAACTAAAACAAGAAAGCGGAAATTAGACTCCAGAACCTGGAATCGAGCACGCAAGGTGGAAGACGCGTGCTGCCATGGGCCATGGCCGGTGCAAGGGCGTGGAGAAACTCCTGCGCGCTAAAGAATTCTCCTCAGTTCAACGAAACTCCCTCTCATAATTAACATCAGCCCAAACCTCCCCAATTTCCAAAATAACAAAGATCACGATCAGCTTCAACCGGATTGCTCTCAAATACTTCACTTTGAAGCTCTCCACGTTGAAAAAACCGCAAGCGCAGTCTCCAATCAAATGACCGTTCAACAAAAGAATCGCACAATCACAAAACCCTGATCCATGCAACAAATCGATCCGGAAACTGCAGCTCTGAACGAAATTCGACGCCGTAAATTAGCGCCCTCTGCTCAGCCCTCAACTGCTCTAACTCAAACTCAGCTAAACTCCATCATTGCAAAGACTGTACCGCAACTACGTAATCACACACCAATGCTCTCACACGCAGTGACGCACATCCGCGAGCTCTGGCGATGGCGGAGGAGAGAGAAAATTACGCAAGAAAACCCTCGATGAACACAGTCTCGAGGTTCTCCCACAAAGCAACTTATCTATGTCTGTCATAGATATTAGGCGGATAATGTACAGATATGGTACACTTGGATCAATTTTCAGAGTTTAAAGTTGATTAGGGCGCAACAATGGGGCACCTATGCGCAGTGATAGCAGACCGCGCAATAATAGGGCTCCCTACTCTAAGTGTTACCTCAATAAGTGTTACCTGGATAAGTGTTACCTGGATAAGTGTTACTTGGATAAGTGTTACCTGGATAAGTGTTACCTCGATAAGTGTTACATTGATAAGTGTTACCTTGATAAGTGTTATCTTAATAAGTGTTACCTTGATAAGTGTTATCTTAATAAGTGTTACCTTGATATGTGTTACCTGGATAAGTGTTACCTTGACAAGTGTTACCTTGATAAGTGTTACCTTGATAAGAGTTAAAACTCTATATGTGTTATGGAGATTTTGCTCCCTTAAAATTAAGACTAGTAAGTGTTATGTGTTAAGTGTTATGCAAGGTTGCGCTCTAGGCTAAGTTAATTCTACCTCGATAAGTGATAAGTTTATAAAAAAAGGCTTTTTGTAAGAGTCATCGCTTGGCGGGAGATAATTTTTAGATACAGCAATAGTTTCCAATCGCAAAATGATTCTAGATGTCATTGAAATGCTTCCATTTTAACAACACGGTAGTGAACACGAAGAAGATAGTGATCTTCATGAAAATAAGCCTCACTATACAGTAGAAGAGGTTGTAGGTTTTAAAGATGTAGATAGTGCTCTTCAAACTTTGAAGAATTTTTTGGAGTTTTTGGAGGAAAGACTTAATGACATCATGTTATTTATCAAGAATATTGAAGAATCGGAAAAGGAAATAATATCTTGGCGTGTAGCAAAAACTCGTCAAAGTACTATTAGTTCATTCTTTTTACGGGTTTAGATGAATAATGAATCAATATTTTGTAATTCCATCCATTTTTTCTATAAATGTTATGTATTTACCTTTTTAACTCTTTTAAGTGTTAAAAATCATCGACATCGCCCTTTATAGGTGTTATGTGTTACTAATGTCTAGATGTTACCTGAAAGCATGCTCCCGATCCCTAACACTTATCGAGGTCAGACTATACAGGATTAGTAGAATTGTGGTCTACCTCTAAAGGCAACTTATAAATTGTTTCTTTCCTTAGGTTTGGTTTTTTTTCGCAGCTTGTTGTAAGATTTCGCAATGACAAGGTGTAGTGGAAAGAAGATAAAAAGATGAAAGTTTGAAATTTTCAATTTCAAGTGGTTAAGGGTGGCTGGAACGCCCTGAAATTTACAGGTTGACGGCCCTTTCCAAGCCGCGATCTAGATGAGATAAGTGTTTACAAGCCCACACTAGGCCTATTCTGAACCCCTAAACCTGTAATCTGAATGAAGTCGAATGGAAGTTTAAGGACTAACGGGACGACCAAGTTCAGCAGTTTAGGATATTTTGAGTAGTGGTAAATTCTGAAAAAAAATATGAGAGACTCAGAAATAGGATTGAAAAAGGATTGAAAAAAAATGCAACAAGAAATATGCATTTATCAATTTTCTACCAAATTCCAAAGTGCAAAGTAACCTGTAACCCAAACCGATTACATGCACTAATGCAGAAATGAGGTACATCTATTTTTCACAATCTAGGAATTAGGCGTGATCGGTTTTGGGGAATCCACTTTTCGATTTGGGGGCAATGGGTGGTATTAGGACAAACAACCATAACCCAAACTCCATTCAATCAATCTTCAACCCCTCAAACACACACCCAAAACCGTCATAGCTGCAAAACCACCATTGCCTACACCACCACGCCACACTACACCTCCTAAAATCCACGAAATGCAATATAGTGTTGCAACAACGCGACCCCTCCACAAGAATCACGATCTCAATGCAAAACTCGCCACCAAACTGGAAATGCAGGCTCAAACCATCACGATGAAGAGCAAGTGAGGGTACGAAACGCGGGTTCCAATGGAGCAGGGTTTGTGAAACCCTCGCTCTCTCTCGGAGAGGATGCAAGCGTTGTCGTTGTTGCAGAATTTGGAGCTTCGCTAGGGTTTGAGGGAGGGAGCGATGGGGAGGGAGGAGCGCCTCGGGGTGATGGCCGTGTTGGTGTTGGTGTTGGTGGCGGTGGCGATTGCGGGAGCGGGGGCGGAGTCGAATGAGGATCGCGTGGCAGATCTGATGCATATGCAGGCGCAGGCGAAGGATGGAGTGATTCGGTTGGACGAGCACAACTTCCGGCGGTTCATGTCGACGTCGGAGCCGCGGCCGTACGCGCTGATTTTGTTTTTCGATGCGAGCCAGCTGCATAGTAATACGGAGCTGAGGTTGGTGGAGTTTCGGAAGGAGTTCGGGCTAGTGGCGACAGCGTATGGGAAGTATCATAAGGGGCAGGAGTCGGAGGGGAAGGTGTTCTTCTGCGATTTGGAATTCAAGCAAATGCAAGGGGTGTTTCAGCTGTTTAAGGTGCAGGCGTTGCCGCATGTGAGATTTGTGGCAGCGGGGAGCGGGGATCAGGATGCGAGCGAGGAGATGAACCAAGGGGAGTTTCCGCGGACGGCGGAGGGGGTGGCGAGTTTTGTCACGGCCAAGACGAAGCAGCAGTGCGGGCCGATCGAGCGGCCGCCGCCGCTGAGTAAGGGGCAGGTGTGGGCGCTGGCGACGTTAGTGCTGCTGGCGACCCCGTTCGCTGTGAGGATTGCGGCTGCACCGGACTCGCCTCTGCGGGAGCCGAGGATTTGGTGTTTCGGGGCATTGATGATCTACTTCTTCAGTGTCTCGGGAGGCATGCACAACATCATCCGCAAGATGCCGCTCTTCATGCAGGACCGGAACAACCCTGCGAAGCTGGTTTTCTTCTACCAGGGCTCGGGTATGCAGCTGGGAGCGGAGGGGTTTGTGGTGGGATTTTTGTACACCATTGTGGGATTGTTGTTAGGCTTTGTCACACATTTTGCCCCTCAAATTCGTTCCAAGATCGTGCAGCGGCTCGTGATGATCGTAGCGATTACTATTAGTTTCGTGGCTGTCAGGAAGGTGATTGCTCTCGATAACTGGAAAACAGGATACTGGATCCATGCTTTCTGGCCCTCGCGATGGACGTAGGTTTTTTTGTGCACAATTTTATAGCTAACACTGCTCTCTGCACTTTTAGACCATATCTCCGTTATTGAGGCTCTGTGCAGTTCTAGCACTTGTGCTCTTTATACAAGTTACCATGATTAATAGATTCACTCTCACCCTCCTTGACTTCCCATGAATCGCGTTTTGCTACTCCCAGAATTTCAGGTCATGGTAGTTGCTGGAAAGAATTACCTGTAGTATTATAATTTAGAAGTACGCATAGTCTGTATATATCTTTGTGAGCTCTCGTCTCGGTTAAACGATGACGATGAGATATGACGATATGACGATATGACGATTGGTCTCTAATAAGAAGTGGGTCTCTAGTGAGAAGTGGTTCAGTTTCCTGGTCTTAGTGTGGAGCTGCAAATTCTCTGGACTGATTGCAGACCACCTCCTCATTGTTCATCTATCTGAAACAGCTCCTGATGGGCAAACACGTAAAGGCTAGACTTGCCCTTGCAGTCCTGAAAGAGAAATTTGCCTTTCATGTCTCTCGAACATCAGCTCGAGTGCAGAATTCAAAGACGTTTGATTCAAGTGGCTTTCTGTAAAGACTGCCCAATTCATACACTGTTCGCTCCCTGCCTACTTTCTACTTGTGTCTTCAGTCCCAACGATTGAGATGCTCTCTCTTCTCCATCATCATGTCTACATTTCACAAAGCTGTTACACCTCCGATTGTCACATCTCTCTTCACATGGGTTCACATTGTCACCTCATCTAATCCATCAAAAATCTGCCAACTCCAAGGGTCTCAGTTTGATCAAGATTAGCAGAAACTAGTAGTCTACAATTAGGTACACTGTAGTGCCATCATCTTAGGAGATTTGTGACAGTATATTATAAGCTACAAGACACTGTGGCAGGGACCACGTGGCGGACGCCCTGCATGTCTCCCATCTGGGTGGCAGTCTAGAGAATTGGACTCCGACATGGGCCTCAACTCTGTGAAGAATCAACTCAGGTGGAACGTGTATGATAACTTTAGCTAGAGTGCTCTCTCAAACAGGAAAGGCAACTCAGACATCACCTCTAAGACGTTTCCTTTCTCTTACGAGCACAACAAGTTTGCATCAGTTTGATATCTGGGTTGCTTGAGCTAATTACTTGGGTAAGTGATGTGGTGTTGGTGGAGAGAGCATGTTTGTGATTGTAGGAGTGGTGTGAGGGAGTGACTCTGTTTTTTGCACTTGGGTCTTTTGTATTGGAAGTAGTTTCTGGAGATCGTGTCCATGTAGGTTGGTTTCATGTTGATTTTCGTGAGTTTGTTGTGGTGAGCGATCATCTGGAGAGGAGGTGTGGTTTGGGAGAGATTTGGAGTGGTGGGGGTAATCTTATTGTTTAGAGCAATTTGGGACCAGGGTGGAGGGTTTTTCTTTGGTCTGCTTATTGGTGTCATGGCCGCTGTTGGCTATCGGACCCTAACTGCTCGTTTCTCAGTTGAGAGCTTGTTTTGGTGGGCGTGACAGAGAACCCATTTGTTTTCGACGTGACGCCAGCAGTGTGTTGAGTTTGGAGGAATCTGCGCCGCCATGGAGGGCGCGTCCAAGCTGGAGAGAGTGGTGTCTGATACAGAGCGCAGTATTCACGAGAAGAAGGATGTCGTGATGCAGAAGATCGAACGGGAGAATGAAAATCTCGAGGTGCCCGACAGTGCGAAGCCGGGCGGAGGCCTGCCACCCACGGAGGCCCTGAAACGTTTCTTTGACCGTATTCCTTTAGTCTCAGTTCCGGGGATTGGCAACTCAGAAGGTGAGCTCCAGTTTCGCCTACCATTAAATCCCTTTTTAAGAAACAGGGGTTCGTCTGTCATTATTGTTGCTGGGTTTTGACGATCAGATTCTCGTGACCTAGATCATCTGAAACCCGATGCAGAAACCCTAGGATGTCACTATTTGATTAGCGCGACTCATTTGGTACTGAATGCGAGGATGGGGTCTCTCATATTTGGTATAAGAGACCAGTTTTTCTGCGTAAACACTGACAACATTCTCTTGCTACTGGCAGTGTTGGAGCTGAACATGACGGACACTATAAGTGCTGCTATTGAGAAACTATACGTCCAGAAAGTGCTTGGTGCTCCTGTCCGGGATCCACACAGAAGTAACCATGTGTCATCGGGAGATGAATATGTGGGTCTCCTTGATTTTGCCAGCCTTGTTCTTTGGGTTCTTCAGGTATTGTGCAGCCTGAACCTCAAATCTCCATAGTTCCTTTCCATTGTGAGAAGGTCATGATCATATGCTCTTCATAGATTTGTTCTCTGAGCTGTAGAATTAAACCTTACAACGTTGTTGCAGGAATTTGAGGTAGCAGAAGCCGATGCAAAAATTTCCGGTATGGTGTTGAGCCCCACTGATGCACCACAGAATGCTACCGCTTCGGTGGAAGCACGAAACCCAAATAAAGCGGAGGAGCATGTAGCACAGGCGCAAGAGCAACTAGCAAGGGCGGCGGAGGGGCAATCAGTGCAGTCACGAGAAAGCCCAGGCACGTCTCAAAGAGAACTACACAGCCGTGAAGGCTTCTTTGGCCTTTTAGATAAACTTGACAACGTGAATTCTACACCGGTAATCACCTCATTTGTCTTCCACATAGCTCGTTGTGTTTTTAATATCTTCGCGTTATGATCATTTTAGATTGTCCATGTGTAATGCTACTGCCTGGTGTGCAGGTGAGTGCTATGGCAAGATCCTTTCGGTGGGGGCCGTTTTTGCCAGTCCGCCCGGAAGACACCCTACTTCATGTCTTGCTTCTACTGTCCAAACATCGGCTGAAAGCTGTCCCAGTTGTAGATAGTGAGACCTCTAAGAGCGTCAGAGGCTTCATCACCCAGGTATAACCCAGTTTCCTTGCATGAAACTCTTGTTCCAAAAATCTAAGATTGGATGTACAAACTGATGTTTAAATCCCTGAAGTCTCCCCAATTGTGACACAGTATTTCTTTATGTGCCTCCATAGTGGTTCTGTGAGATTTAGAATTACGTGCGAAGACATTTAACTCTCGGGGTAGTTATTTTGCGATCATTCTCGTTGTCATGGCATTGCAATGAATTAGGCACTAAGGTTGTGAAACAGCTAATTATATAATCTCGATTGCTTTAGCTTTTGCTGCTGCACTAAGGTGGACATATGACTCAATAGCGTCTTGTTGGGTGCATGCACAGGACGTCGCAATACAATTGTTACTTCAGTGTGAGGGCCTGCACTGGTTCGAGGCCATTGCCGCGAGCAAACTTAGCAATGCAGGGTAAGATTCTTTTGTTTTCTTCCGAAATCCATCCTGCACTATTACTTGCCAGATCATTACGTCGATATTGTTAGTAATGTTAGGTTTTTGTGATCTTGATATCAAGTATCAAAGGCAGGAACTGTGATCGGCTTTGTCCATTTACGATTCTCCAACCTAGCGGACAGAACCTAAAGGAGACTAGTATCCTGATCGAGTACTCTGGCTCATTTTCAGGTTCGAAACGGACCAAAATGCGGGACAAATGGTTTCGGTTTACGGTGACGACCCTCTCATGACAGCAGTGCGTGCCATGTGGAAGTACCGAATCAGTGGTGTGCCTATCCTCGATCGGTCTTCCAAGAGCCTCATTGGAAATATACGCTACTGCGACTTACGAGTATTATTGGACCAGCCACATGTATTTCTTCGCCGCAAGTTAGTTTCCCAACTTCCTGTTCTCAAAACCAACTCCTTTCTTACCAAATCGTATATCCTGTCATTCATCGCCACATTAACATCCTCACATCGAAAGAGCACTTATTGTGACAACCACTATACTAGTCCGAATCTCATCTTCTCTGTCAATCAGTACACTGGGTACTAGAGCAGTGAAACTGATACTTGATGCCTTGGCAGGGAAATGAGTATTCTGGATTTCATGAGGGTAGGAGATGGCGATGGGAAGCAAATCCAGGGATCTCCACGACAGGAAGATTTTGGCGCTGCCGTATCTGCTGCTACACTCAGTCTGGCCAAGGTTCAGATACCAGCAATGCAGGATCCTGTGACTTTCAGCTCAAGTGAGACCATGAAGCAAGCAATGCAGAAACTTTTCAGAGCTCGCAGTGACAGGGGCTACATATTGGATAACGAAGGCCGTGTGAAGGGCATCGTCACGTTGCGTGACATTCTGATGCAATTCTCTCCTCCTCTTGCAGCACAACCCCCCATGGGTGGATTTTTTGACAGTGCCCTCGAACAGACGGGTGCATTCATGGGTCCCGGATCCGTTGTCACGCTTCACCAGAGCTAGCTGATGGACAAACCCGAGTGTAAATAATTTCCTAATGTAGATGGAATAGAGTCCAGGTATTCACAAAGGAAATCATACATCCAGGTAAAAAAAACCTCTGGACGTCCTAACCTATCCAAGTTCTGTTTGTGGGTTGTGCGACGGCTCTCTAGGATATAGTCGATTATCACATTATATTCATGATTAAAAGACAGCAGAGAGATTCATCTCTGCGAAATTGGGCTTTGGAGAGTAGGTTGTTCTCAAGTGAGTCATCATTTTATACGAATTTATGAAGGTACTCTCTGTTGCCTGCTAGTATAAGTATTTCACCGTTTCTTCGTCTCTCATCCAAACGTAAGATTCCGACACGCTATGCTCCCTCTGTGCCCTTTGTGATAGCCACGTGGCATTGGGGATGCATCTCAGATGGTAGAGCGCTCGCTTAGCATGCGAGAGGTACGGGGATTGATACCCCGCATCTTCAGAAGATTCGTGCTTAATTAACGGTTTCAAAACTCTTTCGAAAGAATACAGTGAAACCATTTTGCGTCTTGGCTTTTTCCTGCGTAACGCAAAGAAATTTCCACATTTCTACAATAGTCATTTCTGAAAACCAGTCCTCTTGATGGAGAGACAAGCTTGCTCATGGCATGCCAAACTTTGGAATGAGGCTATGACATGAGCGGTGAGCCAGCAGCCTATGAGTCACAAGTGCTCGTCGCTCATAGCTCATGGAATTTATGTAATAATAGGTTTTTTTTTTTTTTTTCTAATGGATGACATTTGAAGGAATATTTTGAACGGATGGTAAAAATATACTAAAAAAGTAACTCATCCGCTCATGCTTCATGAATAAATTATTCACCACTAATCTTAAGGTGGAGGCATCTATAGCCGACCAGGTACCCATAACTAATCAAGAGACTTCTCCATTTCCGACCTCCATTTCCAACCACTTACTATTCAAAATCTTGGGAGATCTAGAAGAAAGTATCAAGCATGATTGGTAGAAAGGGAATCAAAGGGAATCATACGGGAATACTTTGGTAGTAGCACAATGATCAAGTTTTGGTGTCATGGTGGTCGGTTTTAGGTGGGCCTACATATCGGTCATATGTATTATAAAAAGAATGTCTTTCAAAATTCATAGTAAATTAAATATTGAAGTAAACATGACATTTGAAGTTGCATTCCTCCTTAAACCTATTTCCCTTTCAAGGAAAAATCTCCCTCAACTTATACACCTCCAATCTTAGTGGCAAATCTCTTAACTGGTCGGTCATAGGTGCCTCCACCTTATAGCATTTCCACAAACCTTGAAAGAGTGGAAATGGTGGGTAAGTTTGTTATTAAGAGGGGATGTAGTTTTCAAGAAACCTACAAATTTTCAAAGGGAAGAATATTCCAAAAGTAGGAATGCCATTTATATTAAATTGGTCAATCCTACTTATATTGGCAGCCACACTAAGCAAATAAAAGAGAGAAAATGAGCTGATACCACAATATTTGAGTGGCCAATATAATCAAAATTGGCCAATTTGATGAATATGGCATTTACGTTTCTTGAAAACCACAACCTACAATGGAGCAAGTTGATGCCGGCTACACTAACAAGTTGGAGAGAAGCTAGGCATAGAGAGGTGAGATACATTTTTGAAATGATCAGCAAGCGAGCGCCTAACGGATGCAGCCAAGGGAGCCAGAGTGAGAAGTGGATTTGCAATGATGAAGGCGAAAGGGCAGATAATGGGCAACCTGGAGCCGGGTAGCAAAGGTGTAGGAGCTGGCCCAGCCCAATGAAGATGTGATCTAGCCAGGCAGATGTGACCACTCCCCTAAAAAAAATCATTGAGAAGCATACAATAGTACTTGACAATGTGCTACTGTCATATCATTTGGTGGAATGGGGTCAGCATTCCAACGTGGTGCCCATGCAATGATGCTTCTGCACCCTTCTTGTTCTTGATGACTGTTTCAGAACGTCCACTTCCACTAACACCGAAATGAAACCAGGACGATGTCCTCCTAATACTCAAGTGGTACTTCTATCACACCCGGGTGTTAAATTATAATACTGCAAACTTGGAAACTAACCTGTTCAGGCTCCTCCTGGAGCAGGCTCTGCACAGTGCACATGTTATGAACCTCTGCTCCCACATGAGTCGCATTCCAGCTTCACTCATGTTGCTGAAGGAGTCCTCCGAGGGAGAGAGAGAGAGAGAGAAAGAGAGCTGCTTGCACCACTGCTTGGACATGGCCAGGCTTAGCTTCCCAAGCTGAACAGCCAAGTAGAGCTAGATCAGTGACCATTAGAGTTTGTTTTATGGTCTTTGACGTAGTACCATCCAAGTCTTGTGATCCTTTCTTTGAGTATATCATTTTGTCAAGAAGGGTTTTTCTTTCTTTTTTGGCTGGCCGTATTGTAGTTTTTTTTTGGTTTGTTGGAAGGTGAAAGTACCGCTTTTGCTTCTTTTTTTGCTATTTAGAGTCGAGATGGGTTTCCAAGGAAATTTGATGTCTTGGCCGATGATTATCAAACTTTAAACCAGCTACTTTTGATGGCTGCGGCCAGATGATTAAGTACAGTTTCGCAATGAGGCCTGCTCGGATTTCAGTCTTGGAAGACGAAGTCTAACTCTATTTTATGAGGTGGGGCGTGAATCAAGAGTCTATGCCTGAAGAGTCTTTCAAACTATTTATTTACTTAGCTCGGTGAGGGAGGTTGGAGGTTTGCCTGTGATGGAAAAAATATGTATCATATCATACTGAATCCAGTTGTGGAGTAAGATGGACATCAAATCTTCTCTCTGAGGCAACCATTTCTTCTGCTTCCACCCTGCTTGATTGGTTCTGCGGTTATTTAAATTACCACGTGCTTGCCTTAAGATGGATATTGCAAAATGCACCTCGAATTTTTTTGAGTTTCAAAGACTGAGATGACCTTGGCAGGTATGTGCTGCAGAACTTTTGCCGAAACCATCGCTGGTTTGAATAGTTCATCACGGACCTGCCTGAGCTGCACGCCTTTCCCATGCTTAATTCCACTTACAGACATTCAGCAGACGCTTGTGGTTAAAGTTTTGTTCCATCATATTGTAACGATGTCCTGAATCAACCCTAATAGGAATGCACAGTACATGTACTGTACAGCAGATTGGAAGTGCCTGTAAAAATACTTGTGGCTTTGTAGGGCTTAGCCAGAGAAACTAACTCTGCCAGCATTGGTCACGCCTGAGTGTGTGTGTGTATGCAGTTCGTAAGTGAATTAAGCGAGTGTAATCGGGCTGATTGGGGAACTCTCTGAGATGTCAAGTTCAACATTCTCTGATTGGAATGGGTCGTCAACTGGAAAGATTTGAGATTTCAGGTCCACAGGCGTAGATTGGGAGCCTGACTAAAAATCTTTCATCTAAGTCGATTAAAGGAGAGACGCTCGGAAGGCTTTGACCAAATGTGTTGGTGCTTTAACCCCTCAATTAGGACAATGGTGCATGGACAGATTTCGAAGATGTTGGTGATATTAACAATGTCAATCTTGCGTGGAGAATTGTAATATGATACCTCAATGGGAATATAATTATTTTTCACCAAAATATTGGGGGGAAAGTTGTAGTGTCTGAAGGACCTCTGAGTGCTTAGTTGGTTATTTGGACAACTACATCAACCCTTCTATTATCTCTAGAATTTTGTGTTTAAGTAACTACTATAATTTAGCTTGAGATTGTTCCCAAAATTTCTTTCATAGAAAATAATCCATTCATTGACAAAAGATTTCAATTTCGAGGCTAGCTGGTCATGAGGCGCACACTTGTCTTTGGAAATACTCCAATTGGCCAAAAACCAAGGACAAGTCACCAAGTCAAAGCACCAAAGTGGCAGCATCGGAATTGGCTTACTCCATTGGAGGGTAAACCAATATTGTTTTGACAATGCCACACAAAACTTGCCACACAACACACTGACCGCATACCTCTCTTAGCTAAGAAGTAAAAGATAACATTCAAACAAACCTCCTATTATGCATTGAGCTCTCATTGTTTTTGAATTGCCTGAGGCCCAATGTTTCGTAAGTCCTTAGACCCTAAACCCAAAACCCTACTCCTGTAGACCTGGAGTTGCCAATGTCATTTGCATAGCAGACATGCAAAAATCTATTCAATTAAAGGTCATAAATTTGTGTTCTACTTGGTGGAACAAAAGGACCAAAAGCAGGTCCATCAAAAGGCAAGTGAACTTGTAATTCATCACCAGGGGAACTTGTACATTAGAGTATTCTAATGTTACAGATTGTGCAAACGTGGATAGCATCAAGTTTCTTAACCTGGGGTCTTCATGAAAGGACCATGCGCAAAGCTGGCTTCATGAAACTCACAGCTTTTAGACGTTCAAAATCTGGATCCCATAGCACATATCCTTCCTTGTGCTGCCAAGCAGTCGATGTCTTATTCAATTCGTATAAAAAAAATGCGACAACCTCTCCACTTCTGCTAGGAGCTTCCTAGGAAGGGAATGAGACCTTCAGGAATGCAGAAGCATAGTGCTTCCATCTATCAAAGAAAAGATGGTGCAACAAAAGGTTCTAATCTGATACTGACTGCGGTGGAGAGCTGTGTTCATACAACATACAACGAAAAGGTTCTAATCTGATACTGACTGCGGTAGAGAGCAGTGTTCATAAAACATACAACGAAAAGGTTCTAATCTGATACTGACTGCGGTAGAGAGCAGTGTTCATAAAACATACAACGAAAAGGTTCTAATCTGATACTGACTGCGGTAGAGAGCAGTGTTCATACAACATACAACGAAAAGGTTCTAATCTGATACTGACTGCGGTAGAGAGCAGTGTTCATAAAACATACAACGAAAAGGTTCTAATCTGATACTGACTGCGGTAGAGAGCAGTGTTCATACAACATACAACGAAAAGGTTCTAATCTGATACTGACTGCGGTAGAGAGCAGTGTTCATACAACATACAACGAAAAGGTTCTAATCTGATACTGACTGCGGTAGAGAGCAGTGTTCATAAAACATACAACGAAAAGGTTCTAATCTGATACTGACTGCGGTAGAGAGCAGTGTTCATAAAACATACAACGAAAAGGTTCTAATCTGATACTGACTGCGGTAGAGAGCAGTGTTCATAAAACATACAACGAAAAGGTTCTAATCTGATACTGACTGCGGTGGAGAGCAGTGTTCATAAAACATACAACGAAAAGGATGAATTTTTAAAAAGAATCCTGCGCTGATACCTACGCCAGCTTGAGACAAACACTAACTTACTGTTCTAAAGCATCGATAGCAAAATGTGAGTACATATCAACTGCTTGATTTGCACTCCAGCAGATTCTGACTCTGCCGCACTAACCACTCTGCCGCACAAACCGCTCTGCCGCACAAACCGCTCTGCCAAATTAACAAAGAGGGATTTACGGCCGGCGACCATGCTGGAGATTAGACCCAAAAACTCTTGCTCCGTGAGCAAGTGTCTTATCCATTAGGCCACACGGTTATCTATCACTGGAAGTAGGAGCTCGGAAGATTGTACCCGACACGATCAAATACGCAACATTCGAATCTGGAGTCGGCCGCGCGCCACGGATCTCATTTTGATATCTGAGGATACTCGGCTCGCCAGCCATACCTCAAACCCTCCAGACCACGCCTTTGAACCACGAAAGAGTCAACTTTTTTCGAACATCATCTATACTCATCAACTCTCCTCATGTTTAACATCTACTACATTGCCATATTTCGCACTGCCCTTACACAACAAATTCCAGCAACGGAGCCGGTCAAAAAAACAATGACAATGACACCTTACAAAAGCCAGTGTGCAATCTCAGCGTGAGAGCATTATTGTGAAGACAAACGACAGTTTTGTTCGTTTCGGGAGCCAGGAGTGTGCAGCTACAATGACAATGACAATGACACCTTACAAAAGCAATATTTGCACGGAAATACTGATCAAAATAGCAAAACATCTGTCCGACCAACCGGATTCGAACCAGTGACCTAAGGATGTCTGCGAACTCTACAGTCCTCCGCTCTACCAACTGAGCTATGGTCGGTGACCTGAGAGGTGATCGGGGGTCGCCCCCTCCAGCAACGGAGAGGCAATGTTCACAGTGGGATTTGAACCCACGCCCTTTCGGACCAGAACCTTAATCTGGCGCCTTAGACCAACTCGGCCATATGAACACGTTAGCCGATCACCTGGAAGATGTCTAGAAGGTGCTCGTCAACAATATACCTTTCAATGCAACCCAACTCCAACACTCTCACGGAGTCTAGAAATCAGTACAGTCGAGGTTAGTGAATTCATACCTCTTGAATTGTCTCCTTGTAGACAGTCTCCACTCCTCCACAGTCACTGTAGGGCTCAACCAGCTACACCCACTTGCTCGTCGCCCGACCTCGTACACTGAATTAATCCAGAACCGGACGTAGCCGTGTGCTGGCCCCTCATGCATTTCATCTCATCAAATTTCACCCAACTGCACTGCACGCTACACGCTTCGTAGGCGGATAATCTACACGTACAAACAGTTCCCGGAGCTCTCTATATCACGTCCACCCCTCTAGGCATCATTTCAGCATGCTTCCACTTCGCGAGTGATAGTGTCACAAGATCTTCATCAAACAGCTCCATAATCTGCTCGTTTGGCACATCGAGCCTTGCTCTTATCATAGCTCCTGTAGTGCTAGGCACACCCAGTGATGCTAGCCACATCCAGAGAAGCCATTCATCAGACTTAATCATGCTCATGCGATGCATGATAATATCAGACGTTGCAAATAAATAACTAAGCAATACTACGAACAACAGTTGCACGAGATGTCACCCATTCAGTCAAAATCACAGTAATGTTGATTATTACGATTCCTCAATTCCTTCAGTGCTCTGGAACCGATAACACCTAAAAGCGACCAACAGCAGTAAAGATATGAACAGAGCTTGAGCTTAAAACCTTTCTATAAAATATCCTGCAAAGATATACCCCCCTTTCTGAATCCTGATTGTTTTCCTGCAGCGAAAAGAATGCCACCGACAACTACTGTCACCTAATCTTAGTAATGTAGTCAGGAAGCTAACCTCCTTTCAGATGGGGGCCAAATTCCACTGCTGGAGGGGCTGTCGACAACCTACCACCGTGCGTGTCATATGGATGCCTGCCCTGGCAAAACGCTCAATTACCATAATAATGATCAGTACAAAAAAGTGGCAACTGATATTTGCCGTTGAAATAATCACAGAAAAGAAATCGCAAAACATTAGGCAAAGGAGTAATACTCACGCGCACATAACAAGGATTAGGTGGCTGTTGACATCCAGAACACTAAAACAAATATGGGCATCCACTAGGATCCCAAAACATCAATGGAACCTCCAATGAACAAAGTGGCTGCAGCACATCGAACCAGCAGATCGTAATTCTTAGGACCCTCAAACCCTAGTTCCACATCTTCAACACAAAACCCACAAACCCTAAAACTTAATTCAGAACCACAAAAACAGAGAAAACTTACCTGTCAGTGCGAGGTGCCGGCTGAGTGTTGATCTGCAACTCCACCATCCCCACTATCAAGAACATGAACATGACTCTGTTCTAGCAAACTGCACCAAGACAAACACATTGCAAAAAATGTACACAATCTAAAGGGTTAAGAAGCAGTGCCACATGAGCTCGGCACGACATGAGAACTCAGTTGGATGCTCTGAACATCTTATTTGTAATTAGGTTCGTGAACAAGTAGCCATACCTCTAAAACTGATTTTAAGATCACCGAAAACAACACACAAAGTAGCTCTACAAACATGGAATACATATCTCAGTGCGTCAAGAAAGACACCGAGTTCACCAGCCTCACCCAAATCTGATGTCATCGGTCGCTCTTGAGCCCATGCTAGAGGATTGCAATCCCTTTCTTGCTACCCTTTGATGAAGCATGCAACCCAAAGATTCTACCGCCATACTTGCACATCTTAAGTCATCTTGGAGACCCCACATGATTAGAGTTTAGGGTCCAAGACGAAACGAGCAACACAAAAACTATTGTAACAACCAACAAGAACAGGACCAGAAGCAAGAAGAGTCGGATAGGAAACTGGCGGAAACAGCAAACAAAAGAGAGGGCAAAGCAAGTGCCAAGAAGAGAATGCAGGAGTCCGGCACACACCTGACGATGTATCTCATCACGTGCAGTCAAGCTCACTTTCATGTACACATGCCCTACATGGGTTAAGGTATCCTCCCTTCACAAATCCATATCCAGACCATCGCTGAATGTAAAACCACCATTGTCTACCCCTGGCAGATATTAAGTCAAAAAAAACAAAGGTAATACCGGCTTTAGATGCAGTGATGGTTTTGGGCATGGTATGCCTTATCCACTTTCTGAGCAGGAGGAGTCTATGGGCGATGGATTTTTCTAGTGATTATTTTCTCCTTGGGCTGCAGATCATTCTGCAATTACAAAATCCGAACGTGAACTCGGAAGTTGGCAGCCAATTCTTTCCAAGGGAGGATATGTGAACTGATTTCGCTGTTCTTGTGAAGTGGTGGGAGTCCTGGTGATGAATTCTCTGCAGGGTTGAGTAGTTTGGAGTGGCAACTTGGGTCGGGTAGATGAGTGTTGGAGAGCAACATCCTTGTGCTGAAATATCATATCAGTTCTAGGGTTGGAAGATGAGTGGAGTTAGTTTGTGAATCGGTGGGGGTTTTAGAGAAAGGGTTTTTGAGTTCAGGGGTTTAGTGTAGGATGTGGGTTTAGTTCGTGTGCGAATTCGCGTGCAAGATGTTGCTTGAAGGGGTTACCACGGTGAGGAGTTGTGCAGGGTCTGTGTTTCGTCAACCCAGCTGTAGCTCCGACAGCTTGAGCAGAGGGGCTGAGAGTTTGCAGCAGAGTGGGTTTCTGGGTACCGCTTTGTTGCGTAAAGAGGATGGCGCAGGGCAGAGGAGGCAGGTTACGAGAGGACTGATGGTGCGGGCGCTCAAAGAGGCCAAGCCTCCAGTGTTCATTCTGAATAAGCCGGAACGGAAGCCTGTGGCGGAAGAGAGGAAGCCTCTGTTATCTCTTGAGGATTATGATTTCGACAACCTTGTTGTGGACCCCAACCACCGCAGTGGTAATCATTCTCTCCGCTCGCTTGCT
Source organism: Ceratodon purpureus (assembly GCA_014871385.1). NCBI lineage: Eukaryota > Viridiplantae > Streptophyta > Bryopsida > Pseudoditrichales > Ditrichaceae > Ceratodon > Ceratodon purpureus. The sequence goes on along the minus strand of CM026421.1, from coordinate 13,427,556 downwards.
TTGTATGTTCTTAGTTCCACACTACTTTTGCACCTGTATGCGGCGCAAAATTTCATGGTTTCGATGCCCCGGGGATGTAATCAAACCCTGTTTTCAAGCTTCCTCAAGGGAGTGTTTTAGTCTGTAATGTGCTTGAACTTCGTGTATTCCTACTGGAATGTATGTTAGGTTGCTCACATATCCGGTTTAGAAATTAGTTCATGTTGTCTTGATGGTATGTCGTTCGAGTTGTTCATGTGCTGATATCATCACTTCGTGGGAGTAGGTTACGTTGCGTTGGTGGGGAGACCGAATGCAGGAAAGAGCACACTATTAAATCAAATAATAGGCCAAAAATTATCTATTGTGACCAACAAACCGCAAACCACTCGGCATCGCATTCTCGGGATCTGCTCGGGTCCTGATTTTCAGGTTCAATTGGCTCCCCCTTGTCACCAGTCATGTAACAAGCTGTAAGCAATACTTGTATAATTTTCTGACTTTCTTAGTTCTGAAAATGGTATTGACTCCAGAGTCGTCAAATTGGAATGGTAAATTGAGTGAGCTGAAGTCCTTGTCTTTGGTTTTGAATGTTGCTTGACACATTTCACATCCTTCATTTATTGAGACAAACAGAGTCTTAAGTTTTTGGGTTCGTCATGACTGAAGAAAAGTACTATAACATATATTTACTAACTATATGTGTCTGGTTACTGGGCTGGGCTATAACAGATGGTGTTATATGATACACCGGGAGTCATTCCGAAGCAGATTCGGAAATTGGACGAAATGATGATGCGAAATGTACGCACAGCAACTCTTAATGCAGATTGTGTTCTGGTCGTGGTGGATGCTTGCCAGCAACCTGAGGAGGTACTTCAGCCTCTCCATACTTGAAATCATTGAATTCCTCTTATATGGTCCTTTGTAGCTGCCGATTGGTCACGAATAAATAGTTTTTAGTACCATCATCTTTAGCAAATAATTTTGGAATGAATGTCAGATTGCATTACATATGAAGTTGGGGTGTTTCTTTAGGTTCAATTCTTTTCAAATACGTTCTTCTTTGTTGTAGAGCATGTACATGTTTTAAAGATTTTTTTCCTTTCATTCAAAGAGTCTCTGCTCCCAGTCTAGTTGCAGTTCTCAATATCGCAGTCGGCATTATCAATCACTTAGTATATATTATACTTTTTCTTTGAACTTTTGATGAGCGGTAATGACAAGTGAAAAGATGTGGTTGGTTGTGACGTAGTAATTAACCGGTTAGTCCATTTAAACCTTTTTGGCTTTTGGTTGTTGTGGCAGGTGATGAGCATGTTGACTGACGGAGAGACTCTAGTTACGGATAGTAGACCTACTCTGTTGGTCTTGAACAAGAGAGATCTTTTAAAGCCCGGTGAAATTGCTAAAAAGAAAGAGGTACAGAGACATTTACATTGTGCAATCACCGTTTGCTCTTTTTGAACTGAGTCTTGAAGTAAGAATTGAAATCGCATTGTTGACCCTTTTGCGTGTTTCAGTTTTAACTCGCATGGATATGCACACATGTTCAAATTCAAAGTACCTTCAGTTATATAAAGTTTTTTCGTTTTTTTTTAAGGATGAAGGACTAATCATTGACAGAAACCTATTGAGTATTTCCTTTCTTCTTTTGAAATATCTAATGGAAGGTGATTGATCGTGTCGAAATGACTTATTCACGTATGTTTTGTGGAGATATTTACTGATATTCATTTGACATGTTAGTTTCATCTACTAGAGTTAGCATTGAGAGTTTGCGTGGATGAGATATGCAGTGGTTCGAGCAGAATGGCGGTGCAACGGAGGTGATAGCAGTCAGTGCAAAGCGAGGAGATGGTGTAGATCAGGTCAAAGAATGGCTCTTAGGTCGACTGCCTTATGGCCCTGCTTATTATCCTAAAGTATGTCATTACCATCGTACCTTACATCATGATATGAATTTTTGATGTCGATGCAGTTTCAATTCTAGTATGATTTTACTATGCGTGGAGAGTTCTATCTCTTAGGAAGTGACATATAGTTAATTTTTTTCATTTTTGAGGGGTTTTACTTGCATGTCAAGTATTGGTGCCCACCTTTTAGAGGTCGTGTTTTCAGTGATCAACCTTTTTAGTTATTTATTTTGGTTCCACAAAACGTCCACAAAATGACTTAGTTACGTTTCAGCAATCTAATATCTTGATTGATTCTGCAGGATATTGTTAGTGAACACCCCGAGCGATTTTTTGTTGCAGAGATCTTGAGAGAGAAGATCTTCATACAATATAGGCAAGAGATACCTTATGTTTGTCAGGTAAGTTAATTCGGAGCTAAAGAGTTTTGGCGATAATTTTTGTCGGAATCGGTCGATGATTCTAGCTGATGTGTTCAGTATCTTAAGAGTCATGATGGGGCGTTTGCGTAGTTATTTCTCGATCCTATGTCACTAATCCGGTCTTGCATGTACACTGATGAATCCGTTCTTTTTATGGCAGGTGAACGTGGTGAATTACATGGAAAGAAGAGTTCATAAGGACTACATTCAGCTAGAAATTGTCGTTGAAAAAGAGGGGCAGAAAGGAATTTTATTGGGCAAGGTATGTCGATTTGCCTTCCAGAGCTGGAGAGTGTCTGTTCCTCTTTGATATTCCTAGTGATTCCTTTTGGTTTGTGAGCGGGGTTTATCAGATAACTTCCTATATGGATGTGACGCCCATTCTATATTCGGAAATTTACGTCCATTTGTATGTGACGAAGATTTATCCATTTACTTCCTAGTGGTTATTTATCATGTTATGGAAGCTCATTTTCATTCTGGAATTGGACGTGATAGTTTCTTGTGCGTTGTATTGAAACAGGGAGGTCAAGCCTTGAAAATGCTTGCTACTGCTGCAAGGTTGGATATTGAAGATTTTATTGGGAAGGAAGTGTTCGTGGAGGTATGCCAAACAAGAACTTAACATTTCATGATCAGTTTTTTATTCATTTCTTCTTGACCCCCACTGAGACTACCTGTTGCTAGACCCGTTATTGACGTCAGTAGCATGAATGTTTTGTAATAGTAAGCAGTCGTGTACTGGAATTCTTTCATGAAGGGTTTACGCTGAACAATGTGAGTACCGTAAAAGTCATTGAATTCTCTTACTCACGGAAAGTTGTTGTATGTGATGCCCGAAAATCTTAGGCCTAGACATACAACGGCTTCACACCAAGAAAAGTTAACTTCATACTGACTCAGATGTGTGGGGATGTATTTTTTAGATTAAAGTTAAGGTGAAGGAAGATTGGCGCGAAAATGAGGAACTGCTTGATCATTATGGATACAGCGGCAAATTGAGCCCTCAGTGAGACGATTCAGTATAACTAGGCGATAATTATCAGCTCGTTACATTTTAGTTGAAGTGTAATTTTACATGAGATAATTTCTTACATGCACCTTCTCCTATTTTCTGTGTCCAGTGTTCAGTTACCAGTTCCATGTTCGCTATGTTTGCCATGAACAATTTACCGACTTGAGTTATGAAATGCATGTCGCTCCTTTATCGCTCTACCAGACCTCAACAATTGCCTGTGGAGCTCTTCTCTTTGGGCTGGGATTTTCCCTTGAGGTTGTAGCAGATGCCCCAGACTTGGTGATCGCTTCCTTCTTTTAGTGGTCACTGGAATAATAGGCAAGGCGCTGGGTCTATCTTCTTTTCTCCTTCGAAAAACGGTGTTGATAAAAGAAAAAAAGAGAGTACATCAGTCCGCATTGGGTGTACCTTTGTCCCTCCAATATTTCCATCCTAGTTATCGAATCGATGTACTGTACGGAAGGGGTTGGTGAGAGTAGTGCGGTGTTGTCCTTGGCGTCCTTATATTTTTCTGATTCTATCACTGCGACCATTGCGACGTCGACACGAAGATAAACCCAGAGCCCAGATATGCAACGGAACATATACATTCCATATAGGTTTTCTTTTTTGGCACAACGAAACAGAACATCTGATTGCAGAGAGAGACTATATACAATATATGTCAAGGCAGCGGAGCACGCATATGCTGATTCTTGAAGCGTGGCCGGCGTGGGCAATCTAGAGCTCCTGCGTGGAATGCAAACATCTCGATTCATTTGTGAACAGACAGAAAGCTGCATTGGGTATCGTCCATTCTTGCAAATGACTCTGCAGCCCTTCAAAAGGCGACTAAATAAAGAATTTGTACAGTACCATTTGTCCTTGAAGGGACAATCTCCTCCGCCGTGAGAACCCATTTCAATTTCCCTCCCACGCAGCACAGATGAAGAAAAAACATCATTCTAGATCAATACCATGCTTTTTTTTTTTTTTTTGAAACAAACAAAGGGAAGCCCTTTATTGCCAGAAAAGAGCACAAATACAACCCAACCCCGCCAGTTACGGCGAGGCCGGGGGAAACAAAGCAAATCACTCCTCACTTCTCAGAACTAATCTAGGACTGGCTAAGTTCCAGGTCGGCTGGTTATCAGCCCAACACGCAAAGACATTTCGCCAGCACCAGAGACTCTTGAACTGTTCCAGCAGCTTACGCTGCTTTTCTTCGTTCTCCCCGGCATTCTTGATACCAGTCTGCGTTTTCTCCCATGCAATCCTACCGTACTCAATAAGCCCTAACCAGATTTTGCACCGAGACTTCTCAAGGGGCCAAATCCTGCCTTCGAAGGAAGCATCATTCCGGGCCCGCCAGATCATCCATGTCACCGTCCCGCGCAATAAGAGCCAAATCCGACTCACTTGCTTGATCAATACCATGCTTTGATTGAGGTCGCTCAGAGTCTTTCATAAAATTATGGACTCACACAAATTCTAGGGCTAGCTATCCGGTCCTGGTTACATGCAGTTTTGTTCATAAAACTTGTAGCTAATCGGATATCACCGTGAGTAGATTTGTCAAACGATTCAAAGTAGAAACGGGAAATTTACTTGCTTGAAAACAGGTACTAATTGTAATTTTTTGTATCAACAAATAATGATACTAAGATTTCTATATTGTTATAAAGTGTCTTGATGAATCAACCAACATCTTATAATTGACATTTAGTGTTGGTAACAATTCTAGAATAATTCACAGTCAATATTGAATTAGGCATTACGATTCGGTGACACCAATTATCGTCTTCAAAATAGTGAGTACTTATGAAGTTCTGATTGTTATGTTACTTTATTCATAATTTTATAACAAAACTGATCTCAAGTAGTTAGAAATTCCATTCCACACATACAAAAACCAAATCATGTAATTCACCACAAAGAAGTGTGATTTCTACACTGTCCGCACATATGTAAGCTACAAGCACATGCGCAATCTACTTTTGGATTTTCCTAATCTTTGCAAGAAGTACAGGCTTGTCATTGGATAGGCTTTTTAGTAGGTTGGACAAATTTTTCCATACGCTGGACTGTGTGAAATATTAGCACTGCATGTGAAACTTGCAAGTCCGTGAGACATCCATGTGATAAAATACTGTTATCCCAGTGACCTGCTTACTTACTGTACTAATCCATCAACCTGGACCCTCTGAAAGGAGATAAATCGCCTCGCTCACGGACTTACTCAAACGGTTCTCCCGCGGTGAAGTTCCACGTGAAAGTGAGAACCCATTTCTTTTCTTTTTTTTTGGAACAAAGGATGCTATATTTCAAAGAGAGCAATAACAACCTGCAAACCAGGTAGAAGAACTCCACCGGCGAGGTGAGAACCCATTTCGATCAGACCAGAAAATTTTACTTGCCACTTGTAAAGATATATAAAGTTATGTTACCAACTGCCCACTTACTTGTACATCTTATATAAGCTCCTGACAACGAAGCTTTTGAAACACAGCCTATTTTTCAAACTGATAACTTGATAAGCACTGATATGTCGATCTTTACCCTCAGCTTGCATGGAACTACGACAAAATTAGGACATCCAAGTAACACACAGATATTGATAAGTCGAAAAGGCTTGATCAGACATTCAGAGGTTAAGTTGTTCACAATTATCTACTTGGCTGCTGGATTGGAATAACTATTTTTTTGGTTGAAAGTGGATTGGAATAACTATTCTCACGTAAACTTTCGATGATCGTAGTGGGACGTTGCGGTACCGATCGAATGCCAATTGGTTTGCTGGCCAGAATTAATATAGTTTCTTAGACGTTATCCCTGGCTCCACCGAATCCCAACTGCAACCGACTTACCTGAACTTGAGCAAGGTTTAAAAAAATGCAGCTTAACCGGGAAGACGTGACAATTGTGGAACATATCTCCCGGTTCTGGGTGATTTGCCAGTTGAGAAGTGCCATGCCTTGCTGGACACTGTCCAAATTCTTCCTTGCCACTGAATCTTTACAATTCTTTTTATTTATTTTGCGAATATTTGCAAATTCTGTAGCCTGGCAGTTAACGTTCCAAATAAACCTCTCATCTTCTAGCCACCTTTGGTTTCCAAGTAAATTAATCATTTAAATTACCAAACGTCTCATCCATTCCGTAGCGCCCATATCATATACTAAATTACAATACCATACTAAATTATAGTCTCGTGTTCCAGGAGTAATATTAACGAAAAATTTAACTGCATTTACTTTCAAGTTTTGAATAAATGTGTAAAATAGGTGTACGTTTTATCGATTGTACAAACCAATGCAGCAAATATGCGCTTGAGAATAGTCTTTCCAACTTTGTAGAAAGAAATGGTAAAAAATTGTTCCATGTGCGTTGCTGCTCGTTATAACCCTAGTGTATAAAAAACTTGGTGATCTCTAAAGTCGAGGAAAATTAGTTGTATTGTCATTTTACCCTTGAAAACTATTTGTTCTTGAGCTTAACCCTGAAGCATCAATTCAACAAAATGACAAAATGACAAAATGACAAAATGGTATGATTTAGGCTCTAATTAGGCTCCCCATAAGTCAATATTAATAGGATGAAGTTGTAATTTTGGCACAATATAGACAATTATCATATCTTTTTAACAAGACCATTCATGCTTCAAAATTCCGCTTGGATTTTCAATTCAATATTTCTATGTATGCCTTGTATACTATCATAGACCAGCCTTTGTATTTGAATTTCAACATACCTCTATGTGAAAAATCAAGCATTTCTTTAAGTTTTACAGGTCGTATGAGGGAAAGATGTGAATGGACATATTCCTAACCCATCTAGAAACAAGAATTTGAAGAGCCTCACATCCAATTTGCTTTTAAAATTGTTTCTTTTAGCTCACAAAACACTTGAAACCCATTTTGCAACAAGGGAAAAAACTTTTTTTCAACTTAGAACATTACGATCTCACAAAAGGTAAGGAGTTTGAATCTAAGATTTGGGGTACATGTACATGTACAAGTAAGGTATTAGATCCTATGGTTAATTTTCCCTCAAAATATATCAAAACTAGAAAACTTACACCTTGTATTGAAATAGTCTAGTTTTGAAGGTTTTGGCAGTTTTGAGGCCTTTTAACCTTAGGGACCAAGTTTTTACACATCCAGTATGAAGATGCCAACAACCTCTTATATACCTAGTGACTATTTAGAATGAAAAAATAAGATTATATTTTATCAAAACTCATGGTATTTAAGTTAAATATTAGACGTCTTAACAAATAACTCTACTCTCTCCTTCTCTTTCTTCATCTTTTTTTCACTTCATAAATAAGAATTGTACATAAGTTAAGAGGCCGTTCTCACAACCAAAGGAATGTTATCGAATGAGACATTCAACATGTTCAACCCGAGAATCCACATTACATTACGATACACTAGTGGAAGAGGTGTTCTGTATCACCAAAAATGAACACCAAACGGTGACCAATTACACCAAAAAATTTATAAAAAAAATTGGTGTAATTGGTCACTACTTGGTGTTCATTTTCGGTGTAATAGAACACCTTTTTCACTAGTGGTACTCCAAAGCACCACTAGTGGAAAAATGGTCTTGCAGGACCAGCGAGTACACCAATGAGGTGGTGGACTGGCAGTTTACACCAGTTTAGTGGTGTACTCACTTGCTGTCCTGCGAGACCATCTTTCCACTAGTGCACTCACGTGGACTCAAAACTCAATGGGGAACAGACAAACACTTTACTCACGTAGGTCTGCTTTCGAAACCGGAGTTTCTCCTATTCTACTTCAAAGTAGCAGCAACCACATTCCCCTAACCTTAGCAAATCCGGATTCTGCACGGCCCCCCTGGAAGCAAAAATCGCATGTTAAATGGCAAGTTTCCAAGTGAGCGGCATCACAGTGGGCTCGAAGGCAGCGCTGCGGTCGATCATTGTGCACAGAATGTGGAAGGCAAACACGACTGCCAGCCTGCTTGCTGGGAAGCGGGACATTACCAGAATCTGTGCAGAATAGATTCGTTACGTTATCTTTTTTTGCTTCCCTGAGCATAGTGCCGCAGATCTTATTTAAAACCCACTTCTGTGTTGCAACTGTGCCTCAAATCAGTTACCTCCTCTCCAGGAGTTGGGCCCCCTGAAACGGTAGCTTTGCAGAATGCGAATCCCTGTACAGAGTGCCAGAATAATCAGCAAACGTGGTGGGCTTGCAGATGCCAAATGGGAGCGTTGCTGAGCGAACCCCATGCTAAGCCGAATCAATTGCCAACTGGCTGCCCTGGCTCCAAATTTGGTCCCTGCCGAGGGAAGCTGATTGCAATTCGACTCTGTATGTGCTTCACATATTAACTTCACAGAACCTTTGAGACATGTGCATTCGATGCAATGTTTCCGAGCGTTGCCTGATTCATGTAAAGGGGGAGGCCTGGAATCAAGGGCTTTCCTCGTTGGTGAAGGCCCGAGGCGTCGAGGCTGGTAGGACGAGGCGCCGAGAGCTTGCCCATCAAGGGCAACCTCTGATTTACGGAAGGCCTCTCTGCTAGTGGAAAAATGGTTTGAGACGACCAGCGAGCATACCAATGAGTTGGTATAAAATGCTCGTCCACCAAGTTTATGGTCACACTCGTTGGTCACCTCAAACCATTTTTCCACTAGTGCCCTTGTTGTAAAGCAAGGGTCAGTTATGCACACTGGCATTGGTTTTCGTGCCGGCACCCGAAACTTTACAGGAGTGCCATTACGATATATAACTCGCACAATTTTCTGAATAAAAATTGTGAGCCATTGTGTCCCATGCTTTAAGGGAAGCCTAAGCAATGTTGAGGCCACTTTTTGCACTAGTGGAAACATGTGACGAGAACACTGAGGGAGAACACCAAAAATCGCAAATGGTGTAGGTTTATTTTGGGCCGAGGACGTTGATTGGATGGAGCACAATTTTAGTATTCTCAGTTCAGTTTACATATCAAGTGAATATAGAATTATTCAACATTATATACAGAAATTCCGCGGCCAATGGGGATGGAGCAGAATCTGACACATGGGAAGCACTTTTAATGAGTTCCGTAGACTCCAGAATGGTTGATTTGAAATCACCCGGGTGGGTAAGATGGCCATAGTTTCGTAAAGATAAAGTTTTCTATCGTCTTCTTTCATCCATATCTGTCGGAGACTCACCCAACCAGGTTAAACGTTGTGTGTACTGCTTCATTAGATTTGGTATGTGTTTGTCTTTCTTCCAATGTGGTTGTATGTGTTGTTGATTGTTTTGAGGTTCATGGTGTGCATTTTGGGTCATCGTTGTGAAGTGTGTTTCTTTTTAAGGTTGCATTTTGGTTATGGTGATGTGGTTCGTGTTGGTCGAGTTTGTTACGCTGGTTCTGTTTTATTGAGGCATTGTTTGTCATTTTTGTTTGTGGCTTTGTGGGCTGGAGTAGTTTTGTAGATGGACTCTTGATTTCTTGTTGTTCTTTGGAGGTGGAATCTTTGGGAATTCTCTATGGAGGCGGTTTCCGCTGTTTTGTTTGGTTTTCGTGGGGTGCTTTTTATAGGTGTTTAGTTGGTATGGAATTTGAGATAGTTTTGGGTTCTTTCTTTGAGATTGGAGTTTGCATTCCTCTGGTGCTACGATCAGCTACGATCTTTCCTCGCTTGAGAATGTGCATGTGGTCTGACCTTGTGTGTGGGCATTGTGTGTCTTACAGATGTTTTGTGATTGTCAATAGGGTTTGGCACCTATCTTAATCGCCGACAGGTATTGCAGGGAAAACTCATCCATATTGGATATATACCACGACCTCTACTATCATGGACGTCAATATTGGATAAGCCCTACACCTGCCAACGACTAGAGCACGGTATATCAACATTGGTTCTAACCCGGGTACCGCCCAATAACAAAAATATTTACATTAACCATGTTCAACTCAGTTATCATTGTCTTGCGGATGAAGGACATTTCTCGTCAATCCCCTAGTTACAATTACTGTAAATTCAGTTGGTTAACCCCTAATTGGCCAAGGATGTTTTTGCTCAAAACTGCCACCAAATAGTCCCTTTTGAAAGCAAGCTCGATGGTGCAAAATTGAAACCAATTTTGGTATTTCCAACCGTAAGATCTTGTATCTAACTTTTATGTCTATCTGCTTCTCAAATCTCACACTCTCATTCCTTACCATTTGAGAGATCGTAACATTCAAAGTTGAAAAAAAAGTTTTTTTTTCCCTGCGAAAAGAGGACAGCAGTATTTTGGGGTCCAAAAAAACCATTTTTTTTAAGTAGATTTAGATGGCGTTTTTTTAGATTCTTGTTTGCAGGTGAGTTACGTACATGCCCATAAAATCTCATACCCATGCAAGGTGTAGAACCTTGAGAAAATCATCAATTTCCACAAGGGGGTATGCTGAAATTCACATACAAAGGCCGTTTTTTTACAATAAAAATAGCATATGAAACATTCTTGGATTGAAAATCCAAACGGTGGAAACATGCTCTAGTGGCTCTTCTACATACAGGAATTTTTATTTTTGGAAAAAAATAAAATATCGATTTTTGTGGAATTTCAAAGTTTCGTCTTTAGGCAGATTTCGGCAGATTTCGGCAGTTTTGGGCAGTTTCGGGCAGAAATTGCTGCATTCACAGTGGCTGAGAGCCTGCCCGTGGAAGGGCGTTTTATGCTCAGAGGAGCATAACTTTTGCTCACTTCATCCAAAAAAAATTTAAAAAAGTATCCCCATAAACTTTTTGAAAAAACCTTTTTCCACAAGAAATTTCAAAAAAATTCAAGTAAATTTGAATTTTTAGGAACCTGCCCAAATTTCGAAAACGCCCATTCTAGGACTTTGGCCAATTAGGGGTTAATAGCTAGAGTAAAGTAACGCCAAGACCCACGTGTATCAGCCGTTGTTTAGTCTTGGTGTGAGACCGAGCCCGCCCTAAACTCCCATTTTCCATCTCCTACAATAGTTTCCCGCGGTGTCCAATTACACGGAAAGCCTTGCAACTACTCCATTCTGCTGAACCCAAATTAAGTCCAATTCTCGGTGTAGACTTCGTGTTTCTTCAGCCCTTTTCTACTAGTGTTGGGAGCATTGCCATTGCGTTTGGCAAAGCATTTGCGTGGGATGGTGATGGTGATGGTGATGGTAACATTTTAATTCCTAAAGGTTGTGGACATTTTGATGAAAAATAGCATTGGTTTTAAAATGCCATAAGTATAAATGGAAATGAGATTGAAAAAAACAGCCTTTGTATGTGAATTTCAGCATGCCCCCTTGTGGAAATTGATGATTTTCTCAAGGTTCCACACCTTGCATGGGCATGAGATTTTGTGGACATGTACCTAACTCACCTAGGAACAAGAATCTAAAAAAACGCATTCTAAATATACTCAAAAAAATGGTTTTTTTGGACCCCAAAATACTGCTGTCCTCTTTTTGCAGGGTAAAAAAAACTTTTTCTAAAACTTCGAATGCTACGATCTCTCAAATGGTAAGGAATGAGAGTGTGAGATTTGATAGGCATATAGACAAAGAAGTTAGATACAAGATCTTATGGTTGGAAATACCAAAATTGGTTCCAGTTTTGCACGTCTATCCGGCTTGCTTTCAAAAAGGACTATTTGGAGGCAATTTTGAGCAAAAAAACCCTTGGCCGTTTATCGGTTAACCTCCAATCTTCCAACACATTTGTGGAATTCCTATATTTTGAATTTCTTAGTTTAGTTGTATCAATCAAGATGGGGCTGTTTTTTTCAAAACAAAACAACTCATATATTTTTTGGTCACATCAGGAAACTTTTGGTATGTGCACACTGCACACGTTAATTTACTCAATCAGATTTCAGTAGCATATAAGGTGGAGGCACCTATAGCCGACCAGGTACCCATAACCAATTAGTAGACTTCTCCATTTCCGACCTCCATTTCCAACCACTTAGTGTTCAAAATCTTGGGAGATCTAGAAGAAAGGATCAAGCATGATTGGTAGAAAGGGAATCATATGGGAATATTTTGGTAGTAGCAAGTGATCAAGTTTTGGTGTCATGGTGGTCGGTTTTAGGTGGGCCTACATATCGGTTATATGTATTACAAAAAAAATTCTTTCAAAATTCATAGTAAATTAAATATTGAAGTAATCATGACATTTAAAGTTGCATTCCTTCTTAAACCTATTTCCCCTTCAAGGAAAAATCTCCCTCAACTTATACACCTCCAATCTTAGTGCCAAATCTCTTAACTGGTCGGTTATAGGTGCCTCCACCTTACTCCCCACATCCACTATTAATTTGATACAGAGTTTCCAATTACTACTGTAGTGTACTGTACAATGATATTAAGTTTATTTGCAGCCAATCCTACCATAGCACAATAGCTGGGATGTCCACCTTAAATGAATATAATTATAATTTTCTTGAAAAAAAATAAGGTCCAGCTCTCAAAAATTAAATTTATTTGATTTATTTTTTTTGCAAGATAATCACTGAAAATAGTCTCTAATGGAATTAAAATAACTCAATATCACTAAAAAAAATTATACTTTTTTTTCATTTTTTTTGTCTTCAGAATTTCTCAAATTGTTCATTCTCTTTTTTAAGAATTATTTTTGGAGGAACCAGCTATGGTTCTCAGGTATACTCACAATCCCTGGTATCTCAATCATGGAACTCAACTTGTCTATGGATCCTTCCGTGAGAATTTAACAGATCCAGGTAGAACTGTTGCCAAATTCCTCTAATGCTGTAAAACAGTGTAGCGCAGTCCTAAAAGAGCACTCGTCAACTTTTTGTTGTCACAAATTCTGCCACAAACTTGCCTACTTTACTGGTTGTCACACACAATCATAATCGTTTTGGAGGTTTTCTTCCAGTTAGAGGCTCCCCAAAATAACTCATATTCAAATAGAATGTGAAATATTTTTACGTTTAGAAAATTTGAACAGTTCAGGACCTAAAAACAGACACTAGAAAAGCGAGAGGAATTATTCAAATTAGCTGAATTGTGATACTCATAAGATATTGTGAATGATACATGCGTCAATGTGATAGTCAAGATAAATTGTGAATGATACATGCTTCATTGTGAAACTCATGATAAATTGTGAATGATACATGCTTCAAGGTTGAGTTACATGCTTTGTCCAACTTTAGTAGCTTTAGCTGTTCATAAGATGCACAGAAGCTGAGCTAGCAAAATTTCGAATCTAGAAAAGCAGTCAATATTGTTTTAACATTGCTACAATTGCAATAGGTTAGTGCTCCACGGTCATGAGGATAGGCTTTCATCCAGTATCAGTCCCCGCTTTCTCTCATAACACCCATCAGCCACCTCCCAAGAAAATTATGGGAGAGTCTGAGAAAAAGATTTCTATGTGGAGATTCAACCTATAACCTAAACAAAACATAAGACAATATACAAAAGGTGAAGAAAGGGATGAACAAGATAGAATTATTACTAGTGGGAATGGTAGGCAACCAAACTTAAAACCAAAACTATAGTTAAGTTAGATCCAAAGAAAATGGTATAGAAAAAATAGTGTTTGGTATAATTGGTCTTTCATAAGAGCTATTCCCAATGGATTGGAAAGGGTGCTTCATTTTCCTGTGCAATCCTATACATACCAAAATTGAGGCATGTTTTCCGATGCGGGTCACGATGTCAAGGGTTAGACTGTGGAAATACATAATTGTTCGTAGAATGAGCAAATGATGAATTTCTTGGATGAGCAAAGGCAATGACATTTGCCTCAAGTCATTGCTCCTATGAAGGAAGGATTTTCCCATTGCTTACAAGAAAGGGACTCCGAAATGGAGAAAATGAATCGGCAAAACCAATAACACATTAACACAGAGCAAGGAAGGATGCAATGACTTTGAGGTTGATGACTACGTATCTTCGTAAGTCAATGACCGCATCGATGCACACATTTGCACAAGAACAAGGAACTTCAAGAACATCGCACTTGCCAAATGTTCCAATGCATGCAATGCATCTCCTTCCATGTCGACATCTATGGAGAGCTTCTTATAGAAAATAATTTGCATGAAGGTCTAAAAAGCGTTTGAGTCCCTAAAATTTTGCATGAGCATACTCAACCTAGTTAGCTACATGGAAAAAAATGTGACCAAAATGTTTGAAGTAATAATCATCAAGTCTTCCTTTGGCCTGTTTGCACCATGCCTCTCCGCCAAGGCCCAAAAAAATAGCTGCTGAAACTTTCAGCACTATGATCTCACTAATGAAAAACATCCAACGGTTGAAATTTGGATCAGTTCTTTTAAGTAGGGTTAGTTACAAGATCTTACGGTTGAGATTCGAAAAAAAGTTGAAAAATTTGTTTCATATCCTCGAGAGGGCATAGGGGTAAAAAATCGCAGTTTTGAGGATTCAAGCTCTCAAAAACACAAGGAAATTTAGGGGTTAGTCTCCTATCTAATTTTATATAGAGAGTCTACGTATATATAATATTGAATTTAGAGCATACATTCATTTCTTTTTCCCAAGATCTGATTGTGGGCTCTGCAAACATAATTTCTTCTCCATGCCATTTCATTTTGACCTAATTTCTACTTTTCGAAGACTTTTAGAATATTCTTACATTTCCAAATTCCTTCAATATTCTATTTGAACTAATTTAGATCTTTTATAAACACCAAAAAAACATCCCGAGAGTGCATTTTCTAATGATAAGAAGTAAAATGAAAATAAAAGTCTTTTGATTACATTCAATTGTAGAATCTTAATCCCTGAAGTTCCTTTAACCCCAAATTGGTCCAATCAATATTGAGCAGCTTAGATGAAGTAATCAAAAATAAAGTTTTGGAGTGAATTTTTAATGTGATGCAAGATTTTTATGTAACTTAATTTTGTGATCTTTTTGGTGAGTTTATGATTTTTTGAAACTTTTTCATTGAAGGATTTGTTTCCTTTTTAATATTTTTATGTGTTCTAATCAAGTTTCTACTCAAGCTACTAACTTACCAAAGTTACAGTATACATGAGTTTTACAAGGGCAAACTTTAATGTTTGACCATTTTTTTTAATATTTGCTAAAACAAATTTGAGTTCATTTTTATCTTTAAGGTCTAAAAAATGAAGAAAAATCAAAGATCCAACTTTGGCATATGAGTAATTTATCATGTTATTTTAAAGATCTCATGGTTCAACAAACCAAAACTGTTTAGATTTTTAAAAAAAACTAGGCAAAAAGTAGAAAGAAGTTAGTTTTGGCAATTTTTGTTTCAAATTACTAAGGCACCTTAGAAGATAAGCTCTACTATCAATAGAGTCATTGGTTATTTTTTAAATAAAAAACACTGCGTGGATGGAAATTTTACAATGTTTGAAGTTAACATGATCAAAACTCATTGTTTAGTTTTGTAAAAGTGATTTATTGACACTAATTTAAGTTGAAATTTTTTTAACTTTTTCAAAGTAAACTATGATGGTTAATTCCGCACAAAATTTTAGATGTAGAAAAGGTATATAATATTTTTTCAAAAACTTCATATTGAAAGGATAGTATATATTTTTGTTTATTTTAAATTTAAAAACTTAAAAGATGACAATCTAAATCATCAAATGTAATATAGATGCTTCTATTTGAGAGAGAAAACAAATAAAAAAATAAAATCTCAAATATTTATATAACAAATTGTTGGACCATATTGGATATGGTGCAATTTTATTTTTATTTTTCATTAACCCCTAATTGGCCAAAGTCCTAGAATGGGCGTTTTCGAAATTTGGGCAGGTTCCTAAAAATTCAAATTTACTTGAATTTTTTTGAAATTTCTTGTGGAAAAAGGTTTTTTCAAAAAGTTTATGGGGATACCTTTTTAAATTTTTTTTGGATGAAGTGAGCAAAAGTTATGCTCCTCTGAGCATAAAACGCCCTTCCACGGGCAGGCTCTCAGCCACTGTGAATGCAGCAATTTCTGCCCGAAACTGCCCAAAACTGCCGAAATCTGCCGAAATCTGCCTAAAGACGAAACTTTGAAATTCCACAAAAATCGATATTTTATTTTTTTCCAAAAATAAAAATTCCTGTATGTAGAAGAGCCACTAGAGCATGTTTCCACCGTTTGGATTTTCAATCCAAGAATGTTTCATATGCTATTTTTATTGTAAAAAAACGGCCTTTGTATGTGAATTTCAGCATACCCCCTTGTGGAAATTGATGATTTTCTCAAGGTTCTACACCTTGCATGGGTATGAGATTTTGTGGACATGTACCTAACTCACCTAGGAACAAAAATCTAAAGAGGCGTCATCCAAATCTACTCAAAAAAATGGTTTTTTGGACCCCAAAATTCTGCTGTCCTCTTTTTGCAAGGAAAAAAAAACCTTTTTTTTCAACTTTGAATGTTACGATCTCTCAAATGGTAAGGAATGAGAGTGTGAGATTTGACATGCACATAGATATAAAAGTTAGATACAAGATCTTATGGTTGGAAATACCAAAATTGGTTTCAATTTTGCACCATCGAGCTTGCTTTCAAAAGGGACTATTTGATGGCAGTTTTGAGCAAAAACACCCTTGGCCATTTAGAGGTAAGTGAAATTTTGTCCAATGGAATTGTTATTTTCAAACAATGCCAAGGATGATCATATTTACTTATAGTATAGATGTAGTTGAAATTGCTTCTCAAAATTCCTAGTGATGAAAAAAATACTACATGGAATACCATAACTATATTTTCAACTATTTGATAAAAATTATAATTATACTTCTTTAATGCTATTTCATTCTTGTGCCTTCAACAAAAGTTTCAAAATAACATCTTCAAAATTGATATCATAGACACTTGGCTTGAATCTTTAAAATTCCTTCTATAAACAATTGTGTTGTTGGGATTAAAAGAAAATGGAGATAAATTATGATACATTCCTAAAATAAATTTGATGGTAAGACAAAGTGTCCAAAATATCTTCACTACAAGTTTAAACACCAAACTCTACAACCTTTAAGATTTATCAACTTACATTTCTTCCTCTTTTCATGTAGTGAAAATTGTATTTCTTTTATAAATTTCATGAAAAAGAAGGTTGAGAGGAAGGCATGAGATAATGTTTTTGCATTTAGTAGATGTTTTGGAATTCAACTTCAATACCTATCTAATAGAAACAATAGCTCTACTAGTAATGTGAAACCTTGTGCATTATTTAGTGCTATGATTTATATTAAAAAAAATTATAAATATTAAATAAACACGCAATATCCATTAGTCTTGAGTAATTTCAAACATCAACCTTTTGTAGTTCCAAGCATCAATCTAAAATTTGACTCATATTTGCATATTCACTAAAGTCCAAAGTAGCTCAATCTTTTGCAAAGGTTCTAATTTCAATTGGCAATCACTTACAAAAGCTCTATAACAACAATCAAAGATTCAAAGGCACAAAAGTACAGTAAATGTGGTGTAAAGAAATAAACTTTTGCCAAATTTGTAAAAGAAAGATAAGTGAAAGATAAGAGATTATGTTTTCATAAGTTTTCATAAGTTTTATGAATCATTAGACCCAAACCTTTGAAGTTGTTAACCCCTAAAGGTTCAAGCCGTTTTTGGACCTCCAAAACCAAAAACTGTGATTTTTGACGACCTTGTAGAAGTAGAAGTATGATTCTTAATTTTTTAATTTTTTGACACATCCAACCGTAAGATCTTAAACCTAACTACCTGCACTAATACCATGTTAAATTTCAATGGTTGGATCTTTACCATTTGTGAGATTATAACGTTCAAAGTTTACTGTTTTTTTTTTTTTGGCTTTGCGGGAAAGGCATACTCTAAATGGTGCCAAAGGAGACTTGATTATTGTTACCTCAAACATTTTGCTCCTATTTTTTTCCATGTAGGTAACTAAGTTGAGCACCTCCATGCAAAATTTTAGAGTCTCATTACAGTTTTTTAGCCTTCATGCAAATTAATTTCCACAAGAAGGTGCAAAAACCACAATATGGTAAAACCTAAATGACGTGAAATGCTTTTGGTTTTTTAAAAAAGTGAACGGTTAAAAGTTATGTCCATGATTTTTTGAATTATTGGAAAAAACAAATTTGAAAAATTCCTAAATTTCAAATTTTGACAAATTTTGAAAGAAAAAATTGTAAAATTACCAAAAACTGAGAAGGTTGTTTCTGTGATTTTTGGAGGCTGCCCTTCTAAAATTCGTAAGCTTTTTGACATAGGCCACTTTGGATTTTGAGTAGTGAATTGGTTATGAACACATTTCCAAAAAAAAAAATCTAAAAAAACCTAATTTGAAACTGCCCGTTTTGGACTTGAAACCTAAAATTCCTAGATGAAGGTTCTAAAAGTGAAATTTGGCATCGAAATGTTTACCACATACACTTTGCTGTATAATGAGCATGCAGTAAAATTCTTAGGCAAAAATATTTCTTTTAACCCCTTCATCTAGGGTGCCCGAAACAGCCGAGAGCCATTTTGGATTTCCAGAACCTTTAGGGGTTAAATTAAGAGACAAAGTTCTCAAGGATATAAAATAGAAGAGTTGGAAATCCTACTTACTTTTTGGAGCCTACCACTGTCTTCTCTTAAGCACTAAAAAAATTACAGGTATTGAAATATATTGTTATTATGAATTGGGACATTAAGGGCCAGTGCACACTATGACTATGTTTTGATGGACACACTACAAGGTATTCGTTTGGAAAAATAATTTAGAGCATACAAATTGAGTTGGGGGGGAGAGGGATTCGTAGTGTGAAGCCTTTATAGCGAGATCCAAATTCCTAGATCTATAGTTATCAATCTATGGAAAATTGAAAAAAATAGCAGTGGTTTTTAGAAAAAATATAAGAAGGTGTACAAACTAATCATTAATACGTGAAAGAATCTCAACAGATTAATTCATTGTTATGACAAAGTTATGACTTATTGAAATTCAAATTATCTTGCACCAACATAGGTCTAGTGCCACTAATTCTAGAGAATTTAATCAACAAAGCTTATGAAACATGTCCAATCATTAAAAGCCCAAGGACCTTGTCTTCTTGGAAATTTTTTATTGAAAAAAACTAGAAGGTTGGCGACAAAAGTTTGAATCGCTCAAAAATTACTTATAAAGATTTTTTAGAGAGACCGTTACCTTAGTACCAAAACCCCCTTACAATGTCACCATGTAGGCTTTCATGGGAGGTGACAAATTTTGGACTTTGGCCTATATTGTGAAGGTCAGGAGTCCGAACTTTAGACGTCATTGCAATTTGATTGGTGGAAATCGATGACCTCTCAACCTTTGGGTCACAATGTCAAGCACCCCTAATACATTGCATGACAATGCTTGGTTCCCACACATGGAAACAGGCTTTGAAGCATCACTTTTCCGTTGTTCCCTGGAAACACCGGAATACCATTTCTTCTGTTCTCAGCTTAAAATGAAACACTTTTCCACTACACAGCCAATGAGTGAGTGATGAACCCAAAATTGACCCCAGAATTAAGTTCTGTGAGAAGCAACTCAGAGAGAACTTTAACAACAATATTAGTTCGTCAGCAAATTTGAAGCCCACTTGAACCTCCCTCCCCACAAGCTTTGGGAAAAGAAAGGAAAGCACACTCACATGATCTACGAAACAAATCACACTGTCCATCAATGAGGTGATTTCTAGAGTCCACCATTCAGTAAATATGCTTCTGGAGATTTGCAAATCTAATTCAAGATTTTACTGGCTTGGGTTTTAATCCTTTCACGTGAAAATTGCAAGTGAAGCTTCGGCACAGCCTCAGGAAGTACTGCTCATGTGATTTCCTTGGTTAATGTTACCCTTTTGCAAAATTCTGTTGACTCTTAGGAATTCTAGGCATGGAAGTACAAGAGCCTTTATCCATGCTTTACCTGACCCATCCTTTTAAAAATAATTCCTTGGAAATTAGTGTGTACTGTAACAAAAAGACAATATGTAAAGGATAATCCACCATTCCACACTTATCTACTATTTTGAGTACAAAGGAATTAATCACTTGTTTACAACTCGAAGAGCCTCCCAATTCATCAAAATCACAGCAGGTGCGTACAATCTTTGAAGGGCTTGAATGCATAACACATCAAATAAGATAACATAAACAAGATGATACACCTAGGTCCATAAAGAACACTACAAAAAAACACTAACAAGGTAATATCGTGAACTAAAACACGAACAAAGAGAACACCCACTATTTTCAATACCCCACGTAATACAACCTTCTCTTCAGTCACAGTAATTTAGCTAATTTTTAATAGCAAGCATAAATTAAAAAGTATGAACTGTTCTTAATCGGAAAAGAAAAGCATCCAAAGTCAGAGTAGTCTGGATTGAGGTACCCTTTCTAGATTATGCTGTGAAACGTACTCAGACATACACATCCAGACTTACACATACAGATAAATATTCTGTATCTCATGATAATCTGCATGGATGCATACCGGCCCAAGTTAGTGAAGGCCCTGGACCCAAGTCTGCGCCTGGACGTGGGCAGTGATGAAGGAAGGGTGAATTTGGCAATTCGACTGCAGTGATTCAGCTGGAACTGTTGGAACTTGCAATTGGCAGAGTACTGTTGTGGTGTTGCGAGGAAGTAGTCTAACGAAAAACATGAGCGAGGAAGGAAGGATGGATCATGGATCCGAGGAACAGTGGTGTAGGTAGCCTCGTCGCAGAGCTGCTGCTGTATCGAGGGGCGTGCAATATGATTCCATTCCCTGAGGGAAGGCTGTCACTGTACTGCCACTGTTGTTGGAGCAGCGCTCCGATTCCCAATCTCCCAAATACATCCTCCACTCCACGCTCGGCGTCGTGCACCCTGCCCTCCCGAGTTCCCTTTCCTGCACGACCAAGTTATAACCCGTCTCAAAGGTAAACCCAACCGCCCTTTTCTCCTCCTCTGGGTTACATCTTTAGCAGTAATATTATCACTGCAATACCTACCACTGATCGCAACAGACACTGTTGGCAACATCAGCTCTGAGCTTACTCAGAAGAGTTGTGTCATGAAATGTTGTTTAGTTCCTGGCAGTTAAATGGTTTTATACAGTGACCCTCTGGCATGGTGACCCGATAAGAGGTGACAGTAAGTTAGTCGAAGTACCAGAAGAGAATTACATGACTATGTTCACGTTGGCTACTTCATCACAGGATTGACGACGTTAGTATGGTTGCAGTGGTAGCAGCTGTACCGGTAGCCGGACATGGTGGGTCCATGATCAGAGGAAAAAGGGAGGTGAAAGAGAAGGGAGAGGAAAGGGAAAGGAGGGGGGAACTTGGAAGAGGGGCGTAGATTGGCACCCAGATTCCAGGGGGGATTCCAATGGTAGTCCTGGCAACCGGGCTATGCCAGGTCCAAAAACGGGGGTAAAGGCCCATGAGCGTCTCCAGCAAATTCCTCTCTCCCTCCGTCTCGAGTCGCAGCGTCGCGTCTCATGTCAGCGCGTCTCCCGCACATGTGCTCGCATCGACGCCTCTTCCCTGCCCGCTGCTCCCTCCCCCGTGGAGGGAGAGCCGTGCCATCCCCGCCGTCCCCACTCCTCTCCACACTCTCATGTGGTCCATTTCGCCATGCACCCCACACTGACGTTCCCAATGCAACTGTTGGAAAATTTCACCTCCTCCAACAAAAAACAGAACCTACTAGTTGCAGCTATCCTAAAAAATGCACAGAGGCGCACAAGGAGGTTTTCAAACATGGGACCGAAAGAAGTCACTCACTACTTGAAAAATGGTTTGGGGCAACCAGCGAGTACACCAGTGAGCTGGTATAAAATGCCAGTCCCCCCAAACCATTTTTCCACTAGTGACTAGACATTATACCCATCAAGATTTTTTAATTTTTTTCCAATATATTCACATACTCTTCCATTGTGTGAAGAAGACCTCCAAAGTTTTTCTAGGAATTCATCCGTGAAGGAAACTCCGAAGTTTGCGCGTCTGGAGAGGTGGATGGGACGACAAGCGATTATTCTAGTGATGAGCTAGTGGACTAGTTAGCATTTTACACCAACTCATTGGTATATTCATTAGTCGCCTCAAAGCATCTTTAATGCCATATTCAATATATTGACCAATCCTGATTATATAGGCTACTCAATTATTGTGATATCAGTTCATTTTCTGTCTTTATTTGTTTAGGATCGACTGTCTTAGAACCACCACCCACCCCATAATCAACATGTAGGTCTCCCCAAAACTGCAACTAGGCTAAACTAGCATTGTTAGAACACTAAATTCAAACTGACCAATCAAAATACTCAAAAAGCTCGTGGTTTTAGGGTCGGATCATGAGTGAAAATAAGTACCAACTAGGTGTGACAATGGGAAAGTCTAAACATCAGTTTTGGGTCAAGAAGTACTTTTTGTGTTTAGAAATTTGTATCTATTTCAATATTGGAAAGAAAATTCTGAAAAAATTTACACTCTACTATAAAACAACTTTCCTATGTGGGAAAAATATACCCCAAAAATAACTCTGCACAAAAATCGCTCAAAATCCTAAAATTGATGTTTTTATGACAGTCGACCCTAGTGTGGCTGCAAATATAAACATGATTGACCAATTTAATGAATAAGGCGTAGCGCCCATTACCCCCAGAGACACCTCCAATTGGCACTCACGGGCTGGGAGGGGCCTTCGGCTCAAACACCTCGGCCCCTCCCAGCCCGTGAGCCCTGACCGGGCTCTTCATTCCTGGAAGGGAACGTTGGTGGGAACGCCAGGCTCCCCATGAACTTGAGAGATTCATCCGGGATGCCGTCGAAGATCAACGGTGGCGATGGCACGGGGGGCCTCCACGCCCAAGTTGAGGGGCAATCAGGAAGCACCAAGGGTGGGAGGGAGCTCGGCCTCCGCCTTGATGATGAGCTGCAAAAATCACCCAGCTCTCAGCTTGACTGAACATATAGCTACCATCTTCAGGGTCGTGTCGGTTGGTGCCGGAACATTTAGTGCTGCCTCCCTCTGCAGCTCAAAGATTCTATCAACGAGCCCATTATATATAAGTTGTTCACTTTTCTGCCGTTATTGTTGTTTGCTGTTCGGTCAGAGCTAGCTTGAACCAGCTGCATTGTGCAAGACACGACTTGTGCTTTCCTTCCTTCCTTCCACCCACCGCCCACCCCAAGTGCATGGCATTGATGGTTGCCGTATGGGAAGTGGAGCTTCGGTGTTTGACAATGGTGGTTGTGTGCGCATAATTGAGAGCACGGTTTTTTTTTCTATCTTTTTGAGTAAGTTAAGTTGGAGCTACGTTGCTTCTTGCGTTGATGATTTCAGACAGGTCGGTTTATGAGGTTTAACTCAAGTTGAAGATTCAGTGATTGTGATCACACGACTGGGAGAGTGGAGTGTACACTTGTTTGGTCTCTTTGACAGGATTTATTCCAGGAAATATCAAAAAGCTCAACTTTTGTTTGCCTGAGATCACTCTCTTGTAATCACTATGCCAACACTGTTGGCATTGCCGTGCTGTGACCTATCTGAGAGGGACGTCGAGAGCAATGTCAAGGTGTCCGGAAGCCTAGTAGTTCGCCAATCAGTGGGCATGTTGTAGAGTGGAGAGGGAGAATTTAAGGTGGGAAGCTTGAGAATCATTCGGTCTCCGATCGAGTGCGCTTCGGTCTGAGTGGAGTGATATCGCAGGCGACGACAATGGAGACTCTGATAAGCTTGCAAAGCACGGGCCACAGGAGCATCGGCGAGCCTACAGCACCCAGGCCCATTGGCGTGGAGCAGGGTGCCGTGCTCGTGGTGCTGGACGTGAACAAGGGCATCTCTCCCGCTGCTCTCTACTGGGCACTTACCAACGTTGTGCGAAAGGGTGACAATATCAAAATCCTGGGCATTATCACCCACATTGCCAATGCTAGTAAGTCTTCCTACTACCAGGATTATGCGATTGATCGGCCGTGTCTAGATTCTTTTTTAGACTTAGTGCTCTCTATGCTTCCAATTGATTGGGTCCGGAACAGACACAACCGACCACTAGAGGCCCTATATGAGTAGCTCTTATTGGTGTAGTGTAGAGAAACGAGAAATTGTCTTTGCAATTCTCGTAGACAATGAAAATGAAGTTTAGCTTCCGAGTTGGGAAAATGGACATCCTGATGATCATGCTTTCGAACAGTGCTTGAGTATACTCGCGATTGATCACACGAAGGTGCTTGAGTTAACTAAATCCTCCGAATACACAGGCTTCTTCATCTGAAATTAGCATCCAGTCCATAGCCGTACATTTTAGTAACTCAACTATTAGAAGGTCGGTGGATTCATGTGATATTACTAGTATTCATGTCGCATCGATGGAATTGTTTTGTGGCAGTGGGGTTCATGATTCGAGTCGATCAGTCGACCCGGAACAGTCCTAACATTATGGAGCTCCAGTTCGAGATAGCCACCAAGAAGGAGGCTATCTGGAGAACCGCTCACGTAAAAGAGTGGTGCCAGAGAGCAGGGGTATGAAGTTTGTTTGCTCACCAAACCTCAATTTTTTCTTGCACTCAAATTTTTCTTGCGCTCAAATTATCCCGTGGAATGGCTCGTACACGGAGCTTTGCCTCCTCCCAGTCTCTAAAATCTAATTGAACCGCATTTTAATGAAAGTGGTGCCAATCAACAGGTGAAGCTGGAGGTCGATGTGAAAGCTGGAAACAACCCCAAAGTGATCGCCATCGACGAAGCCAAGGCGATGGGCGCCCACCACGTTGTGCTCGACAAGTAAGTTAAAGCTTCACATTGCTCTGTACACATGGACATATTGCTCTCGATCGCGATGGTTAACTGCTCTTTAGGTAAATTGCAAGGCGAGACCGTTGGCCGAGCTTGGATTGATATCTTTGCTAATTTACCTGCAGAAACATGAAGAAGGACAGGAAGTACTTCTCGGACAACTTAACGTGCTTCGTCTCACGCTTCCGGAGCAGCGGAGGGGTGGACGTCATTCGCTCCTTCGCAATGCCAATGATTAACAGCAACAAGCTCCCCCCAATGGCGCCCACTACGCCTAGAGGCAACCACTCCACAGCCCCGGGCCACCAGTCCAAAGCCTCCGTGGGCTCCAACGCCTCCCACCGCGGCGCGTCCTCCATGTCGTCCACCTCGTTCGAGCTCGGCGGGGAGTCTAGCGACGACTACAGTGCGCAGGAAGGTGATCCCCTGTCCGCGCCCAGCACCGGCGAGTCCATGGATCGCCCCTTAACCCCGGACCTCGAGCTCAAGATCCGCACCGCTGCCGAGCACGCCATCGCCATCGCCAACGCTTCTAAACAAGGCCCCAACCTCTACAACCTCCTCCGCGGGCCCATACAGGAGCCGGGCGAGAATGTCTACAATATGAACGTCAATCCGCTTCGCAAACCTACCGTCCGCAAATGGTTGAACGAAGATGACCGCATCGGCATGCCTCCTGATCTCGAACCATCAGGTGGCTCCCTTACTCCAAGAGCCACCGAGTTCGAGTTCCGCTTCGAGCCTCAGCCCCTCACCCCCAGAAGTGAGGCCATATCCCAACTCTGCACATCTCTGCAATCCGATCTCTTGACATGTTATCCCATCCCTCCACATGATTTGTTTACTTATTGATCTGCATATGAATTGCACATCTCTGCACAATGTGATCTGTCCATAATTTGTCTAAGTGATGGGTTGGGCTACTCCTCTCTCCCTTTGTTCCCTGTGAGTTTCTGTAGCACTCTTCTGTTCGAAGATCGGTCTGGATAGATCTGTTGAGCTGATTTGGGGGTTTGGTGATGAGTGCAGATGGGCAGAGGGTGCACCATCAGCACATGGGAAGCAATGGCTGGATCGGGCAGTTGAACGTGGCGCCGGAGATGGGCCAGGGTAAGAGTTTGCAGGGGCGGCATTCGCTCAATGCGACCTTGCGGACGCAAGCTTCCTTCAACGGTGGGAGGAAGCACTTCCGGCAGGATAAGCTGAGCATGGACATGCACTGGCCGTTGATGCATTGGGCGGACTCGCGGCGTGGGACGAAGCTGTTGCGGACGCAGTATGCAAGCCAGACGGTGATCCTGGCGTCCAACAACTCCATGAACAACTTCCGCACCGCGGTACGGAAGAGCAGAGTGCCGGTGTCGTCGGGGCTGAACTACAGCGACATGGTGGACTCTGATTAATAGCAATACAAAATCTCCACCTTCACTAGGTAACGATTCTTGTCTGTAGCAACAACCCTCCAGGCAGTTCTCTCAAACTCAACCTTTCTGCACATGGCTATGGTTGGATTCGATGTGAACATCGGTCTAACATTATCATGTCTGATTTTGCAGGAAAAGTTCAAAACATCAATTCCAGTAGCGATTGATTGCAGGAGCAGTTCCTTCAACTCTTCAATTCAAATTTTTTTGGTCAGATTCGAGTAGCTGCACATTGTTTGTATACGGCGCGGGGGCAGCTCGATCAGATGATTAACCTGCATGTGGCGAGTCTTTCGCTGTGGATCATTGCTTGGTTGAGCAATTCATTGTATGTACATCATCATCCCGCGAAGGCTGAAGCTTATGTTTGGATCCGATAACATGTCGACGTTGTCCATGTCGATCCATCAACTTCCTCAAAGTTTCATTCTCTTGGAGTAGGCAAAGCTGATTAACGCTCCAGATTTAGAATTCAAGCCTACAAGCAGCATACGTGCCAGGTACTACTCAATATATGCAACCTTCAATTTTTGATGAGTCCAACTTGGTGAATGGTTGTACACGGCGCTTATACTGATGAATTCAGCTGTGGGTTTTCCTGCTATTAATCGAACTTTTTGCTGCTTTTGCAGCATGACCAGGCTAGGGACGACTGGCTCTTTCTTGTAGGGAGTCTCATGGATTTTGAGCTGTGGGCTGTTTGGGGCCACCTGATGCTTTTTATCTGGTGAGTTTAATGTGCATCTTTCTTTGCTCTATTGATCACAAGATTTGGAACAATCGCCTTCGGAAAGATGGTCTATATGGTTTAGGAATTTGCATTCGTCTACCAACTACGCCAGTGGCACTGAAATCTCACAATTCAGCTTTGATGCAGATTATTGCAGCTCCAATATGCTTTGGACTTCATCGTAACTTGTGAAGCCCTGCCCTTGTCTTGAAGGTATGGTTTCAACTGAGTTAATTGCAACTCTAGAAGTCTCCAGTTTCCCTACCTGGAACGTTTCTCATCTGCTGATTTTCATTGTAGAATGTCTACGGCGAGCATCCTGCATAACTTTGGGATAAGTCCTAGTCGAAACGGCTCTGAAGTGCTAATTTTAGTTTCTCTGTTTCATCCTGTGTACAGACCAAAGTAGGAGTGGCCATGCATCAGAACGTCTTAAGCAGTCAACAGAAGTCGATGGATTGGATTATCAGTGACATCGCTCTGATTTGGTTGTCCGACAACAGATTTTCCAAAGTTGATGCCAAAGTCATGCAGCAACCTCTGAAAAGCGGACTCTGAGGCCCCTCATCTGTGTTTGTCAACACACTCAGTTGCAGAATCGGTGCAGCTGTGCATTAGCGGGAGGCATATTGTAACCACTCCCATCTCATGGACAGCCATATTTTGAACCACCGAAGTGCAAGTATCCAGAAATCAACCTGAAGCCTTGTCGAGAACTGAGAGTTTGCAACCAGCATTTTGGAGATAAGTTAATGATAGCTGGAGCAATGTCATGATGCTTCAGCGTAGTGTTCCAGCATTAGCGCCAATCAACTTGGGTTGAGAGAAGCCCTTAACGGATGCTAGACAACTTGTGTTACTGCTGTCTGATACTTGTAACATTGGTTCTTGGATCATTTCAATAAAATTACAACAACGCATACCGGTAGCAGAGTCTGTTGTGTACAACAACGCAGCTTCACATTGCAGGTCCACTGTGTTTTTACAACAACAGTGCATTTTGTTTATCTGGTTGGAGTAGCAATATCCTGAATGTCACTTGCAGTGGGCATGTTGGGTGTATTATATTCCTTCGTATAACATGGGTTGATGATTCTAAAATGGCCAACTTATACAAGATTGTAATCATTATGACATCTACAAAAATTCGATGAAAGAGATTTAGTGAAATTCACCTTCCAATTGCAAACTCACATGCAAACGCATGGCGTAGAAGGGCAAGGTCAAATTTGGAACCAGCTCAACCCACTCTTCACCTCAGGTGTATGACCTTCAAGATTGTGTCTGAAGGAGTTATAGCTTCCATATGTGCAAGTGACTTGGAAACCTAGTATCAAGTAAAGGATTCGATGTTAACACCTTAACCCCAAAGTGACATGAGATATCTAGGGTCCAAAAACATCATTGCTTTTGAAGCTATACAAACCTAAATTTCTTCAAGTTATATAAATCTCAACCTTACAATCTTGTAGCTAACATGTTGTAGATGTCATGAATCAAATTTGGAGTCATTTGACCGTTTAGATCAAAACATTATAATGTTTTAGTGTTGAAAATAAATGCTGAAATTTTTCCCAAAACACATTTGGAGGTGAAATTTGATTTCTAAACCTACTTAAATGAAAAAAATTATACTACAAAGTGATTCAAAACTAGTATACAAGCACATTGGTGATTTTTTTTTAATAAACTGAGTCATGGTATTTAGAAAACAGCTTTGAAATGCTAGAAAATAGTCAGAAAAACTGCAAAAAATACATCTAGTGCTGAACCTCTCTCCACTAGAATGCTTCTCAATCACTCAATACTTCTTGGATTGACATGAAATTTTAGCCACACAAACTAGACTTGTAGGCACAACTTTTCCAACATGTTTTATTGAAAACAGACTTTGTAAAAAGAAGATATAAGCCACCAAAGTTCACTATACTCCAGAAATGACAGGGTTTAGAACTTCGAATTGCTCCCAAACATTCAAAACAACTTGGATCGATATGAAAATTCTACCACAATAACTAGACTTCAAGGAAGGAAAAAAAAATAAAAAATAAAAAAAATCATTGAAAATAAGTCATTAATGAAGAAGATACAAGTCCTTGAAGTTGCAGCCCTAAAATGCAATATTGTGATTTTTTGCAAAGTTGTGCTCTTTGATTGGCTACTAAAGAAGCAATAAGTCTTTGATTGATCTAAAAATTTAACAACATAAACTAGAAGAATAAGTGCAACTTCCCCAATAAGTTTCATTGGATTTGAACCTTGGATGAAGAAGTTATAATAGACTTAAAATTGTGTGATGACACTTTTTGTCCTCCGTGACACTTTGGGGTTAAGCATTAAAGCAAGCCAGAGCGGCTTTCTGTAATATTGGTCAAGCTTATAAAAATGCGTGTTTAACTTGGATTTCTCAGATTTGTTTTGAATTTAGGGGATTTTTTGTTTGCAACTGACATCTTTAGAAAATTTTAATTTTTTTCAAGTATTTCCTTTAAGGTTTAGGCAATGTTGGCGGTTATGCTGCTGCCATGTATTCTTAATGAGATTTTGTGCACATATGAGTAATGTGATCTTCTTTGAGATTGTTAAAAAACCACATATATTAAAAATTAAAAAAATCAAAACTTTCTATAGTACAAAAATTCTTTTGAAAAATAATTAGAATACTATATCCACTTAAATAGGATGCCAATAAAAACTTTCTTTCTTCCACAATTTTTAATGTAAAAATTAAAGATTTTGATTTTTTTTTAAATTCTTGATTTGCTACTTTAAGAACAAACAATAATCATCAAACGTTGTTGTGCTAAAATTCAATTTTTGTGACTGATCATTTCAAAGTTTTCCTACCGTGTCTTTAACACTTCCTCACTATACTCATAATCCTCTAATATAATCTAGGAATACACTTAGCGCATCTAACTTTCAATTAAATAAGATTAGATTGATACTCGGAAATAAGTTGGCTCAAATTTTTCCTTTTTTGATGAGATAGTAAAAGTACAAATAGTTAAGTCAATATAGAAGACAAATC
Source organism: Ceratodon purpureus (assembly GCA_014871385.1). Taxonomy (NCBI): domain Eukaryota; kingdom Viridiplantae; phylum Streptophyta; class Bryopsida; order Pseudoditrichales; family Ditrichaceae; genus Ceratodon; species Ceratodon purpureus. Next base: position 13,397,323 of record CM026421.1, on the reverse strand, counting down.
CTTGTACATTTGTCTAGAACAATAGAAGCGTTAGTCCAATTCTGTCTTCAAAAATAAGACTGGATAGATTTTTGTCTAGGATAGACGAACCGGATTGAATATTTACTTTTAAGATAACGTCTAGACATTTGGAACGCTCGCATGATCCGCAATTTGAATGATGACAATTGTTCTCCCAAAAGAATGAATAGTTACCAAAAGTTGCCACGTCATGGTGAGAGAGAGTTTGACTGAATTGTAATCCTCAGGTGTAATTTTTGCCTAGATGAAAGTATGGAAAGAAAGAGCAGCGGGAAAACATGACCTTGCATGTGCCACATCCCCTCTTATTTTTAAGTTTTATCGATATGGTTTCGTGTAAGGGTGAAGCATGTGCCATACTCCTCTTACTTTTATTTTTTTCTTTAAATTTTTTTATTGATCATTTTAAAGGGTTTATGAAGCAAATTTACAATGCCACCAACACGGAAGAAAAAGCTTGCAAAAATGCCAAAGGCTCCAAATCCTCCTTTTTATTCATTTTTTAAGGTGGATGGTAACAATGTTTTATAAGTGGGCTTGCAACACTTGTAGTTTTTGATGATGATATTATATTTATATTTTTAGTTTCAAGATTGAATGATATAACAATAAAGATGATGTTATGGTTTTGTATAGGTATAATGTTGGAGATAACATGATTGTTGTTGGATATTTTATAATTGTCCTCATGGAGGTAATGATAGTGAATAGGTTTTTTTGTGTTGTTTTTCAAGAATTAGAAGCCAATTGTTGGATGTATATAAGACTTCTCTCAAGAACATGAGAATTAAGTTTTTTGATTATGTTCTATGATCGCAATTGTTGGATGTATTTAAGACTTCTTTCAAGAATATGAGAATTAAGTTTTTTATTATGTTCTATGATCATACTTGCTGATACATGTTTGAAAGCACTGAAAGTCATTTGCAATGCTTATGATAATAAATTTACTTTCAAGTCAAAGAAGCAACAAAGTTATAGAGTTTGCACTTTTGATAGTCCAAAGTGGAATAAAAACAAAACATCAAACGGAGACCGTCCAAGTATGTCTACTGGTTGGCTCCAACCTGTGTTAGGTTTAATAAATGAACCTATTTTGATTTGTAAAATGGCAACGGTGGATTCTTTGGGGTATATAACGCAAAATTTATTTTATGGACGAAGTAGATGGAAAATCATTATTATATTGGAGGCAAGAAGCAAAACTTAGAGCATGCATTCATAATGCATTCAAGTGGTTGGAAGCTAATCACTATAATCCACTTGGACAATATATTGTTTTCCTCCGCCACCCTTCTAATTCATTTCTAGAGGATAATTTGGCTCATGAGAAGCAAAATATTACTTCCTATTACATTGACCCAGCCCATGGATGAAATATGTGCTCTAAGTTTTGAAAGGCTTATTGTCAAGAGGTTATTGAATTTTTATATTGGTCACTTTTATCACGCAAAATAGGTGATAATTAGGGAAGATTTTTCACACATGATAAATAATGTTAGTGGAAGAGCTAAACAACTTTTCTATAATAGAAGGAAATGTAGAAATGCATGTTTGGCTTGAAAAGTGGATGGAGGTTTATGTTGACAAAGTTTGAGAGCCAATTCTAATCAAAATCCCTCTTTGGTTAGATAAAGGAGTTGAATAAAAAAAAAAATACTAATCAAGAAGTTCATCTTAAAGTAAAGAAGAAAAAACTATAGAAGGTATTGGTGAAGAAGGTTTTACCATTTTATACACATTTGATCCTAGATTATCATGTGCTAAGTCCACACTAAAGTACAAAATCAAGAAGAGGGGGGATATGAGTTTATTGGTTTTAACCCCTAAAGTTCTAAGGGTATTTTTCATCAAAACTGCCTCAAAACAGCCCCTCTTCAAAGCAAGGTGGATTTTGCAAAGTTGATGTCTTAATTAGTACATCTAACCATAAGATCTTGCAGCTAACTTGTATGTCTACATGTCCACCAAATCTTATACACTCATTCCTCACCAATTGCAAGATCATAACGTTCATAGTTGAAAAACAAGTTTTTTTTCCCTGCGCAAAAAGGGAACAACAGAGTTTTAAAGGCCCAAAAACCCATTTTTTTGCATTATGGATTTTGGGGGTTTTGATGCACGTCAAAGAATACTGAGTTAGCTAATTGTAATTAAAAAATTATATTCAAAAAAGTTGTGAAAGGTTGCCAAAAAAATCATTTTCCGCTAGGGGGTATACTGAAATTCACAAACAAAGGCCGTTTTTTGACAATAAAAACAGCATATGAAAAAAATTTGGATTAAAAATCCAAACGGTGGGAACATGCTCTACTGCCTTTTCTATACATAGAAATTTTTATTTTTGAAAAATATCAAAATCTCAATTTTTGGTGGAATTTCAAAGTTTCGTCATTGGGCAGTTTTGGGCAGTTTGGGCAGTTTTGGGCAGAATTTGCTGCATTCACAATGGCTGTGAGCTTGCCCGAAGTTTGGCTGAATGCAGCTTTTGACACTCAAAACCCCGTAACTTTTTTTCAGTATGTTCAAAAAAAAAAAAAAAAAATTCTGCGGGGGGAAGCACAATAAAGTGGACAACAAAAGTGCTTAGCTCATTGCCAATTTCAGCCTGTTGTGTAAACACGCTAGAAAGTGGCATCTAAAACTTCTTGATGGGAAATTAGGTTTGGGATACGGAAAGTAGACTTGATGTACTACAACTTCCGAAATTTGCGTTCGTAGTTGTTGAGTTGAGACACCTTTATGAACACCACAAAGTTGAACAAAGTGAATGCAGTCATTTGGAAAAGTGACCGTATTACATTGTAGTTTTGACAAAAATCACTTTTGACTTTGTGGGGCCCTTCGTTTGTACATTACGCTTGTAGAAATGATCCGGGTGGCCGTGTTTGCAATCCTAGATTGGCGAAAAGTATCCCCGGGACGTTTTTAAAACACTGTTTTTGGTGAAACTTTTTGTGAGGTTTTTTTCACCGAACATTGTTTTTTAAATTGGAAAAAACATCCTCTAAAGACAATAGAGGGCCCCAAATGAAGAAATCAAGACTTTGGAAAAGTTCATTTTCATGATTTAGAACTAGGGGTCAAATTAAGTTTCAATTGAAGATGTGTTTTTCATGGAGATGTGTGTAAGATACCTTATGACACCTTAAAAAGTGACTAAAATGCTCAAAAACTACACCAAAATGCTCAAAATCAGCTTTGAGCTATAAAAAACAGCACACTTCATATTCACTTCCTAGTGATCACATATTGCACTTGGTGGTCCACTTTATTGTGCTTCCCCCCTGCACAAAGCTCTTCAAAATGCCTACCTACATTATTTTTTTCAAAGATTTAGGAATTAAATTGGAATTCTAGGAACCTGCCTAAATTTGAAAAACGCCCATTCCAGGACTATTGTCCTTTAGGGGTTAACAAAGAAAAATGAAGTGAGGTTGATAATTCTATGGCTAAAGGAACCCAATTTGGAGAGAATGCATTAGTGGATGATTAGGATATTTATTCTTTGGCGCTAGGTTTTACAAAGTCTCTACAAGATTAGATTCATGGATATGTATTAAATTGTAGACAATTTTTGTCGTAATCACATGTTGGTATTGTTTTAAGATGTGATACTTATTATAATTTATAAATATGATTTGCTATTGAATATTTATTAAGTTTTGTGTACATGTTGCATACATGTAAATTTGAAAATAATGGAGTATCACTTCTACAATATTAGAATTTGATATCTACACTTCATTTTGATAAATAAAAAGGCTTTAGAAATCAACTTCTACTTATATTGTATCACAAATTTCACATTTATGTTATTTTTATCTTCCAAGCTAAAATAAAATATTTCTTAAGTCTTTTCAAATACAAATATGATGTTTTGTAAAAGTACATGAAGTTGTATGTTTTTAATGATTTGAATTGATATGGAATTACGTTAAATAAAAAAATTAGGTGACCAAAAACACATAATGTGCCATAAAATTATCAATGAAACATTCAAAAATAATCCATATAAAAAAACGTACACAACTATGTACACTTCTAACGAAACCAATGTTGTCAATAGAGCCTCTTATAGAAGAGTAGCATGCTTTGATTACCATGGAAGAAATTCTTCCACCACCGACTTTTTTTCTACAGATCTCAAAAAACACAATTTTAGTCATTTATGTATGTAATTCTTGAAGTAAGCATAAAATAAATAAACAAAATAAACAAAATCTCCAATTTCAATGCTGTGGAGAAAAAATGATTTAATATCTTATTTATCATAATTAGAATTTCTTAATTCTTTTTGGAATGAAATTGTTTTACTAATATTAGATAGAATCATGTAATATTCTTGTATAGAGTTCTCAAAGATAGTAGAAGAGTGCTACAAAATTGGTTACATAGTTTGCCAAACAGAAAAAATAGCTTTGGGCACTATGACTTTTTCCCAATGTACGAAGGAATAGAAAGTACTTAATGTGATTATTTGAAACTTTTTTTTGAAAGTGACAAAAGTTGTACCCAAATTGATAATTGTCCTCTCAACAGTAAATCCAAAATAATATAGGAGCAATACATGTTGATTTACTTTTGAATACCAAAAACCAAAATTGGCCTCCAATATAAGTGCTTCAACTTCTCTCAATCAACATAAACTCAGCACTAGAAACTGGATTTGCCTAAACTAATTTCTACTGAACTCTTGGTCTTCTGTGATGCACTAAAGTCTATGTTGTAACGAAAAAGGATTGAAGTTATGTTGTACAAAATTTCAGAGTTTTGCACAATTTCAGAGTGAAGGCGGCTGCCAACTTTGAAGTTTTGATTTGAATCATTCAAGCTTGTAGGACATGAGTTGGCATTCACAATCTCACTGCTGCACATGTCCCTAATTTTTGACCCTTTTGACGCTTTGTTTCCAGGAAACATGAGATGACCTTTCAAGCGCCAATGTCATACTGTAGTGGCAATGAGTTTACATGTTTGTGATGAGCCAAATTATGTACAGTAAAAGCCTAATTTGTTGCGAGGACAGAGTAGGGACATGATCATCTCAAGCTTCTTTTGTACTTGTCCGGCTGTATAATGCATTTTATAGGGACATGGAATGACATTAGGGCGTACTTTCATGGATTGCTTTCCAAGAATTCAATAAGTCCACGTTGACAAATATCATAATCTTTTAACAATATTAAAAAATCACATGAAGAGTAACCTTTGTTGAAATGACAGATGTGAATTAAGAGTACCGGACATTGATAGTAGGTTTGTTTATAAATAATTCTTAAAAAGAAAACAAGAATAAATTGGAAATTTTAAGGATGGCAAAACAAAAATATGAGAAAAAATATGTGATATTTGTTTATTTGTAATCTACTTAAGGCTATATGTAGTAAAAATTTGAATATACAAAAAATTAATAACTCAATTTTTGGAAGAGAAAATGTATTTTTCAAGAAAATTAAATGTTTGTTTAAGAATGAATGAACGTGCTATCAACGTATTGTGTAGAAGTAGTGTTTTTACATAGGCCACCAAAACATGTATAACACATGTTGTCCTTAACCCTCTTTCGGAGATAATCTCTATATGATACAAACTAATATACATGATCAATATAGTTGCTAATCTAAGTTCTACATTGTTTAAATTAAGTGATAAACCTATACATGTCTTCTCCAATTTAGTACTCTAAATGGTTCAATTGTACAAATCTTGCATTATTTTATTCATCCAAATGTATATCTTTGTGCCTCTTCAAGCATTTTCATCAATTCTTTCAAAGTAAAAGAATCATAGATTGTGTTGCAAACCAAGATGTTGTTTATGTCTTCACTCTCTAAGTTGGAGGATTTTAGCTTTTTAAAATTTGGCTAAGTATTGGAATTCAAATGATTCACAAAGGTGATATTTTGAAGGAGAATTTGAGAGTGAAGACAATAAGTTACTCTACTCACAAGTTAAAAGTTGTTTGACTCGTAATCTAATTGGAAGTGAGCTATGAGAAAAGTGTAAAGAAGGCACAAATTAGAGTTGCAAATGGGCAGAGTCTATTCCCGCTTTTTATATGGGGACTCCCGGTTTAAGGTTTTAAGTATCACAATCCTCATTTGTTTCAAATTCTATCATATGGATCCCCACCATATTCTTCTTCCATATACTTCTTCCATGTCATCAAAGGTCTGACATATAACAAGCATACTGTACTTTACAGTGGTTTGCAGAGTCTCTACAAACATTCAACATGAGTGATGATGTCATTTGAGGACCAGAAAGCTCATAGCATTTTGGTCAGTTAATGCTGCTCTGATAGTTGTTCTTATGGTCCAGCCTGCTTATGATCTAGCTCCAACCCATCTGTGGAAGTACAGAGAGGAACCAAATGCATGCAAAGGACCTTGAGAATCAAGACTTGCCACTGGATTTTTGACATATCTATTGTCTCCCATTCAAGTTGATGTTCTTGGCATTTCAACCCATATTGTAATGATACAGTCAAGATTGGAAACCTTTATCGTGGATGAAAAAGGTAATGTTGGTTACAATGGCAGATTTCATGCATCAGAAATTAACAAGATATCAATTGATACAACTTGGGCCCCGCCTAATACTGTTGTATACTAATATCTTGTAACACATTGTGAAGGGGATATACATAAAAATACAACTAGGATATGAAGAAGTGTCAGTTTTCCATCTCAATGCAGTATGCCCTCAGTGAAAGATCAGGGCCCAATACATTTTCCGTACATCATCTCCCGCACCTTAGAAAACCAAGGATAGGATAAGATCTTATGTTCAAGAACTTAGAAGTGCCTTAGCAGCCACCACAAGACCAGCAGGTGGGCCACTTGGAGTTGCAAAGAATTCTTGCAGCTAAGCTATCTCAAGTGGGCTATATCTGAAAGAAAGAAAAGAACTCAATGAATAGTGCTCAGAGAGTGGTGTAGAGCATCATGGAGTCAAACAGTTGCTACTCTACATGAATTGTAATATACTGAATATCCAGGACATTTGCATACTTGGTGTAAACAGGGACTCTTCAGAGGTATCCCACCATGCAAGGCTGAACGAATCATGGGGCCTTGGGAGTCTGAGAGGCCAGGGCGTCAGGACTCAGATTGTCTCACTGGATGACAATCGACAACAGCTTGGAGTTGGAGACCACAATCATTGGTTACTGATGACAAGTATCTGCGCAACTTCCATCAGTTACATCATCTGTGCAGCAAGTTGTTTAAACAGTAGAAAACCAACTTAGAAGGTCTGTGTAGCGTACGCACTGTATTGTCCAAAGTGACAAGTGTTGGTGGACAGAATCCACACACAAAGATATCACTTGAAATTTTGCTTAAGAGCCAAGATAATCATAAAGTTTTCTTCTGTCCTGCATGCAGCTGCTGAGTTGGAGTGCAAAGTTTCGTGACAGATAGCAGTGTGAGCGTAATTGCTGCTCTCAGCGGGAGGGCCAGTCAATATCATTGATCCGAGGGAAGGGTTGAATCAAGAATTCATAATGTTTCTCTTCCTTAGAGGTATGATTAATATATTTATTGAATGGTTCAGGTTCAATGTTATTTGTACGCACCCTATTGAGGTGTTTGATAATAGATAGGAGAATGCACTCGCTCATTTGTTGTACATGCTCTTTTCAAATAATCATTTGATTATATAATACTCTTAGTGATAACTGCACCAAAAGATGGTCCATCTTGTCCAAGCAGGCTCGTTGACAGCAATTGAATATCATCTTTCTGAAACGCTTTGACAAGGAACAATTTCAAATTTCAACAGTTTTCACATATTGCGGTTCTGGCAAACCTGTAGGTAACTACATCTTTCTTTCTTCTACGAAGGTTTTTCACGAGTGAGAAAAAAATGTGGCGATTGTACTGATAATCTATTAAACCCCTTCCATCAGCACTACAGTAGCTGCTCAAGTAGCGATCTAGATTTTACTATGCATCATCCACATGTAGGGAACCAACCGAGAGGTTTCAAATGGTGACCAGCTTCAGAGTAGTTGAGGTTGTAACTTCAGGCAGATTTTTCCATCAACGGGGTCGTTAGCAAGTGGGTAACCGACCACATAAGTTCACGTCATCGTCCACTAGAACCGTATATACTAAGAGCAGAACATCTGAAACATGGAGCCTTGGAACAAACGTCAGAACAACTTGACAAGGTAAGTGATGAAAATTAATGAACTGAGATTGATTGCCATGTTGACACAACAAATATTCATTTGATTACCAACCAAAGTTTTACACTTCAGGATATTAGTACGGCAGCTGGAGTCCTTTGACCTTGATACAATGCGCTTGCATTACCATACTAACCACCCAGACTAGATATGTGTAAGACTCAATGCACACCAGGTATAACAATGATTAGCATGGCAGCTTCAATCAAAATAAGTGATTAAAAAGCGTTCCCAATTGGAACATCCGTTTGCAGTAAACAGTAAACCTGCCGATAGACTACAATGTAGCATCCAAATGAAACGCTACACTACAAGCTTCCTGCTCAAAATGTTCAAGACACTCGGGTGCAGTAGACCGAAAGTTCTACGAATATCACAACCGTACCAGAATATCAGTTCTCGTCATCCTCGCTAGAGCTGCTGCGATCCTAGTTCTTTCTTGCGGGTCGTGACGACTGCTAAAGATCGAAAGAGTGGTCGGTGCACTTAGTGCAACGAGCCAATCAGCGGGGGTGGCAGACTATTGTGGAACTTTCGTACACAACCGACCTAATTCAAAGGTACAGACCCTGGTCAGCAATCTCATCACTTTCCATCTCTAACAAGAGACACAGGACGACAGAAACTTTGCAAATAGGACGACAGAAACGTTGCTAATAGGAGGACGACAGAAACTTTGCTCAGATAACCTCTGGTCGACCCGAATTACTTACAATGTTCCACATTGAAAACTGGTTCACTTAAACTGTTGTGTACATGGTACTGTGCCAGCCCTATTTTGCAGGAGCTCTGCCTCGGAAACGGTGGAGATTGCAGAGAAATACTATTCGTCCTCTCAACTGCTCTACTTCCATCATCAGGCTCAACCATACCACAATCACACAGGTCAGTGGTGCTGTCTAAATCTCTATGGACAATGCAGTACCAAACGCATAGTCACCAAAGGTATGGAAACTCAGTACCAAAGGCATAGTCTCCAAAGGTAGAGTGGTACCAGAGCCTGTTCAAAAGACAGAGGTTGGCAGCTAGTCTATTCATCATTAAAATTCTGCCTCAAGTACATCTGTTCTCTGGACTGTAAGTGGCTAGGCCGGCTCTTCCTTCGACTATTGATTAACTGTTAGATATCAAGATATTTCTAAATGATAATTGTAGATGGAGTTGCAGACATTGACCACCTAACGGACAAACAATGTACATAAGCATTCTATTTTTTATCGCTTCTAATAACACGGCTCCCACAATACGGCTTCGCAGATTTGGAAAGTTGGTAACAAATGGCGACTACTCGCTACCGAATAAGATCAGTCCAAGTACCTTCGTTGTTGGGCTGAATCAAAAAACAAACTTCAGTATACAATCTAGCCGGGGAAAACATCGTCTCCCTCAGTCTTATTGATTTTAAGTTTATGCAATACTCCAGCAGGTAGGCCTATCACATAACCAACCACGTTTGATATGTGGACTCACGATTATTTCCGTCCAGGCCGCTTCTGCATAGCACCAGTGAGCTGGCTACACTGCCGAAATCAGCACTCAAGATTTATGAGACTAATTCAAGCGTCTGGAGCCGGCGTTGACATCCTAAAACACATTAACTATGAATAGGTGCCGTTCTTCCAGGGGTGTATCGTCTCGACTACGAATAAATTTAGATTCACTTGGCAGAGAGTATATAATTCATCCTTCTGTTGATGCTAACCTCCAACCATTGGCTACATGTCAACAAATGAACAAAAATTGAGGGAATCTCCGGTGCTCATTACCTTTTCTGGCGCCGAAGATGACTCTCCGCGCGTTACACTCCGCTGCATGACATGATTTAAGTTGGACCCACATATGGGCTGCTAAACAAAATTCAATCGGGATGTGATTCGTCCTCCAAAAACTGACTGGGTGAGGCTGGCCGCAGAATAGAGTAATCATGCTTCTTCAACGATATTCCAGAACATCGATTCTACGGTCACCGCTTCCTTCCGAGATCAGAGGCGACCGAGCAGTGTTGCCGATGCTGAGGTTCAGCTACAACGCCACATTTCTGCATAAGTACCTCACCAGTATGTGGGAATATGAGCACACCATCGACCCCTATCAATCCAGCGAAATGCTGGCCATGATAGTGTAGATAGTGCCAGTTCAATTTAGAACAACTCATCACCGCATTTTGGTGCAGGTGCAGATGCAGATATGTGAAGTTGCAGCTATGAAGTCTTGACATACAGTGTGTATAACTGTGGTTAAGTTATCCAAGTGCTCACTGATAGACCGTTAACTCCACAGGTGCAGCTGAATGAGCTACAATGTAAAGCCTCTGCATAAGCACCTCACCATCGCAATGTGAGCAACTGTTCTTGTCCGTGATATGCAACGACTGCTCCGAATCCAGGACGTCTGTATTCGAAAATGCAGGTCATCATGTGCATGTTATCGCAGGACAGGTCGTCACTGTCACACGGTGGTGCAGGTGCAGATGCAGATACATTACATTGCAGCAGATAAGTTAGAGCGTTTAGAGCGTGTCAGAGCCCTACATTGTCATGTTTACGAATTGGTCGATGTGTGAAACACGTCACAGAGGTAAGTGGATAGAATATTCAGAAAGGTAGTCTAGCTAGGACACACTGCGATGACTTAAGTAAATTCAACTCCAGCGCACACTATTCTTTCGACAGTGGGAGCGTTCGGGATGAAATAAAAAATGTACTAACGCAGGCCACACTCAAAGAGATAGAAATAAAATTCCTACTCCGTCACAGCTCTAAAGAGAGGAGAGAATGCTTCAAATTCTGATTGCCACCATGCCAAATTGAGCTCTAAATTACACGAAAAGTGCAACCTTGAAGCGAATTGCACACGGACTATATCGCAAGCAAGGCGATGCTGAGACCATCACTGAATCAAAAGATCCCGGTGGCTCAAACCAAGAGGTCCCCGAACGAAAAAATTCTATGATCTGAGGGAGGTCAATTGGGTGCTCCACTGAGAGAAGAACGGAAAAGGGCCGAACTGGGTCATGCTGCGACACATATAACGATTCAGAGACGCCTACGCAAGTGCCTCCCATAGACAAAAAGATAACAACCTGGCACACAAGTATACCACCTAGCTATACTTGTTTTCGGCAACCAAGACAAGCTAAGTCACCGACGGAAGCAACGAGGGCGAACAGTAGCGACACTTGCCACATGACTCCCTCCATGTGCTAGTAAGATAGGAGCTGCAACACGGGAAGCCGGCCATGCAGGTGGCCTGCTACCGGATGGCGGTAGCAGACGGCGAACTGGGCTGCCACTGCTGGCTGCCCATCTTCCAAGCCTGAGGAAAGACCGGGATGGAGACGAGTGAGTGACAATCTCCAATTGGCGAGCCGTATATAAAGGCTCCCAGGATGTCACGCCGTGATGATGAGCGCAAGGAGCCCCCCTGACCCTCCCTCTCACAAGGGCCCCACGCGACTCGCAAAAGCGCCTGCCCGCAAGGCGACGACGACGATGACGACGCGACGACGATGGGCCACAGCCCAGCCTGCTCGCGCTTTTGCGCTTTCACAGACTGGTTGCACTTTCCGGAGCTTCCTCTTGAACTGGGCCTCATACAACCTCCCTTCCTTCCCATTCTCCCATCATCATGATCCATCACATCCCATCCCTCCAGGCAGGCTGCTGCTTCCGACTTCCGCCTCCTCGCTAGCTCCCTGTGGTTCGTTGCGCGAGACCCCGCCTCGCCATCATGTTCGCTGCATGTGGAGCGGCGCTATCCACATTCATCCTATCGCAGCCAGCAGCAAAGCAAACCAAAGCGGTCCACACCAAAGCAGGAGCAAATGACGGGAGCCGACGATTGCTCCCCGCCCGGACCCCCGCCACGCCGCGATGATTGGAGCCCGCCTGCAATTGGGCACGCTCCCTGAGTGATTGATCAGATCAGGCTCCATAAACGAATTAAATATCACGCTAAATAATGTCGATCATCGCCACCATCTCTCTCTCCTCCCCCGCAACTCGCCTTCGCCAAACTTCGCTCTTGCGCCGGCGCTTCACTATGTCTCCGGTCGCGGCACGGGTCGGGCTGGGGCCGGGCCCGGGCCCGGGCGGGCCACCACGCCGGCCCAACGGCACTGGCACGGGCCCCGGGCTGTCCCCTTGGCCCGGGCCTTTCGGGGTCGTCGCTTTTCGGATGAATAATGGGGTTTCATCCGGGGATGGGGGCGGCTTTTTCGTGGATGACGGCTCTGGGGGGGCTGGTGGGGGGTTCGTATTAGGTACATGGACACACTTGTTGTGCATATGTGTTCCGGGGTGCACTTTGCTTCTTGGATTCATTTTTTTTAGTTTTATTTTTTTATTTTTTTGTGCTGGTTGCTTTTGGGGAAAGGGAGCGGGATTTTAGGGGGGACTGAGCAGGGTATGATTGGGTGAGAATTTGGCTCTTGTCCGGTTGGGATTCACACTACTACTATGGTGAAGACTCGTTTGGTGTAAAAATTTGAAGTGTGTGGATGGTGTTGTTAATGGGAGGTATGAGGGGAGTTTGATGAAAGGAGGTTAAGTTTCTTGGATAACCTCAAAGCCTTGGACAATAAACCTCACCTTTGGAAAATTTTGGTTTTGTTTTAAAGTTATTGTAGACATTTGTATTTTTTTTAAATCTTATCGTATGTTGTTTTCTTTTTGCTTTATCTTAGAGACTCAAGCACTTATGGGTTTTTTTTTTTTCCAATCTGGCTATTATTGCATTTACAATTGGTTTCTTTCCATGTCTTTTGTTTTTTATTCTAAAAGCATTTGGGATGACTTTTGAAGTTTCCCTTGGACCAACTTCTTTGGTAAACTTGCCCTTTCGGTGTTTACACTGTGACTAATCAAATATCTTAAGATATTTTTTAGTTTTTCCATCTCAATGAGCATGCCATTCTTTTCGTCAAATAAGCATGTGTTGTTGACATACTAGTGCACTTCTACACCGTACTGTAGTGTAAACCAGCCTTAAGTATTAGAACAAATAAAAGTACAATCCAACCAGGGTCCTGGTACGGACTTGTTGATTGCCTTCCGGGTTCAAGATCTATTGAGAAATGAAATTACCGGTGCAAAAAATCTCATGGACACACAAAATACCAGAAAATTTGGAATCAACCGCAGCTAAGTATTCTTTACTGCATTTCTTCATGTACTTGAGAATGTTGTTACAACATGCCATTCTGCTTGTTGCTGCTGGCAATTTGGAAGACCTCCTCAGCATGCATTAGGAAATTTGAACTAGCAACTAAAGCATCAAATTTGCTGGAGCAGGGCAGATTGCATAACAAAGACAATATGTTTGAGCAAAGGCTTGTATTTGCTTTCTCTGATAGTGCCTGGGAGGACCCCGGTGAGAGTTCCCTTCAATGGAAACAGATTTTATTTTCCACCTTACAGCGCAGGTATGTCATGAGGAAGAAAATTGAAAACTCCAACATTGTTGAGGGCACGGAGAGTCATACCCTAAGGACTTGGATTTGTGCACGAACTCTGTTTTTTCTTACCATTAATCCCAGACGTTACATCTAGAATAAGTTTCTAAAATAGTTTTAAATTTTTAAAAGACTCCAGTCTTGTTGAGAGCACCAAGAATCTTGTCGTTTAGATTTGAGTTTGTGCACCAAGACTCTGTTTGTTACTACCATTAATTTTCAACCTTTCATGTCTAATCTATTATGTCAAGGAAAAATGTGGTCACCACAACCCCTACCACTACCCTGTGTGTTATAGTGTATTCCCATCTGCCAATTGAGATTTATCCGCACCTTCCAATTCATTTATCATGATAACACAATTCTTTTTTGTAATAGATGGTGTGAGTTGAAAGGAAACTTGCGCACATTTCCTACAGCTCCATCAAACTATTACGTCACATCACAACACAGGTACTAAATTATTTTTAGAAGTGATAGAAAATTGAGGGGAAGAAAAAGATAAGTCTGAGGAATATGTGAGCAATGTTTATTTGATAGAATAGTAGGAGAGAAAAACTGTACTTGGAAGCAGTGGCAAAGACTCAAAGATACTGCAGAAGCTTGTTTGTTACATGAATTCATGTGCATTCGCATCCTAAGTTTAGAAAAAAAATTGTCCTTCAGGCATTCCTTGTGTGACAAGCTAATTAGAAATACAAGAACAGATATGCCTTTGATAATAAAAAATTCAACTCTGAGGACATGGAAGCAACAAAACCCATGGGTTAGAATCTTCTAGATGTACTCAAAATGCCTCATGTTAGTCTTGCTTTGACTCAGTTTTTGGTTTCAGCACGACATACTGTGCTTGACAAGTTTCTTGTTTGTGTAACCAAGACATGATGTGTACATATGGTGGCATGACACTCTCCGGACACCGGGAAGACTAAAAATGTTCATTAATCATGACAAGGTGGAGTTTATGAAGTTTTAACCCCTAAAGGTTCTGGAAATCCAAAATGGCTCTCGGCTGTTTCGGGCAGCCTAGATGAAGGGGTTAATAGTAATATTTTTGCCTAAGAATTTTACTGGATGCTCCTTATACAGCAAAGTGTATGTGGTAAACATTTCGACGCCAAATTTCACTTTTAGAACCTTCATCTAGGAATTTTAGGTTTCAAGTCCAAAACGGGCAGTTTCAAATTAGGTTATTTTAGAATTTTTTTTTGGAAATGTGTTCATAACCAATTCACTACTCAAAATCCAAAGTGGCCTATGTCAAAAAGCTTACGAATTTTAGAAGGGCAGCCTCCAAAAATCACAGAAACAACCTTCTCAGTTTTTGGTAATTTTACAATTTTTTCTTTCAAAATTTGTCAAAATTTGAGATTTAGGAATTTTTCAAATTTGTTTTTTCCAATAATTCAAAAAATCATGGACATAACTTTTAACCGTTCACTTTTTTAAAAAACCAAAAGCATTTCACGTCATTTAGGTTTTACCATATTGTGGTTTTTGCACCTTCTTGTGGAAATTAATTTGCATGAAGGCCAAAAAACTGTAATGAGACTCTAAAATTTTGCATGGAGGTGCTCAACTTAGTTACCTACATGGAAAAAATTATGAGCAAAATGTTTGAGGTAACAATAATCAAGTCTCCCTTGGCACCATTTAGAGTATGCCTTTCCCGCAAAGCCAAAAAAAAAAAAGCCGTAAACTTTGAACATTATAATCTCACAAACGGTAAAGATCCAACCGTTGAAATTTAACATGGTATTAGTGCAGGTAGTTAGGTTTAAGATCTTACGGTTGGATGTATCAAAAAACTAAAAAATTAAGAATCGTACTTCTACTTCTACAAGGTCGTCAAAAATCACAGTTTTTGGTTTTGGAGGTCCAAAAACGGCTTGAACCTTTAGGGGTTAAGCTTCAATGTACGTGCTTATTAGTCTCACTAATTCTAAATCTAATTCTCAACATTTAGTAATGAGGTAGAGGAATTCTTAATCAAAACTTCATTGTTTTAGCTTTGTGCTCGCTTTGTATCCATCCCTTACGCTATGCTGTACACTCAGCGACTACCATAGGACTTGGATTGCAAGAAATGCTCTCGGGGGCGCTTTGTATCCAAAAGTGCAATAGTAATGTCAATAATGAGATATTTTTCTCTGGTAAAGAAATAAAACTCATAAAGAATTCAAATTCTTATATTTTTATCCTAATATTGGAATTTTATTAAAAAAATAATATTTTTAGCCAATAAGTGATAGTGATATGTTGTTTATTCCAAAGTGGTGAATGTGAAATCTTATTATTAAAGTTATACTTATTTATTTTTGAAATAGTGCAAGAAGTCAAATTGTCCACATAGAGATTCTAAGAAAATACATTGACTCTTAACAATATTGGCTACGAGTCCGCCTACATGTTGGCCACGGGGTTGTTATTGCGATGGATACTTCTACCTTAGTGTCTAGGTGAATTATGTGATACTATATACCATTTAGCATTATTTATCATTTTATTATAACTATTTAATATTCACATTAGCTGTCACAGTACATGACGCCATGTAACCTCAGCCTTGCAGATAAAATAGATAAGGTAACACATCATCATTTTACTTCAAATTGCATTACAACCCATGTCCCACTTGATCTGTGATGAGGAACACGGCGGTTGTCAACAAAATCCATACTGCTCATATTGGGTCCACAGCATTGGCCCTCCATCTTACAAAATTGTCATGCAGCCGCATTTTCAAGAAAAAGCATCAGCAGAAAAACATGAAATTAGGTCAATACCTTTTCCATCCCAGAACCCAATGTTATTCCAGACCACCGCACTTTATGGTGTAGAGCATGGTCTGGTCCATTCTTTTATTTCATTTACTAAGCTCGGGTGGGGAATAACAACAATGAAATGAATGGTTCATTGGTGAATAGCTCCAAATCACAGCCGCGGAGAATCCCAGCTCAAACAGTGAACTCCTCGCCTTGTAGAATACATCAAATGTGGTCCATCTATGAGCCGGTTTGTACGCTACTTGAATTCAAAGGTAGGCCCACCACCCGTGTTTGAAACCAGGTTTCAAAAGATAACTGGGTTTGTATGCTTCGCTTGCTAACAGGGCGGGCTTGCTTGATTTTGAAGCACATCAAATTAAAAAGGGGTAGAATGTCTACTCAATTGCGAAGGGTATACATTTGATGTGTGGCATGCACTGAAAGGGCAGTACAGTATATATGTCATCTAGTAGGTATAAAGCAGAATAGCTTCACTTAGTCAAGACTGGACTAGCCATATTTTTTTTGGTAAGAAGTTGGACCAAAAGGGGTTATTTGTAGTTTATAAAGCACCTACAAGGGCCTTTTAAGCTTTAAAGTTGCTAATTGAGTATCAATTAGTTGCTAATTGATGAAGAAAAATTGAGTATATAAGAGGACCAAAATTTTAACCTTGAATATCATGTACACTTTTTGTGAACTATAATGTTGTTCCGTTTTTAGTACATCTTGTTATTTATTTAACTCCAAAAGGAACAATTTTTAAAGTAGCATGATTTTGTGTTTTCAGGTATATGTCTTATTGTTGCCAAAGGTAGTTTTTTTCATTTTATTGAAATAAAATTTCTATAACATATTGGAAACCAACGTGTAATTATTGGAAACCAATATTTAAATTCAAGGATTCTATATACTTTCAGAGAATTTAGATTCAAATGACTTGTTATGCAAATATGGGTCCAATGTAATCTAAAATAATTTGTATTCTAAGAGCATCAAAAGATTACTTGTAATTTTCTACCATGTTTAATAAGATATCTCAAATTGTTACAATAGGTGACTTTAATTCTTGAATGGAATTCATTTCAAGAATAAGGATGTCAAAAATTATGCCAAGAAATTGTTCATATGCTTAAAGTTCTAAAATTATAAATGGATTTTAGTCAAATCATTCAAGTAATAAATCATGGAAAAAATCTTATAATCATGTGAATTAGTTTTAGTATTTATTTTTATTGATTTTGTAATTGGAGAAAATTATAAGTTGACTCTATCAAGATTATCTAAAAGGCATACCATAGGCTATCAGTAGCTTGGGCACCGTTTTGCTAATAATTAATTAAAGTGCAAAAAGCGGTTAGGTAATTCAAAAAATAATATCTCAAAGTTGGACAGTTTTGAATTATGATTGAATATAAGTTAGGCATTCATCAAGATTCATAAATGTTTAGGATTATTTTCATTATAGATGGCACCTACTTTTTACCTTTAATTTTATCCTAACTACTTGCATTGATAACTTTGAACAGACATATTATTGTGCATCAAGGTTTTGTGGTGTTAGTGGTTCTTTGTATGATTATATATATTGAATACTATAATGTAAATCATTAGAAAGTTATAAGCACTTCAATGTTGCAAAAGTTCCTTGACATAGTTGATGTATTATTATTGTTATTCTTAACTCTATATTTATAATGGCCTATAGAAATGATTATATATTAGCGCCATAGGCGCCAATGATTTGTGGTAGTCTATACACCATCCTTTAATCAATTTTTTCTAAAAATTTATATCATAAAATCTATATCATAAAAATAGTGTCTAATCGTCTTTGTTTGTCTCTAAAAAGATAATTCTAAAAATATCCTTACATGAAACCTAATTTATGTGTCTTTTCAAAAAATTCAACATTTTTTTATTCTTTAAAGGATTATTTATATGTTGTATGAAATTCTTCAATCATTTTTAATGTATCTTAATACAATCTTCTTATGACATGCTTTTGTATGCCTTCATATGATGCATTTTATACATACATTCATAATTTCTCTTTTAAAAAAATCAAAAATATTGAAAAACAAATATTTAATTAAAAATTTGATATATTTTTAAAATAAAAAATTTGAACCTAGAATCAGTAGCCAATGCAAAAATATTTTGACACATCATGGAATTCTTATATAATTGTGTGTGTACTTAAACAAAATTTATATTGAACACGTATATATGTTTTTTATTAATCATAGATCTTTCTATATCAAATAAAATAGAACACAAAGTTTTATTGTTATATCATAATTTTAATTGCTCAAAATATATAATTTTGCTGATAAAGCATAAATACTTCAATAAAATAGATATATAAGTTTATTTTATTTTATTGTCTAACCTCCTAACGTCCATGAAGCCTGATTTGGGCTTCTGTCGCTGGTTTTTGGCATGTAACTATTTTTTTAGGCGGTATTAAACTTTGAGCCTAACTAGAAAGTTGGCCGCGCTAAAGATAGCTATCCAATTCACTTGACCTCATATAAATCAAAGTCTCCAGTCAAAAGTTACGGCTATTTTAGTGGGAGGAGGCCATTTTGCATTCTGGAAGCAAAGGCCATGACCATTTGGTAGGAATTTAAAGCATTCTAATCTAAGTATCCTAGCTAAAGATATTCGTCTTCGAAAATGGCCCCCTGCCACTAAAATGGCCGTAACTTTTGACTGGCCGTAATTTTTAAAATGGTTGTTTTCAGTGTCCCAATTATGTGCTTCTTAATAAAGATGTAGTATAATGTCTTTAGTTTTCATTTGGAATTGGACAATTCTGGTCTTGAAGACTGATTGCCAAGCTCCCAATCCATCCATACGGTCATATCCATCCAAAACAATGTGAAATTTGACATACAAAGCTTGCAAGTAGTGTCTGTCCAAAACTCCAAAATTAGGCTTAAAATAGCGATAGAGGTTAAAGGATTAACAATGCCTTATATGCTTTATACAAATGAATTTACAAGAGTTTCTTTTAATGTTGTATTTTCTATAAAATATAAAAATTTGAGTCTAAAACTAATATATTCAATGCAAAAACAATTTGGCCCTTTATGGTATGCATTTTTGTCTATGTTTTCATGATATTTACACTTTAATGTGCATTCATTATAGTTTCTTAGTTATAGAATGTTTTCAGTCAGTAGATTATTTTTTCAAAAAGTAATTAAAATAAAATTATTATAGTGAAAATAACTTGAAAGTTATTACTACTTTATTGTTACTATATGCCTCTGTAATGTGGATGCATAAATTTATTTTGTACTATGAAAAAAATTGTGTATTTGCAAAAATACCATAATAAATGTATGTATAAATTTGATAATTTTATTGTCCAAATTCATAATTACTTATAGAATGAATATGTTTTTCCGCCATACTGGCCAATGATTTGCGCTGATCAATAGACCAACGCCTAATCTAGTCGTATTAATTTCAAATACTCCAAATATAATAATTTCACTGTTAATTATTAAATAATATTTCTACAATGCGATCCAAAATTACAATATTATTTGATATCAACAGTAGTCTTTAGGATCTTTATGCTCAAAGATAATAGACCAAAAGAAAGAGATATTGTGCTATTTATGTAAATCTTAAAGATTACGTGAAAAAGACAAGATTTAAAGTATCATATTTTGAACTTCTCCATATGATTAAATTTCCATATGAATAAATATTTAATCATTTTATTAAAAAAAAATCAAAGTTATAAGTTTATTTTCAAATTTCTATAATGGACATGATTGGTTGAAAATAGATATGATATCAATATGTGATGGCAAGAACGCCATCATTTGAAACAAATATATATCTCCTAATCCCATGTCGATCTTGTCGTATTCTACATTGAAAGTTTTTAGAGTAAGTTACCAACAGCTTGGCCATTGTTTTGCCTAATAATTAATTAAAGTACAAAAAGTAGTTAGGCAGATTGAAAAATAATATTTCAAAGTTGGGCATTTTTAAGTTTCTCAAAGTATTACAGGGCAATAGTATCTCAAGGTTGGGCAAACAATATCTCAAAGTTGGGCAAACTGAGTTAAGAATTACAAGAAAATTTAGGCAGATTTGAAAATAATTATATTTTGCCTAAGCTGCTAGTAACCTAAGGAAAACAAAATTTAAACTTATAACTTTTTGATTTCTGAAATCATCAAATCTCCAAAATAAAAAGAGGATGATCAAAATCATGAGCTACAAAAGCACTCAGTTTTTTTTTAAAAAAAACTTCGAAAACATTGAATTTTACTCTATAAAAATAAAATTGAATTTTTTCTAACAATTACAACTTTAATATCTATTATTGGAATTATAAAAAATGTAATTTTAGAAAATGGATGGCTTTTTATTCGCTCATGTTCTTTACAAAAATTCACATTTTTTTTTAATCATTGATTTTAACTATCTATGTTTCAAAATAATCAAGAAAATCTAATAGTTTCAAGTTTTTTACCAAAATTTACAAACAATTTCAATCTACATCAAAGTCGTCTACATCTTTTAGGGGCCAGTTTAGATCATGGCCAAATTTTGAGAGGCAATTGATTTAATCAATGGTAATATTGAAATGACCAAAGTCCGTACTCTCGGCCTTCACACTAAAGAATAAAGTTCAAAGGACGTTGCCTTCAAAAGGTTTAAGGTGGCAGTACCTTTAGAATGTTATGGTGTTAAGATTTGGGCCTCTTGAGTAAAGTTTTGGGTTGAGCAAAATACTCGATCTAAAATTCTGTCAAGATGTCGACTTCTTTTTTCCATCAAAATATGCATAAGAGACAAGACTCTTAGACACTTAGGCTTTTGAAGGCTGATCATGTTCGAAAAGCATTGTCATCTTTTATTGATGAACCTTTTGACAATGATTGGTACTATTTCTATGATGGTCATTAAATAAGTTGAATTTCAATTAGTCATAACTTTGTCATAACAATGTATATTTTGCTAAATTTTTTCCACACATTCTTCATTAATTTTAACACCCGCTTTATTTATTTTTTAGAATTTCTAGATTTTTTTCAAATTTTTATAAAGTTTTAAATATTTAGATCATAAGTCTTAAACTTTAGACTCGGACTTTGGGGCTTCACACTATGATCTGCCAAAGGTTTGAAGTAGACCATTTAAGTGTATTTTTCAGCCTAAAAGTTAAGACTCTTGGCTTACTCCAGTTTAGATTTCTCACAGTCGGCCCTTTGACTTGGCCATAGTCTGAATCGGCCCTAAATGTACAAATTTGGATATTAATCTCAAGTACTCATGGATTAACCCTTATTTGCCATGTAATAGAATGGATTTTTTAAAGATTTGGATAGGTTCCTATGATGTCAACCTTGAATGTGATTTTTTAAATTTTGTAGTAAACTTAAGGAGTTGCAAGAGCTCTATGAGGATATAATATTATTTTTTCACACTAAACATTAAGAAAATTGCTAATTGTGCCTAAAGCCAATTTTCTACTTTACATGCAATTCCAATTTTTTTTACAAGCCTTACTTTCCTTAGCAAATTTTAATACAAGTGAACAAACATGATCGTCTTTAAAATCATCAAAAAAATTAAAAAATCTTCTATAGTGGAAAAATTCTATTCCATGAGGAGTCAAAGTTTCCTCGCCCTATAGTATAATCTTTATTACATGAAAATTAAATAAAAATCCAATATTCTTTATTTTTATTATTTCCAAAATATATAATCATTTATTTTGACCGGATAGATTGACAATCCTACAATACAAGTTTTCAAGAAATGAAAAGAACATTAGTAATAATATAAACCTATGCTCATTTCACAATGTTGTACCTTGTTTGATACATCTAAAACTTTATGAAGTAGAAGATAACCTTGTTTATACCATATTAGTGTAAAACCTCCAACTTATGTAGTGCAAACCATTTCTACAAAAAGAAATCAAAGTTTTATGAACATGTTTGAAAAGGATTGAAAAATGTTGTTTCTTTATTTCAAATTCTATAATCTTATAATAAGTGCAATCAAATTTATTGAAATTCCATGTGTGTGGTCCTTTAAAACTCTTAAGTAAGATCATACGGTTGAAAATGTACAAACAATTTAATTTTGTTTCTTTAACTATTGCATTAGAAATGATAATGTTTTTAGTGTTTTTGGTGAGATATGGTCATGGTTGATCAGAGTTGAAGAGCCAAACATCATATCAGGCAAGAATGCATTACAACCTCTTTATACTTAAAAGCCATGAAATTTATTTTTTGGAAAAGCTGTGATTGGCTAGAAAATTGGTTTTATATTACAAAATTTCAGTCCAGAGGCATCTAAGGAGATCGTCGCAAATACATTTTTCTCACATGGCATAGAAGTGCTTTAAAGAGGTGTCATTCAAAATTGAAGTCAAGCCCAACTTAAAGTAGTGAATAGACTTGAATTACAAAAAAGCCGTACTCAGAATAACTTAAAGTAGTAAAAAACGATAAAACATGAGTTTTATGGCTTGTTATATATGATCATGGGATAATTTGATAGTTTTGAAAATCCAAATCCACTAATGTGATTTCAATTAGAAGTTTATTTCTGAAGAAAGATACTTTATAAATACAATTTATGAATGTAAACAAACAGCGTAGCTTTAATTTTTCTTAAAATACATATTCAAATGAATACCTTCTAATTTTTTTGAAATCACCACACTTTGATTACTTGTTCAAGATCAATTTCAATTTGTGTCTTGAAATTTGATACTGAAATAATTTTACGTGGATAAGTTGTAGTAAATAAATTGTTTGGTCTTTTTCATGGTCTCTTCTCACTCTATTCTACTTCCAAATGCCATGGCTTCCAATGGCTAGACTTTAGTGTTGAATCAAAGGACCTTCACAAGGATTTTGGACACTTCACCTTTCAAGATGGCCCTTTTCCAGTAAAAAGAGGTCTTTAGTCATTGTGAGGGCACTTGGATTGCTATTTGCTGAGCAACAACTCGGAGAATGAGAATTCATGAGTTGTTCAATAACTGTAACTATGTCGTCTTCCACAGGGTAAGGGCTCCTAACCTGCTTATGTCCATATGGTGCTGTCATCCCAAAGCCAAAACATGGAAACTTCGTGTCATGGCAACAATCATTGTGTTGGATTTTTCCCCGAGCTCTCTTTTTCGTCAAACAGACCTTTCCGTGACTTTATCACTTGTAAACAGCAGTATTTTTGTGGAGCCTTTGCCATCGCATTGATGTCAAGCTGCTTGAACGACACGAATCCTTAAAGAACACCCCATCAAAAAAGCCCTTAATTCTCAAATCAGGCCCGTAAACAATGAAAAAGTGCTCTATCCATTCACTCCACAGCTGATGACTTGCACCCTTCCACCTAAGAACCAGGGCGTGTGTCTAACTCAGGTAAGTTAGACGAAAGAAAAGAAGGGCCACACAACATCCGCAGACAGCCTGCCCAGAAGTTTCAAAAGAAGTTAGCACTGTAGTAAAAGCCTTCCATCTTTGGGCTTTTGGAAAAATTGCAATCCCAGACAGTAATCATCACTCCATTTTATTCATCACTCCTTGCTACTTTGAGCTCAGCTGGCCTTATAAAAGCACCCATTGATCACTCACTGATCTTTATAAACCAACACTCCTGAGGAAAATATTTATCATATTTATTCCAGAAAAAGCAAGTGGAACATAAATTCCATTCGCTGAGCCACCCACAAGACTCGGTAACAGGTCTGTACCCAAGTGAATTTAACGGTTCAATAATGGAAAAGAGAAAAGAGCAAAAGGGCTGCACAGTTGGTGGAAGAAGAAAAAATGGGTACCGGTAGAATATCTACACAACCTGGTGTATTGAATGCTCTTGTTCCTTGTCACCGAAGGGGCTTTTTTGCTGCTCTTTTTGCTTTCCGGGAAGAGGAGGAGTTGGACATCTTCTTCCTCTTCAGGAGGCTGCATGGCTCCATTTCCCTGCATTCTAGTGGAGCACAACATCACCCGGGTTGTACCTCCGGAGAAGTGTGCAGCTCTTGCAGACAGATATTTTGTTTGCTCAGTGCTCAGCCTTGCATTGGAGCTTGGCATTCAATCCAAAGCCTGTGGTTGCAGTGCCTGACACATGATCTTTATTTGGTGTGGCCAAGGCCATCAGCACTCAGCACTCAGCAATGAGCAATGAGCATTCCATTCTGCCCTTTATGCCTCTTCTTTTATCAGTGTTTTTGACACAAATGAGGGACACTTCATTGTGGAGCGAAAGTTACCAACAAAAGGGGGAAAAGGAAACTTAACATTCTTTTAAGTTTGACATCCTCTATGAATAGGAAAAGGAAGGAGAAAAAAGAAACTAAAAATAATTAGCATAATAATTGAATATAAAATGACACTCTTTTTACTACTGACCTCATCCTCTTGAGGTGGATGAACAGATTTGAATTTTCTTATTTTTAATTTTTAAATTTTGAAACTGGGATAAGTGCTTTAGAAACTTCTATGCATCATTATAGAGTATACTATGATGAGATTTGAAAGACTTTTACATTAACCCCTAAAGGTCCAGAGTGTTTTGGGACCTCCAGGACCCGAAACTGCACATTTTGACCACCTTGTGGAAAATGATGTATGTTTCCAATAAAATTTCCTTTTCTGGTATTTCCAACCGTAAGATCTTTAACCTAACTACTTGCACTAACACCACGTCAAATTTCAACTGTTGGATCTTTACCGTTTGTGAGATTATAATGTCCAAAGTTTACTGTTTTTTTTTTTGGCTTTCCTCAAAAGGCATAGTCTAAATGGTGCTAAGGGAGACTTGATGATTGTTACCCCAAACATTTTGCTCATATTTTTTTCCACATAGGTAACTAAGTTGGGCACCTCCATGCAAAATTTTGAAGACTTCTTTTGATTTTTTGGCCTTCATGCAAATTATTTTCTAAAAGTAGGTACAAAATCCTCAATATGGTAAAACTTAATTAACATTAAATTTTTTTGGTTTGGAGAAAAAGTGAACGGTGAAAAGTTACATCTATGAGTTTGTAAATTTTGGAAGAAAAAAAAATTGAAAAATTCCTAAATCTCACATTTTTACAATTTTTGAAAGGAAAAAATGTAAAATTACAAAAAACTTTGAAGCTTGTTCATAGAAATTTTGGAGGCTGCCCTTGTAAAATTGGTAAACTTTTTGGCTAGGGTCACTTCGGATTTTGAGTAATGATTTGGTTATGAACATAGTTTTTAAGAAAAAAATGAAAAAAAACCTAATTTTAAATTGCCCTATTTCGATTTGAAACCTAAAATTTCTAGATGAAGGTTTTAAAATTGGAATTTGACTTTGGAAAATTTACCACGTACACCTTATGGTAAAGGATGCATCCAATAAAAATATTAGGCAAAATATTACTTTTAACCTCTTCAACTAGGCTGCCCAAAATAGCAAAAACCCAAATCGGGTTTCATAGACCTTTAGCGGTTAAAATATACCTCCATTTAACCCCTAAAGTTTAAAGGCCTCAAAACTGCCAAAATCCTTCAAAAATGGCCTTTTTCAATACAAGAAGTAAGTTTTCAAGTCTTGATGTATTTGGAGAATGTAACAGTAGGATCTAGTACCTTACTTGTATATGTACATGTACCCCAAATCTTAGATAGAAACTCCTTACTGTTTATGAGATCATAATGTTCCAAGTTGGAAAAAAAATAAAAATTCCCTTGTTGCAAAATGGCTTTGAAACGTTTCGTGAGCCAAAACAACCAGTTTCAAAACGAATTTGATGTGAGGCTCTTCAAATTCTTGTTCTTCGATGGGTCAGAAATATGTCCATTCACTTTTTTCTCTCATATGACCTATAAAACGTAAAGAAATGCTTGATTTTTCACATGGAGGTATGCTGAAATTCAATTACAAAGGTTGGTCTGTGATAGTAAAAATGCGTATGAAGAAATATTGGATTGAAAATTCGAGCGGCGAGATAATGCCTTGTATTTACATGTGCAAAAAACAAAACTTGAAAAAAAAAAAATCTCAAATTTTGATGAATTTTTGAAGTTTCTATGATCTAATTAGTTATGGGCAGATTTTGAGCACATACTGTAGTTTTGAGGATGCCCTAACGGTGTTTTCAAACTTTGACTGTGGATATCTCTTAAAGTATGAGAATTTTGAAGCATGAATGGTCTTGTTAGAAAGAGAGAATAATTGTATATAGTGTGCCAAAATTATAGCTTCATCCTATAAAAATTGACTTATGCATTAGGGGAAAAATGAGGTCTCCAACGGGCCTTGTAAGGCAGCCCGGATTAGGTGGGCTGCCTGCCCAAAACCCCCTCTGTCGCTGTCAGCAGGGGTCTGAAACGCTGCCCGAAGCGGACGGACGGGAGTTGCGTGGCCGGATTTTGCCTTGTTGGCGAGAGGGCGTGGACGGTGGTTGTTGAGCGCCAATCCTTGGGATTTATTGCTCGGCGATTAATGAAGTGCCTCGATCCGTTGCCTCGATCCACGGATTGTCAACTTTGAATTGCTGCCACAACGGTCTGGGCGCGATGGCGCCACCGGCTCTACGCCGTTCAGCACCAAGAAAACGAAGCGCCCTGTTCTGCTTCAAGCAAGTCGTTGTTGGCACTGTGGGACGCACAATCGTATGTGATTTGCGGGAAAGATTCCGAGTGGCGATGGCGCCCCAGACCGGAGGAGCAAAATTGAGATTGCAATTCATTTCTTGGCAGCGTCCGCTGGCAGCGACGGCGGCGAGGGGTTGTTCTCAGTCGGCGACCAAGGTTTCAACGAAGAGATGAAAACTGATGTACTTGAAGGGAAGGTAAGTTAACCTAATTCGATAAACCTTTGTGGGGTGTTCAGGGGCTACTGGGTTTTTGAGCAATTTGAATTTCGATTTCATTAGCCCTTGCTGCCACAACGGCATAAGGCAATGTAGGTTTCGTGGTCGATAGCGCTTGTAGATGCCACGCAGGTCTATCGAATTAGGTTCGGAGTATTTGAGGTTGTGAATTCAGTTTTTCATTGGGTGTAGGAGGTGTCCGAAGATCAGAACAAGTTCTCTCGAATAACAGCAAATCACCAAGTGTGACCAGGGGAGATTCAATCAAGATTACCGACTGTAGGGTCCACGATGGCAGCAAGGGCTGAACGAAGCAATCAGTACATTCCCCACTTTGCACTGGACACACGCTATGCCCCGGTCATGAGACGAGGTTCTACGCAAGTGGAGCTGTGCATGAGGAGCTCGTTTCCAACACGGAGGTTGCGTGGAGACACGAACATTGACTTGTGGATCAATGGAGACATTTACCCTGTTGACCCAATGACAGGGAAGCCACCTCCAATCAAGTCGCTAAAAGAGTTTGTTGAATTCATATGTCATGGAGAGCAGGGTCTTCGCGGATATACACACAGGCTGCTGGATCATTGTGTACATGGTTCTACACAGGAGGAGACGCGGATCCAGTTGGCACAGTTGAGCGAAGAAGTGCTTCAGCTTAGAGGCGAAGCTCTGGCCAGCAACTCAAGGGCAGCCCAAGATGTCCAATTGGGGAGAATGCGTTGCCTTGAGTTAGAGAAGAAATGCAGGGATTTGCAAGCTGAATTACAGGCTGTCCGTGATTGCCATGCCCAAAGGGTGGAGCAATTGGAGCGCCATGTGCGGGGTCTCCAAGAAGACGTCGACCGCTGCCAGCGGAGGGCCAGCTTCGAGAAGGAGACCCCCATGGGCATGCGAAATAGGAGGAGGGCTCTCAGAGGGATTCACGAGTTAAAACCTGGATCAGGTGGATCAAAAGCAAGAGTGAAGCTTGTGCGGACAGTGCTGCAACCAGATGTGGTGCAGTTTGTTGTCGAAAGGAACCGAGAGAACCGGAAGTGCTCTCGACTGCGGGGGGATAAAGAGTCCCAAAATAGGACTGCAGTAGCACTAGCTCGAATTTTGTCACGGCATGAAGGTGTAGCGCTCGCTTCTCAGCCTGCAATGGCACATGTTCAGTCAGATATTGCGAAAAATGTGCTCAAATCGATTGGTAAGAGTATTGGACCGGACAAAATTCTTGCTGCTTGCGACCAGGCAGGGGTTTCCCATCGGGGATATGGTGCTCTCTACAAATCTGTGAAGGCTCCCATTGCTGCTCTGAACAAAGGAGTCTCCGGGAGTATTTTGCCGAGCCCCTATCACGTGAAACTGCTTCGGCAGGAGTTAAATGCAAACCTGCCACAGTATATTGGCGAATACTACCATGCTGAAGGTCGACTTACGCTGCCAGCAAGTTCTAAGAAGAACAAGAAGTCCGAGGACATGGTAAAGGAAGTCGTTTTGACTGACAAGAATTCCCTATTCACAGACCTTGAGGTGGTCCAAAGGAGCATGGTGATCTTCTACGGCATCACGGAAGAAGGTAACGTAATCACCTCAGACTGTTGTTTTCAGAGTTTGCTGCCAGCAGGGTTATTTATCAATTAACCGTGACTTACACATCCACTCGCCATGTTTCCACAGAGTTAAGAGGGGCACCGCTGGTATTTGTCATGAAATTGGACGAGGCCGAGATTGTCAATGGCAAGAAGTTTGAACGGGTCAGCATCACATTGATGAATAGGGCGCTCGACCCAGACATTCAGAGAAACCATGCCCTGTTTTTCTCAGTCCAGTCGGAGCAGGAAATCTGGCCAGTGGCAACCTTTCAAGTGGAAAAAGAGTCCTACGAAGTTCTGTCGTGGATATTTGGGAAATCCAAATTTCCATCTGTGATTGCAGCACAGTCCAGTGGCGAGAAACTCACGGTCCCTGAAGTTGGAGAATTCCATGTGGAGTGGCATCTCGCTGCGGACATGAAGACGATCAAGTGTATGTACGGGCTTCAGTCGGGGCCTTCGTGTGCGATGAACTGCATATACTGCGAGCAGAAGAGGGCTAAGCCTACCGTAGGGACAGCAAGCCAGGCGAGTGCTGCCATCAGAAAACGTGGGAAACCAAACTGGGTGGGGGGACTGTTTGCCAACTCTGTGGAGCCAGAACCATGTGACATGCGTGCACATACAAGGTGGAGGCCTATCTTGCCAATTCCGTTGCAAAGAGTGCACATTTGTACACTTCACGCCCTAGTTCGCCTAGCGGAGAAGATTGTGCATCAACACATCATTTATGTCTGGAACATACAAGATCAAAGACTGAGGGCTACAGCCATAGAGCAAATGGAGAAGTCCTTGTCAGCTATCGGGGCTCACGGTGGCAATGTGGAGATTAGAAAGGATCCGAAACTGAGTGGCAGCACAGGGAATGTGCCACAGAAGCCATCTTTCAGTGGGGTTGTTGCTAGCAGACTATTTAAACCAAGCGTATGGTCTGGAAACGACAAGGCCTGGAAAGACATATGTCAAGCAGAGAGCAATAATAGTGGCGGCGGTGCACATCGTAGGGCAAGGGCTGCTATGTGGCAAGCCTTTGAAGAGGTTCTACCATATTTTAGCGGCTTGGTGCTGACAGCAGAACAACGACTCCAGTTCAAAGGGAAGATAGAAACGTGGGGGAGAACATTTTTGGAGGCCTTCGGAGAGGAGCATGTGTCGCACTACATGGTGAGTTATATGAACGAGGTTTGGGATGAATTAGGGGTTGATGGCTGACCTCACTTTCGTCAATTCTCTATCCAGGACTAACCTTGGAGTGGCTGTTGACAGCATGTAATTGTCAGGCATGGCAGTTGGTTTGTGGAGGAATACGGTAGTCTGGCCGTATGGAGTTGCCAGGGTATGGAGAAATCCCATCATCAAGCGAAGGCAGCGAATCAAGCGCATACAGCTCACGGTGGTGGCAAAGAGCGCATCAGTGTGATTTTGCAACAATTCCAACATTGGTACCGAAATATACAGCATCGGTATAAGAAGAAATTAGAGTGCACCAGGGTTCTAAATACCCCGGACGATGAGGCCCGCATGGAGGCTACACGTAGAAGGCGAGAACAGTGGCATCGATCAAATGCTGCCAGGGCTTTGGAGAATTGGCGGTCAAGGCGACGGCGTGTTGGCAAAGCTTGGGTGTGTGATAACACCGTTGGAGGTGATGGAGCCAACAATGATCAAGCAAGAGGATCTGCCAACGAAGATGACCCCGGGGAGGAGGGCAACAATGTGGATCTTGAGGAAGGACGCAACTCAACTGACGGTGACGACGCTGGCAACAACGTGGACAGCGATGACGCTGGCAACGAGCCTGTATGAATTGAGTACAAATTATGCGTTCTAAACTCATTGGATGGACATCTATAATGTAGCAAGTTTTTAATTTTTTTTAATTTTTTTGATCGGAGTAGACAGTGGATCTTCTTTAACATGTTTTTTGGTTTCATTCTAGAATAGCCATTTACGGATAGATTTATCAAAAAATGAGGATTTTTTCGAGCAATTCCCTAAAATGGCTTATCCATTGCTAAGTTAATCTCGATAATTATTAAAGAGGCACCCATGGAGAAGAAGGGGAGTCCACTGACAGTGAGGTGGCTGGCAGCAATGAGGACAGTGACGACGCGAGCAATGGCCGTGTGTGACTTGACCGCAATGTGCCTTGGTAATTATGTTATAACTTATACCTATGTAGAATGTGGCTGGCAACAATGTTTTTTTTGAATGAGTTAGACCATGTTTCTCCCCTAAACTTGTTTTGTGGTTATTTCACTAGAAAGACCAATCCAAGGGATTATAACTCTTCATAATGATGAATTCAATGAATGTGTCTTAGTAATCATACATGTCACTCACCCTTAAATTTTAATTTTAATTTCTATGCCAATTTGTTGCAATTAAAATCAAATGGGGAAATGATGTATAAGGCCGTGGAAATGATTGACAATTAAGGTTGCTGTGACCTTCCCAACACCTCCTTTACGACCCCCCTAATTAACATTGCTTAAGAGTCTCATACCCCCCTTGAAGGACGCTGCCCACGTGGCAGGCGGTTGACTCCAGCAAGAGTCTCCTTCACACCAGTCTTGGGCCTTCTTCCCGAAAAAAGATATGGGGTTGACTGTTAGCTTCACTCCTCTCTTCTACTGCCGCGCTCTTGCTTCCAGCAGGCGCCTCGGGTTTGCACTGACACGGTAGTGCTTCGGCTTCTTCATCCTTTGTCTTTCTCCATACCCTTGATTTCTACCGTTGAAGAGCGCAATTTCGAACTAGGCGGAGGGGGGTGTGAGGATTTTGTGGGTGCAGAGGGAGCCGTGGAGGACTCATCCGTGCAGCCGTACTGGGAGGTGCGACCCGTGGAGGACCTGTGAGGAGGAGGGGCGAGGGCGGTGCGCTTGGGGGAGCTGAGGAGTGCGGAGTTCGGCGGAGCCGCGAGGAGCGGGGTCGAGTTCTGAGGAAGGAGTTGGGGGAGTGAGGAGCTGGGTGGCTGTCACGAGTATCGGGCCCGCAGCAGCTGCGCGGGCAGCAGGGGGGGGGGGGGGGGAAGGCTGCGGCCACAGCTCTGGCACTGCAGCGGTAGGAGCTCAGCGCGGAGGTGCGACCAGCGGGGCGGGGAGGAGCTAGGGCGCCTCAGGGAGCAGTGAAGAAGGCCAGCGCGAGCAGCGGGGAGAAGCAGCGGGGCGTTGGGGAGCTTCGGCGCCGAAGGACAGCCGCGGCGCAGAGGGAAGCTGAAGGGGAAGAGGGAAGTGAAGGCGTAGAGAGCGGGTTCGGGCTGCAGAGGGGAGCAGAAGGGGAAGAGAAGAGCAGGCCGCGCAGAGGAGAGCTACAGCGCTGTATGTTAACGCTTCGGCAACGGAAGACAGCTCTGACTGAGCTTCGGCTTAGAGGTAAGCAGCTTGTTTTTGCAACTCTGTTTTGGCAATTTCTCTTTGTTGTTGTACAATGCGTAGAGGGGCATGGCACAGTTGGGTGAGGTCGTTCAGCCATGGCCGCGAAGGTCCTTTCAGTTGTGAGGCTTCATGTTTTCAGAACTAAATTCAACTAAACCGAATGAATAATGTCTTGTCAGTGGTCTTCCCTTTTTCAGCTGCCATGCGCGATCCCCCTTTCGTAAAACGTGTTGTTTTTGCACTACCAGCGCCAGGGATGTCGAGCCGTAGGAAGGGAAAGGAGGCCGTCGTGAAGAAGGAGGTCGTCGAGGTTGCTGACAGCAAGGAGGATGGCAACGATGTTGAGACGCCGTGGGATGACGCCTTCAACTTGGACGGCTTACCCCCTGCACTTCATGCACAGCTCCACCACCTCGCCCCATTTCTGCTGGGTAGGCAGGCTGCGGATTACGATGAGGACTTCTTCGCCCGCACCTTGCAGCTCTCCAACAAGGGGTTGAAGTTCAGTGACCTCAGCGGCGACAAGCATTGCAGGAAGGCCGACTTCATCGACAGATGGCCAGAGCGTTCTTCTGGGCGGCACTACGTTGCTGACTGTGAGGATCCGGAGGCCCAGAAGAAATACTGCAAGATGTACCGGTGGACTTATGGAGGTGACCCCGACAACTGGGCATTCGGGACCTCCTTTCTTCGGGCTTGCCACCTCTACTTTGAGAAGGGCGTGGATGTCAACTTCGCCCAGAAGGCGGAGGCAATTGTGAAGGGGCGTGAGAAGCTGCCAGGGCGTAATCCGCAGAAGTTGACTCCCCCGGCCTTGAGGGAGCAGATTGAAGCCATTATCGACTTCCTCGCTGGCCACATCCCCGGTGCTGGCAGCAAGGGCAAGGGAGGAGGGGCGGAGTCGAGCGGAGGAGCCAAGCCACTTGGAGCCACCTCCAAGGCTTTGATCACGGCCGCGGAGGCGAAGAAGGTCAGGGGACCTAGATCCCTGCCCCCTCCTGCCAAGGCCGTGAAGGCCCTTGCTGCCGTTGCCATCAAGGTGCAGCCCTTGGTGGCAACGGATCCGAAGCAGGTCCTGGAGCAGCAGCGCCTCAAGAAGAAGTCCTTGGAGGCGGCACTTCTGAAGGTGGAGGCCAGCCGGGACCGCGTGAAGGTCGACCTTGCAACCCAGCGGGACTACATCAAAGCCAAGGAGGCCGAGGAGTCCAAGCTCTATGACGACATCTTCTCCGCCCGCGAGGCCTCCAAGAAGGCCGCGGCTGATGGCAACGACCAAGAGAAGAGGCGCTTTGATCACGCGGCCCGCTTAGGCCAAGACAAGCTGGGGCTTGCAAGCAAGGCACTGATGGAGGCCCAAGCCCGCATTGACAGGGTCTACAAGAAGTTGGAGGAGATGGAAGCCGATGAGCAGAGACGCCACGCCGAGGTCTCCGCGCTGACAGCGGAGATCTCGGCCTTGGAGTTGGCTTCAGCTTTCTTGCGCCCGAAGAAGGTGCTGGCTCGTTATCCATTGGGGTTCCAGGTGTTGCCAATAGCCCTGAACGACCCATGCCCCTTCTGCGAGCGTTACTTCGTTGACACCTGCTGCGTACCTTTGTTCTGCGGCTGCTTGGCACATCCCCATTGTATGTTTGAGGCAGTCTTCTCCCAGGACGCCCGGTGCCGTCGATGCGAGCGGGGGATGACTGGAGGGTGGCTTGGGCAGTGGGGCTTCGACCTTGACTCCAAGGCCGCGGAGGAACTACGCCTCACGGAGGAGATCCTTCTGGCCGAGCCCGCTTCACCACGTGCTGGCAGCAAGAGGCCCGCTGCCCCCTCAGTGGCCGCGCTTCCGTGGAAGAAGGCCAAGGGCGACCAAGGTTTGTGGCCCCTCATCCCATCTACCCATTTCTTGTTGCCTGCCTTGTTGTTACATTTACATTTTCTTGTTTTCTAACTCTTGTTTGTTGCCAGCAACTGCAGAGGATGCTCTCCCCGACTCAGACTCCCTGGCGTTCGATCCCACGCAACGCTCTCCTCAGGAGACCCAGGCAGCCCTATCTGGAGATGGGAACAAGGACTCATCCGCCACCACGCAAGGACCACCTGAAGCAGAGAAGAACGAGGACGACACCAACATGGAGGGACTGTCGAGCCTTGTTGAGGCAATTGCCACAAACGCAAACGTGGAGTAGATTCCCACCTTGGATAGTTTTGTAGGCCGAGTTAGGGGTTTGCTGGCAGCGACTTCTGGTCCGGACTTTTATGGGCCACCTTTCTTAAACTTTTCCGAACTTGAAAACAATTTGCCTCTGGACTGCCATGTCTCTTTGAAAGATATGGCATTCTTGTAACCCTTCCTTTTTATTCGCAACTGTATTTCTTCTTTATTGTGGACTGCTGACAGCAAGGGCTGCTCTTTAGCCGCCATTTTTTTTTTCTTCTTTCATTATTCGCCACCATGGTCCCTTTCAATTTTGGCCATTGTTGTTATTTACCATCTGCGACCTACTTCATCTCTTATGTACAACTGTTTTTTATTTTTATCTTGTTCTATTAGAATCGAGCGTGGTTCTTTTTTTATTTGCAACCTTCATTTTTTCGTCTTTGTTGGCACCAAGAGCTGCATTGTGCCCGCCGTTGCCAGTTCAGAGCACCAGGTTCACGAAGGAGCCAGCCTCTTCGGAGGAAGTAACAAACTTTACATTCCTTCCTAATTACTTCATATTTGTCAAGTGCCAAACTCCATTTTGTGCCTCTGAAGGGTCATGTGCTCTATTGTATGCAATTGTTTTTCTTTTCTTATTTTGCGCTGGCAGCAGGCTCCAGCGTCAATGGCGCCACCACAAGTTCGAAGCAATTTTGCGATTCAGACCCAGGCCCTCTGAAACCCCGGCCATTCTTCAGACTTCTTGTATTTTATTCTATTTTTCATTTTGCACCCTAGGATTCACCACTGGTAATTGTAACTGTTTTTCTTTTCTATTTCCGCTGGCAGCACGAAGATCAAGGGTAATCACAAATTTGCCTCCATATAACACGTTAATACAGGATGTCCCACAGAAAGTCCTGAATGGTAAGCAAAACCACTACCTGAACTCGCTAACGACTTCGCGAAGAACCTAATGACTTCCCACATACTGTGACTACCCATCCCCGAAATCACTTTTCCTACAGCTCCACAATCTTCATCCTTTTGGGAACCGTGACATCCGCAGCTGTAAGGTGTCTCTCATGGCGCTGGTTGATCTGCATCCAACAAATCCTGTCATTTTCGTTTGCTGGCAGCAAGGAGCTCTGAACAGCCAATTCCCAACACATCAAAACGACTACATGAATTCGGCTAGACTCGTACCTTTTTCTCACGAACACCGTTGGCCTCTATCAAAACCAGGTTGTACTGCCCAGGTACGTCATCTCCAAGTGCCATTGCAATTTCGTGCCGCAGGTGGGATACTGGCCAACCCTTGCCAACTTCGAATGTTGGCAGCAAGTTCCCCCTAAACATACAAGACACTTCCACCATCACCTCCTCTGGTAGGTGATCCAAGGCTTCCCACTGACTGTTGGCAGCCCCCCTATACCTTGTATACATGAACCTGGTGTATGATGTTTGTCTTCCCACGTGATAGCGGAAAACAATGCTGGTCCTGTTGGCAACGCACTTGATGACATCTTGGCCAATGTGGAACTTCTCGTTCCACCCTGGGTTCATTAGACTGCTCAGCAGAGCCTCGGATGGACTACTCAAAACAAACAATGTAGGTGTCCGCCTAATGCTGTCAGCAGCTACCGCAAACAAATCAACCATAACATGGATTGGCATAAACCATTGCTGGTGGACGAAGCTGCTACCAGTTGTTGCTTTCATAGCATTTGCAAAATCGAGAGTGAGCTTTGTTCTAAACGCCTCAGATGTGTGCATGTCTGGCAAAGGCCACTCCACATCGTTGAACCCTGGAAGCGGGAGTGCTTCAACCTTCCCGTACAGCGTGTCACCTGTTGGAGGCAAATACAGACCACCAAGGAAGAATGTACCTATGTCTAGCAACTCCGCGTGGCTCTGTCGATTCCGTGTTGCCTCCCCAATCTCAACATGGAGCACAAGAATGGGACCAAGGATAAATGCGGGATGTACCCAATCCTCCGAAACCGACGCGTACAGGTAGTTTGCCATTCCCAATTTGGTTGCTGCCTCCGCAGGATCCAAGCGCAGATGCCTTTGTTGATATGCATGTTGCACAAGCACCTTATCGAGGTCGCATGCTCCATGCTCCGTGGAGATCCAAGAGAAATCTCTGATCTGCGCTTTGAAGGCCCCCCGAAAATTTTCTCCACCATGTCGCCTTGCCTCTCTACCCCAAGGCCCATCCGAAGCTGGTTGCAGCATAACCCATGAATCACGATCCACCTTCATGGGGATCCAGTTGCCCTCCAAGTCTTGAGTATTATGCAGAATGACACTCTGTACGAGGGAGTTTGGCCGTGAAGCCATACCACTAGAATGCATGAAATTTTCGACTGTGAACTCAAAAACTTACAAATGGTGTCGTCGCTGTCATCATCCGCCAGAACTACACGCTGTCAACAAACCCTCCGCCATCACGAACGGCTGAAACCTGCGTCCACGGCCTCGCAACCAAGGTACGACCTACCCTAAAACCTCATCCCGAAACCCCAATTCCCAACTCAGGTACTCTCTCCAACCTATGTGGATGGCAGACCGCTGGCAGCGTTGGAAGACCACTACAGCTAAACCCTAAATCTCTACTGCACAATGCGTGACCACCCACAACCCAAATCGAACAACTTCGCCCAGCCTTTGGAGGCCTCCACCGCTCCATCCTGCTTGACAACGCAACAACGACAACTCTCTCAGGGGAACGCATGAGGTTCGGAATGACCGTTGGCAGCATTTCGACATCAACACCTTGTGCACGTTGCATCTCAAAGGGGGAGCGGCAATTCGATTTCGGTAGGTGGCCTGTGGAGTCAGTTTCGCAGGCGTTCATAAAGCCCACCACCGCTGACACCCTTCTGCAATGCTCGAATTCCGTGCGCGAAGAGGCTCCGTTCTCGACCTGCGGGACTACACGCGCGGGGGAGGGAAGCCTTCCTGCGCGACCATTGGCCGGACCCCCCCATTCGCGATTTGGCTCGCTTTTGGCGACCTGCTGGCACAGTTGGTGCCAGCAGGTAAAGTGCACGGGCATGCCCAAAACTTTGGCACGGAAAGCATGGAAAAGGCCCGTTGGAGACCCCAAACTGCTCCTAATGGGGAGCCTGACCGGACCCTTAATCATACCATTTTTGTTG
Organism: Ceratodon purpureus; assembly: GCA_014871385.1. Classification (NCBI taxonomy): domain Eukaryota; kingdom Viridiplantae; phylum Streptophyta; class Bryopsida; order Pseudoditrichales; family Ditrichaceae; genus Ceratodon; species Ceratodon purpureus. The sequence continues at coordinate 13,359,790 of CM026421.1, read as the reverse complement.
AGTTGATGCTTTAGGGGTTAAACTAAGCACTCTCTTGATAATTAGATTCAATCCACCTCTTGCACTCCAACAAGATTATGTATTATAGTAGGAGAATGTGAAACAACGTCTTCAAGAGAGAGAGGAATCAACATATGAGCATCAAATACAAACGATCGACTCATAGTAGTCAAGTCTATCTTCCATTAATTCCAGTATGTATTCACAAAGAAAATTCAATGTATTAGCAAATAATGTGATTATGCTTAACTATTCTGCAATTTCTAATATTAAATTTCTAATAATTAATATGATATTTGCAATGATGAAATCAACAATTGTTTCCATTTATTATCTTATTTGTGATCCTAAAAAAATGAAATTGTCCACCAATAGGAGGTGTCAAGTAGGTGATAAGACACTCTATAATGTAGCAAAGCTCCCTATGTTCTAGCTAACTCTGGAAATAAATAGTCTTATGTTTTTCCACTACTCTTGTTGTTGTTGGTCATAGGTGAAGCTATATGTTGGTTATGGGTTTTGACCAACTCTTGAACAAAAAAAATTGTAGTATTTCTAATTTTACTTAATTAATTTTGAAAAAAACATCAGTCTTCATGAACCTTATTTTCCTACGCACAAAAAATAACTCCTTCATAATCCAAGATAAACTATATTGAAATGCTTAACCCTTTGGAGCTCAGGGTTTTTTTTAGCAACTATATTTTTTCTCGTTTTCTGCGCTTTTATTGGAATAAACGAAAACAAGTTTGTACTGCTATATATCTAACCGTATATTATCGTAGCTAAGGTAAGTAGAATATTATGGGCAAAACATGGACCTAATCTAATCGTAGGAACTTGAAGTATATAATCCGTATATGGAGGACAATTAGATTGCAGCTTTGTGTAATTTTTCAAGGAGTATAAGTTTGGAACCCCACAAATCTCGGAATAAATTTCTAAATTTAGTAAAAAAGCGGTTCAGCTATGCCTAATGTTAACATCTTTAGGATAATTCAAAAAATATATATGTGTTAAATTAGTAAAAAAAATAGAGGATTTTTAAGGTTTAGACATGAAAATAGTATACGGTTTAGCATGTTTTTTTGTACACTAGGCCTCATTGACATGACTAAATGTAATGCAATCCACAATGGTTGAAGAATTAGAATGTAGGCATAAAAGAAAAAAAGTAAATAAAAAACCTCAAATCTATTGTATTTTCCTCTAAATACACTACATGTACAATATTATTCTAATACCGTATCGACAAGGATGTGTATTGTTATGGCAATCATCCTTAGCCTTAATCCAATGACACATCACTTCTTTTTTCTAGAGAATCATCCATCTACATTTACAATGTCAACGAAAACAACCACTCATGGACTAAACTTTCTTCATGAGCAAAATTCATGCCACCAAGACCCTTATCTTTTGTACTCTCCTCTCCGTATTCTCTTCAATTCCGCCTTCCTTTTGGTTGCCGAATATTGCTACAGTGATGTATTCTTATCGATTTGGACCCTCTACACTACTCCGAATTGAGATCTGATTGTTGCATTGTGAGCCTATGAGAAGAACGTATATCTGAACAGGTATAATCGAGAGCAAATTCATTTTGGATTTCAAGATATTCATCTCCAACTGAGTTTTGCAAGCACATTATGGTTCCCTGGGCTCCGAAGGATTAAGTTATAGGTTACAAGTGTGTATACCTTAGCATGCCAATTTCTTATGATTGGGCAACATTGTCTCCCTTCTCCTAATGACATAATCGCTAATGCCATTTGTGTCATCCTATAATGAAAATGGACCACAATTTAACATTGTTTTTGAAAACTTATTAGTGCTATAACAATGATATCATACAATTAAAAGTAAATTGATAGTACACTTTTAGATCTACCAAGTATGGATTACATTATCTATAGACTATAACAATCTTCATTCTTTAAAAATCTTTTTAAAATGTGGGCCACTTCAACCCATAAATCCACCATGTTTGAGCTATCTTACTCCCTCCGTCTCACTAAAAGAGCATGGTTTGCTAATAATAGCAGATTTAAGGATAGTTCTAAATTTAGAAACAAGTTGGACAAAATTAGAAATAAGTTGCCAAATTTAAAAACAAGTTGCCAAATTTAGAAATAATTTGGCCAAATTTAGAAACCACTCTTTTTTTTTGAGACTGATTATTTTACCAAACCATGCTCTTTTAGTGAGACGGAGGGAGTATGACTTACACTAGTTAACGACTTAAGTTAAACCATATCCTTGTATATCATGCATCATTATATAAAGTAAGAACCAACATAATAGGTATACTTATCATGAGCTTTGTTAATTGGAAATCACATGATTTGATAATCAGCACAAGGCTTATTTCACCCATCTACACTTTCTGCAGTTAACTTTTACCTCAACCCAATCGGCAATAATTTATTCAAAACCCACTCTGCCCATAGCAGGGCCCACTTATTTCTAATCATTTGCCACTTTACATTGGTTATCGTTTCTACTCCCATTCAAACTTAAGAAATTCCATAGCACTTATTGAGTTCATTTTTTAACTTTTCCTCCCAAAATTTTAAGCCTTTAGTTCCCTAGAGAATTCATTTTCCTTTCCAAACTTTTTATAATTTTGATGCACTTGGGCAAGATGGGTTGTCCTGCAAGGGCCACCAAAGACAACCTCTAGGTAGATCTCATGTTAAACCGTACACTGAGTCTCAAGTGAGAACGTGGCCAATTTTGAACTACAGTGTTTTCTATTTAAAAATTTATAAAAGTTTTAAAAATATTGAAAAGGAATGAGTTTCATACTTGGTTGTACCCACCCAATCACAAACATGTATCCCTTACCGACGTCACTTTAACCCCTTTAATGAGAGAAATTCCTATTGGATGCTACTGCTCCAATGCAAGCAATCACTTGCTCACATGTGGTCCTACATAACCCAGATGGCATACTAGCTCTGCCTTTTTTGGGAACAGTTGTTTGTGTTTTTGTTTTTGTTCTTGTCCTTGTTCACACCTGTGTAACATCCATGTCAACTTTATATGAGGCCTTCAAAATCTGCAACCAGCCTACGACCACCACAATAAGGATTGCAACTTTTTGCAAGTAGCAAGGCAACTGGTTTGTTCATAATTGGATCTAAAATAAGAGCAAAATAAAAAATCTGAGAAATCTTAAGATTTGGAAAGAAAATAAAATATGATGGATTGTTTTAGTGGTATTTCACTGTTTTAAAGGCTTATGAAGGTGTATCTACTGTATTTTTCATAAATAAAAAGTTTTAAAAAAATTAAGTCTAATTACTTCTTGGAGAAAGAAGGTTTGACTTGAAAAAAATGATGAAGTACTAATAGTATGAACATAAGCCACTTGAAATTCTTATTGATCTCTACTTGATTGTAACCATTTTTCACCAAAAACACTTCACCAACTGCCATTTCTAAAGCAAGATTGAATATATCAAAACTAGAGCTTTCTTTGCATCTTCAACCATGGGATCTCACTTAGTACTTTTCAAAGATCATGCATAAAAATTTCATTAAAATTGACTCCACGGACTAAAAAATCATAGAATTTGAACAAAGAAACATTGTATTTTTCTATTCTTCCCAAAGACGATAAACAAACTTTGACTTCTATGTGTGCAAACTTTTTGCAGTACATACTTTGGAGGTTTTGAACTACTATGATGTACATGATGCTAGTTACTTGTGCACCAAAAACCATCATCTTTTATAAGGACAACAGAAATATCAATCAAAGCTTCAGAATTAGGAGAACGACTTAATTCAAAATAAATAGAAGCAATCCTTTGACCTCTAAAGTTGAAAGGCGTCAAAACTCCCATAAACTCTTAAAATTAGCCTTTTTTATACAGGGTATACGTTTTTAAGTATTCATGTATCTTGAGAAAAATCGTAGGATCTAATACCTTACTTATACATGTACTGGTGGAATCGGTGCCGTTGAATACTTTGAACTTGGGTTGTCTAAGGCGATAACATTCAGTAGCATGCATTGTAGTAGATAGTGGGACCCGTGCCGTTGACCGCATTTACGTTAGTTTAATATTGAGAACTTTTATAAACTTCAAATAAGTTGATTAAAAAATAAATTAAAAAAATATCAAATGTATTTATTTAAAAATAAAATATACATTGAAGGCCTCATTGTCTTTATTTTATTTTATTTTATTTTTTGAGAACATTTTATTGGATCAATCCTCAACATATGTATTGACGGTTGAAATGTCTCTAATCTTTTTAGAAGAACAACACAATGTTTATATGCAGTTTGTGTAGGTCCATAGTGTATATTTGAAAATCCACGTTCAAAATTCCAATCTCTGGTACAAAAGAGTCTATAATTCAAAGCACTAACCTTGATGTAACATACACATCGTTTGCTAAACTAAATTTAGCTACTTCTGATCCTAGGAGACTCATCAAAAAAAAGATCCACCCAAGGCGGTTTCATTCTATCTAAATCCAATGCTCTTTGTGGTTGATATAGATAATTGGATTAGTGAAAAAAGTTTATCTCACATGAAAATCTACAATCACAAACATCTATGTACATATTGTCTCCTTCTTTATGCAACAAAATGTTGTTGAGATACAAGTCACAATGTATGATACCGTTTTTATACAAAAGAGCATACCACGTAAAAAGTGACAAGACAATTTGATTCGTAGTTGTTGAAACAACTTCAAATTCTCCTCATCCACTCCTGGTGCTATAAGTGATTTCTTATTACACTTGTTAATCATACTTCTCAAAGTTCCGGCATTCCTCCATTGCATATATCCATGCGCTTTGGTGGGATTGATAGCAAACAACTTAACCCCTAAAGGACAATGTGGCAAAATGGGGCTATTTTGGAGTTTGGGCATGTACCTGCGGATGCAATTTAAATTCAAAATTTATGAAAATTTTAATGAAAGTAGGCCTTGGTGAGAGCTTCGTGTCGGTATTTTTAATTCTCAATTCCGATGTCGGAGTGAAAAGTTATTCACCTCTGAACCGCAAAAGCTCCTCTAAGGGCAGTCAGTTAGCCAATGAGAATGACAGTGAATGCAGCAAATTCTGCCCAAAACTGCCCAAAACTGCCCAAAATTACCAAAATCTGCCCAAGGACAAAACTTTGAAATTCCACCAAAAATTGAGATTTTTATATTTTTCAAAAATAAAAATTTCTATGTATAGAGAAGGCAGTAGAGCATGTTCCCACCGTTCGGATTTTCAATCCAAATTTGTTTCATATGCTATTTTTATTGTAAAAAACGGCCTTTGTTTATGAATTTCAGTATACCCCGTAGCGGAAAATGATTTTTTTGGCAACCTTCCACAACTTTTTTGGATATGATTTTTTTACTACAATTAGCTAACTCAGTCTTCTTTGATGTGCATCAAAACCGCCAAAATCTATAATGCAAAAAAATGGTTTTTTGGGCCTTCAAAACTCTGCTGTTCCCTTTTTGCGCAGGGAAAAGAAACTTGTTTTTCAACTTTGAACGTTACGATCTTGCAATTGGTGAGGAATAAGTGTCTAAGATTTGGTGGACACGTAGACATAGAAGTTAGCTACAAGATCTTACGGTTAGATGTACTAATTAAGACCCCAATTTAGCAAAATCCACCTTGATTTGAAGAGGGGCTGTTTTTAGGCAGTTTTGATGAAAAATACCCTCAGAACTTTAGGGGTTAATAAATAAAAGGTGAACAAGAAGACAACTCGTTGCTTCCATGCTCATTGTTGTTATGGCATTTCTTTCACGTGAAGTAATAAATGCTTTACAAGCATATTCTTCATCTCTTGGTATAATATCAACTCCTACGATGTGACATTTGTAAATAATACCATATCTACGTCTAGCAAACTCCCTATTTTCATTCAAAAAAATAACTTCACATTTTAGTGGAAGTAAATGCAATAAAGATCCATCTAATAGATTTTTGTTTAGATCATGTACTAATTGTCGAGTTTCAACTACTAATTCATTTAGCTCACTATTAAACCAAGTTATTGTATTCATTAAAAGGATATAATCATGATCAACAAAATTCAGAATTTGATTAATTGAACTTTTTAAATTTCCTATAACACTTCTAACCTCATCCCTAATCAGACTCTAGAATCTTACATGAGACAACTAGTTTTTCTCATGTTCAACATCATTACCAAAAATTTCATTTAACAATATTTGTTCTATATATCTTTTATAATTTTCAATTCTTTGGACATTATTCCTCAAAAACATACAGCATAAACAATTCTTACAACAATTTTTAAACTAGTTTACTATATTGCTATAAATTTATTCAAGACATTGTCTAAAAACAAAACTATCATGGTCCTTCCTTCTATGACCAGCACTACGGGTTCCAAAATGTTTTTTTATTTTTATTTTATTTAAGATTTTTGTACATCAACATTGCTAGGTCCAACATCAATTCGATTAATATGAGTAGACCCACTCATATTGCTTGATTCTATTGTTGCCATTGAGAATAATAACAAACCTCCGATGATTTGCCACCAACTTTTAAAATACTAATTTAAAGAAATATATGAAAATGATCTAAGGCTCACCACCCAACAATAGATGATAAATCACACAAGAAGTGATTTTACTTCTTACCCTAGTTCCTTTCTCAAAAGAGCTACAAGCTACTTTTGGTCTTATTACTTTTTATTCCAATCTTCGATCTAAGTCATAGATCTTCCTATCCTTTACTCCAGATCTAGAGCAATCTTATCTTTTTACCATCTAAATACGTTAATTCTAATGCACTCCATGTAAAATATTCAAATCTCATGACACATCATCTTGAATTCTCTAACACTTGTGTAGATGTTCTCAATATAGACTTTTCTTAACTCTAATGCACTAAAGATATGTTCCCAATCTAGAATTTTCTTAATTCCAATGCAGTAATGATGGAGTTGTTTAACTCAAGTGCACATGTAGTCAACTTTGAGTTGTCTAACTCCAAGCAATCCATCTCATCCTCTAGTTAAACACTACCACATTTGGTTAGAACATTCAATTATTCATCAAACATTTACAACTACCTTACATGAATATAAAAAAATAGTTTTATTTAATATATCATATGAAGAAAAGATGAAAAAAGTTTAAAAGTAAGATCCATTGAAAGTAAGAAGCAACAAAAAAACAAATTTTCATCAATAGAGTGAAATAAGAAGATGAGACAAAATAAAATAAAATAACATGAAACATTGGTCTTCTTGATATAATAATGATCTATTTGTTATTATGGATCTCATGAACAAAATGATAAATTAATTCATTAGAAAATGCAATTTTGAGAAAAAACAGACAAATAATTGAAACTTGGAATGACAATTTGAATTTTTAATGCAACACAACTTCTGAGTAAACAACATTGATAGTGTTGGACATCGTACTATTTTGTGGAAGCAAAGCTCGAATATGATTCAAAGAAGTTGCTCTTGAAAGCGCAACATATAGTTGTCTATGACTAAAAACAGGAACTCTAATATCTAATCCTATATACTTTACGGATTGCTCTTGGGACTTGTTAATTGTCATAGCAAATGCCAATCGCACTCGAAACTGCCGCCTAGTGAAATAGAATGGCAATGCGGTAGAAGGAGTTAAGAAATTCGTGGTATAAAAATGTGCTCTCTTGCATGCAGACCAGAAAGTAAATGTGCTTTTAATCCCTAAAAAACATTCTGCCACATTTGGGCTTTTTTGGAATTTGGGCATGTACCTATGAATGCAATTTATATCAAGATTTTCTGAAATTTTTATTGAAGGTGGGCCGTTTGGAGATCTTCGTGTGGGTATTTTTATTTTTCGATTCCGACATCGGGATCAAAAGTTATGAAGGTTTAAGTGTCAAACGCTGCTCGTTGGGCAGCTGCTGAATTTTTCTAAGCCACCGTGAATGCAGCAAATTCTGCCCAAAACTGCCCAAAACTGCCCAAATCTGCCCAAAGAAGAAACTTTGAAATTCCACCAAACATTGAGATTTTGATATTTTTCAAAAATAAAAATCTCTATTTATAGAGAAGGTAGTAGAGCATGTTCCCACCGTTCCGATTTTTAATCCAAATTGTTCTCATATGCTATTTTAATTGTCCAAAAACAGCCTTTGTTTGTGAATTTCAGCATTACCCCTAGCGGAAAATGATTTTTTTGGCAACTTTCCACAACTTTTTTGAATATAGTTTTCTTAGTACAATTAGCTAACTCAGTCTTCTTTGACGTGCATCAAAACCCCCAAAATCCATAATGCAAAAAAATGGATTTTTGGGCCTTCAAAACTCTGCTGTCCCCTTTTTTTGCAGGGAAAAAAAACTTGTTTTTCTACTTTGAACGTTACAATCTTGCAATTGGTGAAGAATGACTGTGTGAGATTTGGTGGACATGTAGACATAGAAGTTAGCTACAAGATCTTACGATTTGATGTTCTAACAAAGACCCCAAGTTTGCAAAATCCACCTTGCTTTGAAGAGGGGCTGTTTTGAGGCAGTTTTGATGAAAAATACCCTCAGAACTTTAGGGGTTAAAACACGATACAAAAAGCTTGTGAGAATCATTATAACTTCATTGCAAAGCAAATATTCCGAGGGCAGACCCGAATATTTGCTACTAGATGAAAAATTTAGGTTGTAGAACGTATATTAACCAGTATATTAAAAGTTTGATGAAAAGTCCGTATTTCCAAAGTCACTATTGCTATGAGCCAAGAATGGATATTATTCCTAATAGAGGTAAAAAAATATAACATCTTTGCAGAGAAAGTTCACCTGGAAGATATGACTTGTTGGCAGCGGTGCTTCAATCATCACCTAATCAACATAGGACCTTTTGGTGGAAAAACACCATCTCCCTACACTTTACAACTTTACAATGGTCATTTGTGATTTGTAAAGGACACAGAGTAGACGCAATGTGCGATCATATTGAATAATGCCAAAATACAATACAACTTTGTACTTGTGTCTACAAAAAGTAATAAAAAATGCTCAAACTTGATAAAATTGTTGTCTAAGTTGCAAATCTATTATTGTCTAGATTTGTACCTACTTAAGAGCAATTGAAACATCTCCCAACTTATGGGATGCAAAGAATAGTTGCACTCAAAGAAGAATGAAAAAATGAACAAAATAATGTTCTCATTCTAAACCAAACCCAATACAATGAACAGATTTGTGACCATAAGCGAGAGAATGTGAGCTAAGTGTAAAGATTAAGTAGCTCGTAGTGCTTTGGTTGAGCCAACCTTTTAAGCAACTTGCAGTGCTTTGGTTGAGCCAACGTTTGTATCCAGCTCCCGTAGATTGCAGTATCCATCATGAGCTACTTCTACTCCCGCACACTTTGCACCGGCAAATCCACACATTTTCAGATTAACAGGAATACAATATAAGTGTTAAAGGATGCCAAATCATAAAGTGAAATTCAAGAAATTAAACAAGTCGAGATATAATCGGCTTTATCATATAGCATAGATGAAATTAGGTGAAATCGAGAACTTACCAATAGGTGACCTTATCTATCCCTTCAAACCGTGCAGAGGAATATTGCACACTTTAGCAATGACTTCATGTCTTATTAAAAGCTGAAACGTTTCTTCTCAAACATATATTGATCGATGATGGATTAGCGCAAATGGATCAATTCAAAGATCACTTCCCTCTAAAAACAAAAGAAGAGTGAAAAAAACATATAGTCATAGATTAGCTCTGGAGCATTTCACAGTGCACTCCACCGGCTTCTCCATCTAACGAATACAAAGCCGTGGCTCTTCAGATACTATCCTCTATTTCAAGTGTCCTCCTGGCCATGCCTGCACTCACACCATAGCACCTAGCTCAAAAACTTGAAGTGAAACCCTAGCAACTTCCAACACAAGAACAATGGCACATACACAAAGGAACAAAGCAACTCTCTTTTAGCACCATGCACTTAAACAATTTAAAAACCAATATTGTCCAAACTCATCAAAAGCAAATTTTACTAAAAAAATCCTAATATCCATAGAAGCAAATCACAAAACAAAACACACATTGCCGCTTTTGATTTATTACATAACCAACAGTTCAGAATGAACACAAGCCCTAAATCTCACCATCAACCATACAAACCCTTAGGAACAGCTCGATAACTAGCTAATTCTTCTTCATTTCTCACACAAGACAATCACAATAGCGTTCCTCACAAGACACACCAACATCCACACTACTTCAATCGCTTTCAAAAACAACACATTAAAGCCAAGACTCATACCTTAACCCTTTAATGCCTACGGCACCAATTTTGGTTGCAAAAGTATGTTTATTGATGCCTGTGTCTGAATGACGTGGAATTTGGATATGAGTTCTTCCCATCGAATAGGAGCAGGTAGTTAATCTGTCCAATGCACTAAAATTTAGTGAATTCGCATACTTTATGTGTCAGATATGACCTGAAAGGTGGCATATTTCTATTGTAATGACCCTTCATCCACGGTTGTATGAATTTCATCTAAGGATGACGACATCGTGACATCATCCCCTTCACATCCGTACGGTTGGAGAAGGCAGATTCTCTTTTTTAAATGACGTGGACCACTAAGAGGGATATAGCTCAACTGATGTGTTTTTTGCCGAACCATTGTGCTGAGACCGCCTTAGGCATTGAAGGGTTAATGACAAAATTGCAAGGCAATTCATGGCGAAAAACTAAACCCGACATCCCTACTCCCGCAGCAGAAGCCTCGACGGATCAAATTAACTAGTGACATGTGTCTCTTCGACGGATTCGACCGCGGAACTGTCGTGTCAGACAAATGTTTTACATTGTAATATAGATATGTACCCCAAATCTTAGATTTAAATTCCTTACCATTTGTGAGATGGTAATGTTCAATGTTCAAAAAAATGTTTTTTTTCCTTGCAGCAAAATGGGTTTGGAGGGTTATGTGAGCTAAAAATAATAATTTAAAAACTAAATTTAACTTGAGGCTCTTCAAATTCTTGTTTCTAGATGGGTAAGGAATATGTCCATGTACTTTTTACCCTCATACAACCTATAAAACCTAAAGAAATGCTTGATTTTTCACATAGAGGTATTCTAAAATTCCAATACAAAGGTTTATCTTTGATAGTAAAAAGGGCATGTGTAGATTTTTTTTGATTAAAAGTCCGAGCAGTGAGATCATGCCTTAAAATTTTATTTACATGTAAAAAAAAAATATATAAACTTGAAAAAAAGTAAAACCGCAATTTTGGAGGAATTTTCGGAGAATTTTTGAAGTTTCTCTGATCTAATTAATTTTGGATAGATTTTGAGGATTAATGAGCATATACCGCAGTTTTGGATAGATTTCATCACTTACTTTTTAGTGTTTTCGAAGTTTGAGAGTGAATATCTCCTAAAGAATGAGAAATTTGGAGCATGAATGGTCTTGTTTGAAAGGTATGAAAAAACTCTATCGACTGCTAAAAGTACCACTTCACAAGATCTAAATTTAGTAACTGGGAGCTTGCCCCCAAGCATATTGACCACAATGTGTTTGATTTCAACTTTAGAGGTTAAAGGAACATGTACAAGAGTCTTTAGCAGACATACACAGTGTAAATCTTGAGTAAGAATTTTAAGATTTTTTTGAAAGGCATGGAAATGTGATAGTTTGGCAAAGGTGTACTTGTATCTTCCATTGAAAATGCGATATGTATGTTTTTTACTTGTAAAATTACCATTATGTAGTGCAAAAAATTTCCTTTAAGTAGAGTGAAAGTTCTGCTAACCATGTCAAGATGATGTAGAAAGAAATTAACGTTCTACTGCAATTTAGAGGCGGGAGCATCAATTCTTGTACTGACTGTTTGAGTTGAGATTTTATGAGAAATTGTATTCATAATTTTTTTAATGTATAATTGGAATTGTTTTGGACCTCCTGTTATAAGACTTTTTTGACTGATAAGTCTAAATTTGGCATTGTAAGTAACATTTTCTTTGAAAGGGTTTTCAGAATCAACTTTTGATACCTCAAAAAGTTCATTCCACAAGAACACAAAGCCTGTTGATCCTATAAAATTTCCAAAAAATTTACTTCTCTTTGCTTCAAACAACATAACATGTCAACCTCTGCTGTCAATTCAAAATCAAATGAAAAAAAAATCAGTATTTCTTCTAGTCGTTTAGGTCAAGATCATGTGATCAAAGGCATAGGTTTCATTTTTCCTCTTTACACAATTACTAACATTTTTGGAGTGCTTTTCAATGAACCAGTGTCAAAAGCATTTAGAAGACATTAGAGTTGTACCGTAGTACCATAGTAGGTTTGCCCGAAAATAATTATAAAAATTGAAAACGTAAAAATTAAAAATTACAAAACCAAAAAACCAAAAAACCAAAAAGAAGATATTTTTAAAATTATATTTGTTATTGTTTTAAACCATTTGAGGGTATTTTTAATGATTTTATGGTAAAAAACAAAAATCAAGAAACTCAATTTTTAAAGGCAGCCTTTGTTTTTTTCAAACAATAAAAAATATTTGTGTGCCATGTGGCGAACCTGCTATGGTGTTACGGTATTTACAACGTGAACAAATTTTGAACAAATTTTAATCAGCTGTTTCTGTCCATATTCAACCACATGAATCTTGTGCAGTATACTCTTCTCTGTATAACTTTTGGTTTATTTGCTCCATTGGCAAACAAAAGTAGAAAAAGGAAATGAAAAGAATAGATAAGAAAACCTGAGATGCATGAGCTGCATCAATAAGTTAAAATATCAAACGACTAATTCAATATTTTCTTTGTAGTGCTTGGGCTCAAAGTAGACATTAATCCCTAAAGTTCTGAGGGTATTTTTCATCAAAACTGCCTCAAAACAGCCCCTCTTCAAAGCAAGGTGGATTTTGCAAACTTGGGGTCTTTTTTAGTACACCTAACCGTGAGATCTTGTAACTAACTTCTATTTCTACATGTCCACCAAATCTCACAAACTTATTCTTCACCCATTGCAAGAACATAACGTTCAAAGTAGAAAAACAAGTTTTTTTTCCCTGCAAAAAAAGGGGACAGCAGAGTTTTGAAGGCCCAAAAAACCATTTTTTAAAGTAGATATGGAATGAATCTCTTCATATTATTTTTCCTAATTGAGTTAGCTACATGTCCCAAAAATATCATATTCAAAAAAGTTGTGGAAGGTTTCCAAAAAAATCATTTTCCGCTAGGGGGTATGCTGAATTTCACATACAAAGGAAGTTTTTTGACAATAAAAATAGTATATGAAAAATTCTTGGATTGAAAATCCGAACAGTGGAAACATGCTCTACTGCCTTATCTATAAATAGAAAATTTTTATTTTTGAAAAATATCAAAATCTCAATTTTTGGTGGAATTTCAAAGTTTCATCTTTGGGCAGTTTTGGGCAGTTTTGGGCAGAATTTGCTGCATTCACAGTGGCTTAGAAAATTTCAGCAGTTGCCCAACGAGCAGCTTTTGACAGTTAAACCTTCATAACTTTTGATCTCGATGTCGGAATTGAAAAATAAAAATATGCACACCGAGCTCTCCAAACGGCACACCTCCATTTAAAATTTCAGAAAATCACAATTCAAATTGCAACCGTAGGTACATGCCCAAGTTTCAAAAAAGCCCATTCTAGGACTATTGTCCTTTAGGGGTTAACTCACACAAGCATAGGAAGGGGGTAGAGCACAATAAAGTGGACCACAAAGTGCAAAATGTGATCGCTAAGAAGTGAATATGAAGTGTGTTGTTTTTTAAAGCTCAAATCTGATTTTGAGCATTTTGGTGTAGTTTTTGAGCATTTTAGTCACTTTCTAGGGTGTCATAAGGTATCTTACATGCATCTTCATAAAAAGAACATCCTCAATTGAAACTTAATTTGACCACTACTTCTAAATCATGAAAATGAACTTTTCCTAGGTCTTAATTTCTTCATTTGGTGCCCTCTATTGTCTTTAGAGGGTTTCTTTTCAATTTAAAAACCAATGTTCGGTGAAAAAAACGCTCAAAAAGTACTACGAAAGTGACCCTTTTAAAAAGCATCCTTGCGGTACTTTTGGAACCCTAAATCAATTAATGAGTATACGAATTGACTATTTTAGAATACCTCTTAAACATACAAAGGGCACCACTTCATTAAAAATGATTTTTTGATAGGTTTTTATTCTTTTATAGCCACTTTTTTAAATGACTGCATTCACTTTGCTTGGATTTAAAGCCTTCATACAATAACTTTAAAGTTTCTAATTTGCACAAAACTTTTTCAAGTTGTAGAAAAACAAGTTGAGAATCCATATTAGCAAAAAATTGTTACATCTTTCCATCACTTTTGTATAATTTGTGCAAAAAGGCTGAAACTAGCAAATAGCTAAGGACTTTTGGGATCCACTTTATTGTGCTTCTCCCCGAAGCCAATGCACAAATACTCCTCAATAAACCATACACATTCAATGAATATGCACTAGAAGACTTAAAAATGCCAAATACAAGACATTGATAAATTCACATGAAAAACTGCCTTCCAACACTTTTTTGAGAAGCAAGTTAGTTATTTCAGTTTTATGATTTTTTTTTGTAATTTCAATTGTAGGATCTCATAGTTAATTTATTAAGACATTTTTTTTGAAATTTTTAGAAGAAAAACAAAACCAATTGCAAGATCATAACATTTAAAGTTTAGAAACAAGATCTATCAAATCCTTCAAAAAGCTGAAACCTCACCTTCAATGAATTTTTACTAAGTATACTTTACAAATTTGGAATGGAAAATTCCATATTTTCTTAGATAAATGACTTGAGAATCTATGCAAAAATATTAAAAAAAATAAAATAAAAACCTAGATTTTCATCTTCAAAAGATATGTAAATCAAAATAAGTTATAGAATAAAAGGAAAAACCAAATTGCTCACTACGTTCACATATAAATGGAAAATGTCACTTTCAACAATAAAAATGATGTGATACATAACCAAAAATTTCCTCAATTTTTATTTTTGAAAACTTGTCAAAATTGAATTCAAAATGAGATGTTAAAGTTTTTTTCCATGAAGGCTTTGACCAAATTGTCCGCCTAACATGACTAGTAATATCTTTTACTTCACTTGTTCGAATAGACTGAATCAAAGCTTTTTATTCAAATACAAATCTATACACAATGGAGACAATTTTATTTATTTTTTTAAAATAAATTAAAAAAATTTGTAGCTGCATGAATTGAGATTTAAAACCTTCAATCATTCATAAAATTTGCATTACATAACCAAATCTTATGATACAAAGCTTGCGTGTACATATTGACCTAGATAATTGAAATAAATTTGTCAATTAACTTAAAAAAAATCTAGCATACAAAATCTCAAAACTTAGAAAAGAATAAAAAATTGACACTATGGGACCTTGCCCAAAATAACTGGCGACCACATTTTGGTTTTGAGGAGTTAAGGGATTATTACAATTCAAATTTTATTACAAAGTGCTTACAGTTGTAGGTATGTTCTAAAAAAGGCCTCCTTACGTAGCAGGTTTGTTCTTAAATCAAAATAAAAAAATAAAAAAAATAAAAAATACATACATAAAAACAAAAATCGAATAAATTAGTTTTTGCAAAATTTTGTTATTTCTAGACCATTTAAGGTCATTTTTACTGATTTTTTGGTAAAAAAAAATAATTGAGAAACTCAATTATTTAAAAAAACCTTAATTTTTCAAAATAAATAAATATTTTTTTGGTGAAGACCAAACCTGCTATGGTGTTACAATAACTTTTGCATCAAACCATGGTTACATTTTATATTCTTCAACATTTTAAGTTACAACATTACAAAAATCTGACTATTGACTTTTAACATATTTTTTAATTGTAGGTTTCACATTGGCCTTCAAAAATTGCCCTTGTAGTTATATGAGAAACAAACTTCCGCTTATTGTAGACTTGTCTTTTCATGGTTTTCAATACAATTTTGATCTCTTCTTTTTTAGAAGTTGTTCATAACACAAACAAATTCACAATATTGTTGAAGCACGAATTTCCAAGTGTGTAAGAAATGTTTGATGGTGGCTTCATAGTGAAAAATGATTTGGAAATATTTGTGAGTCAAAATTTTACAAATCTTGTGCATCCAAGGTTTAATTTTTTTTAGCAAGACCGTATTACCATGGTCTTTAAGCTTGAATTGTTGAATTCTTTAAACTCCTAAATTTATGTAAATGATTAAAGAATTATTGAAATGATAGCAATTTGCCACATGTCTTTCTAAATGCATCGGATCTTTTGAGGTTAAATAAATAAAATTATAAATTCTCGATAGAAAATGAATTAGTTATGATTTTTAAAAGCCTACTAAAATGACCAATATTAGACCAACCCAGTACCCATTCAATCAACACCCAATTATTACTTAAAAATTTGTGTTAAAAATAAATTAAATTTAATCCAAACACCATCATGTGCTAAACACATTATCAATTTATCACCACATGATATGTATCAAAAACTAGAACCATTTTTATTTTATTTTTGTTACCACCATTGTCTTGCCCTAATTACACCAAAAAACTTTGAATATAACTACCACACTTGCATTCATTGTCACGAATGACTTGAATTCAAATGGCTAGGGAATGTGTTCATGGTGACTATGGCCAATTCTTGTAGATGGTGCTTATCGAAAAATGGTGGTTCCAATTTGGTTCACGTCATAGTTTGTGTATAAAAGCTTGGTTGACTTTACACTCAAGGACAATTGGTTTTGGCTTCATTCCATTTATAAAGAAAAAAGTTCCTTGAGTTTGAAGACCACCAAGTTGTTCCACACCAAATATGGAGATGCCGCCAAGCTTTATGTGTCTATTAACTATTTAAAATGAGCAAATAAATTAATATTTAATCAAAACTTATGGTATTTAAGTCAAATACTTGATACCATTACAAACAAATCTAATATATCCTACATTCCACTACATTTATCTATGTCATATTATGTGATTCCAATGAGTAATTTGGTTGTGGATTTGGATTTGCAGAGTTGCAATTACAACAAGTAGACTCATTGCTATTTGGTCAAAGAAACAACACAAAACGGGCATATTAATTATAACTGTCTTGCATGTGGTTGGGTATAGAAATGATGCAGATGGATAGTTCTCATGATTGACAGCCCATTTGGCCACTGGTTGATAAGGAGCTAGAGAGAGGATGTCACTGTAATCTTTATAATCTTCATCATTGGCCAATTGCATTCAAAACTTTCAAAGTACATCATTCTGTTCTTCTACCACTAGTACAATGACCTATGTTCCTCATCAACTGGTTCGTTTCTTCGGACATACCCAAGCCGTAAACTTTGTGTCCTATCCCGGGGAGATTTGGATAAATGTAATCTACACCTTTTAATTTAAAGAATTATTTCAATCGTTTTGATGGGACAATGCTATCAAGATTGGATCAGAGCAAGTTGCGCTAGCCCTGTGGGTTGGTGGACAATTTCTGTGGTAACTGTTCAGTTACTGGGAAAACTTGTCCGATTATTGAGTAGCATTTTACGAAATGTATGGTACAAATGAAATTCATTGACATGTGATGTCAGACACAAGTGATAGCAGCAGCTCCGGAAAGCATATCTCAATTCCACTCATCTTGACATTTGTCCCATCGTTTGTTGTCGAGGGTATTAAAATGTTATTCACATTTATGTGCGGAGACTTCTGGTCACTCAAAAAGGAACTGTACTGGAGTTCTCTTGAGAAGACTTTGAAGTTGCTTGGAGAGGTTCAATTTAGGCCAAGGCCAGTTCATGCTGAGAGTCCAAACTCTTCAGTGGTACGAATATAGTAAAATACACAATTTGCTGCTTTTGGTTGGTCGTAGTGTGAAACCCCAAAACTCAGGTCAAAGTCCAAGACATTTTTTTAAATATTTGAAAAGTTACAAGAAATTGGACAAATTTGATTGAAAAATATGAGTTATAAACTAATGAAAAAGTTGTGGGGATAAAATATATAGTTAAATATTCATTATCGTAAAGAAATTATGGCTCACTGATTTATTTGTTTATTTTTTCTAATTGGCATAAGTTTGGTACCAATGAATGTCCAAAGATTAACAACCTGTGTGTAAAAGGATTGTAGAATATGACTAGTAAGTGATAGTCAAGATATACTGATCTTGTCTTCTTGTGGATATTTGAACAAAATAAATAACCCAAATCTGTTGAGGAATTTTGAATTTCTATTTTTTTATTTAGCCAAAATTTCATGGAAAAACCAAACACTTAGCGCCAAAATTCATAAAAATACCATCAAGTATACATTTTAGAAGCTGTTAGCCTTTGGACTTTGGTCTGTAGTATGAAAATCAACCTCTATGGGTAATACCTTATGGTAAAGTGAGCTTATTTTTTTGACATCGTAATATTGTTAAATGTATTCAACCGTAGGATCTTATAGTTGACATAATAAAAAAACTCCCACTTCAAAAAGGTTTTGGATCTTAAGCTTCAAAAACATTTTTTTATCAATTCTTTGTAAAGGTGATAATTCAACTGTCTTTAATCCCTAAAGTTATGAGGGTATTTTTCATCAAAACTGCCTCAAAACAGCCTCTCTTCAAAGCAATGTGAATTTTGCAAACTTGGGGTCTTTTTTAATACATTTAACCGTAAAATCTTGTAGCTAACTCCTATGTCTACATGTCTACCAAATCTCACACACTCATTCCGCACCAATTGCAAGATCATAACGTTCAAAGTTGGAAAACAAGTTTTTTTTCCTATGCAAAAAGAGGACAACAGAGTTTTTAAGGCCCAAAAAATCATTTTCAAAAGTAGATATGGAATGAGTCTCTCCATATTCTTGTTCCTAAGTGAGTTAGGTACATGTCAGAAAAATATCATATTCAAAAAAGTTGTGGAAGATTGCCAAAAAAATCATTTTCCGCTAGGGGTATGCTGAAATTCACAAACAAAGGCCATTTTTTGACAATAAAGATAGTATATGAAAAATTCTTGGATTGAAAATCCGAACAATGGGATCATGCTCTACTGCCTTCTCTATACATAGAAATTTTCATTTTTGAAAAATATCAAAATCTCAATTTTTGGTGGAATTTCAAGGTTTCGTCTTTAGGCAGATTTTGGCAAATTTTGGTAATTCTGGGCAGTTTCGGGCAGAATTTGCTGCATTCACAGTGGCTGAGAGCTTGCCCGAAGATTAGCTGAAATCTTTAGAACGCTGTAACTCATGAATCGTGAGTCCAAATGTTGCGTGTAGCAACTTTTTAGAAAGCTACCGTCCACATCTACCACCAAAAAAAGTCTCAAATCTAAAAATAGAGTGCGTTCATAGTGGCCTAACCAGAATTGCAAACGGCCATTTTGGCTGTCTTAGAACTTTAGGGGTTAATTTTCTGAAAAGATGGCTTTATATTCTTGATACTCACCTTTCAAAAACTTATGATGTGGATAGAAGTATAAAATGATAATAAAAACTAAATCACTAATTATGTTGATATAAAATATAGTAATGTTAATCCTTATGGTGAGAAGTTAGAAATTAGTTGTAATCATTTTCTTTATTCTTTTTTTGAAACTAATTGAAATTGAATTTTAGATGAAATTTTTTGTTTTGAATTTTTGCAATTGCATACAAACGATGGCTTTTTGTATCAATCTCTTGACTTATTAACCCCTAAGTGTCCAGGAAAGCCAAAACGGCTTTTTGCTGTTTCGGTCAGTCTAGATAAAGGGGTTAAAATTGATATTTCTGCCTAAGATTTTTACTCCTTGTACTGCAAAGTGTATGTGGTAAAATTTGCAAAGCCAAATTCCAATTTGAAGACCTTCATCTAGAAATTTTAGGTTTCAAGTCCAAAACGGGTAGCTTAAAATTAGTCATTTTTAAAAAAAATTCTTGAAATATGTTCATAACCAAACTACCACTAAAACTCCAAAGAGGCCCAAGTCAAAATATATACCAATTTTACAAAGGCAGCCTCTAGAAACTACAAAGACAAGCTTCAATATTTTCAGTAATTTTTGAATTACTTCTTTCAAAATTCATCAAAATTTGAGATTTTGGAATTTTTCAAAAATAATTTCGCTCAAAAATCAAAACCTTATAAAGGCACCTAACCACCGTTCAGATTTTTCTAAAACTAAATATACGTAACGTCATGCATGTTTTACAGTATCAACGTTTTGAGACCTGCTTCTAGAAAACAATTTTTATGAGAGCCAAAAAAAGGAATGACTCTCTCAAATTTTCCATGGAAGCACTCAACTAGATTACCTACATGGGAAAAAATATGGGCAAAATGTTTGGGGTAACAATCTTCAATTCCCCTTTGCACCATTTTGACTATGTCATTCAGCCAATGCCCAAAAAACGTTTTGCTGCAACTTCGAATATTATAATCTCTAAGATGGTAAACATCCAACGGCTGAAAATTTTATCAGTACTTCTAAAGAAGGTTTAGTACAAGATCTTACGGCTGGATGTCTAAAAACAGCAAATTTGTTTGGTTCAAATTGTTGTTTCTACAAGGTGGTCAAAAATCACTGTTTTGGAGGGTTTGAGACCCAAAACATGCTTGGGCACTTAGGGGTTAAAATGGAATGAATCAAACCTTCCTATATTTGTATAAAAATATATAATATTTGTCTATTTTTAGATATTTGAAAAGATGATATGAATTTGTTTTAATCCTAACCTTAATTCCTTAATTCAGGCTGAAATCTTGAAAATCTTATGATTATCTCAATATTTATAAGAATTTGATGAAAATTGTTTTGTTTGTAAGGTCTTACAAACATCTACCTACACCAAATATTCCATTTTTTTTATAATTTTTTTTTTAAATTAGGTATAAGGAAAGTGCCTAAATTTTTTTGAGAATTATTTTGGTCCTCTTAGTCATTTAGAGATTAAAAAGTCAATTTTTAGATCTTCTCCAATTTTATTGATATAATTATTTAGATTCTTGACCTATGGCGTGAGTGTAAATGGACACTTCTATCACCAATATCATTGCTAGAGGATGGAAGGTTGACCCCTTTATTGTCATCACGCAGGCGCCAGAGCCACTACACACATTCCTTCAATGAAACTACTTGTAGACAATTTTAAAATACCTATGACTACCATCAAAAATACCTTTAAAAACATAAATACTATTGCCATACAATATGCCATGTCTATCCTCCTCTATAAAAGAAGAATAGAAAACCACCAAACATTGCCTATAACATTGGACCCTCCATAGTTAAAAACTTTATAACAAAATTCAAATTTGTTTAGTAGTTAGAGCTACTTTATTGAATGTTAGCATACGGGTGTAAAGTCTCTTGTCACTTCTCGCACGGGGGCTGTTGGTTGGCACAACTCATTTCTTATCTGCGATCGCTCACTCAGTAATACCAAGCCACTTCATACCTCCCATCTGCTCAAACGAGTCCATCACCGTTCAAACCCGGACCAATTATATGAGACAAACGCTCACCACCAACCAACAATGAGCTCGTGGCTTGGTGTCCAAAAGTCACATTTAATAAACCTTAAAGAACTTATCAATATTGTTCTTTGTTACTGGTTACTTGTGACTAAAGTGTCTACTCTCGAAAGGGGGAATAGATCTCTACTTCCATACCTTTGTCATGCGGGCATTGGATTGGGGGTGGATTGAACAAACACTTAATTCACGTTGGTCTCCTTTGGAGACTGAAGTTTCTCTCTCTAGACGCTTCGACATTGTAATTTATGCTTCAAACTATACTATCTAATAATGAATTCTTACCTACTTTGTAAAATTGAAGCAAATATTTTTGACATGTTGATTAAGGGAATCATATAATGACTTTGATTGTCATATAATCCATTTGGTTGCAGGTAGACAAGCATCAGAGGAAGGTTGGTGGAGGGACTCCATTTGAAGACTCCATTTCCATTATAACACATGTTTTGTTGAAAAAAAACATTAATATGTGCATTTTTATAAATTTTTTATAAAGGGATTATTTTTAGTATTTCATTGATAATATTATGGCACATTATGTGTTTTTTATCACATGATTTTATTATTTAGGGTAATTTGAAATAAATGCAAATTATCAAAAACATGCTTGATGTAATTTTACAAAATGTCAAATTTGTGATACAACATAGGTAGAAGTTAATATCTAAAGTCTTTTAATTTATCAAAATGAAGCATAGAAACCTAATTCTCCTATTTGCAAAAATAATACATCATTTTTCAAATTTAGATAAATGCAATGTATACATTTTTCAATAAACATTTAATAGTAAATCACATTTATAATTTATACATGGTAATATGTATTACATCTCAAAAGAATATTTTCTTATAATCACAACAATTGTTTTTTACATTCTAGTACGTATCCATAAATTTAATGTTGTAGAGACTCTCTAAAACCTAGCTTTAAAGAAAAATTATCTTTATAAGCTATTGATGCATTATCTTTCAAATGAGCCGCTTTAGCTAGAGAATTATTAACCTCGGTTAATCCTACTTCATTGAGATCAACAAACTTAAATCCACATCTTTCTCATTTTTTTACTTCAATAAAGACTTCAACAAATGGTAATCGAGAGGGTAAGTGTGTAGAAAATGGCAATGTCTTCTTCACCAATATCTTCTACAATTCGTTTCTTCTTTACTTGATGGTGAACTTTTTGATCTATTCTTCTTTTATGTTTGTTTGTTGATGGTAAAATTTCTTCATCACTTTCTTCAAAATTAGAAGTGATGAAGTCAATTTTTCTATTAAAGACCATCCTTCTTTTTTTCATGCCATAGATAGATTTTTACATTTTCCTCAAAAAGAATGAGTTTTTCAATTCTTCCACTATTTTTTTAAATTTTTTAAATTTTTTTTTCATGTGTGAAGTTCATTCCATAATTATCATGACTTATCAAAGCTTTAATAATCGTTGGACAATGAGCCTTTCAAATCTTGTAGAATATATTCCATCCACGTGTTGGCTCAATGTAATAAGATAATTTGACTTCAACTTTTGGTTTATCTTTGAAAAGCAAAGCATTATTCTCTGATTGTGATCCAAAGATATATATTTGAACTTGAATATAATAATTGGCATTATCATCCAAACACTTCAAATTCTTGATATGCTCTGCATTTTCTCCAACTTGCAGCATGAAAATTACATTCCGTTTTTGGACTTCTTCCCTCCAAGTGTTCTTCATCGATGAAATAAAAAAGTAATCGTACAATTATATTCTCATTTTGAGAGCACACATTTTGCTAAAATTATATATTCATCCAATAGTGGGATTGCAAAAGTATAATGCACTCTCTAAAAAGATAGGAGTAATTTGATAGATGGGTTACTCTAAGATGAAATTATTTTTCCTCAAACACTGTGTTTGCAAATGTGAACTTCGGAACAAAAGTTTAAATTTGGAACAAAAGTTCAAATTCTTCACAGATTACATGCTATTTGCATTTCCGACGTTGCAGTGACCACTCAGTTGTCACTTACGAAGTTAAGGGTTAAAAGGAAGGGTGGCTCTGTTAGAATGCTGCAAAATATACTTTTGGGTAAGTGCTGCTTTAAGGTCACTTGACCTTGATTTCTCACACAAAATGGAGGGGTTTGTGCAAATGAAAGGTTCAGAATTTCTTGGTGGAAAAGGCCATGTCTGGACAGGCCAAAACAGTGGCCTAGCTGTGTTAGGTTCCAAGAAATTAATTACATGACAAAGTGAAAAAGTGGGTTCACATTCTGCAAAGGAGATAATGCCTCACCACATTCTCTCTTGACTCTGCAGTAGACGCAGGATTATCAGACTCTTTTAAGTGAACCTGTGCATATGATTCAGTGAAAGAAAGAAGAATCTGCTTATGTCATGCCATGAAACCATCGAAAAGGTATTCAAAAAGGACACTGAGTGAACAGGAAACCTGGATGTTCAGTTACAGCTTTCCATAGCCTTGCGGCAAGATAGTTTCTGCATGTGGCCGACTCTCTGAGTTCAGCCCAATTGCACGTAATAAGATACAAAAGGTATCCTCTAATCTAGAACTTGCATGTGACATTGCCTGCTGGTTGGATTATTGAGTTTTCTATTGCAAGATGCACATCGCAGTAAGATATTCATTGACTTGTTCACAACAAAAACCTTGAGTTACGGCAATCTTCATGTGCTCTAGAGATGCATGCTCTTCAGTCAGGGGCTCTAGTCAAGAGTCTAATCTGGAATCAATCCTTCCTCACCAATGAAACCTATGTCTCCAACCTCCTAGAATTTTTAACTCTTATATATTATGCAGTATAATACGAGGAGAACTTACCAAGTGAGTTGTTCCCAAAGGTAACTCAGTCTCTAAGGCATAATCCAAACTCTATCTTTTCATACCAACCAAGCTGCATTGAAGCATGCGTTGAAAAATAACCTCTGCACAATGTGATGTGAAGTGCACTTTGATGTCTGCTCCAGTGAAGTTCAATTATAGCTGAGTCGCTTAGCACAACTTCAATATTGGACAAGCTCACAATCACTACACGCAAAATAAATGCATAGACTCAAAGGCAGAAAGCGGACTGCATAGCGGACTGTATATAAGTGGACAATATAGACCAATCGTTGGATAACTAACCCTGTTTGGTTACTTCAATGAGCTATGCAACTGCTCTTAACGAAAGAGTCTCGCACATCATGTCATGAGTATCGGTTGCATGAGAATCTGTTCATTTCGCCAAATCAGAATCGCCACAAGGAAAGCCACTGCACTCAGCTTCCAGGCCGTATGTTTGAACTTTGTCCAACGAAACGATCCAGATCTTCCATTTCTGCCATACACAGTAGTCTGACACAATTTAGTCCCGTGTCTGTAACAGACAAGAACTATTGAATATACACAGAACTCTGCAATTCACACACAATATTGATAAAGTGGGCAAAACACAATCCCTTTGGAACTAGCCTGGTCAATATTGTCACACTAGTTAATCATATTTGAAATATTGTACAAAGGTGGTCTTGGGCAATATATACACTTTGGAGTCATACAACCACCTGTGGTCTAAGCTACATTGTGAATCCAAACCATTCTTGTCTTAGTAGCAAAACGTGAACTGTATTTAAACCTATACTTCTTCAAGTCGGTACTTGATTCTTTCTTATATCAAGGTCAAAAGATAAGTGAAAAGAACATAATTATTTAACATGAAATTTCTTGGAACTAATGTACGGGAGGAGCCACAACCAAGGATACCTTTTGCCGAGGACTCGCTGGAGATTTGCCCATCCTTTCTTAGAATTGTCGTCATCCACAAGCGAGAGGGAGTCCAAATAAGTCTGGCCTTGGTACACAAGCGCCAGCTGCTGATAAAGTAAAAGGCTAATTCCAATAAGCAATGCGAAAGTTATTATGAATAAGTACACCAAGCCAATATGTTGGATCGTAATCGCCGTCTGATTGTTGGAGAATAAAGAACCAAACACATCGCTTAAATGACCCAAACCAGTGCTTGGCGTTTTAGGTTTAGAAGGGTCATCTTGAACCTCCGTTAAAGACATCCTTGAGTAATTGTATGTGTAAGTCGCCATACCAAGTACGTAAAGACAACTGATCAATGTGAAAATGAGAAAGAGGATAAAGTATCCATGATTGTTTGCACCCACGCAGTTTCCAATCTGCAATGCACCAGTGATAAGGAGTTAAAACGCTTGCAAAAGCTAAAGCTATTAACAACTCCTGTAGCTCGGGTCCTACAAATCACTTGCTTCTTCACATCGAAACAAAGATTACAACTCCAATCGTTGAATTTCAAATCCGAAATTCAACCATCGATTTTTCTTCAATATTCTTTTAGAAGGAGCGTCGACGCTATATCAACAAATAAAGATGTCTCAAGAAAGAAGCAAAGAGGTATGAAAATAATGCTCACATACAAAGGGACAGTGATGATCCATTTCCATGACGCAGGCTCTGCAAGTGCGACAGTGATGAGCAGCGGGATGCTTGGGTTTCTGACAATGAGAACAGAATTTGTAATTTTCAAGTCCACCTCGACTAACTTTTTCGACCTGACCCCATTCGATTGAGGGGGGAGGCCCTGCTGGAATGAAAGCAGCAAACACAAAGTTGAAAATTGTGTTGAATGCGAAGAAAGCAGTGATGGCTGAATGAAGGAAGAAACCGAGCGAACGACTTGGGAACAAAACTGGGAATATTGTCCATATACCTCCATCTGGGTCCAAACAATCACGGCAATCAGCACAATCCCCTAAATTAGTGGGATTCAAACATTGCTTATTTCCTTGGGAATCGTTGATCATTGAAAGACACAAACCTCTGTAAAGGAAGATCAATGAAATAGAAACTTTGAACACCCCGTGCGGTACTTGGCTACTTGGCTGAAATGGGAAATTTGAGATGAAAGTAGGTTGAACTCTCACAAACTTTGCTGAAATTTCAACCAAGTCCCATCACAAGGTTTCCAACTACCTTGTGCTTATCCTCTATCCTCAAACTCGAAACAATACAAGTCCGATAATCAGTAAAATAAGTAATGTTTAAACCCCACTATTGGCGACTCAACTAATGTGCTTGGATATGACAAGCTTAAGACTTCAGAACGTTGTAAATACTCACGTCATGAAAGACTATCACTGGAGAAGTGAGGAATAGAAGGATGGAGGATCAACGAACTTACACACAATGAATATGACAAGGACGAAGACGAAGGTGACCAGCACATGATCCAACATGGAGCTGCATCGCACACTCCAACGCAGCCGCTGTTTCGAAGCTGTTTTGTGCACGGTCACCGCACCACAGTATCCACACTTGAAAACCGGTTCAAAATGCGGCAGCGTCAACTGCAACTTGCATCCCCAACACGTCGTCTCCCATTTATCACTCTCAAACTCTCGCCCATCCACACGAACCTGCGGGAGCAACAACAGGCTCAGTCACATAGCATCATACTCCAACAACTCATGGTATCATCACTTCACATCATAACACAGAATTTTCCAAATCGGTTCTCGTATGACTCTGCATCTCAACCTCAAGATCGTAAGAACTGTTCAACCTGCTAAACCGGGTGACCTATAATCCTGTCTACGCACCAAAGTTGCTCCGCTTCGTAAAACCAATCAACTGGGCAAACTCATGATAATCTAGACACATCCAGCATGCTGCGCAACAATTCAAGACTCTCACCCTCCTTACAACGACATACTCTAATAGCTCACAATTAGGTCAAAACATCTGGCTCTTCTCACCACCACAATCCAAAAACCACATGTCCAACAGCAATGTTTTCTCTGAAACGCACACACTTACCTCAAGTTCTGTAGCCATAGCATGCCGCAGTGCAAACCCCTCGCCTCCCCTGATCCTAACGCATCAGAGCTTCCACGCATTCCGTCAACACTCTCAATGCTCCAAACACTCCAAACACACTCACATACTCTCACATGAACGCCCCAATTTCACTGAGGCTACAAGAGACCGATACCACCATGGCTAAAAACTTGAAGCCCCGACTCCCAACCCCTGTTGCTTAGAACCACAAAAACAAGAGCTGAAGATACACCCCTCCTCCAGTTTCCAAAAGTCCAAGTCCGGGGCTTCACAGTCGTATGCTGAGCTTCCAAAACGTCATCTCCTCCCCCACGAGTGTACTCCCAGCAGTTGCTCCGAAGATCCAAACGAGTACTCTCTCAGACCCTCCCTTCGTGCACCCAGCTGATAAAATGAGCAGCCTGATCAATCTAGTCACGAGCGATTGATCAGATGCACTACCATGATGTGATCCATCACACCGATGCAGGAGACGCTCGATCGTGTGTGAACAGCGGCTTCCTAAACCTGGACTCTTCACGTGACAGATTCCAAGACGAATAGTCGTCGTCAACCTCGAAAACTACCCAAAACTTCCGGCCGGTGAGCAATTGGGTTTTCCTTTTCCTTTGCAGTCTCTCTCTCTCTCCCTCCCTCTCCCGGATCTGCTCTCCTCTCATTACTCGGTATGTCTCATATCTCTTCTCTCATTTTAGCATGTTAAATGTGTGATGTCAGTGATGGTCCACCATGTCAGTCAGTAAATGCAGGTTATATGCATCGTGTTGGGCAAGGTTTGCGATGTCCTGGTATGATAGGACTTCGATTTTGGAGAGTGAATAGTTCAGAGAGTATGTGTGGACCATGTGGTATATTATATGGAACAGAGCGTTGGACATAAGCTAAAATGGTCACATAGTCGGTCCATCGGTTGCCCATCTTCCCACAGATTGAGTAGCCTGAAGATTTATGAACGTGGGTATTCGAGAGAGCTCCGGGGAAGGGTTTTGAGGCATAATGGGAGGGTAGAATTGGGATCAGAGATCATTGCTGGAGGTTCTCATCATTTAGGGTTTAGGGTTTGAACCGATTTTTGTCCAAATTGCTGATGGGGTGGGGTTTCAACAGATTTGGGTTGAGGATGAGAGCAGAGGTTTGAGGAGTAGCTGAAGATTGGGAGGAGCTGCGAGTAGTACTGTGGGCTTTGAGAAGGGCACGACTCGTAATGAATGTATTGCTCACCTACTACATGAGCATGGATGACTGAAATGGTACTCTGAAAGAACTGATCATGCCCAAGAATTGGGAAGGGCTTCGGCAGAAGGACAGAGGGGAGTAGAAGAGGGAGAGCTGTGTTGGGAGTCTGGCGATGGCGGAGTGAGGAGATTGAGAGTTTTGGGTCGTCATGGAGGAGCTCACGGAAGTGCCGGAGGTGGATCGCAGTAGCGAGGATGCACGAGGTCATGGAAATGGGAACATTAGGAAGGAGGAGGAGGGGAAGGGCGATGAGAGTAGTCGGAGAGAGCCGCCAGGACGCAAGCGCTTGTTCATCACTTTCTCGGTGGTGTTATGTTTTCTACTTGGTAGGGTTTCCTATGTTATTTGGATTCCTGTTTCTGTGTGCTGCGATCGTGATGGCCGATGTCATTTGAGGTCGTGTCTTGGGATGTCGTGATGGCATTTAGCTCAGTCATTGAATGAGAATTTTGGGTTACAAGGGTGGGATGGGTAGAGTTCCACTGAAGGATTTTGTGTCTCTGTACAGGGGTTCCGTTCTGGTGGAAATCTACAGAGGTTTATCGGGCACCACTCCCCTTCTCTGCAATCGAGGAGCACGCTCGTTACCTCAATTCATCGGCTTTCGCTCTACCTTGCCACTTGCATATAATATTCGCGTCTGCACCATCACATACTAGAGGAGGGTTCGTGACTGGAAGTTCTTTGGAGAAAGTCGCTGAATCGTTTCGACAGCATGCCGGGGATGTTGATTTCGGAGTTAGGGTCACTTTGGATGCGGAGGACTCTTGCGTCAGTGTTGGAAGGGAGGACGGTGGTGAGTATTGGCGTTGTGGACTTGCGAAATCTGGTCTCCACGATGTTGTGGATCTTCACGATGACGACCGGTTGGACGAGTTTCTGTGGAGCTTTTCTAAGGACCAAAACTCAAGTACAGGAGGGCGCTACACAGTGGTAGTCATAGGAAGGGAAGGTAGCGATGTAGGTAGTCAATCCGGAATGCATCAGAATGCACATGTTAATGGAAGGACTGTGGTGGGAAAACACAGACACGCATGGATGACGGGTGTTGATTTATCACATCCTGGTTTTGAAGATGGGATTGCGTCTCGTATTGCCGATGTTGCAATGACATATTTCAAAAATGGTGGTCGAGCCAGCAAGACAGGACGTGACGAGGAGGACCAAGTGGCAAGTATGCCACTTTCAGCTGACGGAGAGGCCGTATTATCGTTCTCTCTGTTGAATGCAAATCCAGAGGACTGGATTTTTGATTGGTATGCAACTCGATTTTCGAAATTGATTGAGACGTAGCATTCCTCTTTCCTCGTTAGCGAATGTACAAGTTGGTCCATTTGTGTAAACCATGAAGACTTTTGATGTTTTCAGAAATTTTAAGCCTATTGTTGGAGAGAGAGCAAGGTTCATTAAGACTTATGTTGTGGTGGCAAGTCCTTCCTGACTTCCAAAATGAACATCGTGAGGATGATAATTATGTACGGAAGCCTAGGAGAGAGGTGCCATGTTCGGATTAGACAAAGGTGTTGATGATTTTGCAATACAGGGATATTGAGGAGGTGGAGGAGCGCTATCTACAACCACTTATTGAAGTCATGGAGCCTGTAGCCCGTCTCTCCATTGAAAGTCAGGTTGATATGCTTTCTACTTATATTCACATCGATAATTGGGTCTTTGGCTAGTGACACTCTTTGGTCGTGTTGGTGTTTGATCACAGCATGTAGAAACTTGCTACTCTAGGCTGATAATCTACTGGCTTAGTTCTCGCTTTGTTTAGAGAAGAAATAGATTAGACAGATCATAACTTTGCTAGGTCGTCGCTGCTGGTCTGTCTTTTCCTGCTACCAATCTCATGGAGCTGAGTTAAATATCGGGTTGAAAATGATCAAGGGTGGGAGGGGAGCTCTGGTAGGTGCTATATTATACTCCGAAGGCAGTCTCATCACATTGGGATGAAGCTCTGAAGGCGCATCTAGTGCCGTTTAAGCAACTCCCGTTCTTCGTAAGCATATTCTATACATGCCTTCCTCATGTTTGATTACTCTATTGTAATTTGGCTTCTTTCTAGCCATTTGAGTTGGCGTTTGAACGCTCAGAACGAGTTGAAGGTTTTGAAACAAGATACATGATACTGTGATTTCTTAGTTTCTTATTGTTATTTTTTTTTTCCTGGTGGGCCGCAGGTCAATTCAAATGAGTGGCATCTTGACACGTCCAGTGCAGCTACTGGCCGCTCGAAGCTTCTCAATTTCGCAATGTAAATTAAAATCCTGGCCTATTTGGATGTTGTGCTTTTGCCTTGAGTGAAATCCAATCATGTATGACAAGTCTTATTAATGATGTTGCATGGGGTTTCGATCCAGATGCTTAATATTAAATAGTCAAATGTGTTGGTTGTGAAGTTATGTGCCTGCAGCCAATGAGTGCCCTCTTCACATGCAGTTGTCCAGCGGCCGTATCTCACCAACCAATGGCTTCACATCTCCGGTAGGTAATGTAGATTGCAGAGAGCGTGGGCTTTTGTGATCATTGCGATGGCAGTGGAGTCTTGCATTAGCACTGAGTAGTGGTTTTCTTTGACCGAGCGGGATTCTTTTGCAAGAGCTAATTCTCATGTGTTCGCTGCACTTTACAGGGATGGGGTGGAGTCATTGTTCATAATCTTCCAGGTTGTGAGAATCTTCTCCCCAACAAATCTGAGAATTACAGGCTTACCTCCAAGGTAATTACAATCATGAAAATGTCAATGACATTTTACAACCTTGACTTGTCAGCATGTGATTCTACTGCATCAGTGAGCACATCATTAGAATGAGAAATCTTCTATAAGGTCTGCTTGTGGCAACGTTGGCTAGAAATTAGTCGACCGCAACACTAGTATCATTTAATACCTGTGTCGTTCGTATTCTTCTTCTCGTGCTAGAGCTTTCTATTTATGTCCTTGAACCCACTTCAAGTATGGTCCTCACGGGTTCTTTTGATTGTCAGGAGTTGGAACCTTTGGTAGGAGTGATAGTTTCACAGATTCGGGCACTTTTTGGTTTGCCACCCACGTTTGTGAAGAATTCCAAGGCGGGTATATACGGGGTGCCAGCTGCTGTTACGGGCATTGCTGACTGGTTTGTTGCTCTGAACTGTCTTGAGTATTCCTTCGTTTGTCTCTGATATTATGTTATTTAAATTGGTATTTGATATGGTTGTCAACATAAATGGTCTCAGCGACATATGGTTACGAAAGCCGTCTACAAACTTGCCCTTGTAATCATTACTGTGTGTATTAACATGCCTTTGTTGCTGTAAAACCTGTGTTATGTTGTTCGTGTAGGCAATACCACATCAATGTTTTCGTGCGGTTCTCATCATATGTACACATTAAGGTTATCTGATGTTTTTAAATAGCGCTTGAAGTGGTTACACTGTAAGCTCAATAGAGAACATGTAATGTGGGCGCAGGGAAGTGGATGTGTTGCTGCGCAGACGAGCAACTATGGATATTAATGCCTCAGCATCTACATTGCTATCTCTTTCCCGCTTGGTATTATTCTTCACTCATTCTAATCCCAAAGAAAATGGCCAGACATATCTTTTAGTTCTGAGTGTTTCCTACTGTTCTCTTCTGATATAGTTTGCTGTACTTAAGTATGTATAGAGCTCTAGAAGTTCTATTATTAAATCATTTATGGAGTGGGCTGCTGACACATCGAGGGCGTGTGTGCAGGTTAGCTCATTGCCCAATATGGTCATCAAAGATGAAATTGGTGAACAGGTAACTTGCTTTGAGGGGTAGTTTTCTGTAAGATAGAAACTTACGGAGATTTCACTGAGTGTTGGCTTTAGAGATCGTATCAATGCCCGGCATTGGCTTCTACTCTTTTGTCGCGTTTTCTTTTGCTCGTGATGTCTGCTAGAAGCTTTGAATCTGTGCAAACCATATCCTTACAGCATTTGAGTCACTTGTGTGGCAGGTTCAGAGCTCCCTAGCTCAAGCAAAGGCAGCCCAAAGTCAATCACTTGTAGGTGCTTATCATGCCGCAGCAGGTGAGTGAATCGTCTTTGCAGGTCGTTATTTGATGTTGGCTGTTTCCGGCATGCGCATAGGAGCTTTGTGATAGCTAATATGAGGAATCACTGTAGTTTTCTATCATTTCTAGCAACTGTGAACTCAATTTTCAATGACTGTTAGCGTCATTCATTTGCTGATCCGGCAGCTAGAGAGTTTTATTTTGGTTTAAAATCAATTATGTTATAGAAGACAGTAATAACGGTTTGGAATGGTCATATTGGAGATAGCATGTTGGTATGCATCCTTCATCCCTTCATTTGCAGGATTGCAGTACGCAGGTATAGGTATTCTAAATTGCTGAATGATTCTTTGATTCTGCAGAAGCAGCAAGGAAAGCAAGGTCACAGGCAGAAGCAGCCTTCTTTCAGCCGTCCATCATGTCAATGCTCTACTTCCCTGCTGAACATCAGCTAGCCATTTATACGGTATGCATATGAAATCTTTTAATATTTCTCCTAGATTTGATTAGGTGTTTCTTTAGATCATCGAGCTTCATTTTCATTAAGCGAACTGTATTTTCGAAAACCTTTGTTTAAGTGCTACTTAATTGAAAACATGTAAAATTGAACCATATTGTTTACATGAAACACTTAGCTTACCTTGCGTGGGATTTTTTTTTATTGAACTGATAAAATTGAGATTGAATAATTTTAGATTCAATTCATATTTATAAATCATAACACCTAGTTAACACCTAGTGTTTTGGAAATGTGGCAGCCATTTTTTGTTCCAGTTCTTCTTCACGTGCTAGTAGCTTTGCTAAAAGAGGGATCTCGATACAAGAAAGAGTGGCAGAAGTATAAAAGATGGCACATGAGACAAGCAACCTAGTTTCAGCACCCTACAATATGCCAAAAATGATTCAAGAAATCATCATACATGTTCAGATCTACAATTTCCACTTGCCTTGAAGATGATATAATTTGTTAAAACCAAACAGTGAAAGTTTATGGTAGTGGTCAATTTCTTGCACTGTTGTAGGGGATATCATCCACAGATCACTATGATGAAGGGTTTTGTTTGTGAGTGTTTGAATGATGGAAGAGATGTTGTAAAAAGATTTGGAAGCTAAGATTATGATACGACAAAATCATAATCTGTCAATTATGATAACTTTGGTTTATTATGAGTTTAGAGATTACCTACTGACATCTCGAGTGGGACCCACTCACTGCCTAATTAGCTCAGCTGGTCAGAGCGTCGTGCTGGCTGGGGACATTTTGAGGGGCGCCTCTGCGTTTCGCAGAGGCGCAAGGCGGGAATTTTAGCGTGTTTATAGGAGCTTAGATCTAAGAGGGAAGAGTTTTCAGAAGTGAGTAGCAATTGTCAGTGTCGCACTGAGCATCTCTCGGAGTACACAGTGCACAAATTCTCGTCGAATTCGGAGTAGAATGGAGCGAGGAGGCGTAGCTGAGCGGGACAGAGCCACGCAGTCCAAGGGCAAATCTCTTGCCCCTGACTCGAGAGCGAGACCCACTGATTCCTACTCACACGGACATACATCTCAAGTTTCCAAAGGAGACAAAGAGCTCCCGATGGAAACTAATCGGAGACCGACTTTCAGCGGCACCATCACTCGCAGCAGGAGCAAATCTTCCGGGGAGATGGAGAAGACCACTCAGAGCTTGAGTTTCACGAAGGGGAAGACCAGGCAAACGCAAGGACAACAGGACGCCGACACCCCAACAAACAACGTCAACGCGGGAGATTCACAGGTAAGATCTGGACCTACTAGCAGACCACTAACCCCGCAGGACCAAGAAGGGGATTCACAGGAATCCCGGCAACCAGCGCGCAATCGCCTACAGGAGGACCGCGTGCAAGCGCCGATTACACCGGCGAAATAGCAAGTACCTGCTGCAGCGGAGGCGGAGGAGGAAGACCCCATCGAATCCTGGGAGGATTCTGACTTAGAGGTATTCCTGCTTCTGCTGAACCGCAACAAACAGAAGAGAGCGCAAGCAGAAGAGATTGTGAGGCAACATCCGCAGTTGGGCTTAACGCTCAAATCAACCGAGGTGGAGGATCTCACTAAAACCGTCATTAGAGTAGCCCCAGAGCTTGTGAAGTTTATTCCGCAATATTTCCCAGCACTGAAAGAGCAGCCGGGATCTATAGAAATGGGCACTCGCAGGACAGATCAGCCGCCGGCGGTGGCCGAACCCACAACGCATATCGCACAGGAGTCGATCCCAACCCCCGAGCCTGCTAATGAAGTGGAGGAGGAAACCAAGGAGAGTACTCTTAGAGTAGAGCTTAGCGAAACCCTTCTACAGCAATGTAGAGAGCTTCTCGAGAAATCCTCCGAATTCATGGTTCTCGGTCACATTAGGGGTAAATGCCCAGGCCCTCGTCGACTGAATTCTTGGGCTAGCAGCAGGTTACACAGATCCTTTACCCACCTGTCCATGAGAGCACACAACTTCTTCGAGGTTAGATTCTCACAGGAGGAAGGGAAATCTCGGACTCTTACAGACCGAACATACACATGTGATGGCCAAGTCATCACATTCACCCCGTGGTCTCCTTACCACGACGCAGACGCCAGATCGATAGATGAGACAATCAAAATGGCAATTTGGGCTCAGTTGGTTGACCTACCCCCGCTGCTTCGCACTAAGGAATTCTTGACAGAAGTCTTTAACCATGTCGGGGAGGTCATTTTAGTGGACGACACGGACTCATACATCTCTAAAATCTCTGGACCTAGGGTACGTATCCTTGTAGAGAACATCGACACGCTGCCCCCTAAAATCAAACTACCAAGGAATCAAGGATAGGCGGTTTAGGGGAGATAGAGTATACCATTGAGTATAGTGGTTTCCCGATGCAGTGCACAAGATGCAGATCTTACGACCACCCGGTCTCTAAATGTGCCGCATTTAGAAGACCTGTTGAGGAGAGAATAGCTGAGAGGAAACGCCGTGTCAGTCCAACGAATAGGGCATTCCAACCAGAGCAGGGATCTTTTAAACCCAGAGGTAAACCTAACGCCTTCTCCGAGCAGACAACGCCCAAACCCAAAGGTAAAGCTTCAGAGAAGGAATGGGTCTGGAAGCCGGTGAAATCACCAATTAAGCAAACCCCCCCTCTGAATCTATCAGACTCTCAGGTTAGTTACAGAACGACAGACATTAGTGAATCTCTATGGACAGCCCTGGAAGTCGAAGACATTCCGAAAAACCATAGAACCGCTGGACTGATTGTACCTATTATCCTGAGAGAAAATCCAGAGGTCGGCTTCGAAGCTCTGTTAGAGCATTCTTCACGGTCGGTCCACCCAATCACCACTTTCTTCTTATCTCACGGTAAGGGGGAGAAACGCTGGACCAAAAAAGAAGCCAAAAACACCATGGTTAATGAAACCATGCTCCACTTGAGGTCATTCATTAAGCTCAGAGCCAAACAGAAAAACCCTCTCAAGGCTTGGGAGGATGCCCAATGGCTGTATGAATGGAGTAAACCCAAGCAAGGAGAGAGTTTGTGCACCTGGATGGTTTTTCTGATGTATTCAGAAGAGGTTTTTGCAATAAGGAATCCGGGCTCATACCGATGGTCAACGCTCCCTCAATCTGTGCAAACCAAACTACCGGCACTCACGACCAAGTTAGCAAAGTGGAGCCTAACGATTAACGAGCACAAATTCTTCTTAGGCCCACATCCCCCGACTCAGGTACCCGACGTAGGCACTCAGCCTTGGTACCCGGAACCCTCACCAGAGAGAGCAGTCTCCGCTTCAGGAGAAAACGTCGGGGACGAATCCCCTATAGAGGTGATTGATGCCAGCTAATCATTTGACCATAGCGTCACTTATCGTCCAGGGATTAGGTAGAGACTCTGGAGGAATCAGGAAGAGACGTGAGATAAAGGAACTAATGGAGCGAGCCACACCCAAACCCAACATAGTCCTATTACAAGAGCACAAATTTACGCAACAGGACTGTCTGAACAGAACCCAGCAAATGCAATTCCTTAGGGGATCAGCATTCTGGAACGAAGGATCTTTCAACGCCGAAAACGATAGTTTTGTAGAAGGTACAGCAATTCTTTGCAGCAGCAGAATCTCGGCTACTATTACACACCATGGCACGATCATGCAAGGGAGAGCTCAGTACATAGTATTTCAGTGGGCACCTGATATAACAATAGGGGTTATTAATGTATACGCCTCCAACGACACTGGAGAAAGAGCTCGGTTTTGGAATCGAATTAAGAATTTTCCACTTCCTGAAGCCAATTGGATCCTGGCTGGGGATATCAATATGATTGAGCAATTGGAAGATAAGCAGGGAGGACTCCCAACCACAAGACGAGGACGAAGAGAGATTGAAGCATGGAATGCGCTCATGCTTCACCTCGGCTTACATGATGTTTATTTAGCAGACGAATTCAGGAGAGTTACGAGGAAACGATTCACCTGGGAAAATAAACGCTCAGCACTGGAGATGATATGCTCCCGTATCGATAGGTTTTATGTAAATGAGGCCATTCGAGACATAGGTGGTACAACTGGCATCTGGAGAAGCACTCCCCATATTTCAGATCACACGGCCATCTTTATGAAACTGCGAAGGATAGGCACCCCACAAGTCAGCAATCGAGCCTTCAATAGGCAACTGCTGAACGATGAGGAAGGGAAGGCAATCTTACTTCAGGCGTGGAGAGACAGTATCCAAGCCAACCACCAGCATACTTGGAATTACCGAATCGCGCAAGCGCTTCAAGCAGTAAAGAAGAGCAGCGACGAAGAAACCAAGAGAAGAAAACAAAAATGGACAACAGAGTTCGAAGAACAGTTCATCGAAGTATATGATGCAGAAATCATGCTGCAGGAGAACTGGAACAACCAGGAGGCACGAGAAAAACTGAATGAAGCCCAAGCTCAACTCCAAAAGGTAAGACAAGAACGAATGGAACGCAGCTATGGATTGGGCTCCTAGAAGTAATCAAAAACTAGCACTTCTTCTGCTTGATTTCGAAAAGGCCTACGATAGGGTAAGTTGGACATTCCTCAGAGAGGCAATGGAGACAATGGGCTTTAGCGATAGGTGGATTATGTTAGTTATGTCTCTGTACTCTAACGCTTCAGCATCAGTCAGTCTTAACGGAGCTCAAGGAGCTACCTTCAACCTGCAGAGATCAGTTCGGCAAGGGTGCCCTTTAGCCCCATACCTGTACCTAATCATTGCAGACACACTCGGACATATGCTAGACGACCCAAACAGAGGATTAGTAGGGCTTACCCTACCAGACGGATCGATCATCACCAACTACATGTTTGCGGATGACTCTTCATTGTACTTGGAGGGAACAGAGCGCAATCTCAACACAGCAATGGAGATACTCAATACTTTCTGCAAAGCATCAGGCGCTAAGATTAATTGGAGCAAGACAATAGGCATATGGGCGGCCAACACTCCGAGAGACTGGACTTGGACAGAGGATCCAGGTCTCAAATGGCTACAAGATGGGGAAACAGCGAAGTATCTTGGATTTCCTATCGGTTTTAAGGTACCACAAGAGGAGATTAGCAACAAAATCATTATGATGATCACCAAAGGACTCAACTGCTGGAATGCCCGCCAGCTATCACTAGCAGGACGTATTCTAATAGCAAATCAAGTCATTTTGGCGTCCATCTAGTACCTGTGTTCATGTGCACATGTGGGAGCGAATACACTAACCCAGGTCCGAGCAATAGTGAGAAATTACATATGGGGAGCTAAGCAGGGTTCAACAACTCGAGCAAAAGTCAAATGGGACACCATAATACAACCAGTGGTGAATGGAGGTATTAAGGTTATAGACCCAACCTTGCAAGCAGCCGCTCTGATGACCGAGTTAGTGGTCCGAGGTCTGAAGCCCGGGTACGAGCCCTGGAAAACCTTTGTTAGAAGGTATATGCATCTGGTACGTATGACTGGCAACGATCGATGGCCCTCAAACATGCATTGGATGATGAAGGCTACTCGGCCACTACCAGGAGCTACAAACCTTTGGAGCGCAGCATACAAAGCCTGGACTTCAACTCGGACAGGACTTAAGCAATTGAATCCAACTCACCCGAAGTCCATTTTGCGTCAACCTCTGTTCGGCAACGACTTGATCACTCATAATGGCAAGCCGTTCGGCCTCGAACATTCCTCTAATTTCTCAACTTGGGCTAAACACAATGTCTTCACAATCCGAGACCTTTGGGATACTAATTTGCAGAGCTGGAAAGAAGCCGAGCCTCTACGCCAGCAGACTCACTCGAGGCTGATTCATATTCAACGTCCTGCAATCTTAGCAAGTATACCCTGGTTAATTCAACAGCAGAATCTGGAGGCAGGAGAATGGGTAACCATAGATAACGGACAAACCATTGAACAGGTATACCAGCTCACCGCTAATATAAATAACAGGTGGTTCGGGATTCGGTACACTCGACAGCAGAGCGAAGAACTCACCCGGGACGAGGATGAACACATGTTAATACCTGGAGGCACGCTGGAGCAGGTACGAGTCCTTACCACCGCGGGACCCAGGCAGGAAGTCAAGAAATTCAACCCCCCATCCCAACCACCTGCAAACCATCAAGTGTGGATCTTTGGAAACACACCAATCATAAGGCTGGATTGGGATCCAGCAGACTGGGAGTGGGCAGCAGCCGGGGCACTCAAAGCTACTAACTTCTTCGGATATGAAACCAAAAAAGGCTACAAGATTGGACTACAGAAGCAACCTAGTACGATGAGAGCAGTCCGACATCTGAGATCATTAGGGTACACTCACAAGCAATGTAAACAAGTGATCTCGAGAACATGGCATATGTGGTTACCTAGGAAGATATCAGCTATGCTTTGGCTGACTATGGCTGGGGGGCTTCCGGTAGGTGCTTGGAGACATGTAGCAGGGGGGAATGGAGAATGTAGACTATGTGGGTCCGCAGGTATTGAATCAAATGAGCACGCACTAAGAACATGTGACACAGTGAAAGAAGCCTGGGAACGGTATGCTGCTCTTCGCGCCACTCATAACCTGCCAAACAATAGTAATACTTGGATTAAAACTCTATACGGTGAAATATCCCTACCCCCAGGAGCATCCAAGATTGAAGAAGCGATTAAGTGGGATTCGGGAGGGAAGGTCATGGTGAACGAAAACACGGCATGGAACATCTTGAGGGCGTGTATCATCTGGAACATATGGGTCCAAAAATGCGCACAGGAGATGAACGGAGAAGAGTTTAGCATGGGGAAGGTTTTATTCTATGCATGGAAGACTACTATTCAGATCGGCATGGAGGTGTGGACAGATATTCAAAGATTTCCCAAGGAGAGAAGTGCAGAAAGAAGAGCGGCCCTAATAGATATGTTTGAAGTAGTATGGGCAAAGCAAGGCGTCTTTGCAACCATGGCTCAAAGACCAAAGTGGAAGACAACACCACCGGAAGCTTTTATACCCCATAACCTTGCTCAAATAGTCATAGGAGCCCGTAACCTTAACGCAGTAGTCCCATCACCTAGCTGGAACAGAGTACCGGCATCATCAAACTCTGATCTAAGCGAAGGCCTATCAGATGCTATCAACGACTTATTTGACGAGGTGAACAGGGACATAGACATGCAACGAGCTCAAAGGCAGGCACAACCGGAGGAGATTGTTGAAGTTATAGAGGAACCACCCACTCGATCACCCACCCGCGAAATCGAAGCGCTACTGTCCACAGCAGCACCGGTGCTTCGACGTTACAGGGGAGGATACACTACAGCTTCAGTTGAAAGAATACAAGCCCGGCAGCGCAGGATAGACGCAGAAATGGTCGAAAGCCGACTTGCCCAACGGTCAGCTTACAGGCCAGTGGAGCAGATCTTGCGGGAAGCTAGCCCTAGGTCGGAACGACTTATCCAACAAAGATTACAAGAAGAAATTGACGAGCTGCTCAACAGGGCGGAGACAGAGCGATACAGCATGCCTTCCATGGCTGACGATAACAACGCAGAACCCAACACCCCATACACAGTGGAGGACTTACCGGAAATCGTGGCGAGAGCAAGACGAACACCGAATTTCCATGGGTTGACGGCATTAGAAGTTTACGCCCAAACGGCACAACATCTTAGTGCCGAAAATTTCACGTCATGGATGGCAGACGGTAGACGCTACTTCAACCTCGGGAGACGACACCCGGGATAACCCCGACAATCCACTCCTAGGGTTTCGAGCCCAAGGGGGTGGACACCGAAGGGTCGCCCAGGTCGTTGATTAAGAAATCACACGCGTTGACGACAGCCACAACACGACAAAGATTCGGACACGTCAACAAGCATCAGGTAAGAATATAGTTAAACCGGGTAACAACATCAGCATCAAGGAGAGTCACACAGGGTCAGAAGAAGAGTCGAATCTAGCCTCAAAACAGAGATCCCGCTTAGTATAGCAGATTTCTCATAACGGCATTTACAAGAGCTCAAAGTTTGCAATTGTCATCAGTCTTTCTCTAGGTCCTACAGCTTCAGTGGTTCTTTAGCTCCTCCCTTACACCATTCTAGGTCTCTAGATAACCCCTTAGACACAGAGTATAGTTCATGGCCTGCTCATTGTAGCTCCAGTCTAGTCCCAATCGAAGCTTCGCCCACTTCCTGCGGTCTCACGAGTAGTAAAGGAATAGAAAGCGCTATCTCGACTAGAGCAGCTAGTAGATGAGCAATGAAGCCCGCCTGAGTTGATGTCACAAGAAAAGGAGGAAGTAGCCCCATCGATAGACATTTCTTCGGACCCACTGTAGAATAGCTCAGCCATGGTAGTACACAAGCGCTCGGAGCAAGGCGACTGAGTCGAAGCAACGTCTGGCGCGAAAACTTCAGCGACGAGAAGAGGAGGGTTCCCAGGAGTGCTGCTATCAGGAGAGGGAGTAGCAACCTCGGAAACGGGTGCAAATGTCGTATTAGTAGGAGGCTCCACAGATTCGCACATAGCAGCCGGAGGAGGAACGGACACATAGACAGGAGGCGATTCAGATACAGTTTTAGGAGAAACAACGGGAGTAGAAGGAGGGGCAATTTCGGGCGAAATAACTTCCAGAGGCAAGGGACGGAGGGGGCGATTCACACGACGAGCGGGATACTCGAAGGAGTCAGACGAGCAACCGGCAATCGCAACGGAGGAGCAGCCCGACGCAATGTCACTATTGGCGGAATCGTCCAACACCACAGGATTGGCGGCACAACAGCCAGCTACATCGGAAGGAGCATCAAGGAAATCAAGGTTCGTCTCAAGAGTATAACCAGCAGCGGCGCCCAAGGCGACAATTTCATCGTAACATCCTGTGGTCCAATTGAGGCCACTGGAGACACCTAGCAAACGCCCAAGCTCGGGGACATCAGGGAGTTGAAGGTGCAGCCGCTCCTATCGAACATACACCACGGCTAACCACTGCAGCAGAGTACTTCGACCGCGAGCCATAGCACCACACCAATCAGAGGAGGGAGAAAACAAGAGGATATCTTTCAGAGTAAGAGGAGTACTTACAGGAGCTGAGCCATAAATGAAGAGATTGAGGAGAGTGAAGAACCCTGGATTGAGACAATCGACTCAGATCGCCTCAATCGCAGCAATGATGAGTCAATCCCCGGGACAAGACATCTTACCATCCAACCGTGATATCATGAGCTCACTTAGACCCATACTCAAGAACATATCAAAGCCAATCTGGGACAGTGACAACTCATCACGTAAAGCAGAACTCATTGAGACTATCAACATTGACATCAAAGCGAGAGAAAACCAGAAGTCGAAGAACTCAAGAGGACAAGACAGGCCATTAATTGGAGACGAACTGCGCTTCAAGCCTGCATCACATCCACCCCGGCTAATTACTTGAATGCAGGACCCGTAGCTATTCATATCACATATCAGATCACCATACAGTGATTAGCCGAGCACCTTACACCGCAAGGGAACATGTCCCTTGACTCCAGCCTTGGGAAGAATTAGGAGCCCACCCACATGCAGGGACACCAGCAGAAGGGAGCGACGACATCAGCAAGATTACTTAGGAGCGGACGAAGCTACAACGACGAAAGTCAAGAGTGAACGAAGACCCAACCTGGAGCAACGAAGTTCCAGCAGGAGGACCTTCTTCAGCAAACTTGTAGCCCCGGACTTGTCCAGTTGTGAATTTCATGGCAGGGGAGAGTCTGTGGTATATATTGGTTTTATGTTAACACACTTACCGCCAGATCCTGAGCTCATCTGTTGGTTGGTTCATGAGCGCGTATTTTCGAACTGGTCCGGGTTCGAACCGCGGTGACCCCCGTCTGAGCGGGGCGGAGATACATCAGGGTCTGGCAAG
The DNA here is from genome assembly GCA_014871385.1 of Ceratodon purpureus. Classification (NCBI taxonomy): domain Eukaryota; kingdom Viridiplantae; phylum Streptophyta; class Bryopsida; order Pseudoditrichales; family Ditrichaceae; genus Ceratodon; species Ceratodon purpureus. The sequence goes on along the minus strand of CM026421.1, from coordinate 13,316,783 downwards.
CCCTGTGAGAAACAGGCAGGAAAGTGTGTTGTAAACCAACCAACAGGCGCTAGCCCCACCTGAAAGCTAACAATTGTGACAAGACCCGCGCGGCTCAAGTTGTGCCAGAGCGCCTGGAGGGTTGCAAAGCCCCCTGGGTGCTCACTTATATTTCACCCGGGTAGCCTCGGCTACCCACCCCCCCCCCCCTCTTTTCTTTTAGAGGGCCAACCCTGTCTGGCTTCAATTGAGGAGTAGTACAGGGTTACTTACTAGTTTTGCTTTCACCAGTTAGAAGCGTATTGTTTTTCAGTTTCAGATCTCAGCCTTACTGCTAGCTACTTTTTGTATACGATTTCAGGTTGTTAGTATTTAGCTCCGAGCCCTTGGCTCTTCAGCACTAGGTGACTGATAGTTTGGACTAGTCTCAGGCAGTTAGTAACTAGTTTGAGCCCATGGCTCTCATGGCACTAGGCTGTGACTGGTAGTTGTATACGGATTGGTCAGGAGGTTTAGGTCTGTTTGACTTTATGGCGGATTGGTTCCCCTGTGTACCCTTCCCAAATGGGTAGTGTTCGCACCGTTCGTTTGGCATGGATACACGGGGACCGGTCCCCTCTTTGGCACCCCTGGGTGCCAGGCCTTTGGCCGTCTTGTTCTTCCGGCCCGTGGCCGTGCTTCCCGCGCTCTTTGCGCTTGGTAACCCCGGTGGGGTATTTCTGGTCAGAGCGTCGTGCTAATAACGCGAAGGCCATAGGTTCGAGACCTGTATTGGGCAATATTTTTCGATTTTGTTTCTTTACAATATATTAAATTGTTCACACTCCTTTTCTAATTTACGCCTGCCATCTATTTTGCTTCAAATTACCGTACAGGGCACCTCAACGAATATTTCTTTTTTCGAAAAATAAAGTTTGACAATGTAAAATAGGATTTTCAACAATTTCTTGTTATCAAAAACCTATTGCCCAACAAAAAAGATTGATTATTTGGTTTTTCCCACAACTCTTGAAAAAAATGGACTTTATTCTTCATGCAATCAAGCATGCCATCTATTAAAATAACTTGTAATTTGAGCAGAAACTATTTTGGTTGTAGGAATTCATAATAATCTACCAATTGACCCTAAAGTGATGGGTCTATAACCATCAAAACTTTGATACTTCACACTTTGTAAACTACATTGGTACACTCAAATTAAATCAAAATTATTTTAGGTCAATTTTCACATTTACTACTACATGCCTTAGATAAAAAATACAAATTACATATTTTTATAATGAGCTTTGGAATCACAATGAATGTTTGAAGGAAACTTGAAGTGAACAAAATTCACCTCAAATACATAATACACGTCAAAAAACTAATAATTTTGCCTATGTATATGATGTACAGGATAACATCATAGTGTGAACCAACTTTTTGAAGTATTGCATTGAACCTTAGATTTGGATGGTTCAATTTTTTGGGCTTCTTCGTTTGGAGATTCTAGAAGCTTTTTTTAGAATTTTTTTGCTGAATTTGGAGCATGTGGCTCCAATTTACCTAGTCGAATATCCTTCAGATCAAATAGAGCCCGACTTCATAACTGTAATAAGGGCAAGGTTTTGTCCCACTCCTCCCACCTTCTGTCAGGCCTGTGGTCTGTGCCTTGCTTGATAGGGGTATTTAGAGAAATTTGTTGAATTAATTACAAAGTACTTTTGGGGGCAAATAAAAAGTTTAAGTTATCTTAGAGTCAAAATTAGTAAATAAAATCACATTCGATGTTTCTTCCACTAAAGTAGGAACACCCGTTCATGACATCGACCCATTCTTGACTCCTATAATATCACTTCAAAGTGATTGAGAGTGAATCTGAACTTGAACACATCTTCACTAAAATTTCACTAAAAACAATGAGATGGAAGCATTGACAAGTTTTGTCCAAGATCTTCATTTGTTTCTTCTGGATGAGTCTACAGTTTTGAATAGATGTCTAGTACCTTCAGTTCAAGAATTCGTGTAAAATTGCTCCTGCCTCAAAAAAATTTGATCCCAAGAGCAAGTACTTCCTCTCCAATTTGCTAACACATTCATGATTTCACTTCATGCTCTTTGCACTCCCAGGTTACCAATTCCCTTGTACTGTCATGAATGGGTGTTCATACCGTAAGGCGCCTTCTCAATCCTTCAAAGATGCATGTGTGCATCTCATCCTTCCAAGGGGCATGTACAATTAGAGTCCTTAGTGGCATGCAAGTCCTCATACTCAAGGGGTCTTGTTAACTCAAGTTTGAAAAAATATTGGGGCCTCTAAGGTGGAGGCACCTATAACCGACCAGTTAAGAGATTTGCCACTAAGATTGAAGGTGTATAAACTGAGGGAGATTTTTCCTTGAAGGGGAAATAGGTTTAAGGAGGAATGCAACTTTAAATGTCATGTTTACTTCAATATTTTATTTACTAAGAATTTTGAAAGACATTTTTTTTGTGATACATATAACCGATATGTAGGCACACCTAAAACCGACCACCATGACACCAAAACTTGATCACTCTGCTACTACCAAAATATTCCCACAGGATTCCCTTTTATTCCCTTTGATTCCCTTTCTACCAATCATGCTTGATACTTTCTTCTAGATCTCCCAAGATTTTGAACAGTAAGTGGTTGGAAATGGAGATCGGAAATGGAGAAGTCTACTGATTAGTTATGGGTACATGGTCGGCTATGGGTGCCTCCACCTTAGTGCTTGCCTAGCAAACTTCCATATCAATATCCCCAGATGAGCTTGATGGTCGTCCCATGTTTGGTAGGAGCTTGACCTCTTTCAAGTAGAGGTCATTTCACTATCAAGAATGTAGATGCAATCATGGATTTTGAAGGCTGATTTATCCATTATCCAATTAGGTTAGGCCACTGTCATGACTGCAGTTCAACATGTCCAATCTACAAAATAGAATAAAAAATGGATTACAGCACCAATGCAAAAACGAAGGTTTCTCAATGTAATCCAGGAATCAGACACCGTATCACGGGACTCCACAAGTAGATGCAAAAGCCATAGCTTGCATTGCCCGTTTCTTTACAAATCTTTAAAATTAGAAGTTCCAAATTCAAGAAAATTGAAGTTAAAAAACACACAGCTTACAGAGGCATTCGTAGTACTGTACGTAAACAACTGTCATGATTGGTTTCACACTTTAATATTGAACTATCACGCCATCACTACACCTCCCCGCTAGGTCACACTGAAGGCCCTTGTTGGGGTAACACAGATCTATCTTTGAAATAAACCAGTGGTTGTGTAGTTGGTAGGACATACTGCTCACGAGCCCGTGAAATCACAATCCTCCCGTGAAAGTCGAACGGCAGCAGATTGTATACGGCAGACATCAATTTTTCCTTCCCTCGGACAAAATGATGTGATAACCGTGCCTGCAACATTCAATGTGTATTTATCATGTGGGAAACAAATGGTAAAATTGCAAAAACCGCTCTACCTGCAATACATCCGCAAGCCATAAGAAGAGTGCAGATGAACTTACGTGGACTTAAAAGGACCACTACATACGCCAGGGGGTGTGTTAAACGCCACCTCCTGGAAGGGGCCAGCCATCTTGCCCCGTGGAAACCATCCAAGATCTCCTCCTTTCTTGCCTGATGGACACTCTGAGTACTCCGCCGCTAGCTGCATGGTCAAAGAGAACCATACCACCATTCATTAAAATAACCGTCTACCGTGAAGGCACAGCTAACAAATGAAAAGCAGTGGAGATAGTTGCAGTAACAGAACCATGGTGCTCGTGTATCAAATTGTCATCCTTGAATCAACAAGATTCTCATGAAAATAAGGCAATCAACAAAAATGTCCAAAGCCACGGTTGGAAAATTGAGCAATGTCATCTAAATTAATGTCGTGAGGTCAAGGAGCACAGACCTTGGCGAACTCAGCCGGAGGAACTTTGTCTCCACTGTCTAGCCACCCGTCCTGAAGCTTCTTGTAGGCTTCATTGATCTTGCCCTGTTTCTCACACAGAATGTGCCTTGCTACAACCACCCACAACGAACCTCCTTAATCACGTACACAAACGTGGAGCTCTTCAACAGTACGGATGCTCACAACCATTAAAAAACCTCTAAAACCCTCTTAAACCCTAACCCTAACTTCCCACTAGGAAATCCGTTTTAAAGACATCCGTTATAAGACATAGTTACGAAGAGAGGCAATTGTAGATAAAAATGTGCCAGAATAAAGCTCTGAAATCCAATACGTACACGACACTCACTCCCCTACAATCCTGGTTCACAATTCCAGGAGAATTCAACAACACCGCCCAATCTCATACCTTTCACATAAGTGCAAGTCCCCAGGTCGTCCTTGCCAGCCTTCCCCTTCCCCTTTCCGCCCTTCTCCTCACCCCCTCCGCCCTTCCCCTTCCCGCCCGCGTCCTTGGCCTTCCCTCCGGCGTCCTTGGCCTTCCCCTTATTCGCCGTCGAGTCCTTCCCCATCCTCTCTCGCACCTAAACTATCCACACTGCCACAACATCCCCGAATTCCCTCCCAACCCCGTCACTTCACCCCAAACTTGCTCCACAATCCAGAGATATCATCCAACAGACACCCAAACCCCGACGATCATAACAAGACCTCATGACATGACATGACATGGCAAGAGCTCATCCACAGTAGCATTATACCCGCACCTAGATTCATCAATTGTAATCCAAAATGAGAGCGGAGCAGATGTGTGGGCACATGGGCAGATGGAGTACCCCGTGGAGCTGTAGATGACACAAGGAGCCTGTGCAGTTCGATGGCGTGGGCGATGGTGGCGCTGGTGGCGATGGCGGTGTCATGTGTGAGAATGCATTTGATGCTCTCATGTCAAGACGACGATCTTCCGAAGCTGGGTCCGAAGCTGGGTCCGAAGCTGGGTCCGAAGCTGTGGCCGAAGCAAGTTCCGAAGCTGGTTCCGGAGCTGGGTTTAGTGTGGTTTTCGGTTTGATGAGCTTTCAGTTGTTGATGTCTGGTTGTTTGATAAGAATTAAATCCGGGGTACGGGTATTCAAACCGGAACTTGGAAGTCTAGAGCCTATCTGCGTGCACTTCCGAGGTTACGTCGGAGTTACTGTATTTGGAGATCAAAAGAATTTGACTACTACTTTAATTGGAAGAAAGCTCCAAGAGAGGTGGAGAGCCCTCATAAGATTAGGATTACAAATGGTGCAAAGTGTGTCTCCGCTTTATATACCCATACCCCTCGTTTATCCATACCCCTGATTTACCCATACCCCTAGTTTAAAGCAGCAATAGTATGTGCTCATTTCTAATCATAATGTTGTGAATGTTCTTCACCTTCCTTGAATCTCACTTCAAATCACATTAGTAGTCAAGTTCCTTTTACCTATGAATGGAGTAATTTGAAGTAACTCCTTGTGTGCATTCTGAACTTTTGCTTTAAATTGGAAATTTAGGGCCCAATTTCCATTGGAGGTAGAGTTAGTTGATGTAGTATGTCAAAAGTGGTTTAAATGGCATATGATACAAGAGAGAAATGGAGAAGGAGTTGATGAAAGTGGAGAGTATGAGAAGAGATTTAGACTTTCAAATGAGGAGAGATGTTCATGCTTTAGATAGTTAGACATCCGATTTAATTGATGTATTTTGTCTTTATTTTTACATGGGGTCAAATGAAGGCCGTTGTGAACTTTTTAAATTTCAACCCGTAGATTCACTCAATTCTTTTAAATCAGGCCGACGGGCTTTATATTAGAGTTGTGCCATAACTTCAATTTATCTGACATGGTGTTTATGTGGCTCTTATTTGGCATCAAATCTTTTGGGCTCATTTTACCCCTAAAGGACGAAGCAACCACTTTTGGGTTAGGCCAGAAATTGAAAACCCAGTAAAATGCCCTGGAAGGGTCGGATTTGAGTGTTTTTTGTTCCTAACCTCTTTAGAATCAAGTTGGCAATAAGGATACGCTAAAATTTTAGTGAAAAATTGAAACCCTGATTTTAGGAAAAAGAAACAACATGGGTAGGTGAGGTGTTTCTAGAGTGAAGTTAGTATAATTACAGTGACAATGTTTCTACTTTACTTTGAGCACATTGTGCTCTGAAATGAAGATCTCTGCTTATGGATTTTTTTTTTAGAATTTTTTTTTTGGGAATGCTTGTATGACCACTACTTTATGGCTTCACTGTTTTGGATTTATCATAAACCTCTTTGAATTTGCCAAAAAGTGCCATGTTGAAAAAAATAAAATTCATACTAACACTCATGTCAAACCCATTTTCTCCAAATTGGTAACTCGGAAAAATCTTAAAAAAAATGTGCATGTTCCTTACATATTGGAGAAGAGAATCAGCTTTAGTTGCCAAGTTTTTATAAATTTCTGAAGTAGCAATTTCTAGTCAACCATGGAAACTCATTGTTAGTATTTCAGAAATTCATTAATCTTCCAAACTTCACATGTTATTATCTCCCAATCCGTTGCTTCCCCAAACCCAAAATTTGGTACAGATTTTGGTAGCCCACTACTTTCAAAGATTTTAAGGTTAAATTGCTTATGGTGATTCTCAAATTTGTCTCACTTTGGAAAATGCAAGAATGGCACTCAAAAACTGTGGAAATATCCCTCTGTTCTTTAGGGGTTAATGCATTTGGAATGAGGTTTTTCTTAGTTTGAATTCCAAAATGGGGCCAAAACTTGGGCTAGATTGGAAGTTTAAATAATTTTCATTTGAATTGACATGTGTGTAAAGTAGGCTTGTATATAAGATTCTTGGATAGTCCCATTTAGAAGTTCCAAAAAAAGAATTCTAAATGGGATTTGAACATCTTCAATGATTTTTTTATTTTTATTTTTTCTTGAAATCACTTTTTTGTCAATATTCATGTAAGATTTGATAATGTTTTATGATGTTATGATAATGCTTGGATAGTTTTACTTAGATGAATTTGCAGTATATGCCTAAATATTTTGTAAATTTTGACTTTTTCTCTTTTTATTTTGAGTGTATTTTTTGTTGTTATCTTAACACCGGTGCTTTATTTTTTAATAAATAAACACACCATTATAAGAATAAACCAAAGTACGTATATCATTTGAACAGATTAAAAATATGTGTATTCACTACAATGTTCAAGAATCTACTTAGGGGTCAATCTTCATATTTTTATTTTCATATAATTTATATCAATTATACAATAAGAATATTTTGGTCTTCACAATTGAATACTTCTAAGGTAATGACTCACCTAGGCTGTCCTTATTATGATTACATTCCCACGACCTAGAGAACTCTAAACTTGATGGATAAATGATTGATCTAAATAATCTAACTTGGTCGTGACCAACACCGATACAACACTGGATGAGAAGGGAAGTGAGGGAAGTAGCTTATCTATTTCTCTAATTTTTTGTAAATATACCATTATTGTATTGCATTATTGTATTTGACTATGAGTAAAACTTATCCATACTTAAAACTTATCCATACTTAAAGATAGCTCTCAAAATAAAAACCATACTTCAAATAATCATAGTTAATGTGAATTACCAAAATATTGCAATGCTCAATAAAAAGAAACTTTATGATATACTTTAAAACGAAATTAACGAGGGTCATCTGGATTTTTTGACCCATATAATTCTATTCTAACCTAACTTATATAGAACGAGATATAATCCAGGTCAAATAATGAGAGGATTTCAATAGAAGCATGACCACTGATATAAAGACTTCAAATATCTAAATCCTGTTAATGATTTGGAATATAGCCTTTTATACTATTTTGTTAATTTGGTTGTGTACAGAAAAGAGTCAATTGTTTCTGGTGCCCCAGATCACTTCTACGTCAAGTTTGTAGTGAAACTCAGGTTTAGGAAGAAACAATTCAAGAGAAGGTTGACAGATGAACTAGAACTCAAATGGAAGCACACAGCCTGAGCACAAGGACTAAAAAATTTCAGCTCAATGTTTCCATTTCAGGGAGTCACTGGAGGAGGCTCCACCATAGATCATAAAATGATACTAAATTGTCCTGAGTGCTACAAAATGTTAGATCTACACTGTTGGTTCCAAAATGATATAAGTTAGTGCAAAAACGCTATGTGGGTCACTGCTCTTTCCGGGACTTCTTGCTGCTGTACTGCCGAGGGCCACTGCTCTTCTCTTGTTGGGCCCTCTCACGATATCGGTCCTTGGCTTCTTCACGCTTTCTCTTCTTGGAAACTTCTTCTTGTGCTGCTTGTTTGAGTAGATACACCTTCCGCTTCTTGCCTTGCTCAAGCTTGCGCTTCTTTGCCTGCTCAGATGAACATTAGAAAAAACAGAGCTGATCAATCGACATGTACCTCACTGAGGTGACAAAAAATAAAATGTACGAGAATAGCGTCAAGGAAAATGCACATGGGAGGGGTGAAAGTTTGAGGTGGATGCTTAGAATCGGGAAGTTGATGTCTATTTGATAGCATAGAAGAAGATATGTACCTTTTCATTGCGTATTAAACTGAGCTGGTTAACCAGCGTCGCAACATGCCGTTCATGTGGTTCCATCAGCACAGCCCTCTTCGTCTCCAACAATGGCGTCTTGCGCTTTTTCTGAACCTTCGGCTTGCTTTTGAAGGGTAGGGCCTCTTGTAACGATGCCGGGATTTTAAGTGTGTTAAAATGCCTAGGTTTTCTCTCAATTTTCTGCCGTCAGCCCACCATCAATAGGGTCATTATGAGAATGAGACAGCACCAGTTGGGTGGAGTATCTTCAACAACTGACAGACGACTCAGAAAGACATGTCCTCTACATAAAAACTGCTATGAAATGTTCACAGACGCTGAAAGAGTACCTTGTAAAGAGAATCTTGTTTGACAGGAACGGGCAGGTTCTGTAACCTTCGCAGCTCTCCAACTGTCCTCATACCCTGCCACTGAGTATCCCTTGATTGCAGCAAAGTTGTAACTGGATTGAAAAATTTAGGAATGTCGACTTTTGTCCAAGCACGAAGGAACACAATGTCGCTCATTAAGATCTTATCTTCAAACGTACACCTGATGCTACCTTCTCTCCACTCTTTCCCTTCTTTCCCTTGTCCGGCCTTCACTGCCTGCATTATTTAAAACGATAAGACAAAATGTTAGCGTGCTTCAGTATGTGGCGGGTGTAGAATTCAGTCGAATTTTGTTGATCTATGAGATTAAAGTATCCCCGAAGAGAGGGTATACTACAATAGCTTAGTTCCCTATGTATCTAGACTTTCCGAGTCATGTTCAAGGTGTAATAGCTGAGACAGTGTCAAAGAAAGAGATTGCACAAGGGGTACAAAGGTGGACAAACGTAAAGCCTTTATGGCGAGGAGTGCCACGTGTGTTTCTTACCTTCTTAATCTGCCCACGAATACCACTAACTGTGCGAACAGAAGCGCCCTCAAACCGCGCCACTTCTAGTGCAGATGTAAACATATCTTTCACAAAAGCCGTCTTCTTGAAAATCTTGTACGGATATCCTACGAGTTTTAGTTTCTTAACGACTGAAACAGATTGGTCTTGGTCTAGAACCACACCAGTTGCACTAATTCGGAATGTCGACTGCAAAAATCAATGGAGAAAGCATCGTCCTGTAAGTATCTTTCAACATATTTCCTGACCACCTTACAAGTCCAAGTTGCAATGCAAAATGGCACAAACTAATCCTAACATTCTTTGACTCCACACATTTGCAGAAACATGTAAGACACATCAATTTGGGTTACGGGGAAACCTGTGAATTGTTCAGATGTTGAAAAGCAACAAGGCCAGAATTTGGAGGCGCTATCGGTCCATAAAAACTGGCTAAACAATGCATATGCTCGGGTGTATATTTCAGCATTCGGTGACGTCCATTCCTATCCTCTATTGAATATACAGGTATTGTTTGAAACCTTCGCCATCCGACGGATACAACAAGTGGATCCCGATTCTTGAGGACCTTCCGATGCCATCGATGCCTTTTTATTCTCACCTGTGATTCAATGAATAAGAAGACATAAGTTGACTTTATTATCGTAGATGCCTTATCAGCTTCATAGATTTGAGATGGAAATCCAAACCACAAGGTAAAAGATTAATACAGTATCACTAAAAACTATGATACCTGCATGTAGCCCACAGCTTCCTCCCCACGAGCTAACCCGCCAACCAGCAATGGAATTCTTGGATCGAAATACTGGACCATTTCACACGGCATGCCATGAAGCTCAAGACGCAAGTAGGTGCCTCCACGGTAACCTTCCATCTCTATTCTTGTTACATCATCCACCTCTGCCAGTTCAGCTAGATTCTTCTGTTTCCGCAAAGCAATCTCGTCCTTAAGCTGCAAATCCGCACAAATGCAAGGTTACTTCAAGAAGCAGATATTACTTGTACAGTACATAACTAAGAACTTCAACAATTACATCATTCTAAATCGTATGTTGAGCTACATTATTAAATTAAATCAGTAAGAGAAAAAGGTGAACACGCCAACAATATCGTTTCAGTGTATATCGACCCGAAAAAAAAACGTATTGTGGAAAAATAATATATGAGAGTAATCCATTTATGAAAGTAAGAAAACCTGGTCAAAGTAGTCCCTCTCGCCAGAATCATTTGAGGCACCTCCGAATCGCTTACTCTTCTCGTTCTCAACAAGAGGTTCTTCAGCAGCATCTCCAGATCCCTCGTTATATTGGGCATCAAATCTGGCTCTAAGTGCAAGCTTTTTCAACCGTCTCTCCTCTTCCTCTGCAGAAAGCCCTACGCCAGTTCCAGGCTCTGCATCGCCCCCCACGTCTCCCTCAGGGTTGGCTGCAACATGCTGCTCTCCCGTTTCCAGGTCCTCAAAATCTCCAAATACTTCATCGTCCCCAAGCCCGTCATTATCATCATCTGCATCTTCCTCTTCATTTTCCCCTGCTTTACCCCTGTTTGCAGCTTTATTCCAGTCTCCAGTAACAAAACGGTCACGAACTGATTTAATAAGCTCCGGATCACGCCAATCGTGGAAGGAGCTTGGATCCTTTTCTAGTCTACTGCAATCCTCTGCGTCAATGTCGTCAAGGTTTGCAACCCCATTGCCAGAACTCTGCAGCCAGAGAGCAATTACAATTAGTACAAATAATAATCCACATAAACTACAATCACACAAGATACGGGCTGTGATATTATCCATTAGTTAAAGTATAACCAGTACACAGGAACAAGTACGAGTTGAGACCCACCTTACGATCGTTCTTTCTCAACCTAAAAAGGTCCTCATCGTCACTGTCAGAATCTGGGTTCTGAAGAGAGCTTCCTTGGAAGGACTCTTGCTGGCCATACACCAGGCGCATGAGGTCCACTTTCTTCTCCACACTTGATAGAGCTCGTGCAAACAAACCCTCCTTCCATCGCAATGCGTCTCCAATGCTTTCTCTTCCCTCTGAAATTACGAATAAATAGAGCTGTTAGTTCAACTCCGACGCATACAGACATGCAACTAGTAATGTTGAGTACATAAATGGAGGTATGAGATTATCACTTATAAAACCTGTTATGGGACATGGAAGCCACGTATAATACAAAATACAAGATGATAATCTTCATAGGAAGTAAAAGGTGATACTAAAGGACTTTAATCCATATCTGCGTTTATGAAACCTATGTTTTTAACAGCAGGAAAATAGGAATTGCGGACTTAAGGCTTGCATCTTAGAGTTTGACAATACCAGTTGCATCCTCATCTTCAGACAAGTTGTACTGTCCCTCCGCTGTTTGCTCAAGTTCATCTCTTGTGGGTCCATCCATATCAACATCCCCTTTACTAGACTTCTTGGACGTGTGTCTGCCTTCTTCTTCCTCATTTTCTTCATCATCCTCTTCGTCGTCCTCTTCTTCGTCCTCTTCTTCGTCATCGTCACTCTCATCCTCCTCTTCATTTTCTTGATTCAATCCCTGAATATAAAGAGAATTTGCTTACTACCTCCATCACAAAACAGAATCCTTACATGCACAGGTGCATATTATTTATTAAACGGTGAACGCAAGACATGAAACTAATCCCATGAGTACCCTACAGTTCGATATTAGAATCATATGCAGCTATGTACATGGGAACCTACTGATAAAAAATGAATGTACCTTATTCGGTGCAGTAAGATCCACAGATTCATCACTAGAGTCATCATAGTCAACATCCTCTTCATTGTCCACCCCACTTGGTCCAGCGCCTGTCTCTTCCTCATCCTCAAAGACAGCTCTACGTCTTATCCTTCCATTGGCAAATTCCTTTACCTCAGATGGTTTAACCTTTTTAGTTACTGCCTTGGAATGTGATTTTCCCGAACTTGACTTATTAACAGGAGAACCCTCCTCGTCGTCATCCTCGTCCTCTTCATCATCGCTCTCGGAATCACTACTTTTCTTTGCAGTCTTCCCATTGGTTGAAGGAACTATCTGTTTCCGAGTCTTCCCGTTCTTTTTGTCGTCCTCTTCTTCGTCTTCTTCTTCGTCTTCGTCATCGTCATCGTCGTCGTCTTCGTCTTCATCTTCTTCCTCTGATTCATCCTCGTCTTCGTCCCCATCAACATCCTCATCATCCTCTTCCTCACTTTCTTCCTTCCCTTTAGCATCATTCGAATCCAGCTTCATAGGGCCACTACCTCGAAACAGCTGAATGAAGCTATTATTCAGTTTCTCATCTATGGAGTACTTCGTGTTTTGAAGAGTCTTCACCATGGCCACGCCAACGTCATCATTCTCCACTCCTGACTCTGGATCCACAACTTCAGTTCCATTTGTCTCAGACTTTGAGTACTGTACTTGATGATCATTAATATCTACATAAGTAGCGTCTTGATCATAAAGCACCTCCCCTACATTTGACCAGGGTGAATACAGAAGTTTTTCTTTCTCTCTTAGGCCTTTCTTCTTTGTAGCCGAAGGAAGAGGACAGGGATCTTCAAGTGCCGAGACTCCAGCTAACTTGCAGTCACCTACACCTGCTATGTGCACCTGCAATCAAGAAAACAAAACATGAAAACTACTGAGATTAATTCCTTGCAGATTTGATGATGCACAAACTTTCTCTTTACAGGAGTGCAATCAATTGGACTCAACTGGTGCAATCAATTGCACCAAGCCCGGCGTAGATTAACGTATTGGATCAGCTTCGAAAGGGCTTCTAAACTACCCGAACATGAGTGAAATCACGATGCATACAGACCTTCATTCCTAGCTTGAGATTGCTTCCGCGCAGATAACCGAAAAGCGCTACATTGCGATCACATTTGGGGTCTTCCTGAACCCTCTCGGGAGGGGTCAGATCTTCAAAACGGTCAGCTAAAATGTAGGGATGCACTGCACGCCACGAAAGAGGTCGGAACTTCGCAATAGAGATGAATCTAGCCAGATTAAGCACCTCTCGCTTTGGGTACCTGCGCAATACAATGAACATGCCTTATTACACGGAAACAGACTTCATGCCACTCACACAAGACTTAATGGAGTACTAGTACAAGGTATAGGCCAAACTAAGACGTACTGGCGGTGCTTACTTTCCATAGACAAGGCCAGAGAGATAAAACAATTTAGCTCCGTCATAAATCTCTGTCCAGAAACGATTTTTCAACTTTTTCTTGGTCTTCCGCAGTTTCTTGGCGTCCTTGAACTTATCCAGGTGCGTTAGCACTCCCATAACTTTTGGAAAACCATGAACTTGAAGAACATTAAGAAACTCAAATGTTTCCTGCACGGCCCAACACTTATGGTCACGTTCCAACATTACGAACGGGAAAAACTGCATCTCGTTTAGAACCCAAAAAATAAAACACACCCTAAAGCTCAGAATTTGAACAGCTCGAAATAATTTGGAATAGTTTCATCGAGAAGAGAACACACCATCTCGAATCCATAACTTCCATCCGTGAGGAGTAAAACCAGGTCAGCAAACTTAGCAGCATCAATCATAGCATTGATGTCATTTGCACATTCCACAAACTGCAACCTCCTCGTCTTACCTACAATCAGGGCAGGAAGATTAACAATTGCAATTTTTTCTTAATTCATCGTTCTAATAACATAGGAATCTAAGCAGAGGATGAATCTACTGTCTTGCAAAAAGTGATACATCAAAATATTTCCAGCAAATCTTAGGCAAGTCAAGCCATCCCCTAAAATCACCAAAACTTCTAATATCCTCTGTGATATCTGAAAGGTACAAAATGCCTAGTAACATTTCAAACAAATCTCCAAGTGTTCCGTATTAAATAGCTCTTCAACTTCTACAAAAGAAAGTGTATGCCAATAAAACCATGGTAGGCAGAAATTTTACCCGATACAACAGTAATTGGGCCTCGAATTTCTGTCAGATTATGTTTCGTGTAATGTTTCACCAGAGATTGAATCAAAAGTGTCTTCCCAACCTACAGTAACAATCACATCCTGAGAAAGACTACGAACAACTAGACTACAAACCAAGTTCTGACAAGATTCGAGCTCCTCAGTCACTTCCATACAACCCATGTAAGTCTCCCCACTGAATCAATTCTGCATTCTAGAACATTAAAACCAAACGCTGATTCCTGAAGCCTGTCGTCGTGAATACTTAAAGCAGAATCTTGTAGCCAACCAAGTACGCAGAATTCACGTTCACAAGAATCTAGCATAAAAGTCTAAATCCGCTTTCATAATCACCACGTTAACTGCAATCTCTTGAGTCTATAAAATGATCTCTAGAAAGAATTTAGAGAAAACAATTTCTAATGCAAAAACCGCGTTAGCAAAAAATGCAGTATTTCGTTTCTCAATTGCAGAAAATAGCATATTGTGGTTACCTGCGGCGGTCCATGGACAACAATCACATAAGGAGGAGGTTCGCCGGTCGCTCGATCTACGATAGGAACATGGAGTCTTCGCTGGTCTTTCTCTGCAGTGCGTGCCTGCAGTCGCTTTGCTTTCTTTGCCGAATTGAATGTAAAAGCCTAATCACAACAGAAGAAGCATCAGATTTGACCCTCCCAAGAGCATACTACTCCCAACCTGGCATTAGTAAGGCATATCCTAAACCCTACAAAAGCCCTTCAGAATTTCGAAGCGGTATCCCAATTCAATTCAACTGTAAAACCAAACTGAGCCTCATGGATTGTCATCCCTTGCGTAAGACCGACCGGAAAATTAGACCGAAAACCCTGTGTAGGTTCATCTGCGACGGGGCAATCACCCGAAGAACACAAAAATCATCGAACAGAGAACCAAAAAACCCCTGCGAGATCCCCCGCAAGACGTTGAGCAGCCTTTCAGAACAGAACGCTACATATTTAGAGTCCCAAACACTGCAATTTCCCTTTTCTGCAGCGCCTCTCCCTACAGTCAATGAACACGAGGGCTTCACAACCGCCCAACCTCCTCATCAGCTGCAAACTAAAACCTACGTGGGCAGCCAACGATTTGAACTCCACACAGCCGCACCTCTCTCCCTCAAATGATCCAACACTACGACCTACAGAAACCGAACCGCTTCCTACATCCCACACCGGGAACTCCTTCCCATGCCGAAACCAAGCACACACAGATACCCACTCTCCAAAAACCCTCACCAAAAACCCTCATGCCTTCATAGCTCTCCACCCCTGCATAGTGCCCCCATCAACGCCCGATTCCACACACAAACTAACCTTCGGGTTGCGCTCCTTCCCACCCTCGACACCACGCTTCTTCTTATCGATCTCCTTCTTCTTCTCCTTCGCAGGCCCCGCCTGAGGCTGTCGATGCTGCTTCTGCTTCGCCTGCGAGGTCTTCCCCGCCAAACCCAGGGCGGACACCATCGTGAACTAAGCTCACATCCTCTGTGAAATCAAACCCACCATCACACAACATGCAACCACATCAAGGGCTCCTTCGGACACACAATCCCTCCACTCTCCGGAACAGAAAACCAGGAATGCTATTAGGGTTTAAGGGGCTCAACACATAAACCCTAGCAAGGGTGGGTCCGAGAACACTGTTTTGGTGGGCCGCCCTAAAGTAAAATCCTTAAACCCTAGTAAGAAAAATCCTTCTCCGTTTGCCTGCACCTTGTCTTGTCCCGTCGAAGCTATCCAGAGCCCCGAAACAGGGCGTGTTCCAGGCTTGTTGATAACCGAGTATTGTTGGGCAGATTCTCTGACGACGCACATCCCCTCCTACATAAGTTAAGCATGTCTTCCACATCTCCTCGTCAAGCCTACCGTACTGTGTGTCAAGAGGAGGAGCCCGTTGTTGGTGTTAATCTGTGAGCGGTTGAGGTTGTGGAGGTTTTTTGGGGGATCAGTTGGGTTTTGGTTTTTTTGGTGTGGTTTGGGAGGGTTAGGTTTAGAGGGAGTGGTTTTGTGGAGGATTGAAGGAATTGGGAGTGGTGGAAGGGGAATTGATGGATTGCTTGGGCTGGATTATTCGCTAGAGTATCAGTGTTGAGTGAGTAGCTTGCGTTCTGTGCCTCAGCAGCGTAGAGATGGAGCTCTCACAGCTTGCGAGGAGTTCCGGGAGCTCTGCTGTGTTCGTGGCTCAGGGTCGATCGGATGTGTGCCGTCCTCGTGCAGCGGTTGGGGTATCGGTGCCTGGGGTTCGGCAATCGAGGGGTGTGGCGTTGCGACATGGGTCTGTGATGGAGAGTGTGGCGCTGCCCGGGCGAGGTCGTGTGAGGTGTGAGAGTTTGCAGGAGGGGCGAGTGGGGAGTGTAGAGGAGAAGACCACTTTTGTGAATAGGCTGGAGGGTGGGGCAGAGGATACGAGGCAGTCTGGAGGAAATGATGATGGGCTTGCGAGGGCCAAGCTTGCCGTCTTCGTCTCAGGAGGGGGGTCCAACTTCCGGGCTATTCATGCTGGGTGTAAGAAGAATGCGATACATGGCGATGTTGCGTTCGTGGTTTCCGACAAGCCTGGTATTATTCGACTCTCGTTATGACGATGTTTTACGGAGCTTAAGTGGATGTTTTCGATGGTCTTTCTGTACTCTAATTTGAGGTAGCACCTGGTTTACATGTTCAGTTATTTAAGTACATGAGTGAGTTACTACATTTTTTAATCTTTTTGTTGATGAGGTTGGCCTGATTTCTTGTATGAATTCAGGTTGCAAAGGCGTTGAATACGCAACCGAAAACAACATTCCCGTTTTGGCTTACCCAAGAGGCAAGAATGCGCCAGAAGGAATCTCTCCCACCGAACTTGTTGAGAGCCTGAGGTGAATTAGAAGAACTATCTCACTTGTTTGTTCAGTATGGATATGATGGTATATTTCGTTTGTGTTTGTTTATATCACTGTGAAGCAAACAAGCTCGTTCCACCTTTTAGGGTATGTCTGATGTTGGAGTTATCGGAGTCTTTCGTTCTAATTTTGTGTTAGATCGAGTCACATCACCTACTCACTGCGGGACTGTCGATTATTTTTACCTATTTACTTTCAGTTTGTATTGAACGTTGTTGGGGAAGTCTTTATTGGAGGCCGTTACGATCTCGTAGGAGTGCTGGCATATCTTTCAAGGATACATGTGCTTGTTCCTGAGCAGTCTTTGTGCTGTGTTATATTTTGTTTTACAGAAGGTGATACTAAAGTAGTCTGGAATGTAGGCTTGCAGGTGTAGAGTACATTCTTCTGGCCGGCTATTTGCGATTGCTACCTTCTGAGCTGGTTCACGCATATCCTCGTGCAATTTTGAACATACATCCTGCCTTACTTCCATCGTTTGGTGGGAAAGGGTTTTTTGGAATGAAAGTTCACGAAGCTGTTATCCGTTCAGGTGCTCGGTAAGTTGTCAACATCGATCTTGTCTTGTATTCTTGCATGCAACTTGTGTTTCTGACCTTTGATAATATTCAGCACTGAGTGATACCGCATGATTCAGTCACCACGTTGTACTTGCATGTTGTGAAGATTTTTCTATGTACTGCCAGCGCACAATCACAATGATTCAGATTTTTTTAATATTCTCATATGTTACTGGTCATGTGGCTCGCCGATCTATGCTCAAGTAGTGGAGCATTGTTAACGACGTATTTTGGGCATATAATGTAGGTACACTGGAGCCACGGTTCACTTCGTAGATGAGAAGTACGATACAGGACCCATTCTGGCCCAAAGAGTTGTACCTGTGCGAGTTGATGACACACCCGCGGAGCTGGCTTCTAGGGTACTAAAAGAGGTATGTGTGGATTTTTTCACTTGGGTGCAGGCACGGTTTATTTTTAAAAACGTTGTATTTTTGAGCCAATTGCTTTAACTTATCTACATAGCACTTTTAGTTCAAGACATACCCTTCCTCCTCGGAACCAAGAACTTAACGCATCTGACCTCGTTACTGTGCCCTAATGTTCTGCAGGAACACAAATTGTACTCGTTTGCGGTTTCTGCCCTTTGTGAGGACCGCATATTCTGGCGTGAGGATGGTGTGCCTATCATTCGTAAGTCATGGGACGAGGCAGAGTATTTATGATCAGCTGGCTCAACCAAGTGGTGAAGGTTCAGTAACTTTTGGTGTGCATCCTAATCAACTGTAGTGAAAGGGGTTGTATTCACATTTGCTCCAGATGCGATACTCCCCAGACGAACAATGAACATAGAATACGTCGTGCTATGTGTGGCATCAGAGCATGCCCCTAGAACAACAATGTCTTCACCCGACGTTTGTTGACAAAAGCAATTTTGGGAGTGTATCCGCAATATCTAATGCAGTTTGCATTTCACAAAAAATAACTGACCATCTATCTTGACTGTCCAGAATGAACAGTTCATGGATGGGTTGCTTCAGTGAGAATATTTTGTACGTCAGAGTGTCGGGAAGAGTATTTGCTCCAGGCTGCTCAGCTTATAATTCTGAGCTGTAGGAATATCGTTTTAGCCTGCAGAAGGCGAGAATGGTCTAGTGGAGATGATCACTCGCTTGAAGGAATTGCTGCTCATGCTGACAATGGTAGCATATTGTTTCATGTTGAGACGGTTGTAATGAATCCTGTGAGTTGATTAACCCTTTAACGTCCCGATTCATCACTGTTTTCAAAGATTTGTTATAAAATGGTTGATGAAAATGGAAAATGGATTTGATGTACAAAACAAAGTTGTAGATGTCAATGTGAAGATAACATCCGTACGGTTAGATTCATCATAATTATTAATAATATTTTTAAAGTAATTTTGCAAGGTTTTCTTTTGTAATTCAATTAAAAATCCAAAATTAACACTAATTTTTTTTTAAATATTGTAATGAGATTGGAATAACATGCATTACAAGATGGTATAGTTTCCATTATTTGATTCTACTTATTATGAAAAATCATGTTTAAGGTCTCTCTTTTTGAACTAAGATTGAAACTTGATATAAATCACTTTTGTAATTTTTCAAAAATTCACATTATCTTATTCTGAAAATCCAAACCGTACAGATAGTATAAAACTAGCACAAGAATTGGAAAAAAAAAAAATGGATGAAAAACATCCTGAAGGACAGAAAACGAGCTGCTGAAATTCATCCGGCGTCCAGATTCTGGACGCCGCCGCGTTAAAGGGTTAATTTGGAAGATTCGAGTACTGTATTGTAATATTAGAAATGAGAAATTCTTCCACTTCAAGAACTTGGGTTTGGTTAAACACATAGACAAACCTAGTCACAACTCAAGTGCATGATTAAATACTAAGATTGTAATCACCTTACATTTGTCATATCTTCAATTTCAATCCTGAATATCTGCAACTGCTCACCCTCAGATTTGTATATTTTTCCAGTATTTTTGGGGAGATTTGAGTTGTCTGTGCCTCATTCTAGAGGTGCAATTTGATTCTTGTACACTCGACTCCTACGGTGCCTTGTGCTATTGGAATATTATATTAATAAACTATTATAATTGGGTATCTCTCTCTAACAATGTACCTTCAATGATTGTTTGCCTGTTTGTCCATTGTCTTTGTCAATGTGTAGTGGGGGAAGCACAGTAAAGTGGACCACAAAGTGACACATGTGATTATTAGGAAGTGATTATGAAGTGTGTTGTTTTTCATAGCTCAAAGCTGATTTTGAACATTTTGGTGTAGTTTCTAAGCATTTAGTCATTTTTTAAGGTATCAAAGTTTATCTCACATGCATCTACATTAAAAGAACATCTTCAATTGAAACTTAATTTGACCACTGATTCTAAATCATGAAAATGAACTTTTCCAAAGTCTTAATTTCTTCGTTTGGTGCCCTTTATTGTGTTTAGAGGATGTTTTTTTCAATTTGAAAAACAATGTTCGCTGAAAAAAAATTCACAAAAAGTACCGCAAAATGACCTTCTAAAAAAACATCCTTGCAGTACTTTTGGAACCCTAAACCAATTAACAAGTATATGAATTGACCAATTTAGAATATCTCTCAAACTTATGGAGTGCACAACGCCATCAAAAGTGATTTTTTAGATAGTTTTGATTCTTTTTTAGCCACTTTTTCAAATGACTGCATTCTCTTTGCTTGGATTTAAAGTCTTCGAATAATAACTTTAAAGTGTCTACTTTGCACGAAACTTTTCTAAGTTGTAGGAAAACAAGTTGAAAATCTATATTATCCAAAAAAATTGAACTCATTTACATCTTTCCGATAAGCACTTTTTTGGTCTATTTTATAAATAATATTTATTTATATTTATTTTTGGTATTGGTTACCTTGTAACTTTATGAAAACTAGTGAAATATATGATTGTTATTTGATAAGAAGAATTTTGAAAATTTGACTGTTACAATTGTAGAAGAATTGTTTTATTAGACTCAATAAACATATTTACCATTGATTTTATTTATAGGCAAAAAAATGTAAAGAAGGAGCCATTTTGTGGTAAGGATTCATGGCATGAGGGAGATTTCAAAGGAGAAGGCAAAGACAAAGCCTGACTTAAAATAAAGGGCCCCTCCGAAGCGCTAAGCCCCCACTGCAAGGAGTTATCTTTGCGTAACTTCCCGTAGGTTTTAAGACATGTAGGGAATTACGCCCAAAGACCTCCAGCCTTCGTCGCCCTATGAGAGGTCTATATAATCATAGTAAAAAAAAATCCTCTATGAATTATATATATAAATAAGAGTACCAATGTCAACTACAATTAGTCAAAATATTGTTGATGTGACATATCCAAAGACATTTTCATTGTTATATGTTTGTGATTGTGTAGAATAAAAACACTTCCATCCTAGAGCTTTCAAATAATCGTATGGTCATAGAATAATCTATTACAGTGACACTTATATATATTGTATATGACATGTCCAACAGAGAACTTATTTCACATTAAAAATCATTCATGTCCAAAAGAGGATCCTTTTCACGTTAGAAATCATAACCAATTGACCAAGAATGATAAAGTAATAGCCAGAACCATCATAAAAAAATCTAGAATCACTTTTTGAAAATCTCGGTCATTTTCTACAATGTAAAGCAAAACTGGACCAAGAAGAATGCACTAGAATCAGAAAAAATTGTACTAATTTTACATGACGTTAAAAGAGGATGAAAAATAGAAATTCACAAATGACTTTAAAAACTATTCTTTAAGACTAACTAGCAGTCTTTGATAAGCTCAAAGAATATATAGACATTCAACATCAAAGTTACATATTAGAAACAAGTGACATCAATTTTATTTTTTTTGCAATGGGGACATTAAAAATTCCCCAACTAGCTTTTAAAAGAAAAAGAACTCCAATTCCTTTCAAAAGTCCAACTTGAATATAGTGCCCTATTCAAAATATGTGATATTCCTTTTGGATGGATGTTGGATGTTGGATGTTGGACTTATTGCAACAAGAATATGGCAATATAACCTCAAAATACTTGAGAAAAACAGTCGAAATAGATCTGAAGCAAGAAATAGATCTGTGCATGAAAATAGCAATGTTCCATCCTACGATTGAGAACATCCTCAAAGTTTCCAAGAGCATAGCAAACAAGGCTCTCGCCTGCACCCAGTCCAGGCAACAATAATATAACTTAGAGTGTGCAAGCGGCCCCCACGAGTCATGACTCACGAACCCTCCAGGCTCCCAACACTAACGTCAGCAGCAACAGCGCAGTAACTTAAGTGATGACCATACCAGACTACAGTACTAGTAAACAAGTGATGACACGGTGGCACCATCACCGCTGTAAACCCAACTCAGTCGATGATGATCATGATCATGATGATGATGCACACATTGAACTTCACAACACCAACACCAACACCAACACCAACACAACACAACACAACACAACAGAAGACCCAAACATTCAACAGTGTAGCAGACCAGAGCACAGCAGAGCAGAGCAGAGCAGACCACAGCAGAAGTACCGCACAAGAGCACAGAGCACAGGAGCAGAGCAGAGTGGGAAGGACAGACAGACAGACAGTGCAGAGTGGCTCTCTCTGCCTCTGGAGGACCACTCCAGAATTCACTCATTCGCATGCCCATTGCCCAAACAACGAGATTCACATTTCGCTCATTTCTCACTGCCATTCCGGACTGCCCTGCCACACTGCCTGCCCTCTCTGGGATTGTGGGTTTGTTTGCCACTCTTGTGGGTTTGTCGGGGAGGAGAGGGAGCGAGGGAGGGAGGGATTCATCATCACTGCCATCTGCATCTGCTGGAGGAAGGAAGGAGGGAGGATCCTGGAGGAAGGACCAGACGATGCCCATTATCGACGGGGTGGGCGATGAGTTGCTCTACACCGCGCTGCTGGCTGCGCCTCTGCTCTTCCTCTGCCGCCACTCGCTCGGGTAAGTCAATAATAACTTAACTGGCAACACCATCCCAAGTTCCAACCCAACCCAACTCACCTCTCTCTTTTTCTTTCCACAATTCTTATAGTAAGTTTTGCTCTGTGTTTTGATGAGGAGTAGGAGTGATGCGATTCAATGGGGTGTGGGTGCGGTTGGGGATCTGTCAATTTGGGGGATGTGGGGTGGGTGGGTTTGGTGTAGGATGTCATGGGCTTGGCCTCGCTTTCTGGGAATTTTGGATGACTTGACGGATTCGTCTCCTGTGTCTCCTGTGGGGAGAATTGCGGTGTGTGTCAAGGAGGTCGCCCTAATTTTGTGAGGGAAGAAGGTGGAACGCGTTCGATTGACAGTTGTTCAGGCGTTTCTCTAGGGTTTGGTGGTGAATGATTGCCTGCAAGTAACGGATGGAATTGGGAATGACGGTTTCTGTACGAGTGGAATTGGAATTGTTGTAGCTCTCTTTTTGTTGTTGTTGTTGTTGTTGGGTTGGGGTTTTCTGTGGACGTGTTGCTTCTGTCGATGTTGGATTGGATTGTCCGAATGGCGCTTACATTATTTGCTGAATTCGTTGAATGGCATTGACAATAGGTTTTGGGATGTTGTAGAGTTTTTGTTAGTGCAACGTTTTTATGTGAGTTGGAGAAGCTTGCTTTAATTCTGGCTTGAACTGAGCTTGGAGTGTTGGAACTTATATGAACGAGGAGGAGTGGACGGAATTCTTTTTTTGGTGACTGGGATGATATTACCATTTCTGATCTAGGTCATTGAAGTCTGGAGTTAAAACCTAGCTTATATCTGAAAGCTCTGGCAGAGTTAGCTTGATCCTTGTATTTTTAAATCCTTAGGGTAGGACATGGTTTATTTAGGTCGATGGGTGGAAGTTTGCCTTAGCTGTAAAGATTGGAGATGCTGAATGTTGGGCTGGCTTATGCAGGCAGTCGTTAAGCTTTTTGAAGCAGGGGGTGTACTTTGTGCGAGTTTGGGTTGGCAGCCTTTGGGGCAGTGTTGCGATGAGGGAAGAAGATAGTGGCAATGTCGCTTCACCACTGGAGCGCACAACGAGCAGCAATAGCTTCGCGGCTCGCATGAATTCGCCACCAGAAAACGACTGTTGTTCTGTGTGCCATGATTCTTTTTCGTTGCCTTGTCAGGCTAACTGTTCCCATTGGTTTTGTGGTAATTTTCTATCCACGACTCTTAAATTGTGCAGAATTATCTATCAGAGTATAATTTGTTATTAGACAGTCTTGGAATCAGGGTAAATTTTTATGTCTTTGAATATACGCTTGCTTATGTGTTCTTCCTTTGTTACTTCCACTTCTCCTTGTGCTAGTTCTTCATTCTCCTATTCTATGAATTCTTAGGATTTTTGAGCATTAATATGCATGTGGAGCAAAGTTGTATTTTATTATCCTCATTATTGTCACCTTAAATATATATATATTTCTAGCCTGTTTGGTTCTCCATTTTGATGTAGTTGTTATTCCTCGGGCAGGAGAATGCATATTGCGAGTATGGCAACATAGCTCAGTGCTGCAACCTTGTAAATGCCCCATTTGTAGGCGAGCTATTACGCTACTCCTTTCAACTGAAATTTCAGAAGCTCAGCAACAAGATTCTGAGGTGTCGCGTATAATACGTGATATTGAAAAGTACAATCGCATTTTTGGGGGTGGTCCCGTCAGCTTTATGCAGGTATTTTATGCATGCCGTTGTTGATGTACACATTTTTTTTATCTAATTGAAAAATACAGAATACGTGTTTCATGTTCTTCAGTCTATCAGTAGAAACTTGGGTTTGGCACAGATCGTCGGTTTTGAATATGTGGGTCTCAAGGGAACTTTTATTTCAGGTTTGACTGCATGTGGATGAATTTGAATATCATCTTTTAGATTTAGTCAACCCAGTACAGTTGCATAGTGTAGAGGATTCAAAGCTCAATATTCATTTTTAGAGCTCCACATTGATTCGGATCCTATTGTGTCGATGTCTTAGGGTTTTTAATTTTTTTTTTACGTCTTGTTATCGATGCGTGTTGCTACAATTACATTAAGTTTTTGCAAAATTATTCTACATTTCTGTTTCTGCAGAGAGTTCGGGATATGCCTCTACTGTTACGGCGCATGGTTGGGGAATTAATGGATCCACAACGAGCAATTCCTCTTGTTCATCGAACTCGGATACTCTTCTTTGTAAGTCTAAGCTCCCTGTTCTGCAATCGACATGCTTTATGCAGATGCTACAGTCTTTTATGAATGTTTGATTTTTTTGCTTGCCTTTCTAGCATATTTTATTTCCATTACATCAGCTGTGTCGAGGCACTAATCCTACAATTGTGTATGCTGTGTGCAGTTGGTATTGCTAGCGGTATATGTGTTCTCTCCTCTTGATGTTATACCTGAAGGTATGTTCGATGAGTGTATGTTCGATGACTACCATATTCACTGGTAGAAGTAGTATAGAGAGACTATTCATAAATGGACATAGATTTGAGAAATGCTCAGTATATAATAGACGTTAAAAAACATTAGATCTCTAGCTTCATGTACAAGTACATATCTGTATAGAATAAATGACCTTCATGGAAAAAACATTTTTTTTTATTTTTTTTTATTTTTTTGTTGAGGGCAGAGGCTTAGGTTGTTGACTTGTGAGGGATGGCTGGACAGGGGTGCTTGGATTGGTGGGATTATTGGATGACTTGTTGGTGATTATTATGGTGCTTTTCTACTTGGCGATGCTCTACCGGTCTACTCTCATTCTCCACCACGGTGGCCAACCCCAATAACAAGTTTCGTCTCGTGCACTGTAGCCCTGGCTTGGTAATCACAATCTACCAAATGCAAGTTTTTGTGTTACGCTTGTCAGCATGGCAGACCTGGCTCGTGAGACTGTACATTATTGCATATTCTCTTGGAAAGCGTTGGACCTAGAATCATGTAAATCACCAACTACAGTTTGGTCTAGGTAGCACAGAGGTCGGTCTTTAGGAACTTCGGATGCACTTCTCTAAAAATTGCTATGGAGAAAACAAGATGCACATCACTGCAAGTGTAGTGTTAAATTAGAGTGTTTAATTAGCTGTGATTTTGAAGCGGTGACCTTCTAGTGAACAACACGATGTGACTACACACCGTAAGTGCTTACTACATATTACATATTATATCTCTCACGATGGGACTTCCTCTCAGTCTTTTGGATTTCAGGTAGTCTTGTAGAAATCTCGACACATCCGTGTCTACGTGGGAAGTGGTCAATATGATCACCACAAGATCAATCAGGACACACACATCACTACTTTCAATGCAACGCGATGCAATTCATGAGTAGCGTATGCTCATCTCACCTTCACCTGTCCAGATTGAATTCATCGTTACTCACTAAGCCTTTTTCCTTATCCCAAACTCTGCAGATTTCACGCTGGGAGCCTCTCGCCTGAACAAATCACCCAGCCAGTAATTGCAACACGTCCTTCCACAGCATGCTCTCTCTCACACATCTAGAAATTGCACAAAACTTCTGACGCATGTCGAAACGGCATCGAAGCTGACTCAAACTCCGCTCCACCAGAGTTCCCCGCATCACAAGTGGCACTGCATGAAATATTCCCAGCTTTACAACACCCGTCAGCCCAAGACCCAAGTTCACCTTCCTTTTAATCCCCTCGAGGAAGGTCGGTACATGTGCATGGTAGGTTGTGACGCGTCACAAGGTCGCAGTTCCACCCAAATGCGGCACCTTTCCCATCCGGATGACGACCAAGACTCAAAATTTGCTACCAACTCACTCCACTGATCAGACGCCAGCTGAATCCCAGCACCAACATTTCAAGTTCCTGGGCTGATGATGTGTAGACTAAGTTAGTTTGGTTGTAGAGATTGCAGCAACAGGGGTGGAATTGCTGCCCAGCATGAGGCGGAGGGGGATCTCGTCGTGATGGTGTCTCTTGCGAGCCTCACATTCTGAATTTTCTTATCTTCTTCGTGAATCGTGTGCTTAGTTTTGGAGTGGTGGAGTATTGAGCTGGTTGCTTCGGAGGTTGAAGAGGATAGGGAGTCATGGCAGCGGTGCAGGCGCTGCTGTCTTTGCCGCATCTGGCCTGTGGTAGGAATGGTGATTTTTGTTGGAGTTTTTGTTGATTGAGGGTATTGGTTTTGGTTTTTCGGAGTGAGGTTTTGTGGAGAAGGGGAGGTTGCATTGGTTGTATGGATGTGGGTGGGGTGGAATCCTGGTTCGGGGGAGATGATGAAGTTACTCTTGGTTGCAGGTAATCCTTTGCAACCATCTGCACAAAGTGTGTCGGCGCCAGCTGCGCAGTTTCGTTCTTTGTTTAGTCGGCCCTGCTTAGGCGTTTTGCTCCCCAGGAGTGGGCAATCTTCATGGATTGCGTCCAGAGGTCGTTGCAGGGCTCGTGCACAGAGGGAGTGTAGGAACACAGAGGCTGCTTCTGCCTCATCTACCGAGGTTAGGGAGTCCACCTCCTTATATCAGGTATGCTAAAGAGGAACCTCATTATTGATTGTTGCCCATGTTGAAAATGATTTGCTCGATAATGTTGATACTATTGCGAATGATTTGGTAAATAAGCTGTTGTCAGTGTCCATGTTTTTCTCGCTTACGTTCTGTGAAAACTGAAAAGCAGGGATTTGCGTTGCAAGCGGCTGCAGCTATTGCAGCGGGAGTTTTACTATGGGGTGGATCAAATGCGTTGGCAGCTGACCCACTGAAGACATGTGCTTGTCTTCTTAAAGAGTGCCGGTACGTTATTGGTAACGTTTCTAGCTTATAGGAGAGGCCATTCAGCCAGGCAAATGGTGAAAATTCTCAATTAGAAAAGTCTCAAACGTGTGTGGGTTTTGCGAGGGAGTGAAACCCTATACCTCTTTGCATTTCCAGATATGAGCCTGCGTGAGTCGTTGTTCCGGTTAACAAAGCACTTCATTCAGTCGATTGGTTACGTGGGTTGTGCAGGGTGGAATTAGCTAAATGCATTGCAGACCCGAAGTGTGCAGCTAATGTAGCATGTTTGCAAACCTGCAATGGTCGTCCTGACGAAACAGAGTGTCAGGTCTGGCAATCCATTACCTTTTATATGACGGAAACATTGCTCAAATTGTGCTCATTTTAAGTGTTAGGTTTGTGGAAAGCTGTGTTGAAGAGGGGCCCAAACATTATGTGCATACCTTCTCGTGATTATCGACTCTGGGTAGACGGAGTGGAAGGTGTTTCGTATAACTTTTTCACTGGCAATTTTGACAGTTGGGCTCTCTTGCAGATTGGATGCGGAGATTTATTTGAGAACAAGGTTGTCGATGAATTCAATGACTGCGCTGTAACACGAAAAGGATGCGTTCCTCAGAAGCAAGACGAGGGCCGGTTTCCAGTGCCTGCCCCGGAGGCTTTAGTGCCTGAGTTTGACACTACTCGTTTTACAGGGACGTGGTATATCACCAGTGGATTGAACAAAACCTTTGATACGTTTGACTGCCAAAAACATGAGTTTACAGCCGAGCCCCAGAAACTATCAGGTCCGTGGCTAATTGAGCATTTACTAGTTTTGAATATTGATATTAGGTATGTGGATAGTGTGCACAGTGCAGGGATGCAGTTTCTGAATCTGTCTTAGAGTAGGCCAGGCGTAGCTCATGCTCACAGGTCACACTCTGTCTCCTGCAAATTCAGAACGTTACGTATTCAAGTTTGTAAATGGGGGTACTTAACCTATGTTTTGCATGCAATCAATTTAGTTCCTAAGACTGAATGTTCAAGAGTTGGTGACTTTGCTGCTCTAAGATAGATTTAGGGTGAGGTTTTATAATTTGAATTTGGTCTGATAAGAGAGGTTCGTCTTGGTTGGATTATACAGGAAATTTGAGCTGGCGAATTGCTACTCCGGATGGAGGGTTTTTCACACGTGGTACTGTACAAAACTTTGTACAAGATGACAAGCAACCAGGAATTTTGTTGAACCATGGCAACGAGTTCCTCCACTATCAGGATGACTGGTCTGCTCTTTTCCATGTCCTACTGTTCCTTGAATCCTTGTCATCTGCTTTCTCAGTTCTTCTGCTTCTGCAAGTTAGAAACAATTGCTGCTCCAGATAGGTTTATGTGACGTCTGTTATGTCGAGCATCATGCGATAGGTACATAAGGTCAGCGTCAGGCCGTGTTGGCGAAGGCTGTTTAGTAAAGTTAGGCTCTTTCAGCAAATATTTTGATGCTTGTCAGGATTTATGTACTAGCTAGAGTGACGAGGAACCGGTTCTGAGGCTTGTCTAAAAGACTTGAGCACACGATATCAGTCATCCTTGAAGGTGTTGGCATGTATGGTATTGGTGCTTACTAGTATACAATGTTATTTTGTTCAGGTACATTCCCGCATCAAGGATAGAGAACAAACCAGATGACTATGTGTTCATCTACTACCGAGGGAAAAACGATGCCTGGGATGGGTATGGAGGAGCAGTGGTGTACACTAAGAGCCCAAAACTGCCGGAGAGTATCATTCCCGAGCTACAAGCTGCAGCAAAGAAAGTGAATCTGGATTTCAGCAAGTTCACCACGACGGACAACACTTGTGGACCAGAACCACCACTGATTGCGAGACTGGAAAAGACGGTAATGGCTTCTGAATCTGTTGTATTGTCTTTTTTTGTAGAGTCTACTCCAGGGAGGGCAGTGTTAAACACCAGTATTGACAAGAGTTGAGTGTGGATTAGCTAAGACAAGAACCATGTACCAATAAGCTCATGTGTTTGAAATTCCTTCAGGTGGAGAGGGGAGAGGAATTCGTCGAAAAGGAGGTCGAGGAGGGGGAGAAGTTCGTCGAGAAGGAGGTGGAGGAAGGAGAGAGCTTCCTTGTGGCTGTTACTAAAAAGCTAGGACAGGCTCAGCAGTCACTATTTGGCCGCCTTGGCAAGGGTGCCCAACAGTTGCAGCTAGACGAGGAGCGATTTTTACAAGAGCTGGGAGTAGAAGAAAAGCAGATGCTCAAAGATCTAGAGATGGATGCCGCCGATGTTGGAAAACTGTTTGGTAACGCTATTCCGATACGGAAGCTTCGGTAGATATTTCAATGCTAGATGCACCTGCAAGTAACGTAGCCAAGTAGTTGCAAATTTCTTCCCATTTTGAGAGACATCGCCCTTGAACACACCCGGATCCGAGCTTGCTAGAAAGCTTGTCAAGCTTGTGTGTTTGCGTCAAATAGAATTTATGCAAATCTGTAGATAAACAGTGCAGGAAGAGATGTACATCAAAGAGCTGACCTTAGCTCTTGAAATCGCTGTAATTGTTGAAAAGATTCTGCCCACTTATCACCGGTTTTGCTGAACTGCTCACCATCTCTCACCTCAAATCCTTAGTCCTCCGAAACAGTTATGACTCTTTCCACCATGTAACCTTGTGCTACATTCACCAACACATGTTCATGCAAATACCTCATTTCTAAACCTCTCAAAATCACCACCATGTGCACTACATCAGCAGTGATCACACCAGCATCATGCCTGTTGTTTACGCTTGCTGTGCCATGTGCTATCGTTTTGTTTCATGAAAGCCACACATCAAACAACCGTGTAATGCTCCAGACAGTCACTGAAGGATAACTTCACAAGCGACGGCAATCTGTCGAAGGACTTCGGAGCATGCAACCCAGGAAGAGCTAGGCATGGCCAGACAAGTGTGATATCTATGGAAGGGTATGATTTCAGGAGTGGGATATGAGGGCAAGGAAAATTTGTTGATGTGCAAATTTGTCGATAGGTTTAGCGATGGCGTGCGCACAA
Source organism: Ceratodon purpureus (assembly GCA_014871385.1). Taxonomy (NCBI): domain Eukaryota; kingdom Viridiplantae; phylum Streptophyta; class Bryopsida; order Pseudoditrichales; family Ditrichaceae; genus Ceratodon; species Ceratodon purpureus. The sequence continues at coordinate 13,286,281 of CM026421.1, read as the reverse complement.
GCCATGGCGCTGCGATCACCGACCTTGCATTTCTCATGTCTAGCACCGCGCATTACATCCGCCATCCTGCACAGCTCCAGGTTCTCCCAAACCCCGCCATGTCAACCGAAGCTTGTCTTCAGCCCTGGCCGCGTGAGAGGCAATTCCATCTCGAGTAGGGTTTTCTCGGTGCGAGCTCAGGGAGACGAGGAAGCGGCGGCCAAAGTGGCAGCAGCGAATGTGGACACAGGGGCGCCGACGATCTTCGACAAGATTGTGAGCAGGGAGATTCCGGCGACGGTGGTGTACGAGACCGAGAAGGTGTTGGCGTTCCGGGACATCAATCCGCAGGCGCCAGTGCATGTGGTGCTGATTCCCAAGAAGAGAGACGGCCTGACGCAGCTCAGCAAGGCGAGTGAGGGCAACAAGGACGTGCTGGGCGAGCTTCTGTTTGCGGCCAAAGTTGTCGCGGAGCAGGAGGGGCTGGAGAAAGGATTCCGCGTGGTGATCAACGACGGTCCCGATGGCTGCCAGTCCGTTTATCACTTGCATTTGCATCTGATGGGTGGCCGGCAGTTGAAATGGCCTCCTGGCTAGTGCAATTCGACCCCATCTCTGTCGCCACTGCGTTTCGGACTTCACCTCCTGATACCCTTTTCGGGATCAAATTCGACGTAGTTTAATCTGCTCTTTATTCTAGTTTCTGCCTACTTGCAAGAATGTGTTTGTAAGTATGTCATAGTTAGGGTTGCGGGAGCCCTTCACAACGAAGGAAGAGAATTGGAGTTCAAATTCTATCACTAGCAGATGATCCTGGCTTACATTTACGAAGCTTTGTTCCTTCACTGTTGAGTCTCATCCACTAATAACCCATTTTGCTGATAGGTGACCCGGATTCTTGGTGGGCAGGGAGCCGTCAGTTGGTGTAGCATCCATCAATGTTGAACTATTTTGTGGGATTGCCGAGTACTTGGCATTCGGACACATTGTATGTGTGCGCTTCTAATAATCAACCGCCTTCCTGTAAATCATTCAAGGCACTGAGTCTCACTGCTGACCTTGCGTAGATTCTCGTCTGTATCAATTGCGAAAAAATCACCCTTCCTTTCCTTTTCTCACTACTTAGCTCTTCCATTATAGTCTCTTATCACCCAACTTGACAAACACCATCTCTACCCCATCAACACCTCATCTTGAGTTCCAATCTGAATTAGACTCCGTCGGCCTGCTTACCTTCCCCGCTTCAAATAAGTCGGGTGTCACGATTTTCTCATCGAGGATTACTAACACCACCGATTCCGGCTTCGACTTCCTGGCCGTCTCTTCATTTGGGGCCCTTTGTAAGTTACATTACAGTGCTCAAAACCTTCTAGAATAATATGGTTTTGATGTGGTTATGATGTGATTTTTGAAACAGTATCAGCTCATCTGATTCCTGCAATCCATCTGCACTTCCTCCTCAATCTGGGTCCAAATGCAGGATTTGACGAGAAGTTGGGGAAACTTCTCTGCTGGAGTTGTACTGTACATTATGTAACTGCTAACTAAGCCATTGTGGATAATTTTTTTTGCAGTGAAGGAACAAGTTCTAGTTCGCCGTGATTTGACACTGTGATGTTACGATGTAGTACTTCCTCGATCTGTTAAATACTTTCAGGTATGAACTGTACATTTCATAATTGTTTTGCAGGTGTTTCATGACTCATGTGGTCCGTGGATGTTGCGGGCAAGGGGTGTTTTAGGCAGTATGTCTGGTACCATTGCTCAGCAACACTTTTGTCTGTCTGTATGAACACAAAGAGGTTTCCTTTACAGAAGTAGTCAGGAGTGGGTGATATAGCACCCTAAAATGCAACAAAACTTGTATTTTTATTCTGGAAGAAAGTTATAAGGTGAGTTAGCATGTCAATTTTTTAGTTGGATAAAAAAAATTCTTTTCTCCCCATAACTTAGTTGTTAACGCCAATTGTGGTACCCCAATGATCTATGATTGAAACAAGGAAAGTAAACAACTCACTAACAGAAATAGACATCTTTATATATTCATCCTTTGGATGTCTCACCATATCCAATGTAGAAAGCCTTTGTAGTATAGCTTAAAGCCCTACCGAGAGATTTTGGTGCTGGAAATTCTTGGTGGGCAAGGATGGTAGCTAGAGAAAAAGAGGTTTTACCAACGCAAATTTTTTGCACATATGGGAATCCTTGCTGCTTTAAGACTTCTATTATTTAGATTTATCTTCAAAAATTTCTTTTTAAGATTCCAAGGTTTTTTGAAACTAGAGTATCCGACTAGGCTTAAACTAAAAGTTTGGAATCCTGTAGCCATGCAAAAATGGAGTTAATCCATAGAGTAGGCCAAAAGTAGTTTGACTTACGTGCCATAGAAATGGAAGAAGAGATAGAGCCGAGAGAAGTGGAGAACATTTATAGAATAAGGGTATGAGATGAGAACAAGCCTATCTTTGTTTTGAATACCCAATTCAAAGAAACCAAGTTTTATGAGTTTACTTCTACAGATTAGAGTCCAACAAAAACAGGAATTCTTTGATGAAAAAAAAATCATTCCTTTGGTCTCCAATCCAATATTTTTTGGGAGTAAACTTACTCAGACTCACTAATTATCGCCAGTAATTAGAGATGTCCTATTTTTTATAAAGTTATGCACTGGTACTTCATTCCAACTCTACCAAAATCATCGTGCACAAGTGATGAATTCCGAATTCTATTGCAAAGCCCTGTCACTGTAACTACTGCATACTGTAATATGGAAATGGATACTTTGGTTCTGTGTACGAGTGACCAAGTCCTTACACCGTGGTCATTGCATTGCTAAACTGCTTCAACTGGTGATCGGAATACCAGCAGGCCAGTACTTTATACTTGATCTGCGTGGGAGCATGCACATTATTGGTTGCAGCCGATTCACTAATTTGGACTTGTGCGATAACTTACTGATCATCCCTGCATGATCATCACCACAATTGGGGTGCACTGGATGTACGTGGCAGCAATTCTAAGGTGAAGCACATGCTCTTACCACCGTGACTGCTGTCACTTACTCCTACTTCTCAGTGTTTTTCCCAGGTTCCAACTTCCTACTACCTAGAAGAAAAAAAACAACAATCATTTGATTAATGTCAATGTCCAAAGATCCAAAAACAGAAGGAATCTGTACATTACAGTGTCAAAATTGTTTGTTCATGAAATGACCAATATGGGCCGAGAATCCCAGATGGTTACTGTTGATGCATGTAGAATAATAATTTAGTCACAGGCTTAGAGAAAGTGGTGGAAAATCATTCACCTAATTTACTACTGATAGTTTCTATCTCAGGCATCACAGTGAAAGTCACGCACCACAGCAATTTTCCACCTACATCTGGCACCTAAACCTGGAATGTAATAAAATATATTTCTCCATTGGCTGTTACAGTACTAGTGCATGCAGCATGGCATGCAGTGCCTGGCGAGGTATAGCCGGAACCCAAAGTTAAAATACTGGAATATATACCAATCCTTTTTGAATATTGCTACCACTGTTTGGGCTAATTTACACCTACTACCACAGAGAACACTGTTCCATTTACTGGAAAGTACCCCAGCTGCTGTCCATAGCAAGTTTTGTGCAAAATAGCAAGTACTGAACAGCACAGAAACTGATTACCATGATTTTTGAACCCATTTCTCACCAGTTAAGTAGACAAAGCAGCTTCCTGTGATATACGTTACACTCAAGTTTTTCCTTCCAACGCTGGCAAGTTATGCTCAAGTTTTTCCTTCCGACGCAGTCTAGTTTCTCCCCATCGCTTGATTATTGGAAAACTCGGAAATCGGTATGTCATACACTGCATTCATACCTCTGTCATCTTAATTTAATTTAATTTAAGACAAAACTTTGGTTTGCCATCGTTGCAGGTGATGAGACTGGTCATGAGAGAGAATTCCTGTCCATGAAGCTGGCCGGATCAAGCTGGGTCCCAGAGCTCGCACACCAACTTTCTCCTTTTTTTGGTGACGCCATGGAAAGTCCACCACAACCATCGACGCCAGGGCCCTCCTTTTCTCGCCGTTGACTGAAAGCTGGAGCCTGAAAGCGGGGCCCCGATCTTTTGCAAAAACATTGTTTTTGCAGGCGAGAAGAGTGAGGAATTTGGACCTGTTTCAGTGCCGAGTCCAACGCCAGACCTCCATAGTCCATCTGGACTTGTACAGACGACTCAATTCCCGGGAGCGGTGTGACGTCGACACACACACAGACAGGCAACCGGGTGAATGGTACTACACTGACATGATCGGACGGCTTTCCCACACGATGGGCCGGACCTTGGATGTGATGATCAGCATCTTGTCGATCATCGTTTCGATCTCGCTGTGAATTCAAGCTTGCTTCTCTTGTGTCCGATCTGAGCAGTGATGCATGTGTTGTACTTGCTCCGAACGTCGTTCGAGAGGAGCTTCTACCGGTCGGTCAGGCTGACACTAGCAATTAATTGCATCAGGAGTGGTTAGGGAGCCACTTGGAAAGGAGAATAGAGTATGGGAGGGTTTTGATCGTGGTTTCTGACGTATTTTGGAACTGGTGCAAACAAATTCACAGCGTCGGAGTGTGTTTCAAGTTTAATGTTGTGTCTTGATTTCTGTCTTCCAAGCCGACGTTTGGAAGACTGGCGCACAAGAAGAGAACTAGAAGGCCGCAGTGATTACAACGTGAGGCACGGCGCAATCTGGAGCTCGTTGAGCGACTGAAGGTAAAAATTCCTCGGCTGATTTGACCTTATTTCGCAGAATTTGTTAGTTTGAATGATGGCGAGTCGATGGCGTGGCATGGTGATCTTCCGAAGCTGCCGGAGATATGATCCCCAAATTTGCCCTCTTTGAAGTTGAAAGAAGCTTCGGTGTTCGAAAGCTCAGGGTTTAGTGCTTGCATCGTTAGAGATTCAACATAGTTGTTCATGTGTTTTCCTACTCTTGCAACCGTTTGTTTGTTCTTGAAGTATTTCGAGAATCTTCTGAGTCCGGAATTACGATGCGACTTGGTTTTGGATCCCCCTTTTCTTCAGCTTGCAGCTAGTTCGCAAGGGACCGATTTGAATTTTTACTGCTCTTTAAATGGATTTGAAACAAACAGCTACGGAATGGAGTAAAGAGAATTGTGTAGGAGCAATATGAAGAAGCAGATGATACTCCACTTGTTGACGTACACTATTCGATTGTAAATTCGGTTCTTAGTAGCGAACTGATGCGACTGCCATCATACTAGTGACGAGGAAAAGACGGTTGCTGATGAAGGAATTTAGTCAAGAAGTGTCACGGAACAATTTTGTACACTGATTTTCCATACACAAGGAGCTTGCTACCGAGTTGTGCAAGGAGGGAGTTTCTGTGAAATACAAATACAAGTTTAACCGAGTTTCTTCGTTACTTTGTGTGTCACAGACGCGGGCTCATGCTGTAAGATTGGATACCTCAGGGTGGAAGCAGCGATGGCCCAGAAGGCGAATGCACCCAAAAAGTCGAACTCATGGGGAATTCTAAACTTCTTCGACCATGGCTTCTCCTGGGTCAGCTTCGCCATCGTCATCGGCTGCGCGCTCACCTTGGTCTACCTTCTGCAATCACTGGTTATGTGTAGAGCCGGCAAATACATCTCCGTCCATACCTTGTCAAGCATGGTCACTCAATCCGATCCCAGCTTTACTCCGGAACAGAAGCCCCTCCCCTCACCCCTGCAACAACCACCTTCCACTCTTAGTCCTGCTCCGAAGCAAGGCACCCATCTTGCTCGAATAGTTTTCGGCATCGCAGGGGCAGCGAAGAACTGGCCAAACAGGAAGGAATACATCAGGAGATGGTACAGTTTGGACAAGAGCACAAGAGCCATCGTGTGGTTGGACCGGGAGGTGAACGGGACATGGGAGAAAGATGTGCCGCCGTTCAAAGTCTCTGAAGACATCTCCAACTACCCGTTCAATCTCCGCAAGAGAACCGCCACTCGCATCGCAAGAATCGTCTCGGAGACATTCCGCCTGGGGTTGCCGGATGTGGACTGGTTTGTCATGGGCGACGATGACACATTCTTCTTCCCAGAGAATCTGGTGAAGGTGCTGTCGAAGTACGACAGCAGGAAGATGTACTACATCGGCAGCAACTCCGAGACCCACACGCAGAACGTCCTGTTCTCCTTCAACATGGCCTTCGGTGGCGGAGGATTCGCCATCAGCTACCCCTTGGCTGCGGAGCTCGCCCACATGCAAGACGCTTGCCTCGCCAGGTACCCAGATCTGTTCGGCAGCGACGAGCGCATCTTCGTGTGCATGAGCGAGCTCGGCGTGTCGCTCACGAAGGAGCTAGGGTTCCACCAGATGGACATCCAAGGAAATGCGATGGGCATGCTGGCAGCGCATCCGCAGGCGCCTCTCGTGAGCATCCACCACATGGACTTGATCCAGCCCATCTTCCCCGGGCTCACCAAGTACGCTGCCATCGACCATCTCCTCGAAGCTGCAAGGGTAGAATCCGCCAGCGTCTTGCAGCAATCCGTCTGCTACGCCGACGGGCAGAAGTGGTCGATCTCGGTCTCCTGGGGATACGTGGTGCAAGTGTACAAAGGGTTTCTCACTCCACGGGAGCTCGAGACGCCTTTGCGGACGTTTTCTAGCATCAAACGTCGAAACGATAAGGTCGAGTTTCCGTTCAACACGCGGGAACCGCCCAAAGAGCTGTGCAAGCGGCCGGCTATGTTCTACATGAAGACGGTGAAGAGCACGAAGAGCACAAATTCACCTGGCAGCTTGTTGGAGAGTGTGTATCTGAGGAATGAAGATTTGAAGCAGACGAGAGCATCGTGTGAGAAGGACTTGCAGCCTCTCACTACCGTCCGACGCATTAGAATTCTCAAAGAGCCCGTCGCCAACTCCTGGTTTGAGGTGCGAAATCGTCATTTTATGTTGAATCCGTCACTGATGTATAGATTCAAAGGTCGGGGAGAGCTTCTTGTTCATATCATGTGGGTCTATTCTTGTAAGTATCCATGATTAAGTTCGCTTCTTGTTTGTCCGGGCATGCATGCAGACGCCTCGGAGATCATGCTGTAAGGTGAAGGCGTGGAGCGACGATTCCATCGAGTTGCGTTTGAGTGATTGTCAAGCTGGGGAAACTCTCATGAGCAGCATCCACTGATTCATTTGACATGCTTCCTTCATTTTGTTTCCCAACTGAGGAGATGATGCATTAATTGTCTCTAGTTTTAAGGAGAGGCTGCTGGAGGGCGAACGATTTGAACCGACTCAAGAGCCAATTTGAGGATAGCTTCGTGAATCTTCGACTTTCCTGGTTGTTAGCTGCTGGTGAATTATTGCAGAAAACTGTTTGGGAGATTACCGTAGATGGCAAAGGAGCTCCTGATCTGCAGAAGACAATGTTCTCTTGTGCGGCAATTGATGCTCGGAGAAGCGGCAACCATGGGCAGCTAGGATCATAATTTAGTTCGTGACTACAATTCCTGGTTGCATGCGGAGCATGCTGTATGTATATATTAGGAGGATAGAACGGAATCTGTTAATAGTGGCACAAGGTGGAAACTCTTGAGAAACAATATGATCTCGGAGTCATGGGCGATGTCCAATCTTCACAATGTTGTTGGAGGATCTGTTCCGGAGCTGGACCTGAAGCTTCAGGTAGTAATTTTCATGACGAGCTATCGCACATTCAAGCACAGGTGCCTTGTCCTGGACTAGGGCTTGACTGGATATTTCAATCACTTTCCTTGTCTTGAATCCAAAGCTTTAATTCAATCTGCAGATAAACTTCAGTTCTGATCAAATTATGAGGAGGAAGAACGCAAACATTAGTCCCTTTCTCGATCATCCATGCTCGCTGGAATTGAATCTCCTGTTTTTCTAGAGATGCAAGATTGAGATGAATCTGACCTTGAAGATTTGGAACAATCCTCCTGAAGGTAATGCCAACCCTTTCAGACATAATCCTACCTTACCACAGCACAATCCAACAGCACTACAACCACTCTATCCACGTCCTAAATAAGAAAGATTACCTCTTTCGCACAAACAGACACCAGCAGACTTCAACCACCTCATCCACACCCAGAACATTCAATTTTCAAAGCTCAAAGTGAGGTCTCCCCCACTTTTACAATGAATCCTCTTCGTTGTGTCAAACGAACGAAAGAAAAGGGTGTCCAAGTCTTCCCGGACCAACTCTCGAGTCTCAAACTTAGGATCATGCCTCAAAATAGTCAGCAGAAGAAAAGGAAAAAAGAAAATCCTGGTAAGTCATGACCCCATCTCATTAGTTCTATCAGGTGTTGATTTGGCTTCTGTTTGGACCCACGTGGTGTTATGGTTGTTGCTAATAAACATCACCTTCGTCGTCTTAAAAACAACCCCAGTTCTGGTTTACCTCTGAACCCACTTCCTTTTCCGCCGTCCGAGGACTCCACTTTGTTGAGACTTTGTTGAGACTTTGTTGCATCCGATCCCACAAGAAAGCTCAGATCCCCAAGTGACCCACCCCTCAGACCAGACAACGGAGCACAGAACCCAAGAGTGAGTAGGTCGTAAAAAACCATCACTCCACCTCAATACAACGAGAAATACACATCACAGGAACTCTGAAATCCACAAACGCCACCGAGAGTGTCGGTCTTGGGGTGCACCAACCGTCCCAGACACACTTCCAGAGACACACCAAACAGAGGCGAGGACGCCACTTGGACAATGGCACACCCAAGAAGCAAGCAGGCTCCTCTTCCATGGCCGGCCATAGCCAAATGCACACACCAACAACACCACTAACATCATCACCAACTCTAGCAGCTCACCAATCAGTCTGAGTCTCATCCCATTCCCACACTCACCATCACCATGGCCCAAAACAAACCATGTCATAAATTGCAGGCAGTGTAGGACATGACTCAGTCCACCAGGAGGCCAGGACCTAGATAGATAGCCCATGCCAGACTCTAACTTACTGGTAGTATGGCGATGGTAGTCTCTCTCCATCAGAGCATGCATGATTTCACACCGGGCTATTGACCTCTTGGAAGTGGAAAAAGAGAAGGACGTTATGTTATGGTGATGTGCGAAGCCAACTCCTGGTGCTCTGTTTGGTGAGCTTGTGGGCTCATGACATATGCTTCAGGGTCGGTAGAAGTTGCTGCCAATTGGGTTGCTCATAGTCTCTGTTTCGGTTCTTGGTTCTGTAAAGATGTGTCGTAGGGGAAGTTTGTGGATTTAGGATTGATGGGGAGGATGTAGGAGTGTGTGGAATTTTTGGTTGGTTTGGTCCTGGAATATGGCAGTTTGTGGGAGCGAAATTTGATCCCAGGATGTGGTGGAGGAGATGCAATGTTGCGATCCAAGGGAGGGGGAGTTGATCTGGTTTTGGAAGCGCTTGGAGGATGAGAGGCTTAGAGTCGTGTTTTGTTTGGAATGGTGTTTATAAAATGTAAGGGAGGAGGATTTTGTGAATGATTATGTGTTGGTATATTCGTAGTATGTCTGGAGAGGCATTTATGGTTGTACGGTGGGTTTGAGTTGGAGGGAAATTAGTTGTGTTTGCAGCCTTGAGGAGTGGGGAAGGATTGATTATTTCTTTGAGAAGGGGTTGTGCATCAAGGGTTTAGGGTTTTTGTACTTTCTTTGTAACCTGGAGGGATCGAATATACGGCAGGCGTTGATTGGAGTGAGTGAGTGAGTGAGTGAGTATTTTATTGCAAGTGCTTTGTTGTTGAGATGGGAAATAGGGTTATTGGAAAGCTAGAGCTCAATCTGGAACAACGTCGATCTGCTGCACGGGTGTTGTTCGATCGCTTTCTACACAATGCGAGCAGCGCAGAGAATAGAGATGGAGGTTCATGCGTGTAGAGCAGAAGCTGTGGACGTTGGGAAGGAATTACGTATGTTGGGTTGACGGCTCGTTTGCTTCTTGACATGCGGAAGCGTTCTTGTTGGTGAAGCTCTTTGATCAGAGTCAATGTTCTGGAGGTACTGATCATGGAGAAGGTGCCCATCGAGAACTGGAATAGCTCACGATTGCGTGCTGCCGAGGCTATGGTCAGGAACATGGAAGCGCATGTGCGGCTTCTTGAGAAGCAGAGGGACTTTCTTAGCGTTTGGAAAGCCGACAAGCTCAAAAGCTTGGAAACCCAAGTGAAGCAGCTGGAACAACAGCGGGATTTCTTGGCACTGTGGAAGCCGGATGTGCATTCTGGTCTTGACTCGGAGGGTTCACATGTGGATGTCCAGCTGGTGGCCAAAGATGCGGGGCGTGTCCATGCACACAAGGCTATTCTGGTTAGCTTATCTGTTGTCGCTGGTTGATTGCGTAATTTGCAGCTGGAAATCGTGGTTTGAGTTTCACTGTTGAATTACGAGACTTTGGGTTGTTTATATTCAATGTATTGTATTGTAGCTTCTTCTCTACTGTAAGCGACGACGGAGGTGTTTCTGTCGACAGTTCTTGATGTAAACTTGTAGACAGTTTGATTATGTGTCTGAGCGTATAATATAAGTGCTTGTTTCGTGCAGGCAGCAAAATCTCAAGAATTTGAAAACCTCTTTCGCGTTGAAGTCAAAGATAATCTTATTGAAATGGCTGACATGTCCCATGAGGAGCTGAGCACATTCGTGAAATTTTTCTATACAGCTTCAGTAGATCCGAAGTTGCTGGTGAAGCATTCTCCGTCTCTTTTACAAGCAGCAGATAAGTACAAGGTTGAGTATCTTAGGTTAGTCTGCGAGGAGGCTTTGGTGGCCAATATTTGTAAAGAAAACGCCATCTCCATGTTCGTAGTTGCGAAGAAATATTGCTCCGAGGCCGTTTTAGATGCCATGCTAAAGGAGGCGACAAGTATGGGAGAATTGTCTACATTCGACCAGTATAAGCAGTATTGTCAAACAGATGCAAAATTGTTATTGGAGCTGTACGAGAAGTTTTTAGAATTGAAGAAGACCAAGAGTTCCAAAAAACGCCGTGCGAAAGGTATGTTTGCCATTTCTGTTGTCCGACTTATCCTTTCTTTTGAGTGGTTTTTTGTTTTCCCAGGTCCTAAACTTAAAGATACTAGTCTCCTTTTAATACTTGTTGCACGTCCTGTAAATGCAAGGGTGGGGAAAGATTCTGAAATTCATCTTACCTCTTGAAGCTTTTTGTTTTCACAGCATACTCACTTTATATAACCAATGGTTTGGGTGAACTTTGATGATTACGTCTCGTTTGGTTGTTCAGATGCAAATGCAGGTGCATATTCGCCTTCCCAGGACTTGGGTGCAGTGTCTCAAAATGCTGAAAACAACACTGCGGAACCTTTAGAGGAGATAGTAATCACAAATGTATTCGAGGCAATGAATGCTAAAGGAGAGGCAGACGGGCTGGTAGAAGATACTGAGAAGGGCAAAGACAAAGCAAAGCTACCTAAATCGGAAGGTGGAAGGAAAAAATTGAATGATAACGTCACGCCTGGCACTCCTGGTACGTTAACTTCGAACGCGGTTTTCTTTCACAGTGATAATACAGGCCAATGTATTCTGAAGCAAATTGTCGGATACAGATAATGGTTTCATTTGACGAGAATCGCGTTCATTGTATTTTCCGGTTTCTTCATTTCTTCATGCTAGTGATGCTCCTCCTCCCGACTGATACCCTCTTTTCAGGCTCTGTTTAGTCATATGTTGCGTAGATATTTAGCTGATATGTCGTGTATCTGAGACAGGGAGGATACCCATGCCTTATGATACTCCCATGATGCAAGGATCGCCTTATGGAATCCCCCCCTTCATGCCTCCCTTCATGCCTCCTTACATGTCGGCTATGTACCCAGGCAACTCAATGCACGCGTGAGTACATGCTTACCTCTGTCTGCTTCTAAGTATGGTCTCCGGATTCTGCAATACCGATCTTTTTCTGTAAATTTGTGACCACAAAATTATATCCGAAGCTTTGTGGCCGCTGGTCATACAACATCGCTTGTTTTTCATGTTGATACTCACTGGAGATAGTGCATTCTGTCATTGAATTTCTTCTGCAGTGCCGTTGATCCGTCCAAATTATTCCAGTTGTGGACAAAGATGATTTAGATTTGTTTTTATTGTGATATTCATGATGTACATTGATACTTCTTGCGAAAAGGAAACTTGCAGTTGCTATTCGCACTTTCACTACTTTGCATTACCTTACTGACAATGGAGGATGTTCATGTTCCAGGTTTTTTGGTGCGCAGAGGCCTCCGGTGATAGTTTCTACTGAGCCACCTGTTAATCATCTAAAGCCATTAGCATTAAAAAAGGGTAAGCAGGAATTTATATTCTGAAACTATTCATAAGGATTATCTGTGGTACTAGTCGTTGTCTATAATTCAGGCCAGATAATTTTGAGATTTTATACTGGTCGCATTCTATGTTTCCTCACCTTATAATGGAGTATGTCTAGATGCGCTTTGAAAACATCAATATCCCTGGTCTTTGTGGTATCTTTTGATTTGAAATCCCCTATCTTTATTTTGCAATTTCCACAGATGTTCAAACAAAGAGGTCACAAACATCAAACAAGAAGCTGGAGGAGGCGAGTGTCGTGTCTACTTTACCACAAGGGGTCGTTTGGAAGAAGAAACTCTACAGAGCTTCAATAGTTGTAAATGGGAAGAATTATGTTTTAGGCAACAGTAAGAGCCTGGAAGAGGCTACACATATGTATGATCGGTAATCACTACTTTCATCGTCACTGTCGGCTTGTTTTGAAGGGCCAGCTATTAAATGACGGATCCATAGATTTCTATTATGACTACCCAACTTTTTGGAATATAAATTTATTAGAAATCCGTAAGTTCTATATGAATACTAGAAACTTGGTGGTGTGATCGTATTGTGCTAATGGAGCTGGGAAGGTCGGGAGTGTCTGTTAAGCAAGATGGCTAGAGGTATGATCTTAGTGTTTGCTAGTGAAGTGTATGACATACATTGCTATGCTAATTCTGGTTCTTTCCATTTCCAGGGCTGCTTTTGTGTGCGGCAGGGAGACTAATGCCGAGCTCTCCGAGAAAGAGAAACAAGAGCTGGAGGGATTGCTATGGGAGGAGTTTTTGGATTTTCCCACAGAGTCGGAATCAGAAGAGAGTAAGCTGGATGTTGCAGGCTCTCTGTGACCTTATCCTGCGTATTTTTTTGCATTTCTATGAACGTGGTCTAGTTTTATGATACATCGGTGGCTCTCTTCTGACTTGGAGTTCGCACCTATTATTTAGGCATTAAGTCGAGGTTGTTGTGCCTGCAATAGTTGCAAGTATCTGTTCTTGAGATTACCATCCGACTCCAGTTGTTCCATACACCTTGTAGTAAATATGTTCTTGTATTTTGGGCACTTTTTGCAGAAAAGAAAAAGCATAGTAACTCTGAAGCTGGTGTTGCTTCATCAATCCTACCTCAGTCGTGGTTGGAGGAGTACTAGCATCACCGCACGATGACCACAGGATTGGCAGTGGGCTGAAGGTAACCTTGTTTAAACCAATTCGCTATTACCAAACCTTTGATTATCTGAATGCTGGATCAAGATACTGTACAGGGGTGAGAGGAGTATGCTTATTGGATATGTTGTCTAGTATGCTTCGGAGATCATGTCATCTACTCGAACATTGTGCATTTGGTGCTTCATATGTTTTCTGCAATTTGGTCAAATTAGTTAGTAAGGTGCTTTAATGGACATATTGACAAACTGTGGCCTAATTTGCCAGTTAAACATCAGGACTCAATGTGAGCATTGTGCTAATTTACACTTGCTGTCAGGTGTCTTTTGAGCTCCTTATTTGTATTGATGCATTCCTTGTAGATGCTAACTTCAAGTTTAAGTATTCATCTTTGTGTATTTGACTTTCAGGAATCCTCCAAGAAAAGGCAGTGTTAGCCTGTGGAAATGCAATAGAACCTAAGCTCTAAACGACATCCTGAACTCAAATATCGCGTTTCTGAAACTATTGTACTCGGTTACTAGGAGAGCAGAATGGCTTGAAGACCTGCAAAATGAAGGTTTTTGATGTCTTCTTCAAAGGTGTTGTAACTCAATTTGAAGCAATATTAGCTCGCGTGTATGCTTTTAACTTGCTATGACAATCCAATGTGTATATTTCTTAGTGCTCATACGAATCCCTTCTAAAGTTCCAAATGTTGCAGGGATTACCAATAAAGCCCCTTCCCCTTCGCTTTAAATGGAAAGAGAAGCTTTAGTGGAAATTTAAATTGACCAAAGTTGGTAAGTTGTTTCTCAGACAAATTGATCATCGTTGCGTAAACTGTCGTTGATGTCAACAGTCATTTGCTGTTGACTATATGTCAATATCTGTCGAGATACATCATTTCTGAATATCCTTCACGATTAATGCAATGCTGCAAATTTCACACAAGTGAGGGCTGTTGACTATGTTAAAGATATGTCCAATACCTGTGTGATACTATGATGCTACTGATATGTCACCGGTTGATACTCAGGCCGCATTGTTGTAGAGTGGACACAGAACATCGTTGTTAGCGGTTCGGTGTGTTGAGGTCCTCCCCAGGTTCGTTTTTGCATGACTTCTCGTTTTGTCACACTGATTATCCAACACCCTAGGTTGAAATTTGAAATACTGCATTATGCATACCAGTATGAGTTCTACTGTAACATCTCCAGCGTTTGTGGTCCACAATATATGGTTTAACTTGAGTACTGCACACTGTTTTGGATGCTGATGACCACAATCATGCTAGTATCTAAGATCGCAGAAATATTACGGTTAACATTGACTAGCTAAAATAGTCAACAACAATTTATGGGAGCTTAGCGAAACGAAGTGCTTGTTTTCTTCGTAACTTATTGTTATACCATTGCGTTTGTTCGAACTTTTTTTCTGTAGGATGCAGTTCTCTGATTATTATCCATGTGTATATTGTGCAGAGTAAAGGGGTTGTTGCTGTAGCAATGTCGGTCTTCAAAGCCGTGGTTGGTAGAGTTACCACCTTCAACCTGTCTAGTGAAAAGTATAGTCTTGTGCTGGAAGCAATCATTCTACGTTCCTCCAACACAATCAAATGATCTTCAAATTCACAAAACCTTTCGTTGTCAGTCTCTACGATGAATATATTATATTCTGGTGCAAATCCACATCATTTCGTATGGTTGTTTTTCTACTTTCGCTTTCCCTCTGCCATGAAAGGACATCCAAAGTTGCATGCCTCTGAACGTCAGGGATTGGACCCCTTGGGCGAAGTTAGAGAGAATCAGGCAAGCAGGCAGATCAAGCTATTAATATGTGAAGGAGGGGTGGAAGGTGAAAGTGGTGTGACGCTCAATGAGCTCAGCAGACTCGGAAGCAATGGGGCACGGCGGGAGCCAAAACCACGCATTGTTCCGCTGGCAGTACACGGCCACAATCAAGTCGCGGTTGGGAGCATTGCCTGTTACACACAACTGCTTCCCGGATGCAACGCATCCTCCGATGTATGCGAAGTCCATGTACACCGGGTGCGGCATCTGGATCAGCATCATCCACTCCTTCGTTCGAAAGTCCAGGTGAAAGATAGCGCAGCTGGCCATCCGAGCAGGCGGACCCGACAACAGATGCATCACCGTCAGCAAGCTTCCATCGCACTCGAACAGGTAAGGCGTGCAGTAAGTGTTTGTGGGGATGATGTGGTTAACCTCACTCCACTTATTCTCGCCGATGTTGTAAACCAGGAGGATATCATACATGGTCATGGGTCTGCTGGCAAAGTAGTACACTGCACCGTTGCAGATTGCGCCGTTTGAGAATGGGAACCTGAGGCTGGGGAGAAGGTTTCCACCTCGGATCCAGGCGCCTTGTGCAGAGTCGTAGATCTCTGTGGCAGAGTATCTCTCGTCCTCTGGATGGTAGTTCTGATTACCAGATAACATGAGTTTGAAGGAGTTCGTCTCGGTGTCGTGGAACATGATGCGGACAAGAGGGAATGACCAGGAGCTGAGGAATGTGGGTAATTCGTGCTCGTGATTTGTTAACGGGTTCCAGATTGTGAGGCTTTTGATGACGTCGATGTCGCCAACTTCGAGCAAGCAGAGGAGCCCTCGGCTGGCAACGTAGATTTCTCGCTTTTTCATTCGGTCTTCTTCCGATCTGCTGTAGAAGTCTGGCATGAGCTGCCATTGTCTTTCCGAGTTGTCGTAGATTGCCCACCGGAAGCCCAGACGGTTGTAGACGTAGCAGATGGCGGGGTGAGGGGCCAGGGCGGGAGCATTGACGTCTAAGCATACTCTGTTGAAGTCAGAGCTTTGAATCATGCTCGACCAACGCTTGCAGACAACTCGCATCTGAAACAACATTCGTAATGGCAAGAAGGACAATACTCTTATCAGTACCTCGTCGGGTATTTGAGCCCAGATTGTGTCATCCATCTCCTGTTCTCTTATCCATGCTCCGGCATCAGGTATTAGCTGTGCCCATATCATTTCACTGAAACTTGTGTCGAGTACTCTCTCATCAACTGCACTGTCTGTCCCGTTGGCACCTTCTCTTGCCGTTGCTTCTGGATCTTCTATGTGAGGATCAGTTGTGTCCTCTGCATCCTCTGGAAATGATTCGCTTCTAGTATTGTCTGTATCCTGTATACTCTCATCAACTGCACTGTCTCTCGCGTCGGCATCTTCTGTTGCAGAATTTGCTGGATCCTCTGGAATTGGATCGATTGAAATGTTTGGCATAGCAAGTGTGTTGGCTTCCATGTGAGGCCCAGTTTTATCATCTTCCATGATTTGTAGACGGAGCAACAGCTGTTGGCTCTAGCCAGAGTCGAGGAGATTGCAGATATGATGTTGATGCAAAGTGCAAACCGAAAATCGTCAGAAAAATGTTCAAACATGCTAATGGAAATAATATACACCAAATTCCCATGTGGTTTTATGTTTCTGTAACAAAGAAATAGGTACTGAACACCAACTGCTTGAATCAGGTACCGTACTGTTCAAGAAAGTAAAACAGATGTGCAACTACTCAGAAGTTCCGATCAGTACAGAAGTGCAAAATTGTTAGCATCATGGCAAGGATGTCTTTCCTTTGATAACTTTTAGAAGGACGTAGCAAAATAGTCACGACCGAATTGCCAGAGGGGTAATTGGTGGACTTTCCGAAATACTCAAATGTGTACCAAGCGAACTGGCACAGACACAGGACGTATGCAAGCTAACTCATCCCTTGACATTGGGCGAACTTCAACAAGTTGGTACATTCAGACAAGTGGGAAAAACTACCTTCTGGAAGATCTGAAAAATCAGCACGGCTGAAACGGCCACAGGTCTGGGAGGTAGGCAGGAGGCGAGGAGCATGCCACACTTCTGTTGAACTGAAGGAGCTCCGTGAAGGTTTGCTTTGACCAAAACTATCTCCTCCACTGGACCGAAATCTCGTCAACCAAATATCAGTCAGGAAAATCAGAAAAAACATAATCTCTTGCTCTGAAGTTCACAGAATATGAATTAGTACCAGTTGCAGAGAACAAATTTCTTCTGCATCTCCTCTGAATGTGAGCTCTGTGCTATAGACCATGTAAGGTAAAGCAAAAGAAATCCAACTCAAATAGCAGGTTCACCTCTTACAACATGTAACTCACAAGCAGAAGAGAAGGTGCAGAAGACTACCTAGAAAGGCGAAGGAGCACTCTGCAGTAGCATGAAGAGCAATTGAAGCATCATCTCATATTGCAGCCGCTGCCACCTATCCGGGCATGGAGTGAGCTTGTGAGCTCTTCATCTACAAGGTTGATTTGCTCACGTCAAACCCATTAGCATGCTTCTCCTTTCCTGCTAACAAGCTCTTGTTACTCAACACATGCAGCCGAACAGAACCACATTCGAAGCAAGGCTGTTCCGGCAGCAGAGCAAGGTCAAATGAGCCAAGAAAATTCCTGCAATTCTTCCCAAGGAAGCAACTCCTTAGAAGTATTCCCCACTAGTGCACTTGAAACAGACGATCATGAGAGGAAATCTGTGCCTAGTACCTGCACGCTTCTGGTCGATGTGCCAAAGAACAACGAATGCATCTTGCGATGCTTCTACAATGCTCTTGCCATGGGCAACACTGGGTTATTGAGCCATCTGCTAGCCGAGGACCTCGACCTCTGGTTCCACGGGCCGCGCTGCCACCAGCACATGAGCAAGCTGCTCACAGGGGTCACTTCGCACCGATCCGTAGCCCTGACCCCGTCCAGCATTCTTGCGACTCGCAATTTTGTGATTGCGGAGGGCGTGTGCGGAGAGGTTGCATCATGGGTGCATATATGGACTGTGGAGGAGGGGAAACTGATTCAGCTACGAGAGTTCTGGAACACAGCCGTCTGGGTCAGCTTCATTGCCTGCGTAGCTTCAGACTCTGGAACACTGCTGGAACCACCATCTCCGATTTTCTGGACGAGCAAGCTTTGGCATGCTGTGGGTGGAACCAAACCAGGGCTCCTCGTGACGATTTGAAGCGAAACAAGTATCACGTCATTATTTCATCTTCTGCCTTGGCACATGCTGGCAATGTGGGTTTGCTTGAATCGAGTCCATTCTAGAGTCAAATGTTTCGATCGCTTCAGCCGCGCCACCATAATTCATGATTCATCGTGCACCTGCATGAGCAGGCTGCTTATGATGTTAGCATTGAGTATACTGTACAAAGTTCGGATACAAGGAAATGGCAGACAAGATTTATTGCCGTATTTCCTTTACTTTACAGCATCCGTTGGGTTTTCCGCTCGAGATATTGAATTGGGTTTTGTAATTGAATCTCCTGAACCTTCACATGAGCTTGCCCACGATGTTTTGGAAATTGAACAGATGATGGAATAGACACCCTCGTAACACAGAACAGAGCAGATAGCCTAATTACCCTCACGTCGAATCAGGTTCAATATTGATACAATGTCGGTCAGGTCTTTGGAACTCTTGATTTTTGTCTTTCAGCATTCATAGTTGCCCGGATTCAATACCTGTTTGCGAAGCAGCGACCATAATCCGCAAATGCTCTCAAGACCTGCACCGAACTTCCTCCCCTTGAAACGATATATAAGGGTGCAGATACGAGAAGAGGACGAACTTCCCTTTCATAACGACAACGACGTGCAGATCGCAGTGAAACAGGAATATGAAGCAACTTATCATAACACGATTCAGCACAGAAGAATATAATATGTTGATGGTTGCGACTGTTGGCAGCGAAGAGACAAAACGGGTTGTCTTGCCCCTCACGAAGCACAGCAATTAATGTCAGGATGAATCTCCACTATCGCTGGACGATTTGCTTTGTGCTCGAACCTTCGGGAAAACAGGACTATGTTAAAGAAGTATTCAATTGAAAGTTGTGCAGGAGATTGCGATTGAGAGTTGCCTGATAAGGTGATCCTTGCAATGTAGAGTCTGTAATGCGCCAGGGTTTCCAACAGAGGTACAACAAGGTAGACACATGGGTCCACACGCCGCTTTTAAGTCAGGTGCAATGACGGAATGAGATCGACTACCAGTGATGGTTTCAGGAGCTAGATTGCCTTCTCTTGTATATTGCACTCGTTGGGTAGCGCTCAATTGATGCAGTAGGGTTTTCTTCCGGACATTTGTGTGAAGGACAGAGATTGCAAATCCTTTGCCAATGCTTCGATTGCAAGTTCAATGTCGACTGCATGAAACAAACTTCCTATAATTTACTATTTTGTCCAGGAATGCGAGCAATCAGAGAGCGAGACAGACGCACGGCTGTGGAATGTAATAGTCGCATCATCGGAGTCTCTTGACATGTCTTGCTCGTGCTGGATTGAAATAATTGTGCACATGGGTAAACAGCGGACAGAAATCCCCACATACAACTCAAGAGAGAAAATCACAGAGTCACCTTGGCAATACTCACAGATCAGATCAGAGAGGCAAAGATCATCTGATCAAACGACTTTGATCATCTGATCAGTAAAATTTTGAATTGATTGGTGTCTTGTACAACATGAGGCTTGCACTTGCAAAGCCTAGAATTTCTAAAGATCACACACAAGAAATGAAATCTAGCGCTGAATCTGAAACTGCCCGCAACGCTCCTGCACTTCCGGTGAAGGTGAAGCCACTCCTGCGCCGACCCTGTAATCTTATGATCGCCATCCAGAACCTGCATACCACTTGCTTTCTGGGCAATCAAGGAGTTAGAACCGCCGATGTGAGACCCGAAGCCCACAGCAAACGCAAAACTCAACAACAGACCACGATCGACAACATCAACTCAAATTCAACAAAGGATGCGAGAGATAAGAGAAATGAATCAAGCTCCCTAATCGTCGAACACAATCTTGGGCTTGTTGGCAGCGCTCGGGGGATAGTTGTCGGGCTCGACAGGCTCCCAAGCTCGCTTCACTTTCCTGCACTTCTCGTATGGATCGACAAACACCTCGTTCTGCTTCGAAAGGATCTCGCACTCCTCCCGCACCAGCTTCGTGAGCATCTGCTCATCATAGGGATCCCATTTCGTCCCCTTGAGACGCGACAGCAGCTTGAAGCCCTTGACGAAACGAAACACCCAGCGATCTAGCAGAGTGGGATAGTCATTCCCGTAATGGCCCTTGCCGTGCGCCTTGAGCGCCACATGAGCGTCGCAGTACGCGCGCTCGATGTAGAGGTCGAACGGTTCGTCTTTGTTGCGAACGCAGACGTATTTCAGAATCTGTTCGATGCGACGGTTGCGGTAGTCACGGCGGTCGTGGTCCTTGATCCATTGCGGGTTTTTGGCAAACGTTTCGGACTCATCCGGTTGCGGTCTGTCGCAGTCGGCCCAGTTGATGTTCACCTCGGAGTCGTAGAAGTCCGCTGCTCTGGGTTTCGAAGGATCCTTGTATGGGTATACTCTCGTCTTGTGAAGTTTTACCGTGAGGGGATGTAGCTCGAATTCCTGTTTCGACATCTTTGCACTTTCGCCTTGCTGTGATTAAAGTTGGAGGCTTACCTGAGAGGCTCGGCTTGCGGTGAAGGGAGGCTCTCCTGATGTAGGTGAATTGCAGTTTAGGAACTGAGGATTATTTGCAAGTTAGTAGCGATGGCTGGGTGAATTCTACTGGTCTGAGCGAGGTTCTATCTGTTCTGTTCTCTCTGAATACTCTAAACACCGGACTAAGTCGATCAGTTTTTCCCCGTGGTGCAAGCCGAATCTAGCCCAGCGAGGAAACCGGAGAGACGATTGAAGTAGGGTTTTCAACCGACGTCGCTCATTTATGGGGACGAAGTCACCTCAACGGACGCAACGCCTCACTCTGCACGATTTGCAGTAACATACTTAATCTCGTGTAACATACAACCTGATCATCTTGGCGACATGATCCGTATCTTAAGGAATGTTATTAAGTAATGGAAGCAGTGTCAAGGAAGAGGCTAATGCAAGGGAGCACACGAAAACCTCTGGTTTAGGACCACTGTAACTCAGATAGTGGTGCATTAACCTGAAGTCTAATTATTGCAGAAATCATTTCTATGCAACAATTGCATGAGACAGGGACAAGTTTAAGAAGACTCTGTTACAAAGTATCATTACAAGCTTGTCAATATGGAGTAGGGAGTCACCGAAGAGGGCAAGGTCCAAAAATTGTAGGCAAATAAGTTTTCCTTGATTGATGAGTGCATCAAATGAACAGATAGATACTAGTTCAGACTGAAATTCAACTGACTGATGAAGGCGTGAGATACGCCTCCATGTTAGCAGCACCTCAGAAACCTAGAAGTATACTACATTCATACTCTCGCAGAAGTGGTCGACACTAATGGGAGAGAAAAGAAAAAAAATCTTGAAATACAGCAAAAATCAAAAAAGAAAGCGCTTGCTCAAAAATGTGGAATACTTTGTGTAGTTTTAAGTGTAGGCACTGCCACCCACAGATGGACCACCGAGGCCATACGACTGCCAGGTAGAGTCACCCTCTCGGGCCATTTCGATAAGAACGTAGTAAACCTCAGTCATCAGCATGGTGATGAAGGTGAATGCTGCGGCGGCGGCAAACAAGCTCTTCTGCACTTGCCTGCAACTGACATCCGTCTGAGTGGAATAGAACAAGCCCTTGGTCTGGATTTTGTTCTGGCTTGCACCTGCAAGTAGAGCAGCCGAGGCTACAATGAAGGACATCCTGCACACACGTACAAAGTAAATAGGTTCGTGAGCAAGCTGATGTTCACAACCTCAACAAATAGTCTTAATCTTGTGCTACAGCTATAGTGAGAGTGGAATGATAGTTCACCATGAGAAGATGAAGAGAATGATGGCAAAGGTTCGGGAAGCGCCAGGCTTGTAGCCACGACCGCAGCAGAGACAGCGGGTGACGCCCATGACAAACATCTGGGCCACGAACAGGAATAGGAAAGCCCCTGCCGCCAATCCAGTTGCAATGTCCGTGGTGTACTTGCACATCAAGGTGCCCATTTCCTCATCAATCGTGGTGAGATCCCCCTGCACTCCATCGAACAAAAGAAATTGCACAATATTTAGATAGGCATGAGTTAAGGCTTGAAAATTACAGTCTACAACCTTAGGTCTCTTAACAGAATAGCAGCAAAACCGCACCAGTCTCAATTGCTAATGAAGGTCCCCGAAAGGTCTAACCCTCCTTAGAAGAGTGAATATATTGATCATAATGTTAGGAAAACCTCGTGAGAGATGGCATCACAGAGAGATCGGAGGTTGTACGGGAAAATTAATCAGTAAAATATTTGCACAAAAGACCGGTTTTGCAACAAGGGCATTCTCTTTTGCTGCTCAAGGAAAAGAAGGCATTGACTCAACCAAGGATATTAGGTGATACAAAGTTAGAGAAGCAAGCTATTAGGATATGGCGCATGCTGCGTTGTCCAAGAACAGAGAGTAGAGTGTAATGACCTTGCTCCGCCTGGCCATGGCTCCGAGAGCCAGACCAAAGGCGATGAGATAGAACACGAGGCTGACACCGATCACCAAGCCAGAAGCCGAACCCATCTTGGTTGAATATTGTGGCTGCAGTCGACTCCCAAGCAAGCTCAAAAAGGCGTCAACGTCTTCTATCCCTGTGCATCACCGGCACACAGACAAGGTTCACATCAGACACACAACCAGGTTGGCAGCTCACATTGTAAGATCAGTCACTTGTGCACGAGACTGATCCGAGCGTGGTAACCGACCACATGATCAGCAATGACATATACCAAAGTTCCCCTATTGCCCTCCACAACCACTCAACAACCTCCCCCTAAAACTTTGACACCTCTAACCACATCACCTCCAGAAGAGCAGCTTGTTGTAAACCTACAGCACTCAAATCTATACTAACCCATTCACCCAACTGAGCCTGTCCAAGATCGAACAACCCACAAGCTTTCCACTTGACCATGCCGTATGATCATACTTGCCATACACTCCAAAGAAAGAACCAACATTGCATGAGATTCACAGATTTCTACTGATCAAAAACCTCACTCCCCTGTAAGAGAGCCAATGTAAGACCTCGCACATTTCTATTGAGCAACATGTGACCCTGCCTCCTCCACTGGGCCAAATGAAACAAAACGAGAATACTGATTCAAAGGCTCCTCAGAAACATACCACAACCACCACCAGCAAGCTGCAAGTTTGAGCAAGACGAGCTGCCGAGATGCTCAAAACAGACGATGTTTGAAGTGTGGACTAACTTATGGCGAAGGAGACAACGATGGAGGAGCTGAGCTTCAACTTCTCCACATGAGGTGAACCAGCTTAAACTTAAACTTGCTCTCTCAAGATTTTAAAATGGTTTGACAGTTTCCAGTACTGGCCATATTCTGGTCTAACTTACACCTGACTTACACCATGGAGTAGTACTGTCATCATTCATGTCTGTGCAGTGGCTGTAGCTTGACAGAAAATTAGCTTTCAAAATTCTGGTAATTGTCATCACCGCCATCCTCCCTCATTCATGACTGTCCCTGCACCCGAACTTGGAAGTCCTCTCACACTTCCTCACCTTATAAGTAACCTTGACTGTTACTTCCTGGTACTGAATTTGCATCAAGCTGAGTTTGAAGTGATTCAGTGTTCATTTCGGAATTAATTTTGTTTTTCCTGACCTATGATGGTTTTTCTTAAGAAAGGTGGTGCATTGCTGAGCTCAAACATCAACATCAATTGGAACAGTCATATGTTGAATTGATCTGCAACACTTCTTTGCACAACCAAGATATGAAGATTTATGGATCTTGGAAGTTGGAGATTACTGGTTGATATTGGATTTGAATTGATGTTTCTGATGTTTAATTTTCTGTTATTTTCTGTTGTTTTCTGTTGATGAATTAATTGAGTCCAGGTGTTGTGAAGGTAGAGGCTGGCTTTGGGTCTGGAATGATTTAGGAAGTTGTAGTTTTGTTGAGGAGATGGGCAATGATGGGAGCTTCTTGGCATGATTGGGGAACTGATCATGAGTAAGTGACACTCAGTAACTTGACACTTCCCTTCATGTGAGGGACAAGAAAGCTGGGCTCTGGGTCCCCAATAATGCTTTTCAATGTGGCCCAATCCATGTAGTAGCTGTGTCAATAATGTTTCTCTGCCATGAAAGTTCAATCACAGCATCCTCTAAATTGATTTAGATGTCACCCATGAGATATTGGACTTGGATAGCCTTTTCTATTGTTTGATACAAGTGGCGTTTGTGCCATGAAACACATTGACCGCAGCTTGGTTTGTCTCTTCGATGGATGTGAGCGCGGTCCGCGGAACGGTCAAGGGAGACAAAACCGTGTTGTATTGTATAATAGATATAACCTTACTATCATATTAGAATTTAATGAATCACGAGTGCAACCTAAAATAAAAGGAAAACAAAATATCCATTTCTTTCTTTCAACTGTAGAATTTTAAACTAAATTAGTTTTTTAAATTACACTGGGATTAGTTTTGAAATTTTTGAATAGAAGATTAGAAATTGTAACCTGGAAAGTTGAGAGACAAAGCTTCTTTAGGGACATGGCTTAAAAAGGTGAATACATTTTGATTCCTAGTGGAATGAAATAATTGCACAACGTGAAATTGAGATTTTTTTATCATTTGATGAAATACCATATTAGTTATCTAGATATAACATTTTTATGAGTAATAGAAAGATGTAGCATTTTCAAAAGAAAATTTCAATGGAAAGAGCTCTTTCAAACTGTTACTAAGCCACATTTCATGTTTTTTAAGTTCAACTTGGATTATATAAATTCTCATTTCAAATAATAGACATGAAGAATTGTCTTAGAGGTTATACAAGAAAAAAGCTATGTTTCTACAAAGCTCTTGCATTTCTTCATATCTACAAACAATTCTTAAATATCAAATTCAAGGTTTATCTTGTAGGAACCCAAAAATTCTTTTGCCAAAATCTAATAACAATAAAGAAATATCCATTATATATAGTTATTTGCATAATAATTATTCATTGAATTCTTCATTGAGGAAAACTTTGTTATTCAATAAAGTGATTTTCAATGCAAAAGATGTATGTATGTATGTTCCTTACATGTCTTTGCAATCAAATTTAAAAAAGTCATGACTGATTATTTTCAATAAAATATATTGTAAATTCATAAAAACTAGCTTTAAAAATCCACCAAAAATTAGAATTTTACTTTTTGTAATTGAAACTTGGTATGCATGAGTGGAATTGGCTAAGAATTGAGTGATAATTTTGCAAGATAACATGGACCAATTTTATTGTGTGTTATATACAAATATTTGAATGCCTCAGAAAAGGCATCACTTATCTTTATTGTAGGCGATTGTACAGTACAATCTATGACTATCCAATTGATTGCATAGATGCAGCTCAAATTTCACTTTGTCTCTTTGACGCGCATTATATCAACCCTCAATCTTCTTACAATTGCACAAGAATTTCTAAAGGTGACGACGCTAAGCAAAAACTCAAATACACACCCTATCAAAACGTTCATTAATTTTATAAATCTAAAATAATCAACATTTTGAAAAATAAATTTACACGATCATTGTACGATGGCGTTTTTGCAACAACAAATTAATTATAGCTATCAAGTAAGTTACGTTATTATAGAATTATTTTTACTTTTATTTTTTTATGAAAGTATTCTTTGTTAAAAAAAATTAGAATTCATAAAATAAAAATATACAAAAAATATATGAATTACAATAAATTGCTAAAGTGGTATTTGCATTAATTATATTAGTTTTAGATTCAAGTTTTGCATTAAATAATTAAATAAATTTCCTTTTTTTCTCCAAATTTGAAACAATCAAGTTTAAATATAAACATATTTAACTAAAAATCCAAAGTATAGATATGTTTTTGTCAATGCAACAAAGAACTTCAAAAAGTTTCAATAAAATTGGAATAATACTTGAATTTATGCAATTTTTTGAAGTACAAATTTTATAATTTTTTTGTAATATCAAAAGGCAAACACTTTTATAGTGGATTCTATGGATGAATTTGGTTCAATGTCATAATAATTGGATGATATCTATTAACAATAATTTAAATCTTCTATGTAGATGAAAACTTGTAATTTGAATTAATTTGCTACTCAAATGGAAATTGCAAACTGGATAGAAAATGCACAAAAAATGGGAGTTAGGAGTCAAGTCAAAATTGTTTATTAGACAAAAACTTTCATCAATGTGTATGGAGAATAATAATATTGGATCGTCTATATTGCAAGTATCTACCTATTAAAAATTAGTCATTCTCTTTTCTATCCATGTCAATGTATACAAATATTAAGTGTATGCTTTTAAGTATTTCCCACCTATATATGCTTTAAAAAAGTTATTTTATTTTATTTTGTTCTTAAAGAAAATTAAATCAAACCAAAAATAATAATTGAAATAATGATTATGTGATGGCCTATTGGCCGTTGCAAAGCATTGTCGCCTACGGCCCCGTTACAAATTACTTTCTATAAGCCATTATAAAAAAAAATCATCAAAAATAACATATACATTCATTATATTATGGTAATTCTTCATTGTGAGAGTGGTTATATATTCTAAGTAATTTACATTATAATAAAATTATAAAAATAATGTTCTATTTCATTTGATTTAAATTCTTTAATGATTTAGAAAAAAATTAAAAATTAAATGTACAAAATAGCAATGTTATCAAATATTTTTCTAGACAATAAGCAAAGAAATAAAAAAGCATCTTATTTTTTATCTAGATAAATAAGTATCAAATTTTGATAAATCAAATTACCTCGATTCAAGTTAGTGATTCAGACTTCAGTTAGTAATTGCCTTCAGACTCCACTCACTGATACCATAACTTAGAAGGCAATCATAATGGATAGATTCCATCCTAAAAGACTTGGATCCGCACATCTTGCACCATTGATCCGAAACTCTTTGTGT
The DNA here is from genome assembly GCA_014871385.1 of Ceratodon purpureus. Classification (NCBI taxonomy): domain Eukaryota; kingdom Viridiplantae; phylum Streptophyta; class Bryopsida; order Pseudoditrichales; family Ditrichaceae; genus Ceratodon; species Ceratodon purpureus. Next base: position 13,258,917 of record CM026421.1, on the reverse strand, counting down.
CACATTTCTTTTAAAGTCTAAATGGAACAAGCCCATCATTTTCCATGAAACACATGTGAAGATATATAGAACCATGTTAGAAGTTGTTTAAAGATTCATTCTAAACAATTGAAGATTTTTTAATGACATGTAAGGAATCCATTAAGTATATTAAAAAAATGCAATTTTTGAAAAAAAACATAAATTAGGTTCTATAAAGGTTTTTTGAGGAATTTTTTTTCAACTATAGATTTAAAAGAATCAAATTTTAAATTGCTGGACTAAATTGAAAACAACTAACGGACAATCATAAAAATTTACAATTTTTTTAAAAGTAAAAATATTTAAAGGCTACGACTACTTTGTTGACGCAAAGAACAGTTTCAATATAATGGATGTATGAATGCTTTACTACACATATCTATAGTGGCATATATAAATAATTATGCAATGGTGCTAAATATAGTAATGATTAATAGTTGCCAATAAACTTCTACGACATTTAGTTGTAAAAAGATCTCAAAAGGATATAAAAATTCCAAATTCACTATTTACATAAGTCATACCAACGCTCTAATGAAAAATACAATGTTCATCACACTCATCAAACTCTGTAGAATTTGTTTTGTAAAACATCATTTATGTGATGTATTATATTTGCATTGTTAACTTGAGTCTATAGCAACTATAGAAAATTGAACTTATCTTGTATAAGAATGCCATTAGAAAAAACTAGGACTACGCAATGCTATGCACAATAGTCGACAAAAATTATAATTTTTTAATTTGAATATAAAAAATGAAAGGATTTTATGCAAAAATGAAGTAAAATAAAATTTACACAAAATATATCACAATGAAGTATAATAAAATATTTCAAAAGGATACGTAAATAATGCTAGATATGGACTATACGTTTTCATAAATTCTTGACAATAATTCAACTATGATTTATCTTTAGCATGATACTTAATCATGTCGATTTACATGAGCTCAAAATTTAATAAAAATTCCATTGATACATAGGTGATGCTATTGCAGAACTTGGCACTTGAGGGCAATGAGAGTAATCTTGTGAATGGATCTCGTGGAATTCTGGTATGCTGGAAGCGCAAAGAGCGGAATCTGCACAAATGTTTGCAACTCTTGCGTGGATCAATTAAGGCTTAATCATCAAAGTTGCAATTGCCACTAACACTGCAACTACTAGTGCACCCAAGCGCATCAAACTAGAACCGACAGTCCCAACACCTTTGGCTTTGCGCGTCCACGTTGAGCAGGACGGAAGGAGATTTTCTTCGCTGCTTTCTCCGTTGCTTTCTCCGCTGCTTTCAATGCATTCTGCTCCTTCATCAGTTGAGTTGTCGGCTAAGTATTAGTTGACTAAGTATTATGCTAAAGATAAATCATAATTGAATTATTATCAAAAATTTATGAAAATGTACGGTCCATATCTAGCGTTATTTACATATCAACACCAAAGGTAATAAAATATTTCACAATGAAGTGTCTATTGCGGTACTTGCTAGAGAAGTATAAAGTCTCACATTTATAAAGTAAATAATCAAATGTATATTTAGGACGTTACAAGGAAGGCTAGGTTGACGACAATCACAACCACGTCCGTGCCAACGTGAGTAAAAACCCTCTCCGAGTACCTCATTGACAAAATTAAATTAAAGTTAAAAATAAAATTACTTGTTTTTTGACTGATAGTTTTTGAAAAAAATCCAAAAAAGCCAAAACTTACAAGTAAGAAATGAAAGGTCTTCATGTAAAAATAAAATATGAATGAAATTAAACTTTGTTTTTGTTTATAAAATATGTCAATTGATTTTTAAATATTGTTAAAAATAACTTTTGCAATAACTTTTTGAATAGCCATCTATATAATTTGTATAACTTTTCAAACAACCTTTCAAGTTTCCAACTCCAACTTCAATCTTTTTTTTTTTTTTTTTTTTTTTCACATCCATATAGGACCAATAGTAGCAAAAGACATGACAACGACGGTCACCACTACGATGTCGACAATTATGATTTTTTTTCAATATTTTTCCGAGTTAAAACCCTCTCTTTATTCCTCGTCGACTGAATGATGGATTAAAAATTAATTTATTCTAATTTTTTTAAATATTATATTTAAATCATATAATATAATATTTATGATTCCATTTAGAATCTCTTTAAAGTAAATACAACTTGTTTTAGATGAAACAAGTTTTTTGGATATTATTAATTTTCATTTAAAAAAACAGAACTTTTTAGTCCAATTATTAATGTATATAAGAATTTCAAAAAGAATATCTAACCCTATTTTTGGATTAAAAACATCATATAAACAACTCAAGTTATAATCTAAAATTATCAATTCTCAATTATCATATGTTTTACACTTTTTGAGTATATTCTCATTTAGAAGAATTGACAATTACAAATCAAACCTCAAAATGTACATTGTCCTCATACTACTTTGTGCTATGTACAAGACATAACAAAACATATCCATCTGTAACATTCTAAAAAAGAATTAAATGAAATGTCTTAGTCAAACTACTTATTAAAGTTTCTAAATTAAAAATCATTTACGTTAACAACTGTATCCATAAATTGCATTGTCTACAACAACTTCTTCTTCCAATCTAACTCTGACCCTTTTCAAGTCTCTAATGTACACCATACTCTTGAAGCCTCTTATACTATCTCCCCAAATCTCACTATGTACAGGGTTTGCATTAATTAATTAATGTAGGTGTAGGGAGGGGGGCGGCGGGTACATAGCGCAGCTAGGACGGTTGGGGGGGTCATTGGGGGGGAAGGGGGGGCAGGTTTATCCCATACCGTTTGTACGTCATCACCCTCCTCAAAGTACAAGAATGCTGGGGTGGGTGAGGAAGTTAATTAAAAAATATCCCAGTTTGCCATGTAATATCCCCTCAAGGGGGTCCATGTGGCAAAAGTCCCATAGTGAGATTTCTGCATTAATTAATTAATGCAGAAATCTCACTGTGTGACACTATGATCTGGGATCTCACTAACCATTTCAAATATATAAACTCTATTCCATATAAATATACATGTTATGGAGTTCAAAAAATAATATCGCAAAATTGGGTGGTTTTAAATTATGATTAAATATAAAGTAGGTATTCATTGAGTTTGATAAATGTTTAAGGTTATTTTCATAAAGGGATGGCGGCTACTTCTACCTTTAACTTACCGTAATCGCTTGTATCAATAACCTTAAGGAAACATATAGTTCTAGTAACCTACGGCATACTCAATATAATTTCTTTATGTTAAGTACAAGTTTCTTAGGCCAAGTGCGTTTTGGCCGAATATAACATTGTATGCACACTTTACATAAATCCAGTATTGATTTGGTGTTTGATGTAATCTTGTATTTATAGAAAAATTAAAATAATATACTCTTGTACATACATAATGAGAATATCCTCTTGTACAACTACATATATCCGAACCCCTACCCGAAGCCCGGACCCGAAGCCCTGACCCGTAGCCCGGACCTGAAGCCCGGACCCGACGCCCAGACCCCGGACCACGTCCCGAACGAGGAGCAGAAGGACGACATCCCGAGCGAGGTGCTCCTATCCTTCCCAGGCGGCGGGGATAGGCTAGCGAGGTCCGCAGAGGGGCAATCTTTCCAAGTGGAAGAAACGAGCAAGGTTTTAGGGTTTTAGGATCATCTGCGGGGCACTCTGGCTCGCCATTTCGCTCGCCATCCCCGGCGTTCCACCCGCCATATCCACTACTCTGCTGGCTCTCGACCCCGCATGGCCAATTCCTGCGGACAGCCCGGGAAGCTACGCGTCGATTGAGCCACTCCGCGCTTCATTCGGTGGCCTATGCTGCCTGGGGCAAGGGCGCAACTGCAGCGGGGGTGTGGGTGTTGCTCGGGAGCTATGGTGGTGGAGTACATGCGCTGTTGATTGCGAGGGGGTTGGTGTTGCCTGGAGGGAGGGGGGCTGTCGCAGCAGGATGAGTGTGCTCTGCCCCTCCGTCACTGCGCCCGCGTCGCTGTGGAGCTTCTGCGGGGCGCGGGGCTCCAACCGGGCGCAGCAGCTCCGGAATGGGGAGGGGAGAGTGGGTGTGAGAGCGGAGCTCGGGCGGGGACGTCGGGGGAGTGATGGCCTTGCGGGTGGGGTGAGGTCGCCGCGGAGGGATTGGGTCTCCGGGGGGCTGCCGTTGTGGCGGAGCAAAGCGCTTGGGGTTGGTGTGCTTGGATTGTCAGCTCGCATTCGGTTGGGAGAGCGTTCTGTGAGGAGTTGTTTCTCGGGTGATGTTGAGGGGAGCGCAGCGCGAGGGTTGAATTCGTCGTCGTGGCCATCTTTTTCGTTGAGTGACAGCCTTTCTGGGCGGGATTCTGGCGGTTCGAATGGGTTTGTATCCAGGGAATGCGAGTCTGTGGAGCATGTTGCGTGTGAGGAGACGCGTTGTAACGATAATGGTGTGTTTATAGCGAGTGTTGCTCGGGTTATGAGGAATATGGGGAAGGCGTTGGCGTTGGGGGTGGTGGTTGCAGCTATAGGGTTTGGACCGAGGGTTTTGTCTGGAATTGCTGTTGCAGCTCCTGCTGTTGCGGAAGAGGAGACGGGTGAATTGGAAGAGGAGGAGGAGGTGGAGGATAGGGGGATTGAGTTGAGTGAGGCTGAGGTTGCGCAGTTGGAGAGGCAAGATGAGGTGAATACGCGTGAGAGAGAGCGGCAATTACGAGCTGTTCTTGGGATTGACAAGAAGCTGGAAGAGCTTGAGGCGCTGGGAGAACAGGCTGAACAGGATCCTTCTAAGGAGCCGATTTTTCTTGAGAAATTGAGAGAGGCGGTGCGCGGAACCTATGTAGGTGGGCGTCAGTGGCAGGGGCAGAAGATTGTGGAGCTGAATTCTACAATCGAACAGTTGAGGAAAGAGCGGGACCGTATGGCTGAGAGGGCTGAGAGGGGTGAGGAGGACTATTTGTCTGCCAAGGCTGAATTTCAGAAGTTTGATGAGTTGGATGAGGGGAGCTGGGAGCAAAGGGAGGCTCTAGAGTTGTCAGTCAAAGAGGCTGAGACACAGTCCGGTGAGCTATGGCAGAGGGTATTGGATTTGGAGACAGAGATGATGGAAAAGCAAATGTGGGTTCAAAGTGCGCTTCTGGAGGACCTTCCCAGAATTGAAGAGCAGGGTAGGGCAGAATTTGAAAGGGTGTACCAGCGATGGCTTGAAAGGCAGCCTCGAAGGCAGTTTGACATTAGGGACGCTGAAGATGGGATGTCAGACACTGATGAGGCCAAAATGTCGAGGCTTGTCAAAGACTTGGAAGTGGCGGGTGAGACGTATGGAAAGGAATCACTGCTCTCCCGTGCCCTTGGTATGGATGAAGATGAGTTGTCCGGGATTGAAGTCGACGCCGAGACGGAGTCGCTTCTGGATAAAATTAAAAGTGAGCAGGAAAGATCACTAGAGTTGAGGGCGCAGTACGAAAGCCTAGTCAGAGAACGGTTGGGTCTAGGTGAAGATGAGGACATCAGCCATGTGAGAGAACCTGAGTTATCAGAGATAGTTCCTTCAGCAGATGACGAGGATCCTTTTGAAATTGGGGAAGATAGAAAAGCTTCGGTACCCGATGTGAAGCAGAAGCAGGCGGCGATCCTGGTTGCAAGAGACAGGGTCATGGCACAGACCTGGTTCAATAAGGAGGAAGAGCGCTGGGAGATGTCTCCGATGGCGGCATCTCATGCCGTCACGATGAAATTGGTTGCCCAGGCTCGTATACGTCATGACCGGAAGATCTTTTATCTGATGCTCAAGGGTGATGATCGCGAGTATCTTGTAGATATTCCAGCCATGGATGCAGAGCTTGCAGAAGCAGGGGGTTTCGATTCCTTGTATATAAAGATGACCATTGACGAAGTCCCAACTGCTACTGAGTACATGTGGATTCCACTCAAAGAATGGCCCGTGTGGGATCTCTTTCAGTTGCCCTTTAAGGCTGTGTGGTGGGTGCTGGAGGACGTCTGGAACTCGCCTCTGTTGACCTCTATCAGACCCTATTATTTCAAGACATTGAGTGAAACTTTTGAGGAGATAATGGTTCGGTTTGGATTTCCTGTAATTCAGACAGTGTTACCGCTTCGGGCGCGTGTTGCTCTTGGGTTCGACTTGCCAGAAGGGGCTGAAGTAGCTGAGCCTACTGACATCATGATATGGCAACAGGAAGCTCAGAGGAAAACTGACGGGCGTTACGGTGAAGGTACAGGCTCTCCAGCGTGGTGGATTTCACTTCCACTTCGTACTTACGTTGTAGGCATTCCTCTCTATTTCTTTGTGACTGTTGTTGGGGGGCTTTTGTTGGCGCCCTTCAGTCCTCAGAAGCTGGCCATGAACGCAGCGGAGTGGAAGGAGAAGAAACAAGAACAGCTGGAGAAGGAGATTAACAGGGAGTCCAAGAAGGACGAGATAGATCCAATTAAAAATGTATTTGATAAGATGAAGAGAGTGAAGCATCCCCAGGTTAGGCTACAAGACTTTGCAGGTATTGATGCGGTGAAAGAGGAAATCAACGAAGTCATCAGCTTCTTACGGAATCCGAAGATATTCAAGGAAATGGGAGCCAGACCTCCTCGAGGGGTCCTTATCGTTGGTGGACCTGGAACAGGGAAAACAACACTAGCATTTGCCATTGCAGCTGAAGCGAGGGTGCCTATGGTGGAGCTTCAAGGTGCAGAGCTTGAAGGCGGAGCTTGGGTGGGACAAGGAGCATCCAACGTGCGTGAACTTTTCAAAACTGCTCGGGAGCTTTCTCCGTTGATTATTTTCATGGATGACTTTGATCATTTTGCAGGGGTACGAGGAGCAACATCCGATACTAGAAAGCAGGATCACGAGTCACTCATTAATCAACTTCTTGTTGAACTGGACGGTTTTGAAACCCAAGAGGGAGTTGTCCTTATAGCAACCACGAGTCGGCCTTATGCAATTGATGAAGCTCTGCGAAGACCAGGGCGCATGGATCGAACCATCGAGCTTCCAATGCCCAATATAGTAGAACGAGAGCAGATTCTGCGAAAGGTGGCTTCTGAGACTATGGACCCAAAACATGTGGATTTTGTAGACTGGGCTGAGGTGGCAGACAAGACAGCAGGTCTTACACCTGCTCAGCTGAAGTGTGTGCCTCAAGCCCTGGAGGGAAACGCCGTGGGGTACAAGACTGTGGACGATGATGAAATTTCCAGTGTGGCTGGCTGGCTAGCAACGTTTAACCAAGTCTTGCCCATGTGGTTCAGAAAGACAAAGCTTGTGGTAAAGTGGAACGAAGATCTCATCGATTGGCTTGGTCTCCGATTGTCGAAAGAGGATCTAGACACTGCAGTGGAGACTATGGACGTATTTCACGAAACGCGGCCTGGCATCGAACTCGAAAATCCTCCTTCAATCTATATGTGGACCCGGGAGTATAAGTTCCCGCATGCAGTCTGGGCAGCTGGTCGAGCGTTGACTGCTTTCCTCCTTCCTGGTTTTGACACCGTGGATCAGGCATGGCTTGATCCAACTTCTTGGGACGGAATTGCTTTCACCAAGTTGACGAAGCAGCTGGAAGCAGGGTACCAAGAAACAGGTACCATGACGCGGTCGTATTATGAGAAGAGCTTAGTGTTGTGTTTTGGCCCGTATATTGCTGGGCGGCTGCTTCTTCCTTTTGGGGAAAATAACAATTTGTCAAAGGGAGAGTTGGAGAATGCCGAGGAGATTGCAGCTCAGATGGTGATGCAGTATGGATGGGGTCCAGATGATAGCCCGCTTATCTACGCCAAGGGTGATTCCCCAACTTCAATTGCCATGGGTGACAAACACGAGTGGGAACTTGCAACTAAGATTCAGAAGCTATACCACATAGCCACTGACAGGTGCGGCAAGTTGCTGCAGAGGAATCAACCAACACTAAATGCTGTCGTGGAACACTTACTTCAGTATGACTGTGTTACAACGAAGGACCTGGCAAGAATATGTGAAGAAACTGGTGCAATATTTGAGGAGGAACCTTTTGAGCTGGTACCATACTCACGCATGGACATGTTGTCTGGGTCTACAAACGGGACGACCCGTGTAACAAAGACGTTACCAGCTGGGGCTTCAGCCAATTGAGTAGAATGTAATAGTTTGAGGCCAGTGAGGGCTACTGTACAACGACCATTAGTGTTCATGATGTAGATGCAGCGGTTTTGCAGGTGTAGGTTAAGTGTTAGATTGCATTTTTCATGTAATCGTGGTGGTCGACCTGCTGATAGATTGGGTTTTGCAACCTAAATGTTTCAGTTTGTAGGCTATGTAGCGGAGAGCTCGGTTGACTAGACTCAGGAAAGGCGCCCATTGATCTGCCCTGAAGTGATGATCGATCAGGGCATGGTGGCAAGGCCATTAGTTACATGGCAACTTGTTACCATACGAGACCGTAGACCGAGTCTGCTTTATGGTCTTGGTCTGATGTTTCAATAGCATCAAAAGTTAGTGTGTGCCCAGCAATCGAGGGGTACGTACAGGAGATACAAAAGCATCGACCCACATAAAGTGATAATATTCATCCTTCATAAAATCAGATGCACATGATTCTCTAGTATTTTACGAGTTCACAAACCCAATAATGCATCAGGAGGCTCCTTTGTCCAGGTGAACTCTTATGATGTCCACTTCGGTGCTTTGAAGACGTGGACAAGGTATTGATGATGCGCATGATTACATAGATCCTTCTAGTGTGAAATTATTCTACGCAAATTCTACATGTAATCCTCAGAAATGAAAGGAATTCTGCAAACGAGTTGTTTACTTGTCAACACTCCATGCGATGGGAGATTGGATATTGTCAGAAGGTGTAGTAGTCGGAGACACTGTTCATTTGAATCACACAATAGTCTGACGAGTATTGGCTTCAGAGCCATTCGAAACCTCAATTGAATTGTTTAAAATATGAGTGTCCGCTTCTATCAACAATCATGAAGCAATGTAACCTTCATAATTTATACATAATTGTACAGCCAGACAGGACTTCACCTAAAGACATGCGAGATGCGCACGAATGAGGTGCACTTCTGAATCGCTGAAGGCTTTCTAACTAAATTATTCTACGTCGGTGCAAGCCTGGGATTTCAGAGTGCTTCTCGACATGACTTGAAACACCGAGTCCCTCAACGTTGAAGGCCAAGCAGAAGAGCATTACAGATGCTCAAGTGAACTGCTTTGACCTGTTTCTCTTGACAAGGTTAAGTGTCGAAGAGCTTCTCATTCACTTGATTGCAAAGCTCTGTTAAGCTTGAAAAGGATCTAAAAACCTCCCGAAGAGGAATTAGCAGCATCATAGAATCATGAACAGAAATGCGGATAAGGTCATGATGTAGCGTTTTTCCAAGGCTGGATGACAGCAACAACGATTATGACGGCCACGACAAGCAGTATAACAATGGCAATACACATGCATTTGCGAGTTCCTCTTTGCAGGCTCTTCGCCTTCTGGAGTGCTGTTGTTCCTGAAGCAATATGTTCGACAGCTTTGCCAACCTGCAATTCCGAATCGCAGTGGGAAGAGCAGTCAGGCACGGAACGAGAACTCGATATGAATATTGGTTACTTGACTAGCAGCCAAGAATCAACGATACAAGAAATTTTTGAGATTACAAAGTCACACAATACTACAAAACTGTCAAAACAGTACCTCAAACAGATTAGCAAAATCAGATTACAATTATCTACAGGGACTTTGCTTAGAAGAGGGATATGGGTTAACAGGTGTGAAGTGTTAGAGACCCACACAATAATTATGTAGTCAATGTTCCTGTTCTTACATCAACATTCACACAAGGAGACAGCAAGATGCTGCTACTCGAACAGGATAGAGCAATGTCACTGTAGCAGTCCAGGCTTCCACATACGACCAAGGTTGGGCTGTATGTAATCTTTGCCTAGCTGCCTTTGTTGAAAGTATCAAGGTGTAAAGAATGAGTTATGCTGTTCAAGTGCGTTCATTGAAGAGGTAGGAGAAAAGAAGGCTCAACGTCTTTGAAGGTCTCTGTAAATCGAAGAAGTTGAGATGTGGTGAAGTGATCAGGGGAAAAACCTGAGTTTCAATGTTGTCAAGGAGCTCGCCTTGTGCTTCGACTAGTACTGCCATGTCAAGAAAAATCTGCCAGACATACATTCATGTTAACTCATCTAGTTCAAGAGAATTTGAGCATTCCAGTTATCACAGCTTGAATAAGAACGTAGTAGTAGAAGATTATGCTCTCACATCTAAAAAGGAACTTCCACACCATGACGCTGGTTAGAAATGAACCAATAGAAGGGTTATATCGCCACAAACATCCAAATATCGCACATACTAGAAGAGTGTATGGCAAGAAGTCTGAAAAATCTGATTGAGTTTAGAATAAATGACATATCAGTGTCTGATGAGTAGGATAGAAAGCCCAGACCTCAAGAGACAATCTGAGAACAATAAAAACGGTGAACCAAAATCCTTAAGCTACAGATTTGGAGAACAGCATGTACACGGATGAGATTAAGGAACACTCGAAATAGGAAGAGATGGACCTGGTGAAGTTCCAGAAGCTTCTTCTCAATGTCCCTGACTGCATCATGTCGCTCTTGGATCTCAGCTATAGTGTCCAGTATCTGCAGCACATAGTTTGCAAGCGAAGTAAATCTCAAAGAGAAAGCTGGTGCTGCACACCTTAAAGAAGTGTGAGCACGTAAGAAATGAAGCGAACAGAGCCTTTAGATACAAGGATGTCATTGCTAAACCCATGTCCTAACAATGTTGTTGTCAAAAATATGCCCAATGTTCTGGCTAAAGTACAGAGAAAGATTCTAGAGCACACTGAAGGTACCTGTCCTCGCCCCTGCTCCTGGATAGCCTTTTGAAAAATTTGTTCACTGTCTCCTGTGTCAATAAGGCGTTCAATTACCTGTGAAGCACAGCACACAACCTTGAGCTGCCACTGAACATATATGGCTGGCCTTTACATGAAAACTAACATGGAACGATTGAGAAGTTTTCATAGCTATCAGACCGATTATACAGATGTCATGAATTTCTTGGAGCTGACACTTTGAACCATTCCAAATGTGATCAACCAGAGGTCCGGCCAAAGGCGAGAGTTCAGAGTTCGTCAGAGAAGAGTGATGTTCAGTGGTCGGACCTAAATGGAATCTGTAATGTTTATTAATAAATTGAACTGAAATTGCACTTCGAAGTGGTTAGATCATGTACTTACCGATTCATCCACTTTCTGCCCCGTAACTGAATATATCGCAAACCAACATCAAAACGGTACAAAAGTGAGTGTCATATAACTGCGCATAGTCCTCGAATCCTTACTCATCATAACAACAGATACTTATAATCAGAACAAAACGGGTGAGCTACGAAGATGAAATTGGCATTGACAAGTATTACTCTTGAACCACGACTCACCAGTAAAAACTCGTCGTTCAACAACCTCTCGATACTCATCTTGAAACTTTTGTCTCAATGCCTACAGTTCAGCCGTCATCGATATAAGCATGCTTCCAACAAGCAAATCAAAGAGATAAAATTTATAACAACACTGGTCATGTGCAACAAGATTGGATAAGAAAAACTGCTTATAATGCTAACAGCAGGACTGCGGGCATGATGATGTGGTATTGTAAGGTATTACAGTATGCAGGTTGATGCAATTAGTTTTATGAGTCGGTCCGTATGAAGCCGATTCCATTTCAAAAATGCACTGGTTAGGTTTATGTCAAATTTTCAGATTTGCAATTGCGTCTCCGAGTGGTAGTCAAAATATGATTACTAGAATAAACAGGAATCTGTTAATTTCTTGAACAAAGAGCCATTGCAATTGACTTCTAGTAACGACATACCTGAAAGTCGACCATGAGCTCCTTCAGCTTCTTCTTCAAGGTGCTGGATTGCAGGCAAAAATGGTCATTGGTCTTCGTCTCCAAGAATAAATATACACATCCAAATACAAAGTTGTGGACAAACTTTACTACGCCGTTCATATCTTGTTACGAACAGGTATTGTGCATCTGAATGTAACATAAGTTCACAATATAGCTTACGAAGTTATTGCCATGCGTGTCCGGTCTGTGCTCGACCCTTCATGACAGCCCTTAATCTTACGATTTGCAATATTCTGCAAAACAGCAAGCAGTGAATAAAACGATAGGGCATGTTACTGAAAATTCAATTCCCACAGTCCAACATATAATAATTCTACCATACCTCTTTTCCGTCCTAACAAGTTCGACCACGAAGTTGTTTCACTAGACATAACGTCCAGCAAGTGATTCAGAATGCCGAACTAAAGCACGCAGCTAAAGCAGGAACTATTTTGGCAGGGTCCAAACACTACCACTTACACAGGGTTGCCAAATTTCCCAACACTACTGCGATGAGAAATTCATGACCCATTAGAAACGAAGGATCCTGAAACTATCATTTAATCACTAGTCACAAAATGTTCGCATTCAAGGGGCACTATAGCTACTTGAAGAGCGCACAACAGGAACATTACAGCAACGAACTGTTGTTAAAAAGTCGAGGAGCAAATGTTTTGTACCGCTTTGTCCAATGCCTCCAATTTTCCCTTTAAACCCTGAGCAATCTTGCTGATATCGTCAAGATCATTTTCCATTTTCTCCTTCAGAGCTGCGCAGGATTACAACAAATCCTATTTATTAGTCAGATGATAATTTCATAAGTCATGATATCACAGAGATTTCAGATGGGGCAGAGACTGATGGATAAAGCACTTACGGGACAGAGTCTAAAAGAATCTATCTGACCTTTCATGTTTGCTGCTCTTGTTACAACCTTAGACTCTTCATTCGTATCCTGTAAAATAGAGCGAGAAAATTTTAGTCATCGCTCCCCATAATCAGCAAGTACAGTAGACACTTTACAGTCCCGTTTCAATTTCAGCAATTATTTTCGCTGAATCTGGGGTGTGGATAGTTCTAAATTCCTTGCTAAACATATCTCTAAGCTTTAAGGTGTAATTGCGAATAGCCTTTCTACTCAGGTTACACAACTTCAAAAATGCATGATCACATGTCATTGTTATCCTCAATAGTGAGCTATGTAGATGTGTAGCCAGAAGCGTGATTGCAAGGAAACATGAACAAGTATAAAATTACGAAGGATGATACAACATACCTGCAACTTCTGAAACCTCTTCCGAATCTCCGCCATTGAACTTTTGACGTCATTGACCTACTTCCAATTCCAAAATCCCGACAATTATCAGTGACATATCTTGCAAGGAGTGTAAATTATGTAAGTACAAATGCCAGACCGAGTAATGAAAGAATGGAACGAGAGTGGTGCAAGGAATTGGTCAACCTCCTGGAAGAATGTTGTCATGTCTTGACCTGCCTCCGGGACACTAGACGGCCCTGCCTCAAGGTCCATCTCTTTTTTAGCAGCTGGCGCATCTGGTTCCGGAGAATCCTGCACACAAAGTCAAGCCCCATAATGAGTGCACAGAACTTTGATACTACTCGAAAATACAAACTCGACAATTTGAGTCCCTCAAAATTGACTGTACCATGCCCTCAATGGCTTCTTAGAATCTATCCTGTCTACATTAAACATTTCTGAATCCACTCACAAACCTATCCTCCATACCGGAAGCGTCCACAAAACGACCTAACGACATAACATCATAACATCGTGGGTGAGCCGAATCTCAACAGCATTAAAAACCTGTTTGCTCCATTGAACTATAGCTGACAATTCATCACCTCTACACTCCCCAGAGCCACAAAAACCACATAAAAACACCTCAACTATCATTTCAATCTATAAAATTCCTGCATTAATCATCATCTACACCACATCACCTCACTCCTCACGCTTCCAGCAAATAACACAACCCCATAATCCATCCCTAATGCATTCCTCCCCAATCCAATAATCCTTCCAACAACATACCGCAAGGAGATCATTCATGGTGGCAACTCCCGAACCACCACGGCACCAGGCTCCCGGTGCAGATCAAAATCCGCTCCCACTTGTCACAACCTCCTCCTCCTCATGTGCATTCCCATTGCCATCCTTAGACACTTCCATTCTCATCATCATCGTCACAATCCCTTGCTCATGATCAACTTCCCCTCCTGTAGCACACAGGAATCCACACCAAACTCCACCACAACATCCTCATCCTCATCTCCCTGAACAAACAAAATCCCGCCTGCACAGCAAAAGAGTTCCCAGATCAATATCCCATGCTCAAGCTCATGCAAATGGGAAGCAAACCCTAGAACAGAGCACATGCTCCACAACATAGTTGCACAAAACTCCACATTGTCCTAACCTTCATTGAACATCTGCACTGCTTCGCTGCACTTCCAATCCTAAACTGAAGGTCCTGAGGAAGAGAACAACATGTGGGTCGCCTTCCATGGCTCTCTCACCTTCGCCTTGAGAGCAATCCAGTGCAGGATTACAGCAGCAACATCAGCATGGACTAAGTTACGTGAGCAGGAGTTAGGGATAAGTTTGAGGAGTCAAGTACACATGTGAAGGGCCATATTTGGATTTGTAGGCTGATGTGAATGATGAGAGAATTGAGACACTTCAAGTCTGATGAATGCATCACTTTTACCGGAACCTGGCCAACAGTGTGTGCTTGTGTCAGGTGAAGTGCTGTGGGTTTAATGTTGTTGCATGGATTTCATGCAATTGTTCTGTTGTGATGCTTCTGCAGTTTGGTACAGTACGTTCAGCGTCTGGCGTGCTTTGGCCCATCATGGGTATCAAGTGTCAAGATCTTTTTGTTGAACCTGCTCTGGAGTCTGCAGACTGCTGGGTGCTGTGCAGTGGACTGTTATTATTATTTGTTTATATACGTATTTATTCTTTCTCTCTCAGAGTTTTTCATTAAGTGGTTTATGGATAACTGTCAAGAAAATCGAATGTACAGTACAACCATTTCGCGTAACTTGGGAACATTCCCAGTGAATTCTAAACTAAATTGAGTCCAACTTTCCATTGATAATCCTCATTCTTCTACATTGATTGCTGATTATTACATCAACAAAAAAAAGAACGCCAGTGCATTTAAGGATGCTCGTAAACAAAAGTCTGCTTTTCAATATTAAAGTCGGCCCACTGAGCAGACATAGGTAGAATACTCATATACAGGAAGGATATACACCTTGACTGTACTTAAACGAAGAGAGTGCATTATATTCATCTCCTCATCCAAACGCAAGCACATCATGCTTGGGCTCTGGTTCTGTCGACTTAGCTCCAAGGATTGACCACACTGGTCTTTTGATAATAATTAACGGGGCTATGGATAAGGTAATGTTACGCAACGACAATGCTAGGATAGCGCTAACTTAGTGGAATGGTGATGGCGGTGGAGCCAGAGGTGAGCAGGGATGACGATGGAGCCAGAGGTAAGCAGGGATGACGATGGAGCCAGAGGTGAGCAGGGATGACGATGGAGGGAGAGATAAGGAAAATCTGGGTTACATTATCCTTCACACTAACGTTACTAGTCCGAAATCTTAGATTTCCAAGTTCGAGATCACAATCTCTGGGATTCCTATCAAGCGAAACCCCTATCAAGTCACTCAATTGACATGATAAGTCACAACAGTGGGACTAAAATCTTATGTTGATGGCTATACGAGACTCATCACAGGACAAGTATACCCACAGCACCCGAGTCCGGTGCGAAGTTGATGTCCTACTTGGTAGAAAAGAACGAGATCATAAAGATTTTAACTAAGAGTAAGGGTGACTAGGCAAGAGTGAATCCTCGAGAAAAGCCGCGAAAACTTGCAAAAACTCCTCAGGTCTTAGCAATGGCACTTCGTGTCCAGCTCCTCGAATTGTCACGAAGGTAAGGTTCTCTTTATAACCTATCCCGCGACCCCCAACCTGCAAACACACACAACCACAGCGTTAATACTTCCTAGAGAAAGTGGAGAGTCCACAATTGTGCTGTTCTTCTGGAGAATGTGTGCTGAGATTGTGCCAGTAATTAGATATCAGAGTGGGCACCACTGCAAGGAGACTGGATCTTTTTGCAACGTCGAAACATATTAATATACTCATGTTGGCCACTCCAGAAGATATCCAGCCTGAGTATCATCGAAGCATAAATGAGATTTTATAGGAGTATCATCTAATTATGAAGCCGATATCTGATCAGAAGTGAAACTAGGTGTTACCGAGTATACCTGCAGTTTGTTGTACCAAGGATACCATGGGACTTCGACGGTAAGGTTCAACTTCGCCAAGGCGTATCTCGTGGAAGTTGTCGACACTACACTATCCGCATCCCCACTGCAACAAAATTGATTAGCGCATGATCAATCCTTGTCGAGCTAAAGCCAAGCATGAGTCTGGTTTGTTTAGTATTTATGTAATTTTTATAAGTCTTTACATGGTCGTCAAGTACAATTGAAATCGGTAAGTACAACACATTCGAATCTAGTACGATTGAGTGTCCAGGCTTGCACATTTCTCATTTTCAGTGCAGTTTGATGTAGTTTTCAGGTATGTTTAGTACAAGTTACCTGAACATCCACAATCGCAAGCCAGCTTCTAGAAGCTCCTGGAAGATAGGCAGCACCGTTGTTGCCATGTCCGTCCAGTTCGCCATTAAAGGAGCACTGCAACTCGTCCATGGGTATGGAATTCCAGTGGTGTTGGCGTGCATTGCCTTCTGCACGTCTGGGCGGTTGAAGTAGATTTGCGAGTAAGCTTGTGTACAAGGATCGTATTCTAACATACCTAAAGCCTGGCACCAGAAAAGGTCACGTTCAGTATCATCAGTAACAACCAGGATTTGCAACATGGATTCCTTCAGAAATTCAAAACACTTTTTTTGAAATTTCAACGTATTCAAATAAAAAGCTAGCCTGCTAACCGGTGTTTTAAAAAACATCCAGTAACTCCATATACCATCTAAAAACCAAAACCAAAATGAAAATCTAGGATATGATATGTCCACAATTGTTTTTGGATAGAATTAGAAATAGTACCGGGGTGAATTCTGCTGTATCAGGTTGTCTGTCATATAGAAGGCACACCGGTGCGTGGATAGAGTAGAGATCAACCCTGCCGATATTATTATACAAACCCTGGGCTGGC
This sequence comes from Ceratodon purpureus, assembly GCA_014871385.1. NCBI lineage: Eukaryota > Viridiplantae > Streptophyta > Bryopsida > Pseudoditrichales > Ditrichaceae > Ceratodon > Ceratodon purpureus. The sequence goes on along the minus strand of CM026421.1, from coordinate 13,241,786 downwards.
CAGAGAAGCTCTGAGCATGAACCTGATAATCTGGGATCTGTCATGCCGTTGAAGTTGCAGACAGTCTTTATTTTGTTGTACATTTCGTCACTGATCATGCCACTGTGGTAGGTATATTCGACGTTTCCTTGGTAGAAGGTAGGTATATCAATCATTGCGTTGCCCAGCAGAAAGCCCTTGAAGTTGATCCTGTTATTTTCGGAGAGCTCTTTGTTGTTGTCAAAGATTAGTTTCGCGAGCTGTGGAACATAGACCCCTGTAAAATCAAACCAACCATTGCCATTAGATCCCATCACCACAAATGCTCAGCTCGAAATGCAACGGTGAAAATCTTGAAATGAATCATGATGTTCACAAGGCTCATATTCTAACGGTAAGGCTGTGAAATGTGAATTCATTTGTACCAGCATAGCTTTCACCAGTGAGATAGAACGGGCGTCCCTTGTACTGAGGAAATCGTTTCATCCAATTCACCACAAAGGCATAGTTGTCGTGTGCTGCAAAATTGTTGCAAAAATTTGGTTAGCTCGTAACAACAGCGTTCTAGGTATTTGACATTCTGAAGTTGAATAGATTCAGAGTCATTTGATAGAAAGGAGATGGTGCCAATACTTGGAACGATCTGGTGGAACTTCCGATAGCATGACTTAATAATCGATAATTTAGCATGGATTTAAGATGGACTTGTGAGAATAGTGATTAACTGACCTGTGCGGTTGTCACCAGACACATAGAGATCATCAGTTGTGTTGCTGTATGAGAAGCCCACTCCCGCAGGTGATTCAACGAATACGACGTTGGCCACTAATCCACCCATACAAATAATCAGCAGAATAGAACATGAATCTCGAGTTACAGCTTTCAAACAAAGGAAGACATTCCAGCTGTTCATAGCAGTTGAATACCCATTTCCAGAAATTATTGCATGTGTAATAGTGATAGAGAAATTCACATTCATGATACCTTTGTTTGCAGCGTTGTGGTTGAGGCGAAGAGTCTTCCCGCCTGGGTTGACAAAAAAGGGACCCAGCTCCTCCGCGAATCCATAAGCAATTGAAGAACACCCAGGACCTGTACGATCCATCACAAGTTTCCATCACCAAAGCTTAGTTCACGATATAAATTGTCAGATCCTATCAATTGAATCTTGCTACATTACGTTATAACCCATTTCAGTCATTTTAGGCAAAGTTGAATCCATGTCTCCTCTCGCTCAGTACGAGATACTTCAGATGTCCAAGAAAATGAAGTTAGAAAGCAATTGATAACCTATCATGTTAAACAGATTCAACCGAACCATGTTAACATTTCAAGATGAATGCAAGGATAGGTAAGTAAGGAGAGCAAACATGACAAGAAGTATACATTGAGCTGAATATGAGCACAAGTTTGCATTCTTGTGGGTTGGAAAAAGCTTACCTCCATTGAACCAAAATGCAAGAGGCTTGTTCTGGGGATCCTCCTCGGCCTCCACAAAGTAGTAGTAATGTGCTCTGCCGGCTTCTTTGTTCACGGTGATGTAGCCACCGTACATGTCGAAATTCACTTCGGGTTGGTCTGGCAGCGCCAGAATGCGATCTGCTTCTTGCTCTGCCATCCATTCTGTACCGATCCTGCTACTTAGTATCTTTCTTCCCACCGGCTCATGACTAGTTGGAGGTGGGGAACCGGTGCTTATGGTTATGACCGTGACGAAGAGTGCGCCGATGAGGAGTGTCGACTGCAGTTGCATGTTGAAAGAAAGAGGAACGTGCTTATTACGTCTCATGTTGGCTTACTTGTAAGTGATGAGCCTCAATCGAAGTACACCTGGACACCCAATTCTGCAACACTCCAGAGATGTCGCACATAAGAAATTTTACCACTGCCTGATATAGTCTTAAATATGCCTCTCATCACAATCGAAAAGGATAACCAATATGTGAAGGCACATGAGAAGTTATAAAATCACGGAACCGATAGAGTTCCATACATTGCACGTTTGAATTTAAATTTACCATCATTGATGAATAGCATGGGTATGTCAGCGTACATTGTACTACGAAGAATATGTTTTAGTTCATTGATTTTGGGTTCACTGGACAAAACATAGAGATTCGGCTTCAATGACTTTTAAAACAACTACTTCCAGTTCTAAACCATCTCTCTATTTAGTAGATGGTGACAGAATAATATGGTTCGTTTCACAAAAAGGTCCCACTCTGAAGCAGGAACTACACAAACCTACAAGCATAGCATCAACAAAACCACCTTGTTCCCTTGTCAGCAGCACGTGAATTCGGTAGTGAAGTGGGACTTCAACCATAAATCTCAGAGACAGAAGTAGCAAAGAAATCTAAACAACTGCATGGTTCAACTGGAAGAACAAATCAATCATCTAGAACTAAGATCAAATTGTATCCGCGCTCTCCAACGCAGCCAACCAACCCAATCGATAACAATTTCGTAACGCAATCATAAATCAATGCATGTGCACAATAGAAAATTAAAAAATGAGAAACTCTCTAACATGATTTCTTTGCATTAAGTAGTACCGTGCTGGTTACAAGAACTATTTTTCATGTTACATACATACATTAGCAAAAGACTCAGAAACATACCAGAATACAGCGAGTGATATGTGCACGTATTAATTAATACAGAAGATCAAAGAGTACCATTCAAGTTGTCTACAAATATCACTCAGGAATTCAATCAAGAACTAGACAACAGAGTGGCTGAAGACATGCCTGATCAGTGGAGTGAGGACCTGAATCGATGTAGAATAGTTCTCTGGATCGAATTGCTCATAGACAGCATTTATAAGTAGACATGTCCAACACCTGATTAAATATTGAGATCACTCAGGTTGCAGAGTGATCTGCATTGTGGTGTACTTATATTGATCAATGCAAGTGCTGTGACTAGAGTGTGACGGCAATGATTTGATGCCGATTACGGTTGTCTGTGTGAGTTCCAGTGACGTATGACGAGGTGGCCTACCTGAGAGAATCAAATATTGTTGACATGATTCAGTGGCAGTTTTCTAGAGTTCATGAGAGGCGGATATGAGAGTGCTGAGAGGGCTGTGAGTCGGCACTTGAGGAGATCAGGGGACATCCGGGGGAAGATCGGAGGAATAGTGGGCATTGTTGGCTGTGGGGCAGGCAAGGTTAGTGTTTCAGTGTATCACGAAATGAATCTTACACTGGAACGGAAACCGGGCTAGATATCAATATTACTGTTCACTGATCAGGAGGCAGGGCATCTTTATACTTTCAGCGGAAGTCCAGAGTGAAGAGAAGGAGTCACTGAAGCCGAGTTACCCTATTCGGAGGTCAAATGAAGCTTGACTACTCATGTGATTGGAAGAGAGATCCAAGAGTGGTCATGAAGATCCTTACAAAATTGGGGTTAGAAATGACACAGGCCCATTTTTGCTTTATATGCTCTTACCCTCGATTTAAATGTCGAGTGTTGGAGCCCATCCCCGTCGTCATAAGAATACAACTATTCCATGTTGTAGGTCATAGCTGCTTGAGACTTTCCTTGAGAGCAAAAGAAAGAGGGCAAGAAAAGAAAGTTTGTACATGTTGTAGGTCATAGCTATTTGGGACCCTCCCTAAGAGAAAAAAAATAAAAATAAAAATAAATGTTAAGAGGGATTCATAGTATAAAACCTATTTTAACAACTTCTTGATTACAACTAATCACAACTTTCCAAGAAAAATCATTTTTAGCCGTTTCAAAAATGACCTCTAAGTATAAAGGTACACTCAAAGCACTTTGAGACTTTGTGCTTTCCGCTAGTAAAGCAAAGATACCAGTTCTCAAGGAAATCTACTGATAGGGTCCATGTAGGCTGGGCTTACTCTCTTGAAGGTATCTCCACCCTAACTCATGAAGGGACCACTCTACACAGTCTTCTTCTAGTGAGATATTCCAACGTGGACGATCAAAACTTATCAAAATCAATCAACATGAAAGCACCTCTGAAGCTCTAAATTCCCAAGTATCAGACTTTTTTGTTGTTTTGGGCGTCTCACACAGCCCTTAGACTCCTACCAAAACCATTTCTTCAGCCTAGCTTTTTGGCACTGATCAGCAAACTTCACACTTGTGGGTCCCCGGAGACTGCACTTAGACAGCAAACCAGCCAACTCCTGCATCACATATTCATCAAAACTCTGCTCATTCGACGGCTAAAAACACCGAAGTTCAGATCAATCTAGGAATTAGTTTCAACTTTCTCCGCAATAACGGTAAAATTTAATATTGTTGAGTTGTGTGGGTTGAGCACTGCAGATGCTCACCAGGTATGGTAGAATCAGCCTGGCATGTGCCAAACGATCCAGATGATCTTCAACACTGTATCGAATTATCAATGTGGCGACTCAAGAATGTAATTTATGATTTTATATGATTTTTTTATGATCAGTCAACTTGAACTGATCGGCACTGCTGATAGTCGTGGTAGTGTTTCTATTCTTTGTGTCGGCTCCCAAGGCAGAAAATCTTGTAAAGTTATTTGCCAAGTAGAGCACAGTGTCATGCTGGCGAAGTCACCCGGGCTTGAGAAACTCGTGAGCCTTGTGTTGAAGTGGAGGGCTCAGTGTTGGAATGGTGGAAGATGGTGCAGCTTCAGGAAACTAAGGGAAAGATTGTTGGTCATGTTCATGACGAGCAAAACATGACGGCCCACATAACAGCCAATATAGTCGGAAAACTTACTGTAGTTGGAAGAAAGAAAATGCAGAAGGATGAACAACCAAACAAATTCACATGAGAAATTTCATTGAACATTGAATCAGTAGAACAATTCCAAATTGCTTTGCTACACATTATTTAAAATAATAGAGTGTGCACCAATATCATCATCCTTGTCAAAAACTCTACGCTGCCTGACACTTGATTAAATCAACCACCCTTTGGAGTTCCTACTTTTGATCATTTGGATTGATACCCTGATTGAATCACCAATCCGTTCGTAACTGGGTTAGATCCGCAGCAGTTGAGTTGATGCCCGGATCAAATCAGCAGGACATGGATTGGTACCCAGTAAAATGTCCAACGCGCACACATGGATTGATACCAGCACCTGAGTTGAGACCGGGAAGTTGGACAGGGTTTAGGGTTTAAGGGAGAGACCGAAGAGAAGAAAGCTGGGCTCATCGAAGTGCAGTGGATTCCTCAGAGCACTTGTTTGTTGGTTGATTTCGGAGCTCTAAGTTGGAGGTGGAGAAGCTGAGCAGAGGAGGGACACGGAAAGTGTCGAAAATCATGGGCGGTGAGAACGAGACAGCAGTGGAAACCACCAGCACTCGGCCGCCCAGCAAGGCCAACATGATCACTCCCGGTTGCGCCGTGCTGCTGGACATTAACAACGGCGACAAGCTCACGTTTGCGCACCTCAATAAGAATGCGTAAGTGGGTTCATTGCCATGTGTGTCAATTGAGCAGCTGAATTTTGAGAATTTTGGAATTGTTTTTGAATTTTTTCTGAGTTTTCGGAGGTTTTGGGGGAATTTAAGGAGGTTTTACTAGGAATTTTTCGATTTGGGTGTTTCGCGGGGGCTGATGAGGGGATAGGCGATTGATGGTGTTCGGGGTGTGAATTGGGTTTAGGGTGAGAGAGGTTAGGGTGTGGAATTCGGGTGGAGTTGGAAGGGAAGGGTTATTAGGTTTGGTGGATGTGAGGTTCGGTGTTGAGAGGATTGTGATGGACGTGTGTTGTGGGATGGTGCAGGAGCGTGAAAATCGGGAACATCAAGTGCTGGCTGGATGCGCTCGTGGGTCATCCGTTTGGGTCTGTTTTCGAAGTGCAATCTGGTGCTAAGGGAGCTTCGTTTGTGCGAGTTTCTCCTTCTGGTGCAGGTCAGTGCTCTGCATTTCTGGTGGTTTTTGAGGAAAGAAATTAATTCTGCATGCTTGGGTAATCGTTTCACGAAGGTACTACATTGGTGTGCAATGCTTTCGATCCTGTACTTTGTAGACTGATTTTGTTGTGCAGATTTACGTGAAGGGATAGCAGAGAAAGACGATGGTGAAGCAGCAGGAGATGAAGTTAAGAGCAAAGATAACCGGGCGCTGATTGACAACAATACTGCTCAGACACTTTCTGCTGAAGACATCAACAAGATGCGCACGTATGAAGTCTTTGCACTTGATTCTGCTGAAGTTGTTTCTGAGTATCATTTTGGTCTGTATGTACCAGGTCATATTGTGCTTGTCTCCTCTCAGGTTATTCTTCTGTTTTAAAATTGAAAGCCTTGACTGCAATTATTTACTTATTGATCCACATTGCCTGTTTTACAGCGAGGGGGTTTCGGGAAAGGAAATAATGGAGGCTTTGGTTGCAAATAGTGCTACTTTTCATACGAAGACTGCATTTTCGCAGGTACCGTTTGTTGCTCTATTTAACAACTTGTCAATTGTTAGTTTTGATGGAGCAGTTGTCTGGGGAGGATGCTTGACTTCAGCATCAGGTGTGGTAAACCAATATTAGTGAATGAAGAGATGAACATTTCTAACTTATGCTTTGGACTGGCAGGAGAAGTATTTGCGAAAGAAGCAGAAAAAGTATGCTCCAAGGGTCGTCGTTCGACGGCCGTCTGCTCGAAGGTTCGACTGTCATCATATCATCCACATCTACTTTTTATGAATGTGTTACTATCGTCAAGATACGCATTTAAATGTGTGTCTCAAAGTTCTACTGTAACAATTAGTCTTATATCAATATTTGAGCGTATAGCGACGGACACTTGTGAAGCACGATTTAAGTTTAGCCCTCACTTCTGATGCATCCTTACATGTGTTGGTCTGCAGTGTGTGCGAGGCCTATTTCGCCAAAGACCCCAACAAAACTGGGTAAAGTTCACGTTCTCACCGCACATTTATCCATGATTTTTTTGATTTATTTGTGTGTAATTACAAGTAACGTAATTTTTTTGTCGTCGCTGTGGAACTTGACTTTATATCAATTCTCCTTTGTCTTACAAATGCTACTTTGTTCCAGGCATTTACGAATGGATATGTTGGCACTTATACTCTCTCTAGCGAATGTTGGGGCGAATGCTGAAGTTCTTGTATTGGATATGCTTGGAGGCCTTCTTACTGCCTCTGTAGCTGAACGATTAGGAGGTAGTATCGTCGTTCTGATGTTAATATTGATTTAATGTTCAGTCTCTCACCTTGTCAGTTCCATTGATTTAGTACTTCCGTCGTACACTGTTAATTCGTGTATGTGGAGATCTCTGAAATGTGCTGAAATGACTTTTTAGTATCGCCTATATTATGTTATCGCTTTTTGATTTTATTGTGAAGCTGTAGGTGCAAGTGCATTAGTTATAATGCCTACTGTTTACTTATATGTGGAAAGGAGGCAATAATTGGGTTGGTTGTGGTGTAGGTTATGGATGTGTGTGCAGCACGTACAACACACACAAGCCACCGACTATCGACATGGTGCGACTCTTCAATTTTGATGCATCTACATCCAGCGGGTCAGTGGTGTTCATAGTCCTCTTTCCTAGCTGCTGTTTGTCTTGTTGTATCTGTAAGCACCCGGTATTGTCTTTCACGGTTGTTGGTGATTAACTTCAGGGATTTGAATCGTACCCTCTCTTCCAGTGATCAAAATCCTGGTATCAGTGTGTTACACTTAACCAATTAACTATTTATTCAGAGATTTTACTGATATGATATACGTAATGTTTCAGGGTGGTAAGAGCTCCTGTGTCACAGCTCATTTCTGCCAGGATTGAAAATTCGAAGCTGTCTGCCGAGGCTGAGTCGAAGAGAAAGGACGGGGACGATGATATAAATATTATATTGAATGAGACTACCGATGTTTCAACAAGCGGTACGAGTCTCATACTTCGCACATTATAAGTTGTTCAAGCCCATGTAATGGACTTAGAAGTTGTTCAAGCCATGATAACTTTTGTTGGGATCTTTTGTCTACTGGTGGCTGTTGGGCCTAGTTATCGGACTTAATTCAGGACATATTGTTTTGATTTATGTGAGGATATTTCAATATAGAAACTAGGTTGAGTTTTTTACCATGTCCAGGGTACAAGCTAGTGCTGATCGTTGAGGTGAAATGTTGCAGGCAATTCTATGGAAGTGGATGGGACAACAAGTACTACCGAAACTGTCGAAGTGAGCGTGGCGACTGAAACTACTGTCATTTTAGAATCCGTTGAGGGTGAAAGAACGACCAAGACTACACAAATATTGGAAACGGGTGTGTAATCGGAGCTGAACCTCAACGGCCACGTTTTCATGCGTAATTTCTGTGTGTAATCAAAGTTTCTGTTGCTTAAGTGGGCTGACTACGAGAGTGGCTATTTCTGCAGTAGCCCTTGACTCGAGGTTAGAAGAAACACCAAAGATTGAAACTGAAAGTACAGGAAAACGAAAGGCCGGAACTAGACCAGACGAGTTTGAAGCTGGGAAGTCAATAAAGCCTGGTAGGCTTGCTTCAGACGAGGATAGAAAGCGTTGGGCAATTCAAGGGTTCACCAGGTAGGTTCCCAGCATTGATCGTTATGGCTCATAATTGCAGTAGAATAATTGTGTCCTTCAAGCTTCGGTCATACTGACGTTTAGGCGGTGTGTTACTTTCCAGTTTGTGTTCTTGATAGTCTACACCTTTTGAGTTGTGATGGCATCGATTATAATTGAATCATCTTGCTTGGTTGTGATGACAGTTTGATAGTTGGAGCTCCGTTCTTAGATCCCTGGACAGTGGTGGAGAAGCTTCTACCTTTACTCGCTCCCTCAGCTCCCTTTGTTATCTACCATCCGTACTTGCAGGTATTAACTCTTGACTTGTGCGATTCGATTTCTCGGGTGTAACGATGAGTTTCCTACGAAGACCTTGGGTGTGCTTATCTTATCGCGGGTCCTTCTAGTGCATGGCTGACGTAATCCAGATTCAAAGCAATGGTAGATTTTTTGTCTGAACTGAAGTCACCAACTCTCGGTTGATTTTTGCAGCCTCTCGCAGAATGCATGAATAAGTTGCAATCTGAGCACATGGCAGTAGGTTTACAGCTTCAGGAGCCTTGGCTGCGTGAATACCAGGTATTTATTCACGTCACCTTTGAGATCGTGCAGATCTGTATTAAATCGGTTCTGTTATGCAATAATACCGGCTTGATGAACGTCGGCAAATTCTCTTACTATTTCCTTATCATGAACGGTCAGTAGTTATTTCCGGGACAAATTTTATTTGTTTTTGAAATCGTGCAATGCAGCCACACATTCTACCTCCAATCAAGTGCTTGCTAGGCTCTCACCGTCGATCAAACATCTTTGCTTAATGCAGGTTCTCCCGTCACGAACTCATCCCAACATGCAAATGAGTTCCACTGGAGGATGGGTCCTCAGCGGCATCCGCATCAACAAAGCCTAAAACCTGAACCCAATCACTCAGCCAACGGAAAACACCAACCGATGCCCTCACCAACACCGGAGTCGCCATGTTCTCCTCAATCCAACCACGAACCCGATAACGCACATCGTCTCCACGGGAAGGATACTCTCCAAGTTATACCACATCTCTCTTTCTCAGCAAAACTAGTGGAATCAAAAACTACCTGTCTCTAGTTTGCTCACTTCCAGAATACACAAACTCTTCCCATTCACCAAAACTTGTGAACTCACTCCTCCACTTGACCTCATCCAATACTCAATTCAAAAACTAACCGTTCAATTTCTTTGCTACCAGGACTCAAAATCTATGACGCAAAAGCCTTGTCCCACATCTTTCAACGTAGACCTAGAAACGCACACAACCTGTCAGTGAGTCATCGAAACCCACCTCAACACGCCATCGCCGACCGCTAATCAATCGCCCAATCGGTGACCCAAAACACACCTGGAACTGAAACTCACAGCTCGCTAGAAAACAAACCCAACCGCAACGACTCAACTCGAAAGCTGCCAGAATCGTCGAAAGCGAAGCGCAGATCCACCACCCCTCGGATTCCTAATCCCACATTCAATCCCCCTCACTCCCAGTCCTCCACATGTACTCCGCTGCAACTTGACCCTCTATTTACGCCCCAAAAAACAAAAACCCACCATCAAACCTCAAACCTCAAACCTCAAACTCAGAGACACCGGATGCGTTACATCTCCACCTTCCCTTGAGAAAAAAACCAAAAGAAAACGATTCCCCACCGTCACCGTGACGCTCGCCATGGGCTACCTCTTCGCAGCTGAAGATGCTCCGCATTGAGAGCCATCGCAGAGTCACATCTTTCCTTATTTAGGCCCATGGTGAGGACTCCCCCTCTTTTTGTTTTTCCGCTTTCGAGAAGCCTATCCGCAGATTAGAGTTGAGGAGCTCCTCTTCTGGTTGAGCAAAGCAAGGAAGGAAGCTTCTCTCGGGAGTCTAGTTACTATTCTTTTATATTCTATCCAAGTTCTGAATCTAGGCTTTTGAAGTGGTTGTTTTGCCCTCGGGGTCAAGTTTCGTGGCCAGTGGGTGGAGGGGTTTTTTTTTTTCCATTCTTCTGCTGCTTGTTCGGTACTCGAGCTGGGTTTGGAATCTGGCGTGACGCTGCATCTATCGGTTTTGTGATAGAGAGGAATCATTCTTCTGAGTTTTGGTTTTGGGAGTTTTGGTGAGGTTGGGGTGACCTTGTACCGGCCAGGGAGCGATTTTGATTCGCGCAAGCCGTGTGTGTAGGTGTGTGTGTGTTTGTGAAGGTCTCTGGAGAGGAAGAAGACGACGATTTATGATCGGATAGTGGGAGAGTCGTGTTGAGGGTGTCGATCTGGGCATTTGGAAGCGGGCAGGAGCGTTGGGGCCGTTTGGGTTTCACTGGGGATTGCTTTGCGGCGTTCGGTTGTGGAGTTGGATGGTGTGAGAGGGCTGGCTTTGTGGAAGATTCGGGAGTCGGAGCCATTGTGGAGAGGTTTTGGAACAGTGAGCTTGGTTTGTGGATTTAGGGTTTGGGTCTAGGGTTTGGTTGTGGAGGGGAGAGAGCTGTCGTTGTTTCGTGGTGGGTTTTTACGGTGGAAGGGAATTCGAGGGCAGCGATTCACTTGTGGGAGACTCTTGGTTTTTGACGGGCTAAGCCCAGATCTGGGTACCTCTGGGGTTTCTGGGTTGTCTATCACACGACGTTGTTGGTTGCAACTCATCTGGGTGCAAGCATCGTAGTTTCCAGTTGTGGTGTATACATGCACTAGTCGGAAGCGTGAGGGAATATGCTTATGATTCTCGGATCGGTGACACTGTAATGCTGGACAGTGAATCTTGAAGATCTCAAGCCTTGGAATCTCGAGGGGGTGGATCAATAAGTCCGTTGTATGGTTGGGGATTCTTCATCGCAAGGTTATCCTATTTCGAGGCGAGCAGCTTTGGAGGCAGTGCTTTCACCACTTTCTGAAGCTACAAGTCCGTGACGGGGAGGAATAAATCGCGGTTGTCTTCTGCGAGGTCAATACTTCGCTGTGTTTAGTTCCGGGTTCTCTGGTTGAGGAGGACATACGCAAGGAGTGTGGGAACTGGGTCTCCTCAGATGTTCTCTTTGAGGAAGACATAAGTATATCCGTGGTTTCAGTCGACGGCTCCAGCAGAAGAGACAGATTTCTCGTGATCGCTGTGGCAATCTAGGGTTGATTTTTTTTAGGTCTTGCCATTTGAGGTCACCTTTTTGAGACGCTCAAAAGAAGCAAGTGCTGAAGTTTTAATTTTGTTTTCTCATGTTTAAAGTCTGGGGATTTGGAAACTTATGGTGCAAGCAAGATTTGTGATGAGTTTGAGGTTCTGAGAACCGCGCCCAAACATCTCTGTCGGAGAAGTTGTTTTGAGGTGGCTCACTTCGTAGTGTACACATTGGACATTGATTACAAACTTGGTCGATACGATTGTGCTTCTTCAGGGCTTGGGCTTTTGTAAATTTTACTGCCCCCTTGCCAGAAGATAGTGTCCTGGGCTTCAGTTGAGTAGCACTGTTTGGCACAGTTTGAAGCTCTTGCTCCTAGTGTTTGCATCGGTAGGAGCGAGTTAATCCCAAGTAGTGGTTCAAGGTTGTGGTCACTTCATTCAGTAATGGAGAAGAGAAAGGCTCAGATTCCCCTCGTGTGCCACGGACACTCTCGTCCGATTGTCGATCTCTCATACAGCCCTATTACCCCCGACGGCTTCTTTTTGGTCAGCGCTAGCAAAGGTATGCGCAGTTCTATCCAGCTGAATTAGATTTTTCCTCTACTTGTTGAGCTAAGTTTTTGTGAGAGCGATGAGATTTTTCCGAGCATAAAAGTTGGTTTGCTTTCACCATTTTTGACAGAAAGGCTATCAAATATCTCAATCATGTGGGTATGATAGGAAATGTTTTTTTGGCTATTATTTCGATTCATAGATTTTTGTGTTACCTTGTTTGCGGTGAGGTACTCTCATTGTTGATGTTTTATATTGAAGCAGATTTGGAAGTAAATCTTTGCCCGTAGTAGAATCTGACAGTCGTAACTCATTTCGGCAACTGTGTTGTGTAGATGGGAAGCCAATGCTCCGGAACGGTGAGACAGGTGATTGGATCGGAACCTTCGACGGTCACAAAGGAGCTGTATGGGCCGCATGCCTTGATACTCCCGCTATGCGTTGTGCCACTGCATCTGCTGATTTCAGCGCGTAAGTCATTTTTTCCCTTCTGCACGGGACCATTACATGTGTCCTGTTGCCACTATGCAAGTGAGATCACTTGATGAAACTAAGCATTAGATGTTCAAATCTTTTGAAAGTGGGAAATAGCAGCGAGTCCTCTGGCTTCGATTGCTTTGTTGATGCTGGGATATCGATAAATCTAGTCATGTGTTTTTGTCTAACCTATCAACAATTTGGAGGACATGCTATTTTCTGCTCATTGCAATGTTTCAGAGAGATACTTTGAGCTGTGGATCAATCTTGCCCACTAGAGAGGACGAGTTCTGAGTGTTTGAAACTGGATTTTGAATTGCAGGAGGGTGTGGGATGCCCTTACAGGGGATGAACTCTGCTCATTTGAACATAAGCATATAGTTCGAACTTGTGCATTTTCTGAGGTTTTTCCTGCACTCAACTTCATGCTTCAATTACAATGTCCCCGCATGTTCTTGAATACTCATTATGAATACCCATTGTGGAAACTGCGTTTTTTAGAACTTGATCTACTATTCAGTTTATTTTGTTCTCTACTTTTGCAACTTAATACAGATAACTGTTTTAGTTGTCGGTGCTTTTCGTCTGGATACATGTTAATGTCTTATTTCGGTCTTCACATTGCAGCTATTTTTTCATCCGAAAGAAGTAACAGTGCCTCTGGATGTTTGAATTTTGATTGACGTGTTGATGGCATGATTTCAGAGCACGACCCACTTACTCACAGGAGGTGCAGAGAAAGTACTGCGAATCTTTGATCTGGGTCGGCCAGATGCACCTCCAACGCTGTTGGAAAGTTCTCCGGAGACTCCAATAAGAGCAGCAGTTTGGCATCACAGTGACCAGACCATTTTGAGCTCGTCGAACGATGTTGGAGGTGTAAGGTAAGCCACGTTGATATCACGTTGGATGTGACTTTTATTTTATTTCAGGTTCTACAATCTCAGTTGGACAAATTACTACAGAGAGATTGTTGCGGACAGTATATCGGCAATGGCGTGATAATCTGTCTTTAAATACTCAGAGTATGGGATGTGAGGACCAAAACCGTTGTGCGGACCTTGGATACGAAATCTTCTTGCACCAGCGTGGAGGTCAGCAGGGACGGTCGGTACATCACCACAGCTGATGGCAACACTGTGAAGTTTTGGGATGCCAATCAGTAAGTTTTTGTTATGTCTGTTCTGCAACATGTGAATTTAGTGTCATGAACAGATATATACACAAATTGCACTGGAACTCAATGCCTTCATTGCTATCGGTGTGGCTCGTATTTGAAACTCTTATGGTATCATCGCTTTTGTGTTGAAACTCACAGGTGATGCAAAGTTGTTACAATGTGTCTTACAATGTCCTCGTTCTGCAGCTTTGGGTTGGTCAAAAGCTACACAATGCCTAGGCCAGTGGAATCAGCATCACTGTTTCCATCTCGGGGCAAGTTCATAGCGGGTGGCGATGATATGTGGGTTCGCCTCTTTGATTTCGATTCTGGGGATGAAATTGGTAAGTGCTCACTTCTTCGGTCACGGGAGTTGACCTTGAAGTATCTAGCCGGCACTTCTCGATAGTTTGATGTTGGTTAGCTAATTCTCTGTTGCTGTATTTTCTTTCTATGAGAGTTTCCGACGGTGTGTTTGGCGGGAGAGCTTGCATTTATAGCAGATTCTGCGGAAACACGTTGTAGATTCCTTGTTTAATGCTCTGTTTGCTCTGTATGCAGAATGCAACAAAGGGCACCATGGTCCTGTGCATTGTGTTCGTTTCTCTCCAGGGGGTGAATCTTATGCATCTGGGTCCGAGGATGGCACCATTCGTATATGGAAGACAGTGAACGGGCAAGAGGAGGCCGAGGTGGGTGGCTTTGCTGAAGGTGCAGCAAATCAGATCAAGGTCAGAGTTGATGAGGTTGCGCGGAAGGTGCAGGGCTTTCACATCGCTCAAGACGATGGCTCTCAGTACTGATAACCGAAGAACTGCACTTAATGACGAGGCTTGAAGGAGTTATGCTCGAGGGGGAGTTTGTGGAGCATGTTGTCAAGGCTGGGTATTTGGGAGACTACCGTTGTTAATAATCCAAGTCCTCTTCGTCACTGTTGCATGTACTAGTAGGTATAAGTTAGCAGGCCATTGGCGAGGGCGCGCTGCCTGTACATGCAGAAATGACGACTTGGTTTTGGAGGTCTTGTAGTTGATCAGACCATGGAATACAAAGCTTTGGTGACCTGACTGGAATGGTGTTTGTCCTTCGGGACTGTGTTGTTGCTTTGAGACAATATGGATAGTCAACAGTGAATATTTGTCGTGAGAGACTTGGAGAGTACTTTGATTGTCCTAGCAGGCTGTTTTAGCACTTCTGTGAATTTCTCTCGCTCCGGCACGCCATCCTTTATTTTGAAATGACTACGCTCTTTGTTTTCCTTCTCATGTCGCTTGACTTTCACGACTTTTGCTTCCTCAAACAATACAGCGCCATCCAGCTATGACCGAGAAAAGCCTCAGCTTAGAAGCTATCAAATATAACTAAAAAAATATGAACAAGTTTTACCAGGGGTGAACTGATACTGAGAACTATGAAGACTACTGCTGAAAGAGTGTGAACAAATTACAATATTGTACCATGAGCTTCCGTGAGCAAGATTTCATGGGCTGTGAGTGCATGGTTCTCTATGTTATCTCATCAACAAAGACAAAAATGTCTCTAAAGTGAGAAAACCTATTTGAATCCGAAGATATTACAGCAGACAATAAACGTATAAATATATGAAACTTGTCAATACAATTAACCAAATGGATTGTGTATACATTCAAAGACTATTAGATTAGAAAAGAAGTGAATGTAATGCGTCACGCTAACGACCATCCTTCCAACTCGTATTTTGGGTATGTAACGGGCTGGCTAAGGCGCCCGTGGAAATTCCGGCTCAGGGGCCCAAGGGCGGTCTCAGCCGAACCCAATATTGGATAGCGGGACTTGATGGAACCCGGCCCAGCTTAGGGCCATCCTGCTTTATGGGCCGACATTTGTTTTGGCCTCCCTAACATGTGTCTTTCATCTGTTGTTTAGGTCTTCGTCGTCTTTGTGATGCGTCGCTTTGTGTTGCCTTATTGTGTTCCGCTTTAGAGCGATGTCGCGTTGTGCTGCCGTGTCGTGGATCGCTTTAAAGCGTCACGCTTTGCTTTGTTGTTTACGAAGTGAATAAAGCATATGGTTTAGGGATTGGGTTATGTCGGGGAGGGTCCTGCAATTGATGCCATTTAGGGTTTACCTAGGATGTTAGTCCGATATTAGGGTAAAATCTTGGTATTCAATAATTCAAACAATTCTTGCATTCAGTCGTACATCCTACTTGCTTAAAAACCTGGTATCGACTAGGGTTCTATGGGGATGGATAATCAAACCTCGTTGTTAAAAGAGGTTGTTGTTGAAATAGGGTAAGACAAACGAGGACATGTTGCACTGGCAGAGATTGCCGATCCAGTATCAACGTCTTCCTTGGGAGCATGCAAAGATCGAAAGGCGGGTTCTTATGGTTTGTATTTGCAAGAAGACGTTGTAGAGAATAAAGAGGATCGTGAGAGAATGAAAACTAATCCGAGTAGTGCAGTGCAGCACAAACCCGCTGAGAAGTCTAATATTTCTCTGCCTGGAACGGCAATTCATGATAGCAGCGAAGGAGTTACAGGTGGGGCATGTCGTTCAGACAAAGCTTCAAGCAAATTTAATGTGAATGAAGACCAACGTTTAATAAATGCGTTGGGTGTTCGACAATGGTGGAACATTGTTGTCAACGGTCCTGTAGGAATTGTGAAGGGTGTTACAGAACATGGCGAACAACTGTTAAATTCGTTATTCTTCGAAACATGGTAGGAAAAGATGCGTTTGTCTATTTACCGAGGGAGAACAGAGATTGCTTGTGCTTGAAGCGCATTACAGAAGTAGAAACCACTTCTACCACGGTGTCGGTAAGGATAGGCGGCGGTGGTACTGGTGCTTGCACTACGAGAAGGAGTTCTCGGATAAAAACGGATTGTCGTACCACCGACACAGGGATCAATGCCAAGCGTGGAGAAAGAAAAGAAAAGATGCTCAGAGAAGGTTGTTTTGTCTGAGGTGATTGTGTCCCCTGCAGGTGCCAAGACTCCGCAAAGTCCTGGCAACAAATCCAACACTCGTCTCTAGCTCGACGAACTCAAAGGTCACGGAGAGGGATGTGGTGACTTTGTAGTGCAAACCAACACTGCGCGGGATGATCCGGGAGATTCCCAAGGCCGTGCATTGAAGCGCCTAAAGAGGATTCTAGACGGTCGAATTAAAATAAGATCGAATATGTACACTACAACCACCGAGGACTCCCCCTACGCATTCCAGGACGCCATGCAATGCCAAACTTGCGAGGTAGACAGTCACCCTACACTACATTGTTTGGCGAATTCAACACTCCAAGAAGAAGGAATTGGGAGCTCTAATATCTGTATTTGGAACTAGTGCTCCATAGATGTCGTTGTTGATGAAGGATTTGAAGAACCTCTGGAGCAACAACTAGAGAAGCCAAACTCTGCGGTTGTTAAAGCCCGTCAGGAGTTGGAGAGTTGCAAAGTCAAACACGTTATAGAACAAGGCAAAGAGATGGAGCGGGAGTCCAACTAATGTTTTGTAGACCCTAGAGAAGACGGGGAGGTTATTGCAGATACAAGACGCAACAAAGTAATCAAACAAGCGGCGAGCTTGAAGCAGCAGCAATTTCGGGGCCTGAACTTGGATCCCCTCTCCAAGTCCGCAAGGTCCCGGGGTTGTACTACCTCATATCGGAGTCTCCGGTTCCTGTGACTGACAAGAAATTGATAGCAAGTCCGGAGGTATGTATGACGGTTTTGCAGGAACTAGAGGAAAATGGCAACCTCACGGGAAACATTTCTGCATCGATTAGACCTTGAATGCTCTGGAGATTTGCGAAGCAGGTTATATCTGAAGGAGGAAATTTGTGCCGTCGTGTAAGGAGTATGTAGTGCTTAGAAGATTATAGTGCTCTGAATGTGAAAATAGACCGCGTAAGCATAAATTCTGGTGTACGACGTTTGCGTTTTCACAGTGTTCTGTAGAAGTTGAAAATGGAATTCAGGCCAGTTTCGTCCGCTTGTCCACTAGTCCTTGGAATCCCTACTTGGAGATTCCTGACAGCGAAGGTAGGATGGAAGAGCTTCTAAACGTGCGTGGATACCTCGAATATTTGAATGACTTGAGTGAGTATAAAGAAGGGAAGAGCATAGACGTTATTTTGCAAAAACTGCTTGGATGCTAGGAGTTTGGAGACAAGAAAACTGAATAAAATATTCCATTAAAGCATTTATAACTCCTTTTATATACTTCCTAAAAAAAGAGGGGTAAATTTGAATCATAAATAAAAAATGTTAAAAAAAGCGATTATATAATCATATAATCGTAAATCCCTAACCAATAATTGCACATGGGCATTGTTGCTGCTCACGATTTAATCGATGTACCTTTAAATGTATGGAGCACAAATACATATAAATATAAATATATATGTATGTATATATATATATATATATATATATATATATATATATAAATATATATGTGTTATTTTGTAAAAACTACTTGGATACTTATATGCGAATTCATACATACATTGAGTATATATTGTTGTAGACAAGTTGATGTCCTATATAATTACATGAAAGTCTTTGTGTAGTTTATCCTTATTTACATACTCATATTTTTCACCATTCCTTACATTAATATGCATGATTTTATCCACTGACTTAAAAATTCAAAAAATAAGGAATGAGATAAATATATTATTCTCTCAATATATAATATACCTCTACTACTTATTTATATATTTACTCGTGAATTAGTAAATGTGTATTCTTATGTAGCTATGTGTATTCTTATATAGCTATATGTATTCATACATTTGTTATACATCTATACTTTAACATACATGTTACATAAAAGTTTTATAAAAGCATATATAATCGTACGTTTAAAAAATAAAGTCATGATACCCGTGAAGTTATGATAAGTCTTTTATCCAGAATCACTTTAACTGGAATACTCTAGTCCTAGTCTGCACTTTGTGAAACTTTTGTTCTGCAATGCATGCGTATGAGGAGTAGTCAACAAACTAAAATTTGAATCATTTAGAATTACATGAATGCAATAGTTTCCTTAACAATGCATTATATCCGAGGAAAAGTGGCAAACTCTGCGAGTAAGCTAGCACCAACACATAGCAACGTTTGTCAGCATTCATGTGATGCAGCATAGAGCACGGGCGCTCTGCATGAAGTACTACCAGTAGAGCCACCTATCATCGAACTTCGAACATCTCCTTTAAATACCTCCTTGGTCTCCAGAACTTGAGGATGTCCCAATGCGCCCCCAAACTGAAAAAAATAATGTATGTTAGTTCAAAAAGTTTCTTGAATAGACAAAGGGTGAGAACACGATAATAATGAATGAGAATGTAGTGTACGGTATACTAATGTGCTCCTTCGAAACATTGTCCTCAGTTTCACAAATATAGTGCAGATAGATTACAATGTAGGAGATGACGTAGTAACCACATCAGCAGTTGTCATTTTGATGAGGGCATTATACATGTTCCTACGAATCAATGAACCTCGTCCTTCTCCTCGATGCACTTCCCTCTATCTGCCTAGTAAACTAACACTATAGCTTTATTAAATCAAAGTGCAATTTATGAGGACCGTGGAAATTCTCATTTGCCATGATCCTAGAGTCAAATTTTAAAAACCTTCTATCGTGTGGACAGTAAAGATATACCGAAATAGGACCAATTGGAATTTTTGTGTTAATGTTTGCTTTTAGCCAATTGGTTAGCCAGATAATGGTGTAAATGGGTCGTAGTAACTGGTAGGAACCAATAGGGATATATTTAGTAGATATGAAGGGTTATTAGCCAAGTTGGTTCTAACTGCTATGTACCTAGCCGGCTATGTAAAGATGAACAATTCACAATGGGGTTTAGTTTTCCTTGGCGCGTAGGCAGGAGCTCCTTCCCTGGCGGAAGTTTGTAGAAGTTACTTTGTGTTAATGTGAAGAATAGTTTTCTGAATTGTATATGTAAAGTGAATGTGTGTGTGTCTCTTTGTATTGTGGAGATTTGTGTGTTAACCCAATTGGTTCTTTGATGATTTAGCAATTGGCTATCATTCGGTTTATTTACCAATTGGTTATGATTATGTTGACTGTGTCAGTGACTGAACAATGTGGAGAATTTGAGTGTATGTGAAGAAGTGGACAATTGGAAAAGTGATGATGTGTGTGAGAGATTGATTGAAATCAGATTTAGTATTTGAGTAATTATTTGAAAATATAAAAATCAGTAAACAATTGGAGAATCAGTGTGAACAGTGTTGGAAATTAGCAGTGAACAGAGTTGGAAGTCGAAGAGTGTGAAGATAGAAGGGAGTGTCGTTGTAGTGGAAAATTAAATATACCAATTGGTTGATTGTGACTGTGCACAGTGGAGAATGTGAAATTGATGGAGTATGAATTAGAGATGGAGTTTAGTGAGAGAATTTATAAGTAGCCAATTGGATGGTTTCCCCAATTGAGTGAGAGTGCAATTAATAAGTTTTGGAAAATGAATAATCAATGTGGAGTATGTTCAGAGAAAGGCCATTGGTATGAGCCATGTGAGAAATTACGACAATTGGATAATAAGATTATGGGGATAAATGTAGTGTTACCAATAGTGAAGAATAGCAATAGGGATAGTCAAACTGAGATGATGATTAAGAAGAACGAAGTTAAGAGAGAAGACAAAATAATTGAAGAGTGATGCCAGGAACCAGATTAACCAATTTGCAAATTGTGGATAAGTTAAGAGGATACTTGAAATTAAAATATGGTCGTGTGCACTATTTGGGAAGTGTAATTAATTTTGTCAGTGATAAAATAATAGAAGAACTCAATTGGGAGATTGAAATACTATTGACCAATAATGCTAAGAAGCCAATTGAGAGAATATTAACTGAAGAAGTGAAGATGTGGTAGAAAGCCAACGAAGGACCAAATTGGAGAATTGATAATTATGAACCAGTCAATTTGGAGCTTGCTATGGAGTGGAATTTGGGAGAATATGAACCAGTTTGAAGAGAAGACCTATTGGATATTATTATTTTAGAGATCAGGAGCGTAGCTTGAGTTAAGTCTTCTCTGATTAAATATAATGAGCTGATGTAGTATTTATTACAATGGGTAAGGAAGCAATTAACCTTTTTAGATGAACCCAATTGGTCTTTCTTGGGATTATTAGTGACAACCTATTAGGAAACTTACAACTTGCCTCCCCAGTGAACAAACCTTGGATTTAATTGATTTATTTCAATTAGGTTTAAAAACTAATTCTACGTATCGCAAAGTCTAGTCTGGTTTCAGTGCTCATAATCGCATATGAGGACCACAATTGTTCAGTCAACGACTAAAGAGAGTCACAACTGAGTAGCGAAGTACTCCTCAAAGGCTGGAAGTGTTGTGGAAATGCCAATATAGGACCTCAAGGACATCCCTAGGCTAGAATTGTAAATAACCAGTTATTTTGCAAAAACTACTTGGATGAAAAAATTACATGTAGTTTTAAAAATAAAATACCCGATTGCGCTCGTACACTTCTTTGGCTTTCCTGAATGCACGTTTGACAATGCTCTCCAGATTGACTTTAATTCGCGCCAAACCCGTAATAAAGTCTTGTTTCTGAACAAACGCAAGGCCGAGCACTCTGGCCTTCCTCTCCGTCGTCGTGCAATGCACCGTAGCAACAGCATTGAAAAGAAAGGCGGATGCGTGCAATGGTATGAAAAAGACTTTGAATTTGTTAAGCCATAAGCTTGAAACCTCGTTTGATGCAATGTACTCTGTAAAATCACAATTAAAAAATCTTTCAAAGAGTAATAAGATTTTCAAATAAAGTTAATAAATTGAGAAAACAAAACTCAAAAAGGATTGCAGGATACCAGTTACTAAGTTGTAGCCACAAGAGAAACCCAAATCCATAATTTGTTGGATCATTGTGAGGAGTACAGTTATAATCTCGAGTAATAAAAAATTGTGTAAATAGCGTGCCTGCAAATCTACCCTTCTCTTTCGCCAAACCATCCATCTCTAGATTCTTCCAGAGTCGTGCCATTTGCGTTGAAAATGCCACACTTAGGTAATAAACAACATCCCCGACAAACCGCTTTGAATTTGCACATAAACTTTTATCATCATAGACAAATCTAAATCATAAGTCAAATTACGTACACTTAGCTGTAATACTAATAGTCTAAAAACAAATAATGCTCAGATAATAACTTCCAAATTTCTTATTAATTTTAGTATCCTAGATTAAACAAGGCGTACATGACCATTCTTGAACTATCTTTCTTTATTCCTCACATAATATCGCGACCTCTAATCTCCAAGTCAGAGGCACTTTTATACAATCTTGATCCAAATATTTCTGGCACAATCTAATGACTAATGAGTGCTAAACAACTTCCCGCAAATTTGGTAAGCTGCAAAAGTCCCTCAATAAATATGAAGTTGTCCTTGTCCGCATTGAAGTTATAATCGTCAGACTAGTAAAACTTCTTACACCAGATAGCCTTGAATACAACGAGTTGAGATTCGCCTTTGGTAAGAAGCTTGTAATGATTCACGTAGCGACTCTCATATTATGCAAAGCTACAGCCCAACAACATATTGCAATGGCAACAAACAAAAGCACGCTCCGTAAGCGCCCAACCTATATTCCACCGATTCAACGTCTCCATCTTGCTCGACAATTCAACAAACCTTTGATAACCACTGCTACTGTTGTGGCTCTCGAGATCGTTAGGAATAATTAGGGTATCCTTCCGACATGGCTTACAAAATATTTTGTGAGCGCATGACCGTCATGCAATACCTTCAATGTTGTCAGCTTCTACCACTTCATGCCGACCGTCTAGAACATTCATGGAAGCAATAGGGGGCTTCCGCACTTTACAATCACATACACCTCCATCGACGTTGCTTCCTAAGTGACTATCAATATAATGCTTCTCAATCTTTGTGAAGTTGCAGCCTAGAACCAAATCACACGTATAGCCAAAAAAATGCGTCCCTCAAAAGTCCATTGTACGTTCCATTGTTCTAGCAAACTTTTCTTTGAAAACAGCTCCATATACCTCATGTGGCTAAGGTTGTTGTAATAAGTATGAAGATTGTTCTCACACTTCAATATATCTTTGTAACACGGCTCGCAATGAACCCATTCTGAGATGGAAATTTTCCTTTTCCCACCCATTACTCTTTTACCTGCAGTGAAACTAAAAAAATGTAACTTCAAAAAACTCTCTACCTTGAGAAATCCATTGGAAATATAATTGGTATTGCCTGCTACTTAGACTCAAATTCATCGGAGGCTGCTCAGAAAGTGTCCACATTTCACCAAAAAGTCCATCCTCAGAATGCAAGGTTGGGTGCATATGGCATGCATCCTAAAAATTTAGAGAACATGGAAAATTGAACACTATCCATCTCTCTCCGTAATCTCTTAGAGCCAACTAAACCAAATCATATAGTTGCTTTTATAACTACGGCATTCAGTCAATAACAAAAACATTTACCAGAAAAGTGGTTTTTAACAGACCTTGTGTGCTAGGGATAAGAGAATCGAGGCAAAAAATAAGTTTATAATAGCCTCAAATTGCTGCAGGAGACAAATTGCAAGTTAGATATAATACAAAATTTGGCCAGAACTGCAAGGACCGCCAAACGGATTCCAGAATTAGTTAAGGATTTGTTAAGTAACTACAATGATGTTTTCTAAAATTATTTTAATTATGTCAATGATACACAAACAATTATCGATTGATGGAACTATAGTGAGAAACAAACATCTAATTGGCAATCCTTATTAACGGAAACGTCGAGTAGCATACTGAAGTTTTTAAAGAAAAAAATGCACATGGTCGCAAGGCTTACTTGCTCACTTCAAAGCACAGAAGATTTAGAGTACATGATACTGCCCATACAAGACGTATTATCAGTGCCAGCTTGCAGAACATACTCATTATGATGGCGAAGTTCTAGAATGTCATCATAACAATGTGATTGAATTATTATCTTACACAGTGCCAAAATTATGAAGATCCTCAAGTTCCTTCGCCATGGCTAAGTGCAAAGAAGTCCATTGGTAAAGGACCTCTTCATTTAGGCCTTATCTCATCAAACAAATGATCTAAGAAGAGTGAGGGAATCTAAAGATATAAAAGATGTGTAAAGTGTGAAGTGTAAAGGCAGTAAGTTTATCAAAAGTTAGCAAGTGAGAGGCAATAAATATAGTAGGAGATAACTTGAGAAATTAATTAAGGCAAATACGGAAAAAATAAAAATAAAAATAAAAATAAATTAAAAAACAAAACAAAACAAAACAATCACTACAAGAAGCTGGACATGGAAATTGACAGAAATTTGACTAAATCTTGTCAACTGCCCTGTAGGTTAGGTGACCCTGATTCGGACAAGTAATTGACAGAGTTTAGTCGATTTTTCTCTCAATTCGGCACATTTTCCACGTAGGACTGGATGAGCGTCGCAGCCCATTGCCACGGTGGAACTACCTCGCCATGTCAGCGGTGTCCTCTAGGTGAATTTGAAAGTTACAACGGAATTTTTTTTTTTAAACGGATTGGGTAAATACAGTAAAAGAGGAACCCGAGTTTTTAGGATCTCCTCACTGAAGTGATTTGCCTAATTTATCGGGATATTGGGGGCAGTGATTCCTGGTTTCACTCGTTTGTAAAAACCCAGACGTCTATTTGCCTTACAAGTGTACCTATTGCCAAATTACACGTGCTTTGTATATAACGACTGATTTTCCGAGAGTGTAGGGACACTAATTCATTCATAAAAGTCCTCATTTGCGGATTTAGGGCTTGCTGATGTAATATCAAATTTTTGAATATTAATAATATAAATACCATTTGAATAGTGTTCCCAACAGAGTAGAATTAGTCTGTTTTACAGTTTTCTCCGTAATATGTCGCTCTTCTAATAATTTGAAATTCAACTTCCATTAAGTCCGACAGTATAAAATAAACTCACATATGGTTAAACACTATAAAATCAGGACGGTTGGAGTTCCCGGAGAGTTCAGATCCTGTATGGATATCATTCACCTATCCACAGGAAGAGAAGTCAGACTGTAAGAAATTCTCGACGGTGAATGCTACATGCCGAAGATCACTTCTCTTCTCTCAAACGCATTGCAAATATTCATTTAATCCTCCTCGCTTTCATCTTGATTCGTCTTGTTATTACTTGAGTGCTCCCTGTTCCTGCACCAGTTTCCTTACACTGCGAAAACCATTTCATTTAATTCCAGCCCTGCGTTGTTATGTAAAGAAGAAGGTTTTATACATAGGAGCAGAACAATGTGCGCATACAGAATGCCAAAATATCTCAATCAGTGTCATCGTTAGTTGAGTAATACAAATTGACAGTAATACCAACAATTCTGCAAAAACATTACTAATTCAGCTGGAATGGACACCGTGTACATACACATCTCTCTGATCAACACATCCCTAAATCACTATATCGTCTAAGACTACAATAAATACTGAACATGTAACTGCCTCAATGCTGCTGCCTGCTTACGTAAACCTAATCTCACACACCTGGATCATCTCATGTTCACTTGGGTGAGCGTCGGCTTTATCCAAATTACCCTGAGCAAACATGTTCGTCAGTTTTCCAGGATGAAGGAAAATGGCAGTGAATGTGCCATATGGTACTTTAGGAATGACCTCATGATTTTTTTAATTTCATTGACACTTCAACAATGGTGCCTAGAATATAGAGTTCTAATAAATCACCTTTTCGGTATACGTGAACATTTCAAAACTGGCAACAACGTCGTCATGTGAATAATGTGAAAATAATAATATACAGTGAAGCACAAAGTAGACACATACCTCTGTTCCACGCATATTTTTGCTGGCCTCTCTTGCAACAATTGTTGGGCACTGCAAATAGTAAAATCCACTTGGTCACATAGTAGAATTGAAATTATTATATTTTAGAGTACAGTAAATACGGCAGGAGGTTCAGACTTATTATTTTATCGAAAATCTAAACTAATCAAACTCTTGCTGTGTGAGTGGACAATACATATTTACCTCTTCACTTCGAGTGACGACAGGTATTGATCCACGGTCTACCCAATCATCGCTCATATTTGGGAGACTTCTCTCAGTGGTTGCGGCAGAAGGTATTGCCTCTTGCTGTAAAGGCGTTGGTTGGACTCTTCTCTCCAGTGCCGCAATTCGTTCCATCAGTTTCAATACGAATGGATTTGTTAGAATCTGTTCATCCGGGATTCTGGATTCAAGTAAAGAACCAGGCGGGGCGCTGTTGATGCGAGTTCCTTCCCCTCTTCCGTCGTTCAAGTCCCGGATTTCAGGTAGCATTGGTTCGGATTCGTACTCAGCAGTACCCTGCTGAGGTTCATCAGAGAAGTCCCGTTCTTCACTTCCCAGGGTCCATCTTGATCCAGAAGCCACTGCTTTCCCTCGTCCTTCCATGTCACTATTCTCGATGCGCAGTCTCTTGGATCGACCGCCGTAACCTTTATCCCTGGCCATTTCGAAGTCCACCTCGTGTGGTTCAGGAGACCTCCTCAATCTCCTGCGCAGCTTTTCTCGGACCCCCACTTCTCCAGACGGTCCAGTTCGACCGAAGTTGATTCGAGCAGCGTTCGCCCTGCTACAATTCAGTGACTTCACCTTCGTGGCGGGATTCTCCAGTTCTCTTGATAAAGATCTCCACGTTCGGTCAGACACGTCTTCAGGCTTTGGTTCACGACGGGTAATTCTCTGCTTCAGCTCAGCTCGTCTCAATGTAACCCCCCTTGCTATCACCTCCTTGACAACCTCGAACTGTATGGGAGTACTGTACTCCCACGTATGCTGAATCCAGTCCGCTATTTCCTTCACTACATGAGGGGGTTGCTTATTAATCTGCCCTATCGCTGGGTCCAGCTTCTTCGACAACAGCATGAGTTCTTTCCGCCAGTTACCAACACCGGCGCCATATGGTTTTTTTGTGTGTTCATCAACGAGCAGGTAATTCCGTGGCAATCCCTCGCGACGTCTCCTTTCTCCTTCTCGTTCCCGGGCCACCTTTGCTCTTCTTCTCTCCTGCCGTTTTTCCGCTTCAGTTTCACAGTGCATGTAGTCGGCGACAGGTTCCTCCTCCTGATCGAGTAGTCTCTGGCTTCCCAAGTCCTCCTCTTCGACAACTTCCTCATCCTCCCGGTGATCGTAATCTTCGTCACTATCCTCCGTACTGCGGTCCTCTCCCTCCTCATCGTAGAAACTATACTCTGTGCGAGGTACAATCTGTGGTGTGTTTGATCGCGGTAGTCTAATCTCTTCATGTGGAGCTGTTCGTGACCCATGGCCCTGTAAACGAACGATTAGCATGAGACATATATCACGTGAAATGTGTACTATACACTGCATCAGCTACTTATTTAACATCCGAGACTACGAAAAAAAATCCAGGCTACTGTAATACATATAGGAATATTAGTCATTAGCCACGTTCAGGGAACAGACACTATAATATTCTTCCAAGAAAACAAACATTCACAAAGCAATTGGGTTTACTAGTGTTCGGTTACATCAGTATTTGTCCCCCTTGTAGAGTGAGGAGGTGCTGCTGGCGATTGAGTGGCTACAACGTTCTTCCTCGCTGTACCCGCCACTGTCTGCAGGGTGCTTGCACTGGCAGTCGAAGGCCGGGAACAATTTCCAAAAGCACGGTCACTTGAATGTTGAAGCTGTATGGATTTTGTCGAGACTTTAGACGGACGAATCACTACGAACTCTTCCGCTGATGGCACCGTCTCTTGACTAGGGGCATGTTCATGAATTGCTGCAGCAATGTCTTTGGAGGACTGTTCCCTCTCCCGGCGAAACTCCTTCACCGGCTTCTCTTTTCCATTGCGGACATTGGCCGCCTCAGATGCTGCTGTACCTATTGTTCCTCTCACCTGGCCTAATGTTTACCCACGTGCCTTTAAAGTACGATTAGATCCCAAGTAGATAAATAAATAAATCACATTTGAATAAATGAATTAAACGAATCACTCAGCCAACTACGACACAGGTCTTCATATTTTATTCATATTATAGTGCTAAATGATCATCATAAGCTGATTCTTAGATTCAGGAACTGAGATTTCTGTAACTGAAAACCGGTCAAACTTACCTCGAGGGGGTCGCAATTCCTGAGGACTTATTAATTCTTCATCTTCCTCAACGTGGATCGTGTTGTCTTCTTCAAGTCCTTCCCGTAGGCGAACATTGACGTTACCTCCACTGCTTCCCGGATTGTTATGTACCTGCTCTGCATCAATTCCTCTCGCCTCAGGAATACCAGAGTTATCGAGCGGAGTGCGCCGCGGAGGTCTGAATTGAGGGACTGAGTTGGCGGGATCTCCTCCTTCAGGAGTCTCTGTTTCTTTGTAAACGGCCGAATTTTTCCTGTCTATACGACGTCCACTGACATACTTCTTTTTAATCAACTCTATTTGTTCCGCAGTTGCACCACGCGAGGACTGCTCCGACTGATGCCTTGCAGACTGTCTTGTATTTCGTCCTCCATTAAGTGACTGAGGAACAGATACGTTGGTTTTCCTACTGGTCGACTTCTGTGGATCCTTCCACTGAACAAATCTTTCGGTATTCCGATCCTGTGCACTTTGTGGTCCCATTGCCTGCAAAATAATTCAATAAAATTTTAAAAAATTATAGTACACATGAGTGGAGAAATATTGTAGCGAAGTAGTATGGCGACTCTGGCATGTACATTGTTCGTTGTATGTTGCAAATTCTGTCAGAGGAGACATGCATATAGAGGGACAGTAAATAACACTAGGCTTGGAGAGACTAACTTCCTTTTTGTTTTTCAATTACGAAGTTCAGTTTCTTGCCATGTCCGAATGATATCCTCATAAAAATTCCATTAGTATTGTTCCACTCATGTACTACGAAATGATGAACTTCCTGAAGTAGGAAAAATTACAAACCGACCCGACATCGAAATCACTTCTAACCTAGGTATGGGCTATTTCAAAACAGCATGCAAAATGTGAAGAACTATTATTTACTTCGGTGACAGGAAAAGTCTGAATAGACATACCTTCCAGGCCGGACTTCACGTAGTATACTCTCAAGCGATAAACAACAGGAATAATGTTTGTGTACGACGTATCCTTGACCCGTGAAATGAAAATAATACTAGGTAACCGAATAGAGACGAAGCACTGGTTACAAGACAA
Source organism: Ceratodon purpureus (assembly GCA_014871385.1). Taxonomy (NCBI): domain Eukaryota; kingdom Viridiplantae; phylum Streptophyta; class Bryopsida; order Pseudoditrichales; family Ditrichaceae; genus Ceratodon; species Ceratodon purpureus. The sequence continues at coordinate 13,212,785 of CM026421.1, read as the reverse complement.
GAAATTTATTGAACGACTACACTAATCGGTACAAATTATGTACATGTTCTCTCGAACTGACTACGGAGTATCGCTCTACAAGATTGACTTCCAGTGGTAACGGTTACGTGAGAACTTTTTCTGAGGGTCTCATTCTAGACTTAGAGAAACATACCTCTTCAGAAAACTCTGAGGTTGAGTCACGGGAGCTGCTTGTGTCGTCTGCCACCCAGTAGTCTTCAGAGGATGTCGTCTCAGTTGACGAACGAAATTCCTCCTCCTCAGAAGAGGGCAATGTGCAGCCTACACAGTTACTTACTTCATTCCTGTCGCTGTCCTCTGAGACCTCGTAGCTCTCAGTTTCTGAATCGCGTACAATGAACTCCTCCCCGCTACTTGATGTTGTACTACTGCAGGGACTGGACTTCCCTTGCAGCGACCCCTCCTCGGCTGAGCCTCCAGAAGACCACTGCGAACATTGAGATGGTGTTTCAATGTCCCCAGTAACAAGAGCTGTTTGGGCGTCGGTCAATGCTTTTTTGTTCTGGACACTGTATCTGCAGGGAAGTGACGACGATGTTTATCACGTAGTAGCATGGACTTCTCGCTAAGATAGGACTATGCGCTCTGAAAAGGAAGGAACATACTGGGAAAAACAAACTACCTTACCTCAAAACATGACACAGTACAAACAACAGAGACAGTACACAATCTCCACAGCGACCAAACCCACAATACAAAGTAGGAAGTTGACAGAGCGCATGCAAACCCAAAATGACAAAAACCATGAACGTGCGGCTACTGGCCTGGAATTCCGTGCCACCAGGTCCTTCAACAACATATCATCCAAGTAAACCCTAAACGATGAAAGCGGTCCACTACAAGAGCGACGACAGGTACTATTTCTGGTTTCGTATTAAATTTAGCGCCTACATTGCTATGCGACTTGCGTAGATCTGAGAGCTGTTTTGCACTTAGGCAATACACATGTAACAGTTATCACGGAAAGCCCGCCCTAGCGATCGTGGAGGAGAGAAACTCATAAATGTTACAACTTTCTCTCGGCTATGACATGGACTTAGACGAAAATACATGCGACATCCTCGCAAAGCAGGCGCCGTGGCGACTTCTACGATGTGGACGACAACAGCTATGTTACGACTGGAACAAGAAACATGGTAAGAAACCCACAGCCAATTCTCCACGCCCGTTCTTTCACGGAGCAGTTTATCGTTCGCTGCTATTGTTGCATAGCGTTTAAGTTCGTACTCGGGAACCTTCATGCTCTAGTGCCGCGTAGAGGTCTGTTCAACGGGTTCACCACCTTGTACTAAGAAATCAAACGTTCGTCCCCAACGTCTCTAATGTGCCACACCACCCACAGCAGCCTTTGCGTTCATTTCAAACGTTCTCTGCTGCTAGATTGAGCTCGAGACTTTCCTCTTGACAATTACGGTATGTTCTACTTCCCACGAGCGCCTCCTCTCTTCAACTCTGTGGCAGAATTTTAGTGCAAGACATTACATCTGCTCTCATAGAAGTAGAGTACAGGTTTAATTCCAGTTTTAGGGTTTCTTTACTCATACTCGCAGCCTGTCAACTCCAAGATTTCGCACTCATTTCAGTATTTATTTTTTAGTTACTCGAGCTGAAATCATTGCTCTCATGTTAGTCGGATTCTTAATGTAATTTGAGATAGGTTACGGAAGGTCAGTGTGGAGAGCGTGCCCGGCGTGCGCTAGGAAATAAATTTCGAAAATTTCTTGATAATGAATGGAACGAAACTTCAGTTGCACCTGTAGAAATGGATAGTATTATCAGTTTCGTATACGGCAAACTGAATTCTAGTTTCATATATACTACACAAACAGCCAACTGTTGTGGTGTTTTTTTCGAACTCACGATTCTCCTTAACGTCTTCAGAATGTGACTTTATGTTGAACTATGTGTAGGTAATAGTCCAATGAGGACAGAACGTTTCTCAGAGGCGTACCACATTGAGAGAGCTCTTGCGGTTCGACAAGGAATCTTGCGTTACCCATGTGCGTGCGAAAAGTGTCACGGATTCAAAACACAATCAGTCCGAACAGTAGAAACTCATCACCGAAAGTATGGAAGAGATATTCACTTGAACGATCCACTGCTGGTGAGTTATATTTAACCCTGTATTTGAGATACATGTTTCCATAGAGCACGCTCCATTTCTAAAGTACTTGGCTATTGATATGAAACGTAACCACTACAGAGAAAGGCTTAATGTCCATACAGTATGTCCTGCTTATGAATGGGTAGTTTCGAAGTTTTCCCGAATAACCAATTCTCACTGCGCATTGATTGTATTCTGCTCTGTGATAGAAATCCTTCATTTTAATTTTCATACGGTACTACGTTATGATTTCCCCAGTTCTATTCTATTAGTAGCATATCCTTTCTCTGTACCATTATGCTGATATCTTTTGTCATGTTCTGAAACAGCGCAATCCTAATGAGCCTGAGGAGGTGCGCGTGGAACCGGGGAGAGATTCCCCAGACGGGTCAGCAGATGCCAACGGAAGTCTAAACGAGGAGGAAGAGTTCCTCGACGCAGAGGACTACGAGGCCTTTGCCCCCGCACCTCCGAACAGAGATATAAACTTCGAAGAAATGGCGAGGAGCTACTTCGCCAGAGTAGACGAAATCCATGGCGATTACGGGGATGAAGACGCCGTATTGGACTTCGAAGATTTGTCGGAAGAAGAAGATGAACCAGATGATACACCTATAATGGAGTCATTGCTGCAGCAAAACATCCAGCCCTTATTCGCCGGCTCTCAGATAACGAGGTTACAGTTCAGTGTCATTCTTATGTCGTTATGCACTTTGTTCTCTATCAGTCACCACTGTTTGGACGAAATTTTGACATTCTTGAAATACGACGTCTTACCTGCTGACAACAATTGCCCAAAATCATCTTACGAATTGAAGGCATTACTTATGAAGCTAGGATTGTCCCATGAGACCATTCACTGCTGTGACTGTGGACGAACATTGTACTGGAGAGAGAATTCGGAATTGCAAGACTGTCCACATTGTCAGAGATCGAGGTGGATCCCTGGTTCGAATTCTGTCCCCACTAGAGTTCTCAGGTACTTCTCCATTATTAAACGACTGAGGAGAATGTTTCGATGTCCTGAAATTGCCAAACATATGCGGTGGCATGCTAATAATCATTCGGTAGACAACAAAATGAGGTCAGTGGTAGACAGTGAGCAGTGGAAATTTATTGATGAGAACTTTCCGCAGTTTAGTAGGCAAGAGAGAAACATCAGGATGGGACTTGCATTAGACGGAGTGAATCCACACAGCCTTCAATCGTCCAGACATTCTGTATGGCCAGTGATGATCGTGTTATATAACTTACCACCTTATTTACTAACGAAGCGGTTTTTTATAAGTTTAAGCATGATCATTCCAGGACCTACGTCTCCAAGTGAAGATACCATTGATGTGTATTTGCAGCCTCTTGTGCATGATTTGAAGAAGCTCTGGGTGGGTGTAAGAGCGGTGGACATGTCTCAGCCGGTGGATATGAACCGAAATTTCGTACTACGTGGCATGCTCATTTGGACAGTAAACGACTACCCCGCGTATACACTGATTTCTGGCCAGTCTGGCAAGGGCTATGCAGGTTGTCCGATTTGTGGGGAGGCTACATGTGCTGATCATTCTCGAGAGGCTCAGAAAACTGTTTTTCTTGGAAATAGGAGATGGTTAAACGAGAATCACCGCTGGAGGTTTGCTCGTGCTGCGTTCAATGGACGACCGAATCATGACCCTAAACCTTGTCGACAAACAGGCTTGACAATAAAGCAAAGAGGAGCTTGGAGAAATTCGTTCCTAGATCTTGGTGGGCGGAAGAACTCGAAACATGATCCCGTTAAAAAAACTGGAGTGAAGAGAGTTAGCATCCTCTTCGATTTACCGTACTGGGAGGTAAATCTCGATGCATTCTCTTCATTTTTGAGAACTGCTGTCTACGAAAATGTAATTCCACATTCACTTTTTCCATTTCCTCACATCATTTTGTAAAATTCATATGTCATTTAGTTTTCTAAGATAAATTGGTCTTCGTTTTGGTGGGCTGCCTCTGTTTTCTTTAGTGCATAGGTCAATCGGTACAGTGTAATGTTCAGTTTTGTAGATTATGCCTTCCTTTAATATTTTATAATTTATAATGCCTATGTTCAGTGTTTTTTCATTTCTTTCTGTATTCTGGTAGAGAAGGGAAGTAATTAGTGCATGGGGGTGAACTCCAACACGTTCTCCCATGTGGTCGGTAAACCTCAAATAAAACGCTTTCTGTAGTTCCATTATGCGGTTTTCATTTGTAATATCCTAATGAAATTCGACATGTAGAAAATGTTCTCACCGGTGACGAAGGAGCTCAATTTCAGATGCAGTTCATGCATTCAAATAAACTTCTGTCACGTGAAATGGACAGAAATGTAGGGGGACCAATGTTAATTCGTGTCAATATGCTGTAATAACATGTTTCCATTGTAGAAATTGATGTTTATGCCAGAAAGAGTGTAACAGAAGGATGAATTGGTTTTGAGTTTCAATGTTACTGCACATACAGACAGAATTGGAATTACGATTAAGAAAGGATATGAACCTAGGTACAGTAGATGACAGACTTCTTGCGTTTCATTGCTGTATAAGACTATCTGAATGCAGCCATGGGAGTTTAGAACCTGATGGTAGTTGATAATACATTCCTTCTGTTTCAAAGTTACATTTGAGTTTATAAATCATTTTTGAATGATATGTTCCAGATCAACGGGTATTCCTCATCGGCTTACCCTGTATGCATATCAGAGAATTGGATAACAAAATCGTTTTTATAGTAAACACTGGTTTCCTTCATAGATTACAGAATAACTCATATGACACGTTTTTTTTTTTGGACAGAAGCTTCCAGTGCGACACACTTTAGATGGGATGCACTGCGAGAAGAATATATGTGAGAATTTGCTGCGTACTCTTTTTGGCGAAACAGATGGAACAAAATCTCGGGAAGATATGCGAGCCAGAGGAATACGACCTCATCTGCACTTACAGCGTAACGATGACGGCCGAACGTACTTCAAACCTGACGCAGCATATGTTTTATCGAAGGCTCAGAGGCTCGAATTTCTGAGTATCCTCGGTGACATGAAATTCCCAACGAACTATGTAGGACCTCTTAGGCAGCGTATCCAAGATGGGAAATTACGGGGACTCAAAACTCACGACTTTCATGTTCTCCTCCAGCAGGTACTTCCGGTATGTTTGAGAAATATTGGCGATGATAAGGTGGTTGGAGCTGTCATGCGTGTTAGTCGGTTGTTTAGAAAAATATGCGCCAAGGTAGTGGATGTAGACAAGAAAATGGAGCTGTTAGATGATGTTGCTGAGACAATCTGCTCACTGGAAAAGGAATTACCGCCATCTGTTTTTGTAATAATGATGCACCTTCCCATACACCTGGTGGAAGAACTTTTCCTGTGTGGACCTGTGCACACGCGTTGGATGTACCCTTTCGAGAGGTACATGAAGGGATTGAAGGGTTTTGTGAAGAACAAGGCAAGACCCGAGGGGAGTATGGCAAACGGTTATTTGAGAGAGGAAGCTATTGGATTCCTAAATGAATTTCTATCAGAGTACACACCCACAACGAAACGGGCGTGGGATGATAAAGAGGAACCTGCCATGTATGATGAGATCTTAGAAGGTGCCAAAAGAGATAGGCCAATGTCTGCTTCTTTCGTAAAGTACGTACACAGTTTTGTGTTGAATAATACGGAGCACATGGAAGGGTACAGGAGGTATGTGTTGTGTTTTTTATCTACAGCATGAATTCTTTTATATTTGCTTTATCATTGATTTCATTAAGAGACGTGATCTTGATTAAAGTGCATTCGGTCATTGGTAGAGTGGTGTGGTAGAGTAAGGTACGCTTCCTGTACAGTGTAGAACATGCAGGGGGCAGCGGTTAAATGTTGTTGTGATGTATTTCTTAAGAACTGTCCAACGCATTTATTCGTTTTTATATTCTATTACATGTTACGGCTAGAACAGTTTCGTGTTTCTGAATTATTTTGATAAGACATACCTAGCTGAATACTGTAGATCCAGTCAGTAGTGCTTTTCAGAAAATACTATAAATTAATAAACCACAGCTCATTGTATTCGATTATAGCAAGGGAGTGTCAGAATTGTCCAACCGTCTTGTATTAACGTGCTTTACTTGTAAATTTTGAGACAATACGAATTAAACACTTACGGACATGTATTCAGAGCTACGAATGTCGTACTTAAAAATTACTGTGAGTGGCTACCGAGTAGTATGTGGAAAGAGCAACGTCAAGTATGTGTGAGTGCATATGATGGAGTATTATTCTCTGACTGATTTATATGTCGATGTGGCATGTACATATTGGCATCATGAAGGAAATACGAACTGGAAAAGTCAGAACGTGACCACGAAAGAGAAGTGTATCGACGCGCACAGCGTCGAGGGGGAAGACGACAGAGGTTTGCGTATCCCATTAATCTTAGACCCGTGCCTGACTTTGCTCTGTGGATTGAGGAGGAGGTTCGACGAGAGCAGCAGAGTGGGGTATCTGTTAATCAAATGGTTGTCGACACTGCTCGTGGACCATTGCCAATGGCCACCTCATATAAATCAATGTATGCTTTCGGTAATCATTACCGGGTTTTAAGTTCAGAAACACAGTTGAGAACCAGCGATAGTGGAGTTGCTGCGACCTTCAGAGAAGTGAACAGAAATAGGACAGGAGATGTGAATCAGGTACAGGCAGAAGTGGAATACGTTGGACACATAGAGGAGATATTAGAACTCAATTATAGACGTCATTGCTTGGTGGTGTTAGTGTGTGACTTTGTAAAGGCTAACTATAGGGGGGAGAACGCCACTGTGAAACGTGACAGGTGGGGGTTCACTTTGGCAAATTATGACAGGAGGTACGGCAGAATATCCAGTGATAGCTTCGCCTTTCCCAAGCAATGCGAGCAAGTGTTCTACTCAAAAGCTACGGAGTCTCCAGGGTGGAGAGTTGTGCTACGAAAGGAAGTTCGAGGGAAACGTGTAATTCCAAACAGTGGAAGTGACGATGAAGCTGAACTCTTCCAAATGGGGCGTGACGAGGATTTCGAGGGACTGCGCCCAGATCGGGAAGTAGGGGAAAACATCATAGAACCGGCGGATACAGGCGAGACTGTTGTAATGGAACAAGCAGCGAGAGCATATACAGGAAGAAGAGTGACACGAGGAATTCGAACAGAAGGCAGAGGAGGCGGGCAAAACGGCAGAGGCAGACACGGTGGAATTCCAAGACGAAGACCTGTACAGAATTTGACGACACCGGCGACTAGTACGGAACCAAGCGAAGAAGAGGACGTTGATGACTTAGCCGCAGGATTGCAAGAGGAAAACATTCCATCTTCAAGCCGGCCCCGAAGAAGGCGAAGACGTGAGGCTGTTCGAGCAGTACGCAGAAACGTGAGAGGAAGACAGGAGGCACATGCAGCAAGAAGCATTACTGACTCAGACAATGACTCAAGGAATGACGTTGGGGAACAGGAGGTGCCTCAAGCAGACAGTGATAATACTACAAGTTCTGATGAGTGCAGTAGCTCTTCCGATGAATCTACATCAAGTAATCCCTCACAGAATTCAGAGCCGGACGACTAATACGTGGTGAGCGGTGCATACTGTAATGGCTGCTGAAGAATGTGCCTATACTGTCGGTAATTTTGTAGTATAAGTAGTGTGTTTAATTCGGCGTTACCTAGTTCGTGAATGTCTGATTATCTAATGGTAGAACTGGCCTGTCTGAATGTGAAATTTTGCATCAGGCATATGTATTTGTCGCAAAGATACATGCAGTCTGAAACGAACCTCGAATATGAACATACGGTACTATAGTAAAATCGAATCTGATTCATTTATTTCAGGGTGTTCTGCCTTCGCAAAAAGTTTTCCAGACTTACTATTGACTTCTAACTGGCTGATCTGTACCGTTTGTACATTGCTTTTGGGTTGTCAGGAGTAGACGTACATGACGACCCTGAAATTCATTTCTGACTCGTTCAAGAACTACCGTTAAGGTGAGACATTAAACCTAAACAATGACTGTATGATAAGGCCATAATGGTGTTATATGTACGATAAGTAAGCTGATACTTATTTTCAAAAATTTAAACGAGGCAGGGTCTACGTACAGAGAGTTTTAGTTGATTATAAAGCAGACGAGGAGGATACATCGATAACAGAGAGAGTAAGAGGTGGAGACTGAAATGAACCGGAAAACTTTAATAATCAAACTTCCTGGTAGCCGAGTAGAAGTTTGAGAGTGTAAAAACAGGGACTTGAGTTAGTTAAGTACTCTCGAATTACAGATGTATCTCGTAATGGAATATGTCCTTCCGTAACAATCATGAATTTACAGTTACATTCTATATGTCGGCAAAATGTAGTCCTTGAAATATAGTTTCTGTTGCCAAAATATCTTCAGACGAGGACATATAATATTGTTCTGAACTCATAATAGTAAATCAAGAACTGACGTCTAAATTCTGTTTTGTGCATGAGAAGACATGACATTCAAAACTCCAGAAACACATATTGCACGGCGGGATCGCTGACATTTCTTACAGTCAGGGCGTGAATTTGTGACCACTTCCGACTCAACCGCGTCACTATCGGAGCTCTGGAAACAGTCATGGCAGCTATAAACTTGTGTAGAAGACTCACTGCTAAATTCCGATGGTGCAGAGTTGCTGTCTTCGCTGGAGTTTCCTTCCTCGTCATCGTCGTCAATGACAATTGGGTGAAAGATGCAGCATCCGGGCCGCGCTGGTTCCACAGGCTGCTGCGCTACGTAATCCAGAAGGTGGACACCTGAGGCATCACCAAGCGCAATGGCTTCACTATAAGTAGAATCAGTCCACCGGAATTCATTAGAGAACTGAAGGAATTCCCCCAACAACGGAACATCAGGATAGCTGAGACGGAGGAACTCCCGACGCCTCTGAATGTGAGCCAGCCATTGCAGAATGGCGGCTTTGTCAATGGCAAAAGACTGACGCGGACAAGACATCGAAAACGCCATGATAATTCTTGAACGACTCTACAGAATCAGGTGCATGAGAATGTGACGCAGAACGCGGAGGATGTAGAAATAATTTACATATAAGATCAACTGGAAGAGGAGAACTACTGTAAACCAGGAAAGAGGTAATTTGGCTCGGAAGAACTTCAAGAGTTTTGAGAAGAAAGAGGTTATCAGTTTGCAATGAGCAGTGGCTCATGGCTCCAACTTAATGAACAAAGCGACGTTCTTGCAACGACAAGGGAAATGGGCACAGAGGGAGTACTTGACATAACAAGGAACGGGAAGAGATTGTGAAGACTTGAGGTGAATCACTCTCACTATGCTTGTACACATAGACAATGACAGTTCGTTACTTTCGTACTCACACTTGATAGGTTGATTGTATACGGTATAGGTTCCTAGATCACCTCTCATGATAGATGTACATCTTCAATGCAAAGTCACAAGTGACATAGATAGACTTTTATTATCTCAGAACTGGTTATCGTACAGACTCATATGTAATTTGCAAGATGTGATACCCCAAGTGCATTGACTTAAGAACCACATGTGTCGTGTATATGCAGAGCACAACACCTTCAAGATTCGGAGCATTTCACATCTGTACTCTCAATTGAGCGTCGATCTCATTCAAGTGGAGCTACAGTAGGCGGCGAAATGTCCGAATATAGGTATCTCAAAATATTTATCTGTTAGTGCTCTGACTAACATAGATTTACAATGTAACCTTGAACAGAAACTAACCGCATTTGTGAAGCATTACTAGGCTTTTTTTTGGCCCCGGTACGGTCAATTCACATGATCAATTACAACTGGATATTATACCCTGACTGTGCTAGTTCATTTGTGCATATGAATATTTATATTTATTTCTATTATCTACATTTACCTATTGAAGCGGATATATTATCTTTTAGCCGCCCATGTTATCTACGACAGACACAGCAGTAATTTCTGAATTTAAGAACAAAAGAATAAATTCTGTAAGGCTTGAAATGGTTTATTCAAAATACAGGCTGTTATTGCAAAACATGCTGAAAACAATACAAAAGCAACCCATGAGCGAATCAGAAGATAAGGTATGGGTCACACACATTAATAAGAAGTAGACTAAATGACATATAAGTCGTCACTGCGATTGACACGTGCGTCACTCTCCATTCATGGCGAAGTTGCATCCTGGAGGCATGTGAAAGATAAAATAAAATGTAGACGGTCATTCTAGGAAATCCAAATCAGATAGTTCAAAATAGTCTTGGAATTTGCGGGTCCACCTCCTGAAATACCCTAAATCTACCCTGCAAAACTAAATTTACCCGACATTTTCACCAAGTGGTTAACCTTTTTATTACACATCACACTACATTTACTGGAGTTCTGTGAAGCCCGTTCAAGGAATGGACAGAAAACCATGAATTCGTCTATTATAAATCGGAGATCCAATATTCTCCTCAGATCCGTCGACTTTGTACAGTCCACGCTGGAAAGTGCAAAAAAAATTGACACAGATTTGACTGAATTTCAGAAATCTCAGCAGTTGACAGAAACTGCGGGCAAAAATGGTCGATTTGTCATCCTGGACATTTTCGTGTCATTTTTCTGTCATTTGGACCCCCGTTTCCTTGTAGTGAATGGTTTGCATTTAAGATCACATTGTCAAACTAGAAATTGGATCCAAGGCTAAATTGCAACTGTATTAAGAATCCTAAATTGAAGTACATATTTTGGAGTGAAAAGAAATAATAGGGGCTATTTCTATTTAGCAGCTAAGTTAGAATGGATTAAGGTACAAGTAAAAGAGTTGTATTCAACGATATTACAAACTAACAAGATTTCAAAAGGAAACTACATAGTCAAGAATCTCCATAAAACAATGTTTTCAAAGATTTGTCATTACCATCAAAATGAATTGATAAAAAGGGTAGTGAAGAAAGAAAACTGAGCATGGAGAAGATTTGATTGTATTGTATGTGAGTCTAGAGTCCAACGACACCTATTTAATGGTTTAAAAAGGGTAGGAAGAGGTGAGACAGAATGCAAAACAAACAAGTGGACACATCTATATGGAGAGTAAAAGGTTCCTACACTTATAGGTAGGAAATATAGTCTAGTCAAAAAAGCCAATGAAAATTGATTAGAATTTAAAATGATGGCATTATATTACTTGTTGAGACCTTCGAAATAGGTGTTGAAAACTTAACAAATAATCAGTTTCAAAATATCAACTTGTACCAAAGTAAATGGAATGCTTGAACTAGAGATTAAACTTCTAAAGGCTATAGACAAAGAGAATTGCTTATAATCCACAAAATAAGATATGATTGCGAATATTAAACGAATGAAATGATCTCTTTAGAAAACGAAAGAAAGATTTAGCATTCTAATCAATATGCAAACTTTGAGTCTCTTTTTGCAAAGAAAGAGGGCAATCCTTTTGACCTTTAATTAACAAAAATTAAGTTGTGTACAATGTGAATCATCAATTTCCCTCATAAGAACGTCATCTTAGATCCATGTCATTGTACATATCACCCATAATGTGTTGCAGATATCAAGTGCATATAAGGAATTCAAAAAGTATTTTAGAAATGTGAAAAAGAGCTTAATACTACACAAATCAAAGGTAATTCTATAATACAATTATAGGTATTCATATTAATATTTTAGACAATCAAAGTAGAATTTGAAAGTAGGATAACATATGGACGAATGTAGAAAGATAATACTGATGCTATGCATTGGATGGTATAGAAACTACATGATTCATTGTGATTTAAAAGCAATGACAACCTCACACTTACCTTGAAGCAACTTGCTTACTACAATTTATATTGGACATGGTTTTAAATTGCTGGTCTTTGTTTGAATATTGTTTTGGTATTCTATACCAAATAGCTATGAAATCATTGAAGATTAGAATCCTTGAGGTATTTTCTCTCATTAGGTTTGAGGATGAGTTTGAGAGTATGATCAATAGATCTCTTCTATTTACAAATTTATGTTTTGTGTGGCAGCTCTTAAAATCATATGCAATATTGCTACTTTTTACGCTCTAAAGAGATTCTTAACTCATTGTAGTAAAAATGATCTTAAAGTACACTATATTGTTTATTCAATGGCCTTGATAGATTATTATTGTATCAACCTGAATGCAGGTTTGGACAGGCATTATAACTTTGATGTACAAATTTTCAAGGATGTAGTATACTTTATGATTACTGAAATATTCTATGAAAACTTAAATAACAGCCTTCTCATCCAACCATTCCATTGCTAGTAAAGACTTGAACAATTTAAACTTCAATTTGTGTTTGCAGATTTTAATGTTACCCATTTTAACCATGGCAAGCATTAACTACTATTTTGCAACACTGAATAACAGTTATTGTCAATAAAGGTACAAACTTTCTTTTCCAAACAAATTTACGTACACGTCTTTATCAATCAAGGGGAGAGTATGTCCCCATAGTTCATTTGTGTAACATACGATTTTTGTCTGTGGCCAATCATTTCATTTGCACGTAATTGAGGAATGAGATTTCTATACCACTTATACTTCACCCCATATCTTGACATTCGAGCACGATGAGATTTCGGCTACATTGCCAACAACAGCAGATAAAGATTCATTCTACACAGACTAGTCCTCGAAGAGATCGTTACTTTTCTCATGTTCCAACCAGCCATGTCGAAATTTTTCTTCAAGCGACTTGTGCATTCATCTGTATCCATATTCCATATTGTGGAGATGAATTTATGATGTTTGAGAATTAATATATCGGCGAGTGGAATGTAATAGAACGCTGAGAATTTTCAGAAAGTACATTCTGTGACGTGCAATTGATTTTTTGAACGTGGGAATGTCAATGTTTTGCTCTGCGTGGCGTTCAATGTCTGAAAGAGATTGGCTAGATACAATGCCAATTTCCTTGGGACATTGTATGTCGGACGGAAGTGATGAGTAGACGTTTTGGAAAGGAAATGGTTTCATGTGGGGCACTAGGAGAAGCTAAGGTGAAGGTCTTGATATTAGATCAAGGATCACAGCTAAGAAACATCCTCTATATTCTAAATAACTACGTAATGTGTCACGAATTAACGTTTACTCGGGGGAAGTAAACGCTTGAATAGTACACTAATTATACAACTGTACTTACAAACTAATCTAAAATAGTGGACTCTAATGTACACTGTGCAAAGTCATCTACACAAGCATAGTGTAGCATGAATCATTACGTATCTACTCTGTGATAAGGCAGCGGAGATACTTACATCCCTATTCTGTGATAGTGTAGCAGAGATAGTTACACTTAATACTCCCAGTGGCTAATTTCGCTTCACAGGAGGGCACTTCGAGATTGACGCAGGTGCACAACATTAGCTAGGAAGATCGGAAGTCGAATCGGAAAGTAGACGATTCAGTCCGAACTAGAGAAGTATTCTGTACATCTGCGTGGTAACACCAGGTAAACCTCCTACATGAAGCAACAACGTGATGCTAGCTCAATGGTCGCCTCACAATCGGCGTCTCCCATACAAAACCCATGCGTGACAGCAGAAATTCCTGAAGGACAGCAACAATGAAGAGTTCCTTCAAAATCATATTCGGGTTGCTGTGCATTTATCAGGGATGTAAAACCCTTACAGGAGCTATGCTCCGAAAGTATGGTTCTATACTGACAGTGTTAAGGAACACTACATTCCAATTCAGGTTAGGCTGATCTAGCAACGTGAAACAGTGGAAGCTTGTGACCCTCTAACAACAACAATGAACAAATTGCAAACGCCTTGCATAGCTGCTTTTCTTTTCAAGTCCTTAAATGGGTGAGGCTAAACGCTTAAGACTGAGGTATCTAATTTAAGGTCATTCGAAGGACTTGAAAGGAAAAGCTGTTCAACGAAGAAAAGAATCTAGCAAATAACCTATGTTCTGGATCCTCCGAGTTTTGATGAATGACCATTAAGGCCGACTGACAGAAAATGACTGCTAAGGGCACAACAAACGGGGCTATCTATGATGAGAACTGGTGTGAGTTAAGTTCATACGCAGCGGAGTCAGTGACCTCCGTGCAGCTCCTAGCGGTAAATTCTCGTCTCCGTCTCCTGCGAGTTCATTCTGAAGCTTTCCAATTGTCAACTTATTCTGCCAATCACAGTCAAATTTGTAAGAACACGAGAAACACATATGCCAACGTAATCAAGTGCTCAGACATCATAGCTACGATGATAACATATAGATTGTGGGAAATCAAGAGAATTTTAAATCTATTAACAAGCAAATCCGGCGAAGGATGTGACGACTTCGTATTCCCTCTTGAAACACTTGAAACGCACTGTATTCATTCAGTAAATGAATTTTAATAAGCGCTCGGCAAGAAAGAGGTTTTCTTTCTGGATACGTTTTTCTCCGAAGTGCCCAACGAATAACCTTGCACTTCGAAAATTCAGGAATGTCACTGAAGTCGAGAAAGCACTACGGAATAGGACTGCAAAGAGAAAGAGAAGGTACTCGAGAAGAGTACACACCCAGGGGTTCAGGGCACTTGTGCCATGCATGAAGAGTGGTTATAAACCTTACTCCTCTGGAAACGAAGGCGGAATTTGAATAGCCGAGACATGAATTGCATTTGATCTTCAACAGCAAGCGGAGCTCCTTATTCTCCTCCGATAACAAATGTATCTACAGAACACGGAAGGGATTCAATTAGCCCAAATTTATACGACAGTTGATTTTCTCGCTTGCAATTCTAACTGGTCCTGTAATATACCCCACCAACAATTCATAACTTCAGCACTGTAATTGTATGCAAACTCTATCAGAAGACATTGTGGTACGAGTTCTTCTGCTAAATTAGGAACTTTATCATAGGAAGATTCTTACGATATAAGCAGGAAACAAGTCAGTTACAGATGCTGGACAACATCATGCATTTCGTAGACTACTGCCATGTCGTTAAGTAGAAATACCTGCTCTTGGGCTCTATCAAGACTACTCTTGCATATTGCCACTTCGTGCCTCAAGGCGTCTGCCTCCATAAGCAAGGACTTCATACCTTTCTCGGCCACCTTCATCCTGTGTCCAAGGTTTCAACCACCTGGTCAACAAGCAGTTATAAGAAAGTGGGATGCATAGATATTGATGTATTTGCCAAAAAGAAAACCTGAATCCGCATCTGAACCATGCTGAAAATCACAACTTGAAAATCTTCGATTTTGGATGAAAAGCCCACTGAATCGTGAAGTAGTGGTTTGCATACCTTTCGCGACCCACTTCACCTTCGGTCCACTTCTTCAAGAGCCTGAGGATCATGACAATTGTAGGACACGTAGCATGAGCACATCACATTCAGAATTAATCAGAAGTATTGAGTTTTCAACGAAGACATAAACAAGAACGAAGAAGACAATCTAATTGGTGATTAATTCAAGAAGGATCTGATTGTAGACATTAGCAACCAGGGTCATGTGTGCCAGTTTTCATGACTACGGAAAGTTAATCACACCCAAACTTATTTCGTGAACTGGCTGTTAACATTATTACAAAAAATTAATTTTCCGATCCTGAACCACAATGGAGGAACACGGCTCACCTTTCGCGGCTTGACCGGAACTCCCCTTGCATGCGTTTTAAGATGGCCTTGAACTGCAGGTTGAGAGATGAAATGGCTTCGTCTCTTTCTTGCTCGAGTGCCTTGACCACTCCAGCTGAGATGGCAGACGATACCATGTTTGAGACGCTCATTTCATCCCTGGCATCTTCCATTGCCGAACAGACTTCCTGTATTCTCTTCAGTTCCGCCGAAGTGTCCTCGTATCGCTACACAACAAAACGCTTAAAGAGGTTCAGTCCGAAATCTAAAATTGAGGTTTTAATAGGAAAAGATTACAATCAAAACCCTGAATTGTTGCACCTGGGATATATACCTACGCAATCCTAGGAAACGAAGAACGACTATGCATTTGCCCCTCAAACAATGATGGTGATAATTATTATGTGACAACTCTGATGAACCTCTGGTACAGGGAGGAACAAAGCCTGATACCTCTGGAACACTTTTGCATAAACAGACGGACTATACGAAAATGCAGCTGAACCCTACCTGGTTCGCCTCAGAAAGCATAATCTCGAGTTGTAAATTCTGTTCTTTCATAAGCTCGCGTGCTTTCTTATTCTCGACGTCGACACAAGACCTGGCAGCGTCTGCCTCCTCATGAAGTCTGCAGTCCGAGCAAGCCAGATTATGTGTCAACTGTAGTCCAGTCAATTAATCTGACTGGCACAAAGAACTCCCTCAAGAGCAGGAAACTAAAAAGGTATCCCGTAATACAGACATTCCAAGACATACTTGCAGTCAGATGTTAAAAACGGCTTTACCTCTGAAGTTTCGATTCCATTTCTGCTAGCTTGAGCTTTAGGGCAGGTACGTCTTCCTCATCGGAGTCCTGAAGGAATCACAAGTGTTAATACTTTATTCTCATCATTATTTGCACATTATCAAAATGAATTCCCTACGTCGGCCTCTCAAATGTCGTTTGAAAAGAACTACGACTGAAGCTCTACACTTTCTGACCAAACTAGCTCCGCTGAGAACCCCAAACTATCATCAAATGGCCGTCCACGCGCACAGCAATTCAAAAAATCACGACTGTGCAGGGTTAGGAAATTACGAAATGCACCTCTAACGGTAAAGGATGCACAACAGATGTGCACCCTCTGATATTCTCAAGTTCCTGCAGCAATTCTTCCATTCTTCGATTGGCCTCGTCAGCCCTATCCTCGGCTTGGGCTGCCCTCTCTTCAGCCTCGTCTGCAACTTCCATGAACACTTCCCGATCATTGTGATACAGGTTGCACTCATTTTCTAGGCGCGTACATTCTTGAGTAAGAGCCTCGCAATCTAAAGTCAATGACTTGCATTCTGCCGCTAATCTCTGAGTCTCCGCGACTTGCCGCTTCAAAGCTTGAGCATTAAGAGATGCCTCTTCCTGCGGCATCAGAAACACAGTTAGTTCGAGGTATGTATGAGGCAGCCATACTTTCGCTGATCGAGATAGCCTTTGCTTTGTCTGGGATAGCTAATAGTGAGCTATCATGAACAATCCCAACCAAGCCGAGAAGAATGGTGAGATGCCTGCGCGTTTTGAAAACAAATAGATCCAACTCGTATCTACCGGTATATCTAGTGGTCAAGTCCAAGAGTGCCGAGAATGTCAAATCATAGAATTAACAGAGATGACATTAGCCTCGCGACACAGCTAGGCTTAAGAGCAATGTGTCACGGGACTGCAAGAGTGTTTGAGGTCCTGAACATTTCTTCGAATCCGAAATTTCCAAAACTGCAACCAGCTCCACAATGATGTCTTCGTAATGCTATCGTACTTAGATTTGTAGCATCCGTCCTAGGTGGAGAGAATCTCGTCGCTGGAATGTATGTGGTTCTTTTCACGAACAGTGCATTATCTATTCCTCAAGTTAACTACATACGTCAAGCCAAAGCAGCAACAGCTCTCTTTGATTATGGTGAATTAGACGAGGTTCGCAACAGAAATCGCTCCTTGAAAGATGAACACAGAACTGAGACATACCCTGGATTTCGAACACCTCAAATCTGCCTCCTCAAGTCGCCGTAGAAGGACATAAACTTGCTCTTGAAGCTGTCGCTGAGAATCCACAGCTTCCGCAAACTTCACCTCCCAGTGATCCTGACAAGAGCAAGGCTCGAGCATACGCCCGACAGTCTGCTGCAATAAGTCATCTACCTCCGCCGGCAAAGCCAATGCGGCATCCTCGTCGTACCTGTCCATATCTTTCTACTAACTGCGCGTCTACAGAATGCAACCACCTGAGAAAGCGAAGAACGATCGAACAACTAAATAATGTAGATCTCTCCACACTTCCACTACGGCCTTTCGATATCCTCTTCCGAAAAACGTAAGGAATCGCACCTCTTCTCCTCCATAAGCTGCAGAAAGCTCTTCTGAATTGGACAAATATCCGAGTTCCTACTCAAAGAATGTCCGCACTCCACCAGAACTCGATCAAAAGCCGAGTCCAAAAAACCTCCTCCACACAGACGCATTCGCGTGAACAACCGCTCCTCCACAAAATCACAAAACGCTCACCAAACCTCCAATTCACTCCCTGATTCACCAATCCACTCATGAAATTCACACGCCCGCTGACTCGTCCACATCAAAACCTCGAAAATCCCCGAGCCGTCGCCGCTCTCACTATCAAAATTCCCAACCCCGCACAATCCAAACACGCGTTCCACCTCCCCGATCCACCTCCAACCGCCAAGCAAGTCACATCCACCAACCCCGAGCGCAGAGCCCTCCGACCTTGCAACGTACAGTCACCAAAAAAAAGCTGAAACTCCGCGGAATCGCTCCTGAACTCAACAAGGAAACCGTCGCTCTCTTCTCTTCCTCCACAAACGCGCATACCCCGACCGCCACGCATCCAACCTCGCAATGGCCGCTGAAGCCAAACCAAACGATACAAATCCGGAGCGCCGAGCTTGAAGCAGAGAATGAGAAAGCCGAACGAGTAATCAAGAACAGACGTGCAGAAGCTCGTTGGAAAGCGCTCGAGGAGAGTAGAAGGGAGCGGCAGCGCAATTGAAGCTCCAGGCGTAGAGGGAGCAGGAGTGGAGAGAGTGGAAGTGGCGAAGGTGTCTGCGAGGGAGTGTTGGTGTGTGTGTTGGTGTCTGCATTAGAGCGTCTGTCCAACGGTCGGATGGGTCGGACAACGGTCGGGTGCCAGGCGGGCGGAACGACTATACTCGGAGTGGAGTTGGGGGCGTCCGGGCTACAGCGCCGGGGATTCTCTGATGCGCCACTCGGGTGGGTTTGGGTGCTGCTTTGCCGGGGCTGTTCGGCTGAGTTCTAGGCCGCCCGGCTTCCCTTCACTGCCCGCCGGTCGAAGCGTCTATTTCCGATCCCTTGCTCTCTGCTTCTTGCCAAGGCGCTTTTGTCCATACTCGGCTAAGATGTGATGCCATGTAGGGGAGTTTCACGTTCATCCAAAATTACTCATCCATTATTTGTATTTATTTGTGTGTAACTGACCTCTCATTTATTTCCATTGCTTCTTAAACCAAAATGTGGCTTCTTCGTCTAATATTTCTATAAATATGTTTTACTTGTTTGTTTCCATTGACAACTTTTTCCACATAATAATTGATATTTTGTTTATTTTCAATGTTTTTAAATTCAAAATTTGGCTTCTTCGTCTAATGTACGCGTAAATATGTTTTGCTTTCCGTTGACATCTTTTACCAAATAGTACTTGACATTTTTTTTTGTTTATATTGCTATTTAAAACCAAAATATGGCTTTTTTCGTCAAATGTTTGTGTAAAATATGCTTCATGTATGGCATTCTATTGATGTCTTTTACTCAATAATGATATGGAACTCATTACTAAGATTTTCTTTGAAGCATCTTATTGTACATAGCATGAGAAGATAAAATAATTTTAAGTTTTGTATCTTAAGCCAATTGTTGTATTTAAGAGAAAAATGATGATATTTTTATTTTGGCATCATGGGCAGCTATTTATAAGTTCAATTTATCTTTCATTTCAATTTTCAACCGATGTGTGACTATAACTTGTGCATGTAGGAGGATGGAAAGTTGACCCCCTTATTGTCATCATAGTAGACGCTAGAGCCACTACACACATTCCATCAATGAAACTACTGGTAGACAACTTTAAAATACCTATGACTACCATCAAAAATACCTTCAAAAACATAAAGACTATTGCCATACAATATGCCATGTCCATCATCCTCCATAAAAGAAGAATAGAGAACAACCAACTGTTACCTGTAACATTAGATCCCCCATAGTTCGAAACTTCAAAACAAAATACTAAAAAAAAATTAGTAGCTAGAACTACTTTTTTTATTGTTAGCATACACGTATAAAGTCTTTTGTCACTTCTCGCGCTGGGGCTGTTGGTTGGCACTTTGTCACTTCTCGCACTGGGGCTTTTGGTTGGCACAACTCATTTCCTGCCTGCGATTGATCACTGAGCAATATCAAGCGACTTCATACCTCACATTTGCTCAAACGAGTCATTAGGGTTCGAACCCGGACTAATTATATGAGACAAACGCTCACCACCAACCAACAATGAGGTCGTGGCTTGGTGTCCAAAGTCACATTTTACTAAATCCTATAGAACTTACCATTTTTTGTTCTTTGTTACTAGTTATTGGTGACTAAATTATCTACTCTCGACAGGGGGGAATAGATCTTTACTTCCATACCTTTGTCATGTGGGCATTGGATTGGGGGTGGATTGAGCAGACACTTGATTTACGTTGGTCTCCTCCAGAGACCGAAGTTTTTTTCTCTCTGTGTGCATGTACACCAATATGACAATGTTTCATCCATTTCAATCAATTCATATGGAAATTGAAGTTGATTTTTTTTTGCAAAAATAATTAAATTGCTTTTAAAAATTAAAACAAATCAATTTCATCCTCACAAATAGTGCTAAAAAACACATTTCCTATCTCACTAGCATAAAAAAATATGTAGTATCAAACAAAATACAATTGGTGAGTTACAACATGCCATGCATAAACAATACAAAAAAACAATTATAACATTACAAGTAATAATTGCAAATTCTTGCCATGATCCCATGCTACTTTATGTTAAAACACTTCTGAAAACCATTAAAAACATCGACAAAAGAATAAAAACATTGCAAGAGTTGTGTCTTTTCACAAATGAGAATACCAAGAAAGGCAACCCTACCAATTACCTTCCTCCCTACCTATCCATCCACGCAACAATAACCAGAAAAAGCAACAACACCTCCCCCGGCTCACTCACTCACTGCTCCAGAAACATGGCAAACCTCACCACATTCATCCCAAGAGCCGCATCACCATCCCAGAGTCTCGAGCCGTCGCACCATCATCACTTGCGGCAATCGCAGAATGAGCAACGCATGAAAAGCAGCCACCTACTTTTATGACAAAAGGAAAAGCGAGAGCAAAAAAAAGCGAAAGGCAAGGGGTTCAAGAGCACTGGGGCGAAGGGAGGTCTGGACTCTGCAGAGAAGAGGAGAGTTCTGGAGCAGAAAGTGTGGGTTGATTAGGGCACATCACCTGCCGAAGGATCCATTACGCCATCTCCATTTTCCTTTCCTCATTCGCAAGCTACCTCGCCAGGCTTACGGATGCACCATCTCCGCATTTTATCTAAGTGCGAGAAAGAGTCTCCGCATTTTGCAAGCGAGAAACACAACACTCACTCCATGACACTCTATGTATGCGTCATCTGCTCATCATAGGCATGACCTTAGGGTGCGGTGACCAAAGATACTACGACGCTGGTGCCATAGGCATAGGCTTGGAGTGTTCGACGACAGCGTTGTGACTCTTTTTGTTTTGTTGAGGTTTTTGCAATTGGGGTCTGGAGGAGAAGGTAGTGAGGTTGGGATTGTGGTTGGGAGTACGGGTTTGTTGTCTGGGAGGTTGGGGTGAGGCTGTGGGGGTGTGTGGGTGTGGGAGTGGTCGTGCTGCATCATGTCGTCGCCAAGCAAAAGACGGGAGATGGACGTCATGAAGCTGTAAGTTTTCTCTCTTCTGATTTTGGTTTGTAGTGGATTGTTTTGGATGTGCGTGTTATTGTTGCGATGGTTTGGTTGTCGGTATTGTTGCGATGTGATCGTTGTGGGGGTCGTGTTGTGGTCGCTGTTGAAATGATTTTAGTTTTTGTAGCATCTTGTAAGCTGCCACATGCTTTGTATGTGTGTGTTGGTTGTTGGAGAGGTGGTGTTTTGGGGGTGTAATTGGGAGTTATATGGTGGGCTGTGTTATGGATGAGTTGCGTCTTTGGAATATGTGAAATTGATGTGATAAGGAGTTTGTTTGAAAGGCAAGGTTGTGGCATGTGACGATGTGAGACCGTGTGGCTGGATAGGATGATGAGTGACTACAAAGTGGAGATGGTGAATGATGGAATGAGCGAGTTCTATGTGGAGTTTCATGGGCCACGTGATAGTATGCTTCTACACCTCAATTTCTCTTCTTCTTTTGGTGAAGCGTCTGTTGCATGGTCGTGAATGAAACAGAGGCTCTGTTCTTCTCTGTTGGGTGGTGAATTCGGGTGTTAATTTGCATTTCTGTGCTTGAAAGTTAGTAGAATGCAAGGGTCAGGGAGGTTGTGTAATGGAGAGACGTGGTTTTTGACGTCTGAATCGGATCATCTGGTTAAATTACTTATGAATTTTCTTGGTCGTAACTCAGATGTGCAATTCAATTGTATCTGCACAAGTCTGACGCAATAAACGAATTTCTTTGGGTGATGGCAGGCCCGTATCAAGAAGGAACCTGGAAAATTCGAGTTGAGTTACCTGACGCTTATCCCTACAAGTCTCCTTCTATTGGGTTTGTGAACAGGATCTTCCATCCCAATGTGGATGAGATGTAAGACATTTTCTCCCACTTCAATGTGTTGTTTTCGGTTGTGTTCATATGACTAATCTGCTGTGCTTTAATATTTAGGGCTGCACTTCCTTGTGTACCCTATCCTTGTTTTTTTTGGCCTCATCATCTTGGAAGGTTCGGAAACTGTTACAACACAAGTCCAGTGCTCTGATTCAATTGTATAGTCTGTATCGATGATGCATTAACAGTGAATCGTAGATTCGATTACATGACAATGATCGTTTGAAATTGTGATTAGCGGATGCTAGGTAATGCTGTACACAAGCTTTTTCATTGGACTCTTTGTCCTGACCTTTCGATCTGAATATGATTCATATGTGTTTCTTGCCATATGTGTTTGATATCAGTGAATCGAGAGTCGGTCAATTTATATTGTCATGCCGAATATGCCGAATACAACCAAATATACCCTGAATTCTTTCAATGGCATCGCCGTACTTGCTTTACGTTTGTAGGGACTTTGTTACTTTATTCACAACCTGTATGCAGGTTCAGGTTCGTTTGGCAGATGTTTGAGCATTATCTTATGCATCTGCTTGTTCTATGAAGAGCATGGCTGTAATCGTGGTGGACGTGAGATTCAGATGCTTAGACGTTGGGCATCTGCGGTGGTTGCAGGTCAGGATCTGTGTGCTTGGATGTCATCAATCAGACTTGGAGTCCCATGTTTGGTGAGTGACCTTGTTTTATTGAAGTTGATTCATTGTGTTCTTGAAGTTCTGTTCTGTCGTTGAAGTTTAGGGTTTCGCTGGACGAAGAGCTGCTTGATCATTGAGGCTTACTATGAATGTCTAAGTCATCGTGGTCAATTATTTGAGCTTTGCACACGATTGGGGTTTCAAGTCTTGTGAAGAGTGACCTGCCCTGATAGTCTAACGACGCTTTTGACCTTCAGGATAGCTGATAGTGTGCACTGCGTGTGTGGCTGTAATCATGCAGACCTTATCAATGTGTTCGAAGTCTTCTTGCCCCAGCTCCTTCTCTATCCTAATCCCACCGATCCCTTAAACGGTGAGGCTGCTGCGTTAATGATGCGAGACCGCGAGCATTACGAGCAGAAAGTGAAAGGTACATAGACAGCAGATCTGTCCTGATTTGTTTTAATGTGGACGTCTCTCATTGTGCATAAGGTTTTAAAAGCTCGATATCTATATACCGTAGTCCAACAACTAGCATTGCTAGGTTTGCGCTAAAGACATGCTGATATTTCTGGTCTGCTGCTAGATGGCTTCTAACTCTGGATTTGGTTTCTACGTACGTTGCAGAATATTGTGAAAGATATGCTAAGCTGGAGGACATCGGAAGGCGTGCAGAAGAGGATTCCACTGATGATGAGTTGAGTGAGGAAGAAGACTGCATGTCAAGTGACGAGGAAATGGCTGGCCATGCAGACCCTTGAAGCTTTGTTATCATGGCTTTCTATATTGAAAGTCCTCCTTGTCCTACCCACTCCAATGAGGCCAGCCTGACGAGGTCTCCTAATGTTTGATATGCATCTTGGGTGGCCAGAATCCTTGCAGACAGATCTTGGGAACAAGACGGCTTGATCCCTGATTTTGTCTCGAAAGGGTTTCGTGAGGCTGATGGACAGGTAAAGCTAGTGTCATATTGCAATAACTGAGGGTCTTGACGGTCCTCCATTATTACTATTTGGTTGTGGATGGACCTGATGATTGGCTGCCAAGCAATGCCCAACTGTAAATACAAATTTGGGGCTATAAAGAGCGGTGGCACCTTATTTCTTTTAGCACTTCATTTCTCAGGATTCTCTGTTTTCACCCTGTATCTTTGTGATCTATGAAACGTTCTGTCTGAGATAGCAATTACCGAAGTTGGTGAAGAGTGCGTATTTCACTGTTCAATATATGGCAACATCTGTTCGATGAGAATGTTACGAAGTCTTCGTGCTTCTCTGTACTGAAAAACCTCCGAAGATTATCAGGATGAACTATTTTTGTACATGCCTAAAGAAATTATATCATTGTATACGGACTCAATTTCTAATGTAAAGTCTCCTTTTGATGCTCAACTCTTTAGCCTGGACTCTGATCTTTGATTCAATTGTTTCAGCAATCTTCCTGCACATTCTATCTATGAAGGGAGAATGAGTTTCTTGTGTTCCCTTACGGACTTCATGTTTATTTCTGCACCACAGATGCCCTCCTCTGAATGGATGTTCATCTTGGGGAAATGTAGAGTTCCCACCAGAAAGATATGTCGCTGTCTAGAGTAGTGCGGATATACGATAGCGATGGAAACTGCAACAAAGGTTAGCAGCACCAGAAACTGACACTTTTGGAGCCTCCCTGCTAGCTAGATGGCACATTGGTTCTGAAAAAATATACAAATGTTGATTGAACAAAGAGAACATACAAAGAAAACATAGGAAGAGAACATGAACAAAAAGAATTGGACTTGTTTATGAACTCCTTGTGAATTCTTGAAGGTCCAAAATTAGAGTTCTAATGATGGATAGTACATGCATGTGAGGACCAACTCTTATGAAAAGGAGTATTGAATTAGTAATTGGACCAATGAGATATCATTGGTGGAGTCCAAAAACATTGCCACCATGAATTGTTAATCCTTTGTGACCGATAGTAGTTATAGACAAACTACAATTTTTGGGTGATTTTAAGAAAAAACCATTATTTTGAATTAATATTAATATTTATTATATTTAACCGTATGAATGTGATTATATCTTAATCAAATAAGTGCCACTTAACTTTGTAAGATTAAATTGTAGGATTGGAAAATTATAGTAATATGCATTTTAACCATATTAAGCACACTGAAAAATGAAATTTTGGAAGGTGTTTAACTTTAAAGCAAAATAAAGTTTGGATCGAATATTCAAAAATAAAAGTAATGAAGTTCACCAATGGCCTATGTCAACACCTCTCCATTGCAATCTTCCATATAAAGAATAGAAATACATATGATTATTGTGAATTTTATAAGTGAGAGTGACTTCCTTGGGACCAAAATGTGATTATGTGGGTCTCACACCGTTATTGTTTCTATCTTCGACCTGACTGAGGACAATTTTGTGAGATAATCTGCGATTTTCAAAGAGAGCAGTTACCACAATGCTTTGTCTTAATTAGAAGAATGGCAACAACACCGAACTTGAAATTGCACATTACCTGTCTCTGTACATTGTTTACAGTAGTTCCAGAATATAAATTGGTAGTATTGTCCATCTTAATGAGGATTTTCTTTTGGAAGTCCTTTACAGGAAATCTCTGTTCTCATCATGGTGAGAATCCTGCCATGCTCGAGTGTTTACATGAACTCTGAATCATACGGTGAGGGTGGATTTGAAGCGAGACAGTTACCCGCTTCAATTTCCAAAAGCAACCTTGTGTTGAAGCAGATAAATACATTAAACCGCATCTCATTCGTAGGAACGTACCTTAATGGTCCTAGCTCACCTCGCACAATGTGCAACTCATTTCATTGGCAGTAGTATATTCTGGACTAAATATTGGTTTGGACACAAGCAATATTTAGCAGAATTACGCATGTTTGGACAATAGGCAATTAGCATATCTGATGAATGCCATGGAATTGGGAATGTCACTATATCAACGTGGGTCCGAGGCTGAAATGAGGAAGCTTTGAATACTCCAGCTTATGTCTTCAACCATATTATCAAGACCATCACCAAGACAGCTGAGAAAGATCAACTGATTTCATAAAACGCTATAACACTACCAGAGCGACCTCAAAGTAACAAACCTAATTTCTCACTCATCACATCACTCGAATTCACATCCCAACACTATGCAACCACATAGAACATCAACTTCTAGACAACACGCAGACAGATCTCTCGAATGCCGAATCATTTACCGATTCATACTTCAACAAAACATCGCTTGCTTTCCGAAACCTCTTTACATTAATTTATGCACCTTACACCATCGACCAGACTCAGAAGCGAACTCCACAACTTCTCCTGATAGCTACTTCTAAATCTCTGATCATTACCTTGAGAAACTAGGATATATATTACAGTACAAGATGTACACAGCAACTCAGTAAACTTAAACTCTTCAGATCATCGAAGACCTACGGCTTTGTACACCTGAAAGTGTTAACCTCCTCAATAGACAGTGGTCGTGGTGTGGTGTCTGCGGCCAGCGTGAGTGAGGTTGTACTTGATTCGGCGAATGTAGAACAACGGGTTCACGTAGTTGAACCGGCTCCGAGCTCTCGCCTTCTGGAACTCCACGGGATGCGTGGTCTTGTACTTGGCCAGCCGGAACCTGTTCATGGGGTTGTACCTGCTGAGTTTCCACCTCAACCTCGGGTTGTATCTGCACAACAATCCAATCCCATCAGTTTCAATCCCTGCAAAATCAAACTAAATTACCACTACATGACCTAATGCAAGTCGAAACAATCATGGACACTCACTCGATAGCACTGATAAACTACAAAGTGAAACGCACAACAACAACATCAACACAGACCCTAGAACCTAATCGAAAACCTCAAAGCTGCAGTATCATACCTGTTAACATGCCCTCTGGCTCGCACACCAGGGTGGGTCGCAGCGTATACTTTCGCATCTGCGTGCCTCAGCCCGTCCATCCTAAAACTTGCTCACAAAATGAATCCCACAAGATCAAGGTAGTCGAAAGCGTTGCTCGAAAGTGGATACCTGAAAACTGTACGAAAGAGAGGTGTTATCACTGATCTGAGAAGAGAAGGTGCGATCTGGAGGTTATACACTTGTGTAGATAAAGCTTCCGTCCTCATATATGCTCGTTGCCTACTTCCAGTAGCCTCAATCGGACGCCTTCCATCCCCCAACGTGGACGATGGAGATTATATCCGAGGCATATAACATGGAAGCACCTCTGAATGCTCAAATATCAGCGATGTTTTACTGTTTTCGGCGTCTTACACAAGCCTTTGTGGCAACCAGGTGGCGGATGGAGCAGGGTTTTGGTGACGAGGGAGACCATTTCTTCAGGCTTTTGAGGTTTTTGGCATAGAGCAGGCTGCGGAGTTGTGGGTCCCGGGAGGGGAGTCATGTGTGGCTGCAGTTGGGCAGCCTTCTCGCGAACTCCGGAGTGAGTGCCAAAGAACTGATCAGACTGGCCTAGTCCGGGAGAGAAATTACTGTAGTTTTTTGGTATTGGGTTGACTGCAGACGTGTACCAGGTACGGTAGGATGGGAACGATGTAACACGGATCACCGCCAGGGTTGGAGTAGTGCCGCTTTGTGCGGGACTGACCTGGCGAGGTTGAGGTGAAGTTGGGTCACAGCTTGCCACATGTCTGCAAGTTTCTTGAGTCTTGGGAGTTGGAATGGTGCAGCTCTGATGCGACTATGGCAGCCCACCTTGAAGAATCTGCCGAGAAAGGAGGAGGATGGCAGTGTTCAACCGACAGATTAACAGTTTTTTGTTACCGCTGTAAGTTTGTTTTGGTAAATGGGTTTGTCTCGGATGGCGAAGGGTTTGGTGATCTCACAAGGAGTGTTGCAGGAGTTGTGAAGTATTCGATGCGAGAGGGTCGTGATGGGTTGTGATGGTTTGCTGGCGCGGCTTCAATTTCGCTGTTCAGACATGGATCAACGGCACGGTTGCGATTCTTGAGCGATCGAAGTACCATGTGGGTGAGTGCTCTCCCATGCAGGTAGACGATGAAGGCCAGACCAGCTATTTAGGGTTTGTGTTTTCAAGCTGTTGTGCTGTGCTTTGTCAATCACCCAGACGCTGAGGAGAATTTCCTGCTATGGCCAACTTTATCGTTTCATCTTCCGAGTGCATCTGCGGCACAGAAAACTTTTTTGGCTGACATTGAGTTACATGGAGTTATGGCAAGAATCGATCATTATGGCAAGAATCAGGATGCAACCGAAACGAAACATGAGCACTAGAAGTTTTTCTCAATACCACAAAGGACACACTAGCTGGACACTATAAATCAATCAGAACTCCAAGAATCCGCTACCAATAGGCTACAAGGAGGCAATCAGATTTCAAAATATTTTGAGAAACTTATGCTGTTCTTGGCAAACATTTTAGAATCGACAGTCCCGATTCTTGCCAAACAAACGTCAACATGCTCTGAATGTGAACCCTTCCTGCACACGTTTACACTCTGGGCATTCATCACATTTCAGCGTCTCGGGATTGCAATGCTAAACAACATGATGTTAAGGCTCGGAAGATGTAACAGCGTCAACATACATGAGATCTACATGGAAACAACTGCAGAGACATAATGCAACATGCTCACTGCGCTTCCTTGCGCAATGCAACCTACAGTTTCCCGCACTCAGCCTCTTGACATCGTGAAGTCGGATGTATTTGCTGATGGATAAGGAGCTTCTAGACATGTTTCAAGACTGCTCCTTATTCGTCAGCAAATGCATGCGAGCTGATGCGATGTCAACGTTTAAACATGCACAATTCCAGCTCTTCTCCACCTGCACTTCAACGCGGATCCTAAATTGTCTATGGAGCAGTTCAGCAGAGTCCTGGTTCTGCAATTCAATCTGGTAATATGTGTTCCGAATGCGAAACCCAAACCCATCTATCCTCACAAAAGAAATCCATGCCAGTCATGATCTGGAGGATCACCCAAGTTGTCAAGCAAGAAACACATTCATTCTAATTTGGGGGAGACAGTGCTTGAATACGAAGTTTAGGGTTACAGGACCATGCCTTTTGCTGCACAATTGCAAGGTCTGTTGTAATTTGGACTCTCTCGCTTGGTGGTGACGAACGGTGGATGAATGCAGGCTGTGTGTTGTGAGTTGGGTTTTTGTTGGAGAGCTCGGAGCTTTGATTGAGGAGGTGACTTGCTCTGGGTTGAAGTTGAGCAGACTCTGCTCGGGCGCAGGAATTTGTATGCCATGGCTATCGCAGCGGGTAGCAAGGTGTCGAAGCAGATGATACAGAGCCCCAACATGGCGCTCTCTTACTTGGTGTCCGTCGCCTCTCTCCTCACCGGCGCCGCGGTCGTGCACAACATTTTCAAACCGGATTTGGTAAGTCTAGCTCTTTGTTCCTGCTCGTTTACGATTTCCTGCTCGCTTGCTTCTTGACTGCGATGATCTCTTGATGTTGGAAGCTCTAAATTCAGCTATGTTTGCGAAATTGTTGTTCCGTTCTCAATTTGTTACTTCTGGTATTTTCATTCGAAAATCCCCAGAATTCCTAAACCCTATCTCCATGTATGCATTTTAGTTTTTATTGTGGAAGTTCCGGAGGTCACAAATTTTTTGTGGTCGCTGAAACCCTGAATCTTGGTGTCGTGTTTGCATCGCGTGAATTTTTGCAAGAGGCGATCAATTGAGGTCGTTCCGTATGGAGAGCATCTCCGTTTTTCTGTGAGTCTGATGTTTAATTGGCATCTTAACATCTTGCTCTACACCCTCGTCTGTGCATGCAGACGATTCCGGATTTGGGCACTCAGGAGATCATGGAGAAGGAAACGGAGGTAATCAGCAATACGGCAGCTGTTGAGTAAAGAGTTCACCTTAAAGCCTCAACTGGGTATGAGAAAGGTAGAGACTCATAACTGCCTCTTTTAGAATTTTGAACATACACAGAAATGAGTGATGGAGTTGAGTTAATTTGGCTCAGTATTCCAACTCCAGAAGTGGTTTAGAAATGAGCTGTTGAAACTCCTTTGACAGATCATAAAATTTCTCATCGCAGTGGTGTTGGGAATTTTTGAAACCCTGTGTGTGTGGTAGTGTAAGGACCCTGCCAGAGTAGTTCATATTTTAGCTGCGTGCTTAAGTTCGGCATTCTGAATCACTGCTGGACGTTATGTCTAGTGAAACAACTTCGTGATCGGACATAGAGATTGTTATGGACTTAGAATTAGCTAGCATCGTGAAGAAGTTCCTTAACAAATATTTGAGACATTCATTGATTTTGCATTGAAAACTCTATCATGTCAAATTACGGTTTTTGTCTAGCAATTCTTGAATGAGAGAAAGGTTTAACTCTTGTTTGTACCGTTCGTCACCTTCTGCATTGACATTACACGATCTTTGTGTCTGAGGTGTGAAAGTTTCTTAGGGAAATAGGACGCTCATTCAGTTATTAGATTTGCTGGAATGATCAAACATAAAATTGGTTCTCTGGAGTGGAACTTATTTTTCTTGAGTATTGACTTCTCACTTCACATTTTTTGCTTCTCTCCTGATGTCTGTTGGTTCGCAGGTACGAGTCCATTATTGTTAGGGATCCCAATACTTTTAAATAGAGCTTCCCTCAATACTTTTGATTTTATTGCTGGACTTACTTGCAGGTTACATTGTTCCAGTTTGTTCAAATCATCAAGGTTGACTGCTACACTTCATTCTTAAACACATCAAGCGTCTGTTAGTTTTGGTGCAGAATGAGCCTCTTGCTAGTGTAGAAAATGGTCTCTTGTTTTTATCCACGCACCAATGCTTGATGCTGAAGCTTCAGCAGAATCTGTGAAAGATATTAGACAAGGTATTTAGTACTAAACCTAGAGAGATAGAGCGAGCGGAGCGTCCTCCTTAGTTATACATTTATGGCTTCATTGAATTTAGAGGAAGATGCTTGACTGCCATGTCAAGGAATTATACAAGGGACCTCATGTACAGTACAATCCTCTGAACATTTTGGGAACATTGTGACATCACTTTTAATTAGACTTTATGCATGGAGACTTGTGATCTACTTAGAAAACAACTGCTAAAGATTCTAATACAAATGTCCTGACAGTCTTGTTAGAATGATGTAGACTGCTGACTGCCATCACCGTTAGGGGATTATTAGTTTCAATATGTCCGGACTCTGTACCTCTCTCATGCGTGACAAATCGGCAGTTTTCTTTGTGGGCTTGGGCGAAGTATCCCTTGGCCTCTTCGATTCGTGCGTCCTTGGAGTTGAGAGCTCCACAATCGATTTGGGAGACTTTCCGGAGCTATTGGCTGTCTTTCCATCGACTTCGCCATTCAGGCCAATGAGAGACGCCACCGCCTCCCACAGGTTCCCTTCCACGAGCTTCTGCTTTGCTTCCACATCGGCGTGGTATTTCATTTCCTTTTCTCTGGCGTCATAAATCAATTCACTGCCAAACTTGTTTTACTCATGAATGAAGAAACCTATCCAGTAAACTTTTTCTGCGACCTAATACATGTAATCCGAGTTTATGGCAACCTCACCTGTTGAGCCGTTTCTTCGCCTCGATTTGTGCTTTCCTCTCTTTATAGAAATTCTCTCGTTCGATTGCCGCCTGCTCAAGAATCTGTCAACGACATTGTTACTGCACTATCATATGTCTGGAATTCCACATTGGTAACTCTGGCAGCTGGTACTCATTTAGCACTCTGTTCGAAACTTAACCTAGATTTTTTGGTTTTGAGTGATCCTTCTGCTGTCCAGAGACGATAAGAGCTCAAGTAAAAAATTAGGGTTTACATGATCTTGCTTGGCTTGCGATTCTCGCTCTCTTTCCTCCAGCTCCGCTTCCTTCTTCCTCCTCCACTGTCTGCCACAAAAAGAGCACACACAAGTGCTGATTACACCCAGTCTTCACCAAATGGGTCCCAACATTCAATTTCCACACCACCAATTTCATTAGGTCCAGAACTCGACTAATCGATCTCCTTCCATTTTCCTACATCTGATAAGCTCTACAAATGATAGGAGTAGAGCTGGAAATGTTAGGACCTAAGAATCTCAGACTCCTGCAACTGAGACGACTCTTCTTCTCTGAACTTGGTGCTAGTCCGGTCAGCATCATTCTCCCCCTCATTGACATACCCTCGATGCACATTGTTGATCAGTGCCTGAATCCCATAGCTGCAAGTGGAAGAGTGCGGAAGAACACCACGATCAGCAACACTCATCCCAGTCTGCACCGTGCTTGCCTCCCAGTTGCATGACTGACAGTCATCATCCTTGGTGAACAAATCTCCTGACCCACCCTCACACTCCTTGTCATACAATTCCACCTCCTTCTCCTCCATGTTCGGCACCTCCAACCGCTTGAACACCAATCCATGCATCTTCACAGAGATGCAAATTTACCACCACAATTAGCACCCTCTATCATGATGCTCCTCTTCACCTTCCTGCTTGCACATCCTAATTCCTTCTGCCTCCAAAACTTGCTTTCCAATCCGATAGAGACAATCTGCAGAGTTGGTCAATGTCTGATGTTCCTTCACATCAATGCATCAGGGATGAGTGGAAAAGAGAGGCATGATCTGGTTGGGATGTGTGGAAATGAGTTGTGCAGAGAAGGTTGCATCAGCTTTCATGATCATGGTTCAGATGAGTAAATGAACCCTCAACTGATGATGCAGGATGGTGTTTTCTGGTAACTATCAGAGGAGAGGAAGGCTATGCTGTCTGAGGAAGGAGCTACTTTGATTGAGCTTAGTGGAGCCTAATCACATTCAGGGAAGTCAGGTAATTGGGTAGCGCCCCTCATAACCGTTGCTAACCGCCTTAAACTCAGCTTTGAGAAAGATGAAATAAGATAAAATAAACTAAGATAAATTAACATGGTTGATTGAGATTTATTTGACAATGACATGGTTGTTTGAGTTTTCATGTAACAAAAGGGAATACCGTACCTGCACGGCCAATTCGGCATTGTTGTGCCAAATAATTATAAGAGTTTTTGGATTTCATAAACTTAATTTTCTTGTGATTATAAACTTTTTGAGTACAAATATGACTTTTACATGATTTCTGGGGTTTATGGCACCTCAAAAAAGGACTTAATTTCTGTCGAACTGGCCATGCAGGTACCACAATCCCAATCACACAAATTATAAAAGCGAACCTTGCCCAAATATGCTTCCAAAGATTCTCGCAAATATTCTCCTTAGATCCACTTCCTGAAAGGTATCCTTCCCATCGTTCCTGACTCCTCCTGAGTATGTCATGTACTTCCCCACTTCCGTCACACCCAAAAGATTCAAAACCAAAAGCTTCAACACACTCAAGCTGATCGCGACATTCCATTCCCCACACTTTCAACAGAAAACACCGACCTCCAGACGCGCAACCCCCGACCACCAGACACTCCCCCCTCTTCTCCCCCAAACCCAACCGACCGCCAGTCGCCCAACTCACTCCCCCCCACAAAAAAAATAAAACACCTTCAAAGTTCAGTGACCACTTCCTTCCGCAGTGTGAACACAACCCACAAAAACATCCCCCACCGACCATCAGTCGCCAACCCCAGCAAACGCCCCCACACCCCAGCGACCGCCGGACGCCCCCCGCGAAAGAGCCGCGGAGAGAGCGAGAGTGCGTTTACGTTGCATTTTTTCGCCCTGGTGTTGGTTTTGCTGTTTTCGTTTAGGTCAGATCGTGTTTTGCTGTGTGGAGTGGTCCATGGTGTCATCAACAACCTCTTCTCGCAACCCTTCTCATGCCCTGTGATGGGTTGCTGCGGTTCCCTCCACCGCAGGTACCACACCCAGCTCACTTCCCTCACCATCATCACTTCAATTCTTATCTTAATTTGTGGGGGAGTCCATGTCATGGACTGGAAGGTTTGCCTGTTTTTTAATTTCGTTTTTATCATGTTCTTCTGCATTTGTGGTATTTTATGTCATTTTTTTTCTGGGATTTTCTTTGGATTTTATGGATTTTATGAGAATGAATGTAGGTTTAGGGGGAGATGATGTCGGTAGAGGTTTTGCTGGGGTGGATTGGAGGGGAGGGGATTTATTTGGAGGTGCATTGGAGTGGATTGTTGGTGAGGGATTTGCAGGGATGGTGGAGGTGGAGGTGGAGGTGGTGGAGGGAGGGAGGAGTGGATGATGATGATATGTGGGTTGGTGTTTGGCAGTGAGGCTAATCGTGAGGGTGTGGAGCAGCTGCGAGGGGGATTTTCAGGATTTCGAGGGGGAGTTTGACGGTGAGTTTGATATCAGTCTAGGGCGCTATACCCTCGGGCTCTACAGTCGCGTTCAATGGGTTCAGTGTTGGGCTTTTAAGAAATAAATTAATAAACAAATATATAATTTCTTTGTTTATTCATGTGTCTTTGTTGGTGCGCGGAGAGAATGCTTGGGAAGTGGTTTGAAGGGGAGGAGTTCTTTGAGGGTTTGTGCGCGAGGTGGTTGCATTTTTGAATGTCCCGCATTTAGGCAGGAATTCGTGGAGGGGATGATGAGCGTTTTGGGTGAGGTTTAGGGTTCCTTTCTCCACGTGCATACGTTGCGGGGAAGGGGGGTCGGCTTTTGGGAACGCTGGTTTGGTTTGTTTTGCATCTGGGAACCCTAGTTGTTGCAGGGTTGAAGTCATTGTGGGTTAGAGGAGCTGGAGCGCATGTATGGGTGTAGGAATGGGAGAGAAAGGTTTCTAGTCTTGTGCCCACTTCGAGGGGAGGAATTCATCCCGCCCTTGGCTTAGTGCTCCATGAAATGCGCGGGGGTTTAGAGGGACGCGGTGATAGTTGGGGTTCTGCGGTTCGTTAGTTCTGGACAATGGCTACAGTATGCGCCTATGTCCTCGGAGTGGGTTGCAACGAAAGACATGAAACTGTGAGTTTTGGTGCGTTGACTTATTAAACAAGTCTACAAGGCGCATGAGTGCTTGCAGTCCCAATACCAAGAGTTGGTCATTTCTGTTTCCACTCTTCATTGCACCTTACTGACGGAAGGCTTGGCGATTTCATGTGGTGCTTTTGAAGTCATCTTTTACTTAGGTAGGGAGAGGGAAAGTTTAAGGAAGCTGTGTATCTGTGATGGATAGTTTTATTTTAAGCGTGTAAGGTGCATTCCACAAAGGCTGGGTCCGTATTAGCTCGGAAGCTTGCTGCAAGTTCACGTTCATGGCGATTGCGAAATATTCTGTGTGTATGATACACTGGAGTTTGAGAGCATTGAAGCGTGAAGGGAGCAATTGTTGCAGACACTAATGAACTGTTGGAATGCATGGCACTGCTACCATAAACATGCACTTAAGTAGTGGAGTTGTTTGTTGTGTTTTAGGTTCAACAGGTGCAGTTTCTTCTGAGAGGCCGAAACCATCTTCGAAGTCATTATAATGATGCTGCAATTCTACATCGTAAGTACCTCAATAAATTGGTATGATTTTTATTATATCTATAATCGATGCATAGCTCCAGCTTGTTGTTAGAGATTGAGATTTCTTGCGTATGTCTGTCTTTGACAACGTGACAGTCATTATGGTTGCCGATTGATGGAATATACCTGGCCTGTTCTTTTCGTTGTGTATGCAGATTTGCAGTTCTTGGTCTATTTCAGGATAATAAGAAAAGGTTCAGTTGAGCTCTTCTGCAAGAGTACAGTTTAAATGTTTCGGCCAGGGCTGGGACAAGAGTCCCCGCAAGGCACACCTCGACCACCGTATCCTGGTCCACCACGTTCAGGAATGCCAAATCCAAATCAATTTGGGCCTCCATTTGGTATGCAAGGAAGAGGAAGTCCTGGTGGTCCTGGTCCTGCTGGACAAAGAGGTCCCCCACCCGGACACCCTCAACAATATTCTGGTCAGTATCCTGGTTATTCCGGCCCTCAACGTGGGGCCGGACCTCCGCCACCCCCTGATCACATGCCTCCGTCATCACAAGTTTCGGGACATGGTGCTCAACAGCGAGCTGCCGACGATGGACCTTTGCCGCCACAAGATATAGAGATGCTGAAGAATATCGAAATATTGTCCGGTTTTGTAGCGAAGAATGGACCCCAATTTGAGGATATGGCACGGCAGAAGCAGGCTGATGACCCCAAATTTGGGTTCCTCTTTGGGGGCGAACCTGGCACAGAGGCTGCAATCGGAAAGGCATACTATGAGTGGAAAAAGAGATGCTTAACAGCCCCCAAAGATAGAGATGCTTTTAGTCCTGTCAATGAAGCTCAAGTCTCCCCCAACGGATCCGACATGGATATGGAAGGTATGGGGACCTATTCAATCCGAATGGATGCAAAACTAGAAAAATAGTCCCACAATTGATTTCCGAATAATTTCTTCGTTCTTCTCAGTTGAGGAGTGTCGAAGAAGAAGATTTTACTTTTTTATTTGTTATGCGCTACGGTTTTCCTGTTTGAACATTAAATTTTTGAGCAACCTATGCTTTGGGCTCTAGTTTATGCTAAATATACTTATTTTATTCTAAATATGTCTATTTTTGGTGCAGATGATTTTGAGCAGCCTCCTCAAATTGTAGACAAAAAAAGTGAGCAGGCCAAAGAACTGGCATCTAGTCAACATGCAAAGAATGAGGCAGCATTACCATCGAGGATGGAGACCAATATACGACCTCAGGGTGCGCAGAACCCCAGAGTACCTACCCCATTAAGCGTGTCTTATCAAGGCAACTCTGCCACAGCCTCTCAAACTCCTTCTCAATTGCCATCTCAGGCAGTCTCCTCTAGACCTCAGTCAGATACTGCTTATGACGAGTTGCCAAAAAGGAAAGGTATAATAGTGACAGCTTTAAGTTCTTTTGTTTTATTGTGTGCCTCGTGACGCCTTGTGCTCTCGTTTGTCTTAGCTTACTATGCTAGTCGTTTTCTTTTTCCTTCTCTAAATTTCTTAACTTTTTCGTTTGGATTCGAAAATCTGCTCTTTATAGATACACGGCGTCGGACAGGGTTTGACAGACCAGCAATGGAAGACGTGACACCAGTACCTAGTCCTCCCAGACAAGCACCACTGCCTGTTTCACAAGAACTTGAAGCTTCTTCAGCAGCTCATAGAGGTAGAGGCTCTTCTCGAGTCTCTCGCTGGGGCCCTCAAGATCAATCCCTTCAGCCTGATACGTCACGCAGGGCCTCGTCTCCTGTTGATATTCCTCCCGCACCAATGAAGATCTCTGACGAGGATTCTGAAAGGCCACACAAGAAAGATGCTGAAAGGCCAGAATCGGAAGACAGGTTGGAAGCTGTAACTCCCGAGAGGGATGATGATAGTGAGCATGGAAGAGAGGTTGTTAAGGATTCTCTATTGAAGGATACCAGATCGGAGGATAGGATGTCTGACAGAGATCAACGGAAGGATTCTCCGTTAAGGTCAGAGATTAGGAAAACAAGGGACTCGGACAATAGGAGATCCAGGGACTCTCCATCCAGATTGGAGGACTCCAGAACTCGGGATGTGTCTCCGAGGGTGTCAAAGCAACAACGAGGTGTTTCTGAACCAGACTCTGGTACGAGAGCTCCCACGGTTGATGAATTTGGGAGGTTCATACGCCCGGGAGGGAGCGAAAGTGATGTTGAGGACTCACAGTATGACAGGAGAAGAAGAAGTGGAAGTGCAAGTAGGAGCAGGAGTAGATCTCCAACCTCCCGCAGGCGACGACGGAGTCGGAGTAGGTCTCCAAGACGACACGGCAGGTGGAGTCGTTCACGGAGGTTTGTAACATGCCCAAAATACTTGATATATAATCATAATTATGTCAGTTTCAGTGTTCAGTTTCTGCATGACAGTTGGTCGACAACTACATATTCATTTTTTGTAAAGTTTTGTCCCCTTCCACAGGGATCGTTGGTATTTCTTTCTTAGTTGTATGAATTCCCTCTTTTCCTTAGCAAACGATTAAGCGGGTGAGAGTTTGGAATGATCCTTTCTATAGTTTTATTGCGTATTGAATTTGCGAATTGTACGCAAGGGTTTTGAAAATTCGTTTATGTAATTTGTTTCCAGCCGCTCACCAAGACGGAGACGGAGCTGGAGTAAGTCACCTCCTAGGGATTCTCGTCGGGGTGGCGACGGTGGAAGAGGTTGGGATCGGGGGCATCAAGATCGGAGCGACCGTGGTGGGAGGAGGGGTGGAAGGGGTGGAGGCAGGGATCCACCTGCATGCCTCGATTTTGCCAGGGGACGCTGCAAAAGAGGTACTGGCTGCCGGTTCCTCCATGCGGACACTACAAATGGGTCCACAGCTGAAGGGCGACATGAGAGAGGCGGAGGTCGTGGAGGACGAGGAAGTAGACAAGAGGATCGCCAGGAAAGTCACGATGGCGGTCGCAGCCTTGGTGGTGGCAGCAGCAGATCTAGCTGGGGTGAGGAAGCTCCACGTACACGTAGAGGATGGGAGCCCAGTGATGAGAAAGAAAAAGACTACAACAAAGAACCACCGAAATCCTTCGATCAGTTAGCGCGAGAACAACCTGAAACCTCCCCAGTGAGTGATTATGGAGATGATTTCGGAGCTAAACCTAGTGATAAAGAAGCTAATGACAAGTTTCATCAGGAGTCTAAAGTGACAGGCAATTTGGAACCAAGTCATCACGTAGGTGGAACTGCAACTTTGTCTTCAGCTCAAGCACCATATTCTGGAGACCCTGGAGGTCTACCTCCACCACCTTTGTCGCAGTTGCCACCCCCTCCACCGCCTTTGCTACACTCGCAAGGTTTTCCAACCTCTTCCCTGCCACCACAGCAACCCTCATTCAACATTAGTAACTACCTCCCTTCACAATCCGGGTTCAGTCACTTGCCGCCCCCTCCACCACCTCCTCCGTTGAATCAAAGTCATCATCTTCAAATGATACACCAACCCTCCTATGTAAGTATTGGATTACAACAGTCAGGTTTATCTCATCGACCAGTCGTTTGTCAGTCTGTAGCTCCGATATCCAGGTCTGGCTACACGTGGCAGTCAACACTAATGGCAGTACCGGCAAGCATGGCTTATTCTGTGCAGCCTGTGCAGGTGTGATATCAGTGTATGCAATATATACTGTTTGTCCTATCATAGTAATATCTAAATAACACCACTAAATATCACTAAATAATACCCTAAACGTTTTTGTTATTGTCTGGGTGGGCGCCTAGGGTTATGTAATGATTTTGGAAGTTGGTATTGCATTGGTTGTAGGCATCGGGAGCGTCGAACTATCCATTTCCGCCGCCTCCTCCCCCTC
Organism: Ceratodon purpureus; assembly: GCA_014871385.1. Lineage (NCBI taxonomy): Eukaryota > Viridiplantae > Streptophyta > Bryopsida > Pseudoditrichales > Ditrichaceae > Ceratodon > Ceratodon purpureus. The sequence goes on along the minus strand of CM026421.1, from coordinate 13,173,300 downwards.
CTTCGACGACATATACAAGTGCTTTACCTCAATATCAGTTACCGCAGCAGACCCAGGTGGGGCAATCAGGAGGACAATTCAGTATGATGCCAGGTCGTCCTGAACCAGGACCTCCTGGTGCAGGAGACGCTGGGCTTAAGGCTGCAGGAAATAATGCCTCGGCTGTATCAAGGCATAATGTAGAACATTGGAAAGGAAGCGGTGGAAACGGGACTAGTATTCACATGGATGATGTCATCCTAGAAAGCGTTAGTCCAGGCCTACCTGGCCACCACCATATGGAGAATGTGAGCCCAGGACCTGGTTCGAGGTTGGTGATGGAGAGTGTAAGCCCAGCACTTGTTGCACATGCAAGCAACACTTCGGCGCTACCACAGCAAGGGACTGAAGCACCACCACAGCAAGACAATCCAAGTGTTGCGGATCTTGAGAATGTTAGCCCAGCGCCAGAGAGACCACAGAGCTGGAGCCCAGGTGGAGGAGGTGAGACCAACAAGAGTGAAAAACGATCAGAAAAGAGGAGCAAGCGGGATAAGGATTATAAAAGTGACAAAGAAGATCACAAAGTGAAGGGTTTGACCCTTTTACGAACAGCAGTGGCAGAGCATGTAAAAGAGACGCTGAAGCCCACATGGCGAGAGGGGCAGATGAGCAAAGAGGCTTTTAAGACGATTGCCAAGAAAGCTGTGGATAAGGTTCTGAGCGCTATTAAGCCGCACCAAGTTCCCAATACTGAGGAGAAGGTGGCTACCTACATGGTCAATGCAAGGCCAAAGATTGCAAAACTTGTTCAGGTTAGACACGATGCTCTACCAATTCAGACCCTCAAGTTATTTGCTGAAACTGTGTTTCAGGTTCCGTTTTTTGCTTATTATAAGTTACGTTCATCTTATTACGTATTTTGAAATGATGAATATCTAGAAATTACATTTATTTAAGGGTGTACTTCTAGGTTTATCATTGATTTTGTGAGAAATGTGTATTCCTGCTGCGTTTGGTATGTCTATCTTAGACTAATTGTAGGGTTTGTGTGATTGCAGGGTTATGTGGACAAGTACGTGAAGGCCTGAACAGTGGTGAGGATGGGGCTTGTTTACACAATCCATTGTCTGCAGAGGACTTCCATGCAAGAGTGGGGTGCCTGCAATTGGCATGGTTCAAACCAAGCAGTGTAGGTCCTCATCTATGTACATCAGTTTTATTCACATAGATATTTGGATCTAGCTTAGAACGTGCAGACTAGCATAGCCTATTGCATTGCTGGAGTGGAGCTGACCAGTCTCTTGTGCATAGATGGTTTGTGAATGAAGTTTACGGGTTCCAACGAAGGTTTTTTCAGCATGGTAATTATACAGATTCTTTTCACCGGTTTTGTCTGCAATATTTAGTTTCTGAAACAAGAATTGTATAAGATGTGAGCCTTTCGAGTGGTCAATATGACTAACACGATTTAGTCGTCCTTCTTGGGGCATCTCTAGTTCTGCTCAGTTTAAAGAATTTGTATAGAATTCCTGGAAGGAAATGAGCCCGGGTTGAAACTGAGGTCTTCCGTTTGATACAGTAAACATGCTCCTCCTCAAGAATGCTTCTTGCGAACAACGATTGGCATTGAACAACTTCGGCTTGTTAATATCTCTTACTTTTCATTATAGATGAATTCCTTTAAAAAATTCTGCCCAGCTGAAAAGTAAATATCTGTAGGGCATTCTAACGAAGTCAGACTGAGGAACAGTCTCAAATCACATTTTCAGATTGGTCTAAGCGAAGATCTGGATTTAGATTGGTTTCCAATCGGATTTGGTCTTAGCAGAAATCCCAATTCAGATTGGCATCAACAGCGACTCATGAATCTTTATGCAATTTATCACTGTGCCAGTGGTTCGCTTCATCATGATGAGTTGAAGGTGAGAAATAGTTTATACTGATCTAAGGTATGCACTTGCATGGAGTACGGGTATTTAAAGCAGCTCTTCCCTGCTCTCGGATCTCTGAGCTCTCTTCCAATCACATTAGTGGTCAAGCTACTTTTGACCTATGAATGGAGTAATTCAAAGTAACTCTTTTTATGCACTTTGAACTTTTTCTCTAAGATACATAAGTTTGCACATTCAAACATCCTCATGCCAAGTGCAAATATACAATATGTCACTAAAACAAGATGACCTAGTTTAGGTAGTAGGGTTTCATCCTACGTCGAGATCAAAAATATCACTACATCCTCTCTATATTCCAATCTATATGCTCTCTCCCCCCATATGTTGTGCACCTGTATATATACTTTGCAAATAGAATATATGCCCACATCTTATACATTAGCCACGGACATTAAATATACAGGAAAGCTTGGTGATCTCTAAACTCAAGAAAAACTAATTTTGAAAATTTAAATCATACCAAATCTAATTTTCTTTGGCTTTAGAAATCACCAAACTTTTATGTACAAAATATATTGCTACCACCACACTCTTCTATTCCTCCAACTATTTGAGGCAAAAACTAAATTGAAAAATCTTATTATTCAAAACTAATTTTATGTATAGTTCCAGCACATCCTAAAAATTGTCATTGTCAAGTTGAATTTGTAAATTAAGATTGTATAGTATTTAAGGACTAGGATTCTATAGTTTCATGGCTGTAATTTGAAGGATTAGAGTGTTGTGTTCACTCATTCTCGGCATTTTTTGTAATTTCATTGTATCAATAAGTGCTAAATGCAACCATTGTTTTGTGCACGTAAGGCCTTTCAATGTGATGGTTTACAAACACTGTGGAGACCAAATAAATCTAAGGGTGTAGAACTTCTACTTTGGAGCGCCTTCGCTGGATGAGCGCCTTCTCTCCGTTTCATTTCTTGCATCTCCATCGTTGTTGCTTACCACTTTCTCTTGCTTTTGTATAAAATGTGAGCACCAGCCCACAAGTGTCGCCTACAGTGTTCAGCAAAACATAAACCTGATCAGGTTGGGCATGGTCATTGCATTGCAGTGCACAGCAACAATCTTCTTCCAGGCGAGAGGCACCAAATTGGGTGCCACAATTATGGCTACAAAGTGAGTCCCTGCCAGGATTGTTAGCACCAGAAACAGGTCCTCACTTCTCTTCCAACATGAGAATTAAATAAACATCTTCCATCTCCATCTCCATCTCCCAGTGGAGAGAAAATTCGACAGATCTTCTAGGCTAAAGAGTTGTGTCACACCGATGAGGTTCCCGGTTTATGCCAACACTATTCGAAAATGTGAAATATCAGTCACAGAAACAAATATTAACAATGGACATGAAAATCAGACTGACACAATACATCAGCCAGACTGAGCGTATGATAGATCCATGCTTCGTGAGAGGACCTATGCATGTGTGGGTTCAATTTGCATGACACCGTCGACGCACAAATGAGTAAACAAGGCAAGCCCTTAGAAGGGCCATTTGATTTCACTTATTAAGATACAATTCGAGTCAAATTCGCAGTAAGTCCTAACTAAAAATAAATAAAAGGGAAAGTGCACACTACATAAATCAGTCCTCCTTTTGAGGCCATTGTATTTGCTGTTGATCCAGATCATTCCCGATCAAAACTCCATATTACAGATGTGCGTTCCTCTTAACCAAGCTCTTGCAGTTCGGAGCTTGTCTTCAAAAAATGGGTAATCCGGACGACGGTGTCCCTTATGAAACAGGGGCAACAACAGGGGCAACCACAGGAACTTCAGCTTTCGGCGCTTCTGGCACTTGAGTATCTGCTGCTAGAGCTTCAGCCACCAGAGCTTTGGGTGCTTCGGCTACTGGAGATTTTGGTGCCTCAGCTGTCGGAGCTGCTGCTTCAGATTCGGATGCCGGTGACTCTGCTTTCGGTGCTTCGGCTTCGGTCACCGGAGCTACTGCCACAGGAGATTCTGCTACTGGTGCTTCCCTGGGTACCTCTGCTACCGGAGCTGCTGCCGGTGAGGGTGCTAATGGAGCTGCTGCAGGGGCTTCTTCGATCTTCGATTCACCGACTTCCGGAACAGTTCCATTTTGAGCCACAGCTGCTTCTGTCTTGATACTGCCAGAAGCCTTCCAGTGTGCTACAGACTTCTGGTCATCCTCCTGCATCATCTTGGAATACTCCTCAAAATTGTACTCGTTTGAGTCGTCAAAGATTCCCTTGACAGCATCGTCTTCGAACAGATCAGTCAGAATGTTCTGAGATTCGGCGTTCTTGGCGTAAACAAACTTAACCTTGCGGAAAGTCTTGGGGTCAAGGAATGGCTTCACAATCTGCACGATTTAGAACATGGCTGAGAATGTTTCAACCGAGCTACTTCACAAACCCTTCTTTCCTAAATCAGAATGCTCACAGGGAAGCGATCATGACCGATTACGAGAATTGCTGGACTTACCTTCCAAACAGCCTCAAACAGACGTGGAGGGTTGTGCATAATAGCAACATGCAAACGTTCAGGGTAGTGGTTTTGCAGAATGCTGGCAGTTTCGCGTACAACACTCAGGGGACTGGTGTTCTTCATGGTCCAGCCTTTGTAGTCAATCAACCAAATCATCTGCTCTTGACCTTCCGGTAAATTCAAAATAGCGTTCTCCAAGAAGTAGACCAGCTGCTTAATTTGCATATGGCCATTGGTTGTGTTCTGTTCCGACCAAGCAATCAAGTATCAGAAGAGCACCCTCGACGAGTCGACGACAGGGTTCTTGCATAATTAACTGCAACGGAAGCATAACGTCACGGGTAAAAGAAAGAACGCATTTGATGGTATTTATCGTTGAAACTTAGGTGGATAAAACATTACCTGACGACCAGGATGCATGACAACAACAGTGTGCCCTTTCTTCCCCTTGAAGTTCGCGCGGTAGACTTTTCCACTTTCTGATTCTCCCGCAATATCGCTCTGCACAGACATAAAATAGTCAGAAACACCAAATAACGCAAAAGCTAATTTGTTGTAGTTACCCTTAACTCATACAAGCAGGACACAACTGTATAAACGTCTACAAGTACATTATATTTATATATACACTACATACGTCCCTACATCCTAGGAACTTAATCACTTGTGGAAAACTGACCCAGCGAATATCCTCCGGCTTGTAGCTCTCCCTCCATGCCAAAGTTTCCTTCAACATCTTCTCGGCATTCTTGAGGTTCCAATCACGCGCCCTCAGATACCGCATGAGACAGGCATCATCCGCAAACTGCTCCAGACGACCTGTCTGTGGTCCAATAGCTGCTCGGAGCTCAGCAACCTGCAGTAGAGGCGCTAACAGTTATCATTTTGCACTAACATAGCCATAAAGATCAGTGCCAAACCGGCTCTGCATCCCCGCAGGAAGGCGATGCGAAGCTGAGATTTGAAGTCGATCCAAGGCGATGTAACATTTCTCTTCGCTCCCACTCATGCAAACGCACCCTCAATGACTAAGCGGCTGTCACATAAATCTTCGGTTCGAAAACCACAAACACTATATCAATATTGTTACTTCTTTTCCGAAGCACCTAATAGCAACACAAAGACCCACCTTTGCCTGCTCTTCCTCCGGCGTGCTAGGCTTATCCAAGTTCCGGCTCCCGGCCTTGCTCCCGCTCTTCTTCAAAAAGCTCGTCATCTCTGCTCGCATCCAAAGAAACAACCTTGAGAACAAAACCACCACCAAGACCAACCGTCCTCAAAAACACCTAAACAAAAACACCTAAACCCATTTAAACTCGGGACAAGATCTCCACAAACAATGCCGCACGCTCTAAAAAAGAGGCCCTCCACAACATAAACCAATACCGAATAACAACCAAAGTGCAACGAATATCATACTTGATGAAATGAGAAAAATCTCAAAGACAGATCCGGAGTGAAGCCAGCAACCGATGAACAAAAAGAGAAACTCCAACACTAGTAACGGCGATCGTCCTTCGCTTCAAGCCCCTGCACACCACAACACATCAGACTTCCAGATCCTCACTCCACACTCAGATCTAAAAAACCAACACTCTCACTCACTCATTGCTACTGACTGATGCTCACTGACTGACATAAACCAGCTGCATCCACTCACAACGACAAAGCATGGGACCCAGCTGCGCGAGCTCCAAGACGACTGACTGGCAACGCTAAAAAACAGATCTGGAGGAGGTGAGGAGTGAGGAGTGAGCAGTGGGGAGAGGCCCAGGCCCACCTTGGGAGTGCAAGGAAGAGTGGCGCTAATGGAGGAGTCACAGGGGAAGAGTGGAGGTCGCAAGGGGTTAAGAAGGCAATCCGGGGGGTGCAGCGCTCACCGCCAGCGGCGATGGTGGCGCAGTATTTTGCGGTTCCCGCCAGGCAGGAACACAACAAAACCTGGGTGTCAGACACTCCTCTCTCCCTCCTTCCCAGCTCACTCCCTCTCTCCCTGCTCTCTAGATCTCTTCCTAGACAGTAACTTAAGTTAGGGTTTCATCTCCCATCTCCATCTCCCATCTCCCATCAGTGAGTTAAATCTGAGCTCCCACTGGCAACAAACATCCAGGAAAAGCAAAAGAGTTGGCTCATCAGCAAAAACCGTTTACCACTGTTCACCTCCACGACCCACCTGCAGTGACCAGTCTCCTCTTCACTTCATTTCGATCGTCTCTCTCATGTCGATCACTTCGATCTCATGTCGATCTCTTATGTCGATTATGTCGATCATGTTGATGATATTCGGAGAGTTTGTTTGGGAACTGATCGATCAGTCATTGTTTGTTCTCAGCTTGGTTGTCTGTTGTGTGATCAATTGAAGCTCTGAATTCAATGAAAGAATGTTTCGTCTGCTTGATAGGTATGTATATATGGGTCATTCATATATTTATCCACCTCTTGAAGGATACAGATTCTACTTGGAAATACTACGCTCAGGCTTTGAGAAAGAATCAGGTTGTGTGTGAGATTGAGTGAAGGTCATGATTCAGTGAAAGAATGTTTTGTCTACTTGATGGGAGTAGATGTTATGATGCAATTACTCGTGTATTTATCCACTTCCTGGAGGATAGGTAAATGAGTGAAGAAATATTACGTTGTGGTGGATTGGGTATGATCATCATATACGATGGGGAATACGTGAGGTAACTGACCCATGTAAAGTGATATATTATGGTGGTACCATGTAATGTTGGTGTGATATCTTTATTATACTGGTGTGAGTGTTTAGTAGAAGTGGGCTTGAGGAGACAGTGTCGATAACCAAAAATCAGAATGAGTGAGATATGAAAAAACATAAACATGGGAAACTATTTTCAGTTATGTATTCTCTATTTTGAGTTCATATGAGGATATCTATGATTAATTTTTTTGGAAACACGGATTTTTTTTTAAAAAGACTTGGGTGACCATCCTTATTTTCTTTCAGAATAAATAAATATTGGTTTTGAGGTGGAGGAACCTGCTACCCTAGTACGGTAACTGATCATTGGTGGTATTGAAGAATGGTTTCTTGACATATGCTGTGCAGTAGGACCCAATGTAACTTAGGTTGTGTTGTAGGGTAAATTCATGGTAAAGATTATTTTGGCCATGGCCTACCTGGAGCAGAACAAATGACGGTGTGGGACTGGCACCGGGCATCGTTGGGCAGTGCAGCCTTGTTGGCTTGCCGGTGTACGTCTTCAGCCGTACCCTTTTTTGTAAGGCTTTTTGATATATTAGCAAGGGTGCTCTGTTATTTTTGCTATAACTTGAAATTGAGTTTGAAGACAGAGGAGTAACTGTGGCTAATATGGCTGACTGTGCCCCAATATCACCAATATACTGACTCTGGCCTACTGTATTAATTTTTGGAATTCTCACAGTAAAACTAGTTTTTCCAAACATTGTACTCAAATATATCCAATGTACAAACAGATAAATATCCAATGATTGACTGCAAAAAATTTAATGTGCAACTTCAGTATTAACACATTTTATTTGACAATGGATCAAAAATTGAATTTGTTGCAGGAATTCAATAAACATTAAATAATTGTGATTATTAATTCTACGAAACTTCAAAACTATTTAGGTGAAATTCTAATTAAGAGTATGAATGGTCACTTGAGTGACTGTGGGCCAGTGTTATCTAGAACCCATTAAATGGGCACAGCATCACACCTCTAAATGCTGATTGGGGTGTTTGGCTCTATTTTCGCCGGTGCCTGTAGTATTCTTCACCATTACACGTGGGTGCAATGATTCTTGTCCATAAATCTATTGCAATATTATATCATTTTTTTCTACTCAAATAAATTAAGCAAAACAGAAAAAATCTGTCCTGAAAGTATGCAATCGACAGCTTAGTTTGTAACTCACAACCTTCGCTGAACCATCATGATTCCAGTGTAACTTGGGATTGAATTCCTCAATCATGGCTCAAACATATGGACACAAATTAACGTCTCAAAACCAACTGTCCCATGAGCCCATTTGCTCAACCGCCTGGAGACAATTCAACTTGAGCAACATTATGAGCTCACGATGATTGAAATTCCTGCTGTCAACATTCTCTCTTTCCTTCATTCATAGAATGTTTGAAATCGCACGTACCACAGTTAAAATAAAATCTGTAAACTGAAGTACAGGGTAGGATTTTTACTACTCATTCCTATTTGCAGTAGATAGAGTGTTGGAGTAACCTGGGAATGAACAAAGTCTTAATTACAAAGCAAGGGAAATGGGTTCAATCTGATACTTGGGTATATAATTTTAATGAGTGACATGGAGGCTGTAAAGCTTGTGAAAAGTATGTTTGATGTAAAGTCTAGTTGGATGTACCACTAGTTTGCCAAAGTCCATAAATAGGATTCAATTGTATGCAACTGGACCACTGGTAATTCAGGTTTAGGCTAAGTTAGGGACATTGGATTATGTTGCGGAAATCCTCATGGACTTATTAAGAATGTGTGTCCATTCACCTCAGCAAATGTCTGCGAAATCTCAGGCTCAGAAGGAGAATTCTTAGACGTCCAAAGTGCTTGCAATTCTGTACTTGGTCTTCAGATGGGTCCAAGTAAGTTTCAAGTGCGCAGGAATGTTTGAGCCGATCCAGAGACAAAACCAAGGATCAGCATTAAACGGTGGCAGTATGGACGAGTTGGAACAGAAAAAGTTTGAACGTGCGAGGTGTTCAATACAAGCACTAACTTACCATCAGATAAATCAACAAAGGCTCAAAGTAGCAAGAGCGGTTTGGTAACTCATTCGGTGTAGAAGGAATTTGCGTCTGCTTCTATGCTTAGATGTATGTTTTGCAAATCAGTGCTCTGAGGTCACAACTCGGCATCTTCGTTGCCTGCACGATGGACATGGTTGATCTTTTGAGCTCAATGCATAGTTCTGTATTCTGCATTGCACGAAAGAACATATTCCTTTCTTGAAGCATCGTATTCCGGAACACACCATGGCAATTGAGACAAATGTTATTTTTTCAAAGTCAGATAAGAGCATGGCAATACAACACACATGTACGTACACTCCTCTAATTTTGTATCTTACATTTAATGACTATCTTGGCTTCAAGGGTAAGACAAGGGAGTCCAGATACGACTCAAGAATCTAGAAACCTTGATCTTCGGTGACAGCACGTAGTGCTCTCTGTCTCTTCTAAGTCACATTCAGAAACTATCACATGGAGCACAAAGCCAGCCCGTTTGTGCTGAAGTGCCTTTAACGGGTGTTTTATCCGAGTTTCCTTCGGAGCCGCTCTGAAATCCTGCATCATGACAAATCAGAGTGAGGTCGTCTTCTAGAGAGTAGGCAAGTGTGTTCACAATGGAATTCGAGACAGCAAAAGGGTTGTGTTTCAAATTATCCAAACTCTATTTGATGATGTCCTACATGAAATCGGAAGGAGCCCTCGTCTATTAGATTTACGGAGTAACAAACAACCTTCAAGAAGCAAGTTAATCCCAAGAAAGAAATGAAAAGCAATCACTTGAAACACATAGCACGTAATGTTTCCATACTATCTGACATCAATCCTCAAAGCACAGAAATATGTAGAAATAGCAAATATTCAAGACTCGCTCACGCAGTGAAATTCACAAAGGAAATGTCATACTTGAGGTCAGCTTACTCCATTCCGACTGCAAGCCAGAAGAAGAAAGCGCATGTCGATTCCTTCTTCCACCTCTCCAAAGCTTATTCTCCTCAGACAGTGATTTAATCCAGTTCCGGAATCCGGCTCACAGATCTTGACTTCCACAACCCTGGCCATCAGATAGAATAGCAAGAGCCAAGAACTTCTTCTCAGACATGTACAGTATCACAACTGATCAGTATACAAGCGAAAATTAAACAATCCACTAACAAGCGTATACAGTGATCTGGAAATGCGCAACTTCACACCCACGCATTATGCATACTACAAACAAACAGTAGGGAATATGAAAATAAAAGTACATAAACTTCCTGATAAGTGTACAACATAGCAATCTGAAGCACACAAGAGCACAACCAACACTTCAATACTGATTCAGGCCAAAATATTGCTCCTCGACAGATACAGTGATCAAGGTGACACAGTGGACAGAGAAAGGAATAGTTCTCTTCAAGCAAAATGCAGCTAGAGTTCTAATTAACTTCACCGGCGACAATAGATGGCTCCGAGTTAATCCGAAATTAACGCCAAATCGCAACGTAAATCTGTTGGTGCCGGGTCAATTCAAGACGGGCAACAAGACTGCAATCCTCTACTGAATCGATTACCATAGCTACAAATTCAAACTGAAGTGAAACTATGAAACTCATCAAACACAAAACATCGCTTTGTGCTCTGGAGGTTGTCAATCCTTGCAACCCAAGGAACAAGTCGTGCAGGTTTATACAAGCTACCTCTCTACCAGCACTCATTTCCCTCCAGTCTCTCATCATATCCCGCCTCCCACCCGAATTAACTAACTCAGCAGCAATGTGTGCACAATTCTGAAGACAGAGTAAGTCATCAAGTTGAAGGTAGACTACTTTCTTCGGGACTGTTTTCTAGACTGATCCATCAGAGTTCGGCCATGGAAGAGCTCATTCCCTTGCCGGTTCTTCGTTATTCTCATGATCAACGTCGTTGCGCTCCAAATTCGTTCCACCATGACTCTTCGATCAGACTTCGATCAGATATGTGCATGAAGTGAACATTCAGAATTTCCAAGGGAGGCTCAGGAGGGGCATTAAGTGAACGATGGTCTCCGCATGGATGTGTTGGACTTTGAGAATCAATACTCATGCTCGAGAATCAGGCGTAGGTGACCTAATTATGGTGTGTGTGCGTTACAGAAGACGCTGGAACCCTTTCTTCTTCAGAAGAGCTTCTTTTCCATTTCACTTCTCTCTCGTCAGGTTCTTCTTCCTTTGAGGTTGAAGTGCTGCAAATCTGCCTGTGAATTTGGCACTTCTCGATTTGGCTGTGAATTTGCCTGTAAATTCTGGAGCTGAAGTTGGTACAGGGAAGGCTCTTCAGATGAGCGATCAGTGTACAATGAGCTGGAGCCGATGTGAACGTTGATGTTTTGCAGGGCGAGAAATGAGGCTTGAGTATGCGCGCCGAGTTTTTGTCAGTCTGGGTGGAAGTGTGTGAGGAGTGATTGTTGGCACCATAGCCGGCGCAGGGAAGGTGAAATTTTAAGACCATTTTTTATTGAAGCAGTGGGGTAAAGCCTTGTAGAACTTGACGTGGATAATTGTGCTAGTCGTAGGCAGAAGGAAGAAATGAAAGGGACGAGGAGAACTCCGGGACAGCGAACTGGGTCGACGAAAGATTGCAAAATAGCGTATGCTATTGTGTTTGGCTTGACAATCAGAGTGCTCTGGGTGTATCTGAAATCTTATGGCTTTGTCTCGCCCACAACAAGTTCGTCGGCTCGAGTCTTCGATCGCCTGGGTCATGATCATATTTTCAATTTTTGTTGTTTCGTTGCTCCTTCTTTTCTTCTCATATCTTGTACCCAATTGCACGTTTCGGTTACTTCTCTGTAAACGTTGCTGATGACTACCTGTGTGCTGTAATGGTTTACTGATTGGTTTCCATCCTTTGGTTGGTCTTTGGGGTAATTTTCCATCCCTGTAAAACCTGTTCCGTATCGTTCTAGGTTTGATTACATATCAGCTGATGGGTTTTCTCGACCATGTAGCTCGATGGTGCCGCAATGTCATTGGAAGCTAAAGTGGCGATGATTGAATGGTAGGTCAAGCGACTTGAGGAGGGAAACAAGGAGCTTAGTCATTTCAAAAGTAAAGAACACGGTGCTGGAGCGAGAGAAAAACGCAGCACCGAAGCAGCTGGAGGAGTTGACACCTTCGGTCAAGGTAGGGCCTTCTGAGACTGTGAGAAGCATACGAATCAGTCAATCCTAGGCTTGCTGCGTTTCTGAAGAGGATTGCTGTCAATGGAGAGTTGATTGTCAGCATCTCAAACAACAACGGGATATGCTCCAGGCAATGGTCTGCAGATCTGGTTATCAGCTCTTACCTTATGTTGGACTTTGAAGCACGAGGCAAGAGACTCTGTGATCACTGATCTTACTGTGATCCTTGGTAATCATTATCATAGTTCTTCTGCACATGGATATGATGTTTTCATGCTTTGTGTTTTGCCAAACATTTCACAGATATGGTTTAAGAGTATCCAACGAGTGGGCGTGACAAATTACTTGGTGGTTGCACTAGACCATGAGACTGCCAAGTTCTGTAGAGAGTACGATGTGCCTGTCTACAAACCGGGCGCCACGAATTCAAAGTCTCATGCACTGGTACAATCACTGTCTGAGGTTAGCAACACTTGATTATGTGCATTATTTCTAGCCACAGTCTCAGCATCTCAAGTAAACTGGTTCACTATCTGATGTGTGCAATTTTTTTGTGATCCCTACTTTTCTTTCAGAAGGCTATTTTTTTTTTTTATAAATTTGAGCGTCACTATATTGATACCAGCATTGAAGTTCCACCTTCTGGGAGTTCCTACTAGTGCTGGGTATGGTGTACTCCTCTCCGATGTAGATATCGTTTAACTTCAGAAACCTGTTCATGTATCTACAACAGGGATTGCCATGTAGAGAGCATGACAGACGGGTTTGACAGTATAACAGCCTGCGGTAACGATGATGTTTCGGAAGATCCTGCCATTGGTCGCACTATGCACACACCATGCAGATCTAGGTGTTCACTCTAGGGCTGTTTTCAGTCCCCTCTGGCAGTCGAGCTGCTTGATCACCGAGTAACTGCAAAGCTTGTTAAGGAAAAAGTTTCGGATCAAGCAGTCTGTGAGGAGACTTTTCAACCCCTCACATTCTGGTTACGATGGCCTCCACGTACCTCGTGGAGTGATGGATTATCTGCTGTTTCTGAACAGCAAAGTACTGTTCAAAACACTTCGGAAGGAGGAAAAGTTTTCGGAGTGTAAGCCTGTTACAATTCATGTGAACTATCATCCGGACAAGTATGACCGCACGCGTGATTACCACGTGGAAGGAAATGGTAATGCCCTGAAGCCCTTTCCAGATGGTTCTGTATGAGATTGGTAGAGATCCAGCATTTTTGTCAAGGTCGGGTCTTGGGAGAAGACATTCGGTCTCAATTTGCAAGAAATGGAGTGCAAGAGTTGCTGTTAGGAAGAAGTGAAGGAGGATTGAAGACATGGTAGCTTTAGCATTACGAATGGTAATTCCACCACCTATAGTTTTCGATTCTTTTCTCATTCTGTTGCAATGGTACCCAAATCTACACAATATACAACCTTCAAATTTTAGCAGTCCGAGTTCAGACGGTTGCAGAGAGATGTACTATGCCGTTTGAAGAAAACCACAAGTTCAACCTAAGAATTTACTCGGCTGTATCACTTCAATTCTGCAGTAGAGTCACTTTAAACTCCATATAATCTCTATTGATCTTTTTTATCTAATTGCTCTACATCAAGAGTAAATTCCTATTTCCGTAATTCTAGATAAATAGTATGCTCATTCTAAATTCTAAGTACACATGCTTACTATACAGGTATCATCCACGTCCCCACGAACCTTGGCACTTCTGGTGATGACGTTCAAGATATGCCGTTTCAACACGGCGTTTCAACATGGTCACAAGATACGTCACTTAGTTGAACGGCGCCTTCCTTCAGCACCCGTTCACTCCCAGAATCTTGAATATAAATATACCAGTGACCCTCATAGGCAGATCACTCCATCAAGCTGCCTTCCAGCACTCATGTCAATTCAGAAAGCATGGAATTAGACCAAGTGAGATGAAACCTGGAACTAAAGCCTTCTTCCTCACAGACAGAGCTGATCCACCACTGGAGCTGCAAGTTGCAAGTTGCAAGACCATGATCAGCACCAACATAAACTGAACTCATTGCATACATACAAGAGGACTGCATGTGTATGAATAAGGATAACCGTGAGACACTCTCTGATAGAAATGAGGGGATGCCTTGTGATTATCCTTATTAATACACATTCGGTTCTTACATGCACTGGAGAGAGTCCTGTTGCGTTATTCATGAATTAATCAAGCTTTGCTCATGCTCTTCAAGTCTAGGACTGGCCGTGTAAGGATATGGGTAACCGTGAGACAGGCTCTCAAGACAGGATTGAGGGTCTGGCTTGTGATTACCCTTATCAATACACGTCTGGTGCTTGCACTCATGAATCACTGTTGCATTGTTCATTAATCTATACTTTCCTTATTGAATGAGATCTCACTGTTGCATTGTTTATTAATCCTTCACTTATTGCATGTAAGAGGGAGGACTAACCGTGTAAGCATGTGTAGAGATGAACCGTGAGAGAAGACTTTCATGCAGAAGACAGGATTGAGGAGATTTTAAGTTATGATTGCATATTCGTTTCTTGCACAAACATTCCTTGTAGCATTATTCGTTGGTTGTTTCATGTAGGTTGCTTTGAATGAATCTAATAAAGTTCAACTTGCATTGTCATTAAGAGCCTGATATTAGAGTTCTTTGGAAATTAGTTGTGGCTTTTGGAGGGCAAATTAGTTTTACTCTTGACAACTTTATTAGTGTTGTTGCCATTCTGTGTTGGTTCAAAATGTTCACTCTAGCAATTAAATAAAGCAGAATTTTCCACTGCACTGTCCACATGATAATCTTTGATGTTTTAGAATTGTAAATTTATTCTTATAATTTTAGTGATTTAAGACCATAAATAACAAGTTTATTTTAGTGTAAGATTAGATTGTTAGATTTGTACATGTGTTACTCCAAGGCTCAAGAGTTCAATTCTTCCAAGGTTCCAAGCCTTAAAAGACTTACTTTATTCTTTGTTGCAAGGTGTGAACTTTAATAGATTTATTTGAAAACTCACTTCTGTCATCACCTACATAATTCTCTCATATGCAACCTTTTTCAACTTCCAAGATTCTAAAATTTCATCTAGTTTTCATCATCTCGTTTAGAAAATTGATTATCCTTTTTAGATCTTCAAAGCCTTGATTTACATTTGATTGTGAGAATAGGAATTTACATTGAGATTAATTTAAAAATTCAATTATGATTTTAAATTATTTATTGATTTGTAAAAACTCTTCTAGTCTGGAATCCTAGTTTAGTTGTTAAGAAATATGATGGTGACAATAACCAATATTGTACAAAAATCTTAGAATCCAAATGAATTTATTGAAGATGATACGTAACAATTTTAGAAGTATTTACTCTTCAAGTAACTTTTTATGAGGAGTGTTAAGCTCTGTAAGCATTGCTTACATGGAAATATAACAATATTCATTAGGAAACTTGCAAGGCTTAATTCTAGTAAGTCTATAATTTAAAGCGTGTGGAGACATTTCCATCTCTCTTATCATTGCTTAAATAATGGTGGATAGGTAATTGTCATTATATTGTACGTAGCTGGATAAATTCTAAGGATAATCAAAAATAATCCATATAAAAAAAAAAAAAACAAAATCTCATTCTCCTTGAAGGTTAAAGCCAATTTGTTGAGATTGACAAACGATGGCCTTTTGTAGCACATAGAAGTTGCTTGACTTGGCATCAAAAGATTATTGAAAGGTCTAGAAAGAGTCATAGTGATTTGGAAGTCTCATGGTATCCTCCACAAAAGTCATATTAATTTAAAGACTACAATGTTTTAATATAAATAACTAATATTTTTTTAAGAAATAGTGCGTCTTTATATGTCTCTTCCTCGTTCCATTCATAAATTACAAGTTAGTTCCATAAGTTATCAAATTACTACTTTTACTACTCATAAGGATTATTTATATATTGTTTAAAACTCTTCAATTACTTTCTATGTATATTTTGATACAAACCTACATAATATATGTCTATGCATATCTTTGCACAATGCACATTATAAATGCATTCAACATCTCTTAATGAAATCTAAGAGAGCTTGAAAAACATTCAAATCTTCAATTTTAAGTATTTTCAAAATGTAAATTTGGAATCTAAAAATAATCATCAATGCAAGAATACTTTAGTAAATTGTGACTATTTCATATGTTTTTGTATTATGACAATAAATCTTAATACATTTTATGTTTTATTCTTAATCATAGAATTTTTTTAATTGAATAAAATTTTATGATGCTATTATTATGGACAATATGTTATTATAATATATTATCTATTATTAAGAAAACAATACTTAGCCGTTTATTTTTCCATAAATTACAAACAAATTCTATAAGAAATCTTACAAGAAACTTGATTTATGTATCTATTCAAAATACACAACATGTTTTATTACTTGGAAGGATTGTTTGTTTGTTATTTGAAATTCTTCAATTATTCTCAATGTATCTTTTAACATAGTCTTCTATTTACACGCAATTGTATATCTTTACACAATGGCCATTATATATACATTCATAATATCATTTTTAACAAATTTAAAAATTACGTGTATTTTTGTATATTTTTAATATATAATATTTGAAATTAAAAAACTAATAGTCAATGCATATACAAAATGGCACATCATGGAAATTTTATATATGTACATGTGTATTATCACAAAATGTATATTTTATCATGAATTATCCATTTTCTTAATTATGTAAATTTTGATATGAAATGAGGTATAACCTTAAATTTCATAACTTTATTTTAATGTAAAATACTTGGAATATATATCTTCTTTGGTAATGAAAAAAATACCTTAACAAAATGTATGTATAATGGCTTACAAAAATGTATTTGCATTAATGCAAATGATTTGCAATGGTCTATAATTTATTTGAAAAAATTTTAGAATGTAAATTTTATGTTTTTTAATAAAATGTGAGGTTTGAAACTAAACTAGTTTTACAAACAATGCAAAATAACTTTGGTACGTTATTTGAAGACATTATATATAATTTTGCAAATTTTCATGATATTTTAATTTGAATTTTCATCCATATTATTTTTTTAATCAATGAATTTTATTAAATCAATAAAAATAATAAAAATTTAATATTAGCATTAACATTTATATAATGCTATGGTAATGTAAGTTGATTGGAAGCTATTACTACTTTGTTGTTGCAAATGTATCCTTCAAGAGTGAATGTATAAATTTATTTTTTAATACACTGATTTATAATTGGTTATAGAAATAATCATATATTGGCGCAAGAGGCACTAATGATTTGCGACGGCCAATAGGCCACCACATAAGCAAATGATTGTTATTTGTTTCATATCTTTAATTAATTTTATTATTGGATATATCATAGATGTCTAATAATGTTAGTTGCATGCTTCTTTACGCCAAAAGCGCCTAAGCTGTCACATAATCTAGTTACTTCAAAATTGAAGCATTTATGAAAACGCATTTTCACAAATATGTCGTAATAAATTTTTATTTTTAAAAAAATACATCTCTGTCAATGTACATTATGCTGACTGTAGAAGTCTTAGAAAATTCCATCATTATGACATAATCAAAACTAAATTCATGTTTGGTTTTTTAACACTTATGTGACTTTGAAATAAGATGTGCATAAATATGATGATTTAAATATATATAATCATACAAAAAGACCGTGGTTTCATTAGAATCTTGTCCAAAATTAAGGCAAAGTTTAGATTTTTGGCAAATTTTCGCCTAATCTTACTTTAGCTTGAATGTGGCTACTTGCACACTAAAAAAAATGAACAAAAAAGTGGATGAAATCGCCAAAATCTTCTCCAAAAAATATTACAATTACCACAATTTGGATAAATTTGCTTTATAATAGTTAAATTTATGGATAAACATATCAATATGGATGATTATATCCATGTTTTGCTTATGTTGCTACATTCCAAGATGCATGTCAGTTTATCAATGGAAGTACAAAAAATAAACACTAAATTAAAGGCAATTACATTTTTGATGTTCCGGAATTGTAACACATTGAATGTATATTACATGTTTCAATATACCTCCCTGGAGTGTCTAGAGGACATTTGCCTTCAAGAAATGGCCTATATTGGCAAAATTGAATAACGATACACCAAACAACGATCTTATTTAGAGACAATTTTTTTGACCAAACCACGATCTTTTAGTGGGACGAAGGGACTACATAAAAGATATCTTAAAAGTATCAAATGTTAAAAAAGTATTTTCAAAAAGATAAGTTGAATCTTTGGAAAATCATATAAATTAGGTTTATAAAAATTATTTTTGAGGGAATGACTTGGAACTAATGAACAAACATAAATTTTGAATAATATACAAAATTCCTTAATATTTGTATAATAAATAAATATTTTATTATGTACTATCTTTAAGTTAATCCCACTAGATATTCTAGGAGTGAAAAATTAGTAAAACAAATAAAATCTTTATTAATTTTTGAAATATTTATTGCATTGAATAAAATCTCTGTTATTTTTTGATAGGTCTGACTATTCAATATTGTAAACCATCAAAATATGAAAAACAAAGGATTAAAAGAATATTGCTTGAAGCAGATGACCACTTTCTATTACGTTGACCCAACTTGATGACCACAAATTTTCCTGGCCGCCAATTGGAATGCAAGCTTATATTTGTTGGTTGACAACAAATATATTCTAGGATTGGTCCTTTTGATGTTGCTTCAGAATTATTTTTCCAAGGCAGACACATGACGTGGTTGTCTGAGACTCTTCATTGTTATGACTATTAACCAAATGGACACACTTTGACTGCATACATCAATAATTCAGCACATACAGCATACTTTGATTTGATATAGTTGGCGATGTAGATGTGATGTTAGTAAATTTTCATTCCGTTGAAGTTTGACTTGAAAATCTACAACCTCGAAGAGGTCACTCTTTGTATCTTTTGGGTATCACGTGTGAACAAAGGGTAATTAAAAGTACCTTAAAAATTAAAGCTAATTATAACTATAACTAGAAATATTTCAAGAATATTTTTATTTTTATTCTTGTAATGAAATGTGAGCATCATATATTAATGTAAATCATTTATAAACATTAACTTTAAAGAAATTTTGGGACCCTATCTTTGTTCGCACGTTGTGTTGTAATATTTGGAAGTGACCTCCCCAAGTCTACAACCACTAGTAATAAATTATACTACACATCCTTTGTCAATTGATCTCACAAGAAATGATTGAAAAGTATAAGTCTACTATAGGTGGGACCCTAAACAATCCAAGAATCCATGTTGTTTTATGAGGTATTAGCCTCAAACAATTATTTCTTGAAGTCCACTTTCTTGCCTAGGACCTTGGTTTAATGAGGGTTGTAATTGATTCTTTGCAAGGACATTTTTGTTCATTTGCCCAAAAAAAATTTATATATATATATGGCTAACACTATTTAATTATGTGACTTGAAGTGAAACTATATCCTGAGGGCTAACACCAATTAATTTGATGACATGAATGTAATTATACCCAGATGGCTGACACCAATTAATTAGATGACATGGCTGACACCAATTCATTTGATGACATGAACTGTAACTATGCCCTGACGGCTAACACCAATTTAATTACATGACATGGCAGACACCGCTTGATTTTATGACATGAACTACAACTATACCAGATGGCTGACGCCAACTAATTAAATGGCATGGCTGACACCAATTGATTTGATGACATGAACTATACTATACCTAGATGGCTGATACACATAAATGCCTGACACGAATTGATTTGGTGACATATAACCCAACATGTAAAACTCAATTTAGCTTTAAAACATTATTGGCCAATTGCTTGATATTTGCATTTAGCATGCTTGATTTGACCAAAACAAAAGCTCAAATGACAAAAAAGCAAATTTGGTCATTAAATGTGATTTTGGACATGAAACTTGTCACAATGCTCGTCAAAAAATCAATTTCTTGTACCAGCCTCAAAAGACCAAGCTCAAAGCACTAAAATTTGAAAATTTGAAAACTCTTAGACATTTTTTATAAAAAAATTAAAAACTCTTGAAAGAACTTAGTGGTCTTTTTATACATGGTGTACAACAGCATGACAATCATTCAATTAAAAAAAAAAACAAAAAAACAAAAAAACTACTTTTCCCATTAAAAATGACAACAAAACTTATTCAATCTTGCATTCAAAGATGATCTAGCTTTTCTAGACGAAATATGAAGAAACCACGGAACACTTTCACATCCATCACCTATTTAGATTGAAGAAATAAGATTACATTTAACTAGAACTCATGAGATACATATTGAATATGAAAATTCAAACTAGTACTAAATGATTTTACAAATAATCAACTAGTTGTCCAATTAGAAACCACTATGCCAAAAAAGCAAAGGCCAAAACGGTGGAGTCCGTGTAAGGTGAGCCCCTGCCCAAATGGGCTCACACGATGAGAGTACCCCAACGCATAAGGACAAGGGTGTAGCCCAACCCATGCGGAAGAGATTCCTTCCATTGCATGAGGCCCTCTAGGTGGTAACTCAGCCAACCTAACTCTTGTTGAGATTTTCAAGCGTGCATGTGCATGCTTAGTGAATGCCAAGGTTGTTCCGCGTCAAGCTAAGCATGCCTCGTTTGTATACCCAGAATATAGCATGAGGTTAACCCACCCAACCCAAGCCTAACTGTGGTATTATGGCAAATCTGAGCTTAACCCAACCTAGCCCAAGCTGAAAGCCTAGCTCTTTCCCAAACCAACTCAAGTCAGCAATACCTAGCCCAAGCATGCCCGCGTAAACATGAACCAAGTAGTTCTAAAAACCCTAATACCTTACCAAAACTTGATACGACTGTACTCACCAGATATCAAATTCACCTCACAATTTTGGAAAATTAGAAATTCAGTTTTTGAAAAACTTGGAGAAACCGGAGGTACAAATTTTGGTCTTCAATACCATCTACAAACAATATGGGTTTAATGTACAATTCAATTGAACCAATAGCGGCTTGACACGTTACTACAAGGAGTGCTGAACAAAAATTAAGATGAACTGAAAGCTGGGAAATCAAACAAAAGTACAACTATCAAGCTATCAGCCATCAGTTTTAAGGCAATTGATTCCAGCCATTGAATAAGGAGTCGAGATTCACCGAGGGTTGTTGAACGATCTTGACCATTGGCTTGAAAGTATATGAACCCTAGGCTATATAGTTTCGATCTTTTTTTTTATTCTTCCTTTGCGTCTGTCTTTATGAATGTCTTTGCGTCGTCGTGTTGCGTTTTTGTTTTTGTTTTCTATGTTGTTTTGTTGTTGCTTTTTGTTTTGCTCCAACATTGCATTGTCTGTTGTTTATCGTCTTGTTGTGTCTACGTTGTTGCATTTTAAGTGTA
The DNA here is from genome assembly GCA_014871385.1 of Ceratodon purpureus. Taxonomy (NCBI): domain Eukaryota; kingdom Viridiplantae; phylum Streptophyta; class Bryopsida; order Pseudoditrichales; family Ditrichaceae; genus Ceratodon; species Ceratodon purpureus. The sequence continues at coordinate 13,151,595 of CM026421.1, read as the reverse complement.
TCATTTGTTAGTTTTCAATCCAGGATTTCAGGTCAGATGCAGCGGCGGTAAGGTTGGTAGTATTTTAGTTAGGTTTTACAACATTTTGGACCGCTTAGGGTTTATTACAATGGAGTTCTGTTTGCACTAGAATAGCGCTTCATAGTGACAAACACAGGTATGTTTTTTTCTTTTTTTTGGATACACTTGTTCTTGTTTTCTTGTTGAAACTTTTTAAAATGGTTTTATTAAATTTTAATGTATTTGTGTGTATGCTATTGTTAAAGCAAACAAATAATGCTAGGTGTATCTTTTGAAGAAGGCAACGTGATTAACAAGTGCAAAGACAATGTCTCTAAGATGGAGCTTTTGGAGTAGCTTGAACGGCAACATTAAATTGGCTGTCAATGATTAGAGGAAGGCTTTGAAGACAAAAACAATGTTAAACTTGATGGTACATGTGTGCTACATTAAAATGTTTTCATCCTACATTTGTTGTCTATATCATTAGTTATCTATAATATGAACTTGTTATTGTAAATCTTTATCTTCAAAGTTTCTAATATTTGGTTAATAAATCCATGTATGTCAACAATGTCGTTGACATGGAAGGTAACAAAGGTATGTTATCAAATTATTTAAACTAAATAGTAATTGTAATTAATAAACATATCTTTTGAATTTTGTTTGATAGAATTCATTTTTATAATTAATTAATGAGATAAGTATGTGTTAATTAATGAATGTAGGCTGGAGCTATAAATGACCGAAGGCCATATAATCGTTGTACAGCAACGCATGTTTTTTGTAAGTGTTGTTTAATTCTGACATTTCATTTGGAATTTGCAAATTTGGAAGTTTTGGATGAAAACTTGATCATTGACATCAACTTTATCGAGAAGGAGAGCGGTAGTCGTAAGTACTAGTAATTTGTTGGTTGTATTTTTGTTGTTGTAATTTGTTAGTTATTTTTTGTTGTTGTATTTTGTAGCTCCGTTGTTATGAGATTTGTTTGGTTATATAATTATATCCGTATTTGTGAATATTTTTGATGATTTATTTATTATGTTTTAATTTTATTTCCTATGTTTTTGCAAATGGAGGTGGTTAGCTTGAAATCTGTCGTAGTGGTTTGAACTTAGTTGAGGGATTTAGGAGTTTTGGGTAGAATGAGGGTGGTTACGTCAATCGAAGTAAGTACGTATTGAATTCTTCGCCGCCTTGCAACATTTGTGTTTGTGTGTTCTAATTTGTGTGTTTAATATATTTCAGATAGCGGAGTTGTATATAGTTTCAATACAAGGGGAGCAGAGAATCAAAAAAAGTTTGTTCATAATTACGTTTGAGATCTAAGAGTACCTAGCTTTTACAAAGGTAATGTTTGGTTTTAGTTTGTTTGATTTAACTTGTATTTTTTAAGTGTTTGTTATTGGTTTAAAATTATAATTTTTTTACACGTTTGTTTTTTTCTTTAGTTGCAGTGGAAGAGGTGAATCAAGCTACTTTTAATACCGAAGAGGATCTAGAGGATGCTGATGAAGAAGATAACTTGGTAAAGGAGAAAGTAGAAGATGATTGCGAGGTTCTGAATGTGATCTCAATAATATTTTAATTCTAGAGAGTATCAATTTTCCAAAGGATGATAATGAAGTAGCTCCGAAGGAGCTGAACTAGTTACAAAATCTAGATAGGTTTGTTAAACTCCAAAAAACTCATAAGTCTTATTTGTTTCAATATTAACTTATTTTTATTCTTTTGTTTGGTTTTTGTTATTTGAATTTTCTTTTATTTGTTTGCTAATTTGATTTGCTTGTTTTGTTTTTATTATTTGAATTGGTATATTTGCTTTTGTTTTTGTTTGTTTGTTTGTTTTTTTTTTTCATTTGAAGTCTATGTTTTCTTATTTGTGCAGGTTCTTTGACTAAAAATTCTTCTAGATTTCGTGATCTTGATGCTTTGGAGGTGAAAAACACATTGACGGGAGGTGACCATAGCTCTAATCATTTGGAGAATTGGGCTAGAAATGCTTTCAACGAGTGGCGCCACTTTCAGGGGATTTCTACAATAAAAAAAGATATAAGAGTTATATGAAATAGAGGATATTCGAGACTGCGTCAAGTTGATGCACAATATTGCCTTCCAAGTTACTAAACATAACAATAGCTTATACCCTCCCTCATGGCAAGTTTATTTGATTTCAATTTTTGAGTTTAATTATGTAATTTGTTTTTATATTAAATTTGTTTTTGCAATTTTGATAATATATTTACGTTTAACTTTGAGTTTAATATTAGTTTTTCAATTTTATAATCAATGAATGTATCAAGTAAAAATTATGGAAGTATATGAAAGTATACAAAGTGTGTTTACATTATATGAATTCTCCATGCTTCAAGGTAGTATTTATAACTCATAAAAAATATTTTATTTCAAAGACATTTATTAATATTGTTGGATATTGGGTTTATTCAAGAGCTCCCAGTCCACTGGTCTCATATGTATTGTGGGAACATATATTAAGAAGCAACTCAATCTAATAAGTCAATGGTGGTTGATTCCAAGTTGAAATAAGAGCTACAATATTAAGGAGTAAAACAAATTTAGAATATAAATAACATTTTTAACCAATCCTTTCATTTATTGACCATTCACATCATGTATTTTAATGCATTTCAAGTTGATATTACTTTGGTTTTTAAGTCATGTAGTTTACCAATTTAATGAATGTTCTAATACCATTTAATCAATTTAATGAATGTTCTAATACCATTCAATCAAATCAAACCATATCAACATGAAGCAAAGTAAATCCTTATTACCGTATTACCATAATATATTTGTTCAAAATGATTTCTCAAAAAAAATCAATTTTTTAAAATCATATGAACAAAAACATTAAAATGAAAATGTAATCTTTTTCTATATTGGAGCCATTTAAAGTAATTTGGAAGGTTTTTTTAATTGATAGAATGTTAAGAAAAAAAATAATATTTATTTTTTCAAAATAAACAAATATTTTCTTGATGGATGGTACTCCATATTCTAAATCCCTCTACAAGATGCACCCCTTTGAATTAAATTGAGGTACAACTACATAAAGCAATGACACACTCTGCACCATTTGTAACCTTAATCCTATGAGGGCTCTCCACCTCTCTCAGAGCTCTCTTCCAATTACAAGAGTAGTCAAGTTCTTTTGACCTCCAAATACAGTAACACCAAGGTTACCTCGGACCCAAGACTGTGCACGATCTTGGACCCAAGACTTCCGGTTTAAGCCATTCTATGATCTGAAAACAATTAAGCCTATATCTTTTCATGACTTAAAATGTCTTAAGAAAATAAATAATCTTGGTTTGGTAATTGTTCCCGTAGAAAAAGAGAGGGCAGATTTTTGCATGCCAAGTAGTTGTAGGCTGCACTCCACCCCTAAATTTGCTGGCAGCCACCATAGAAACTCCGGAAGAAAATCTACCAACACATGGCACAACACACCAACACACACAAGGCAACTCGTTCCAGCATCCCAGTTTCAAAGAAGCATCCGAGTTCCAAAGAAGCAATGCCCTCGACCGACCCCCGAACCCAAAACCAAAGCAAAAATGTCCGACTCCCTTCCTTCAAACCGACTCCTGCAGCTTCCCATTTAACTTGCCAAATGGACTCGCGCCACGACCCCAGTCAACCGCACTCAATCTCCCACTCCCCCACTGCCCGCCCTGCCCGACCCCCAAAAACCCCGCTGCCCCCCTGCCCCCCCTGCCCGACCCCCGCTTCCGAACTCTCTAGAACCCTCGGGCAGCCGAAGGAAGCCCCCAGAACCCCAGAACCCCTCCCAAAAAGAAACCCGTCGCTGCACCTACACCCGACATTCTGCGCACTTTCATAGATCTTGGATGAAAAAGTGGTGGGATTGGGAGCACTGACGCAGTTGCGGCACCCGGTGGAAACCCAGTTGGGAACCCAGTGGAAGTCTCTAGAAAACATGAGAACGCGCTCGAACCCGGCCATCCTTCGGAAGTGGCAATAGAAAACGCAGGCTGAGCGTTGCTCGAATGCAGTTGTGACTTGTTTCTGCTCGGTTTTGTTGCTTCGAGACTCTCTCTTTCGCGAGCAAGAATTTTCTCTCTGGTAGCGGTTTCGGTGTTTCTCTATCTTAGGTTTTGAGGAGGAGGAGTTTGTGTTTTCGTGTTGGTGTTGAGCGTGTGTTTGGAGGAGGTTTGGTATTATTGCTGCAATGGCCGGGAAGGGCGAGGGTCCTGCGATTGGTATCGATCTCGGCACTACCTACAGCTGTGTCGGCGTGTGGCAGCATGATCGCGTCGAGATCATTGCTAACGACCAGGGTAACAGGACTACCCCGAGTTATGTGGCGTTCACTGACACGGAGCGTCTCATTGGTGACGCCGCCAAGAACCAGGTCGCCATGAACCCGACCAACACTGTTTTTGGTAAGTATTTGGCTCTTTGATTTTTTGGTTTTTGGTTTTTGGTTTTGTTGTTGATGTGCATGCGTCGGTGTTGCTTGAGATGGTCTGTGATGTTCATTAGGGAGTGATTTTCTAGGTGTTTCCACGATGAGAGGTTTTTTCTTTCTTCGTTTTTGTAGTCATTTGAGTGTTGGTTTTGCTTTCTAGGTAGTGGTCGTCGTAGGATTTTGGTGTTCGTTGTCGGTCGGTGGTAGAGGTGTTGGAACTCATTGTAGTGAATTTGTTATTGTTCTATAGATGCGAAGCGGTTGATTGGAAGGCGGTTTAGCGATGCTTCTGTCCAGAGTGACATGAAGCTGTGGCCGTTCAAGGTGACCCCTGGACCCGCCGACAAGCCTATGATTAGCGTTCAGTACAAGGGTGAGGAGAAGACCTTCGCTGCAGAGGAGGTGTCTTCTATGGTGTTGATCAAGATGAAGGAGATTGCTGAGGCGTACCTTGGCTCTACGATTAAGAATGCTGTGGTGACTGTTCCCGCATACTTCAACGACTCGCAGAGGCAGGCGACCAAGGATGCCGGAGTTATTGCTGGCTTGAATGTGTTGCGTATCATCAACGAGCCAACCGCTGCTGCCATTGCATACGGTTTGGACAAGAAGGCGACATCTGTGGGTGAGAAGAACGTGTTGATCTTCGATTTGGGAGGTGGTACTTTCGATGTGTCATTGTTGACAATTGAGGAAGGTATCTTCGAAGTGAAGGCGACTGCTGGAGACACTCACTTGGGAGGAGAAGATTTCGATAACCGCATGGTGAACCACTTCGTGCAAGAGTTCAAGCGTAAATATAAGAAGGATATCAGCAGCAACCCCCGCGCCCTGAGAAGGTTGAGGACAGCGGCGGAGAGGGCGAAGAGGACTTTGTCTTCCACCGCCCAGACCACCATCGAGATCGACTCGTTGTATGAGGGTGTGGACTTTTACTCCACCATCACTCGTGCCAGGTTCGAGGAGTTGAACATGGACATGTTCAGGAAGTGCATGGAGCCCGTCGAGAAGTGCCTACGTGATGCTAAGATGGACAAGGCTGCCATCCACGATGTGGTGTTGGTTGGAGGATCGACCCGTATCCCTAAGGTTCAGCAGTTGTTGCAGGACTTCTTCAACGGAAAGGAGCTGTGCAAGTCAATCAACCCTGATGAGGCCGTTGCCTATGGAGCAGCAGTGCAGGCCGCCATTTTGTCTGGCGAGGGTAACGAGAAGGTGCAGGATCTGTTGCTGTTGGATGTCACTCCCCTGTCTTTGGGTCTTGAGACCGCAGGAGGTGTGATGACAGTGTTGATTCCCAGGAACACTACCATCCCCACCAAGAAGGAGCAGGTGTTCTCGACCTACTCCGACAACCAGCCCGGAGTGTTGATCCAGGTGTACGAAGGTGAGAGGGCCAGGACCAGGGACAACAACTTGTTGGGCAAGTTCGAGCTGTCCGGAATTCCCCCCGCTCCCCGTGGTGTGCCCCAGATCACCGTGTGCTTCGACATTGATGCGAACGGTATCTTGAACGTGTCTGCTGAGGACAAGACCACCGGACAGAAGAACAAGATCACGATCACCAACGACAAGGGTCGTCTGTCGAAGGACGAGATTGAGAAGATGGTGCAAGAGGCAGAGAAGTACAAGTCGGAGGACGAGGACCATAAGAAGAAGATTGAGTCGAAGAACAGCCTCGAGAACTACGCTTACAACATGAGGAACACGATCAAGGACGAGAAGATTGCCTCCAACTTGGATGGAGCCGACAAGAAGAAGATTGAGGACGCTGTGGAGGCCGCCATTCAATGGTTGGACCAGAATCAGTTGGCCGAGGCTGATGAGTTTGACGACAAGATGAAGGAGTTGGAGAGCATCTGCAACCCCATCATTGCTCGCATGTACCAGGGAGGTGCTGGTGGTGCCGCAGGTGCTGCTCCTTCATACGGAGGTGAAGATGCCCCATCCGGTGCCGGCCCCAAGATCGAGGAGGTCGACTAAGTTTCTTCATCTTGCCTTGTGCATCTACTCGGAGCTGTTCAAACTTTTTGCAGTGATCGTTGTAGGAATGCCACAATTTTTTTAAATTTTTGGGGTTTTTCGCTGAACTTATTCGAAATTCAGCCCCCTCTCGTATTGTACGTGATTTAGCGAAGTAAATATACTCGGTTCGATTTTTGTAACGCAATGCTATGCTCCAATTTGTGTGAAATGATAATCTGAAATTCAGACTTTCCATGCTCGCAAATGATTGATATGTGCGATCCTTCTTCGTTATCTCTATGTAAGGTACTTGTCAATTCGATACTGTTTTCGACTGCATATTCGAATGTGTTTATTTTCCGCTGTTCCTATTATATTTCTCTTAAATGATTTTCTGTTATCGTCAAACTTTTGACTTTTCGACGGCACTCGTTAATCTTATGACTCTGTCTCACATTGCAAGATTTTTTAGGCTCGTCAGACCCTTATCTATTATAATTCGTGTCTTGACCTCTTACTTTGCACATGTATCTCATGAACGCAATTGTACTCAGCAGTGAGTCACAGAAAGAATTTTAACTTTTGTCGCGTGCCTGTAGAAAAGTGCTACTCTCTAGTGAATAGTAGCGACTCCTATGTAGCATGCCTTCACGAAATTGAGCATTCTATTTTTGAACTGGTAGTGATGTCAACCTGCTTGAAATCATCGAGATCGACCATCTAGACCTACATGTACGATGGAAAAATAATGTGTTCTCTTGAAGCTGTTCGGTGAGGTTGTTTCGGCAAGCTCTGAGCTCCGAATCGAGAAATGCAGTGGCGGCATTCATACAACTAACTGGAAGGAGCGATAAAAGTTTAATGGCGTTGGATTCTTGTATTGTAAGCATTCTCAGGGTGTGAAAGAACGTTGCGTTGCATCATAGACAGTGTTGCCAATGTATGGAGGTTTTTGGGGCTTCTTGATTCATACCACATGGTGATCGTGTGTTGTTTGGAGGTTTACAAGAAGCACCACAAAATATAGAATGTTGTCTTTTGAGGATAAGAATTGAATTGTTGAAATGAGGAGGCTAGGATGATGTGTAAGCACATTGCAAACACTCCTTATTCAATTGTTTGGGATCTCTTAATCTATTGGAAGGTATGTGGAAGTGTGAAGTCTTTGAATTATAATGTGGTAGGTTTAGGAAGTTGTTTGAATGAGATTTGAGGGTGTTGTATAGTAATGTTAGTACAAATAGAAGTTAAAGTTTGGTAGAACTTACAAGCCTAGTGAATGTCTCTAAAAGTACTATATAACTCTATGTTTATGAATTTGATTTTAAAAATATTGTTGCATCTAAGAAGCCTTATTTGATTAATAGAAATAAAACACATATGCTTAGACTTCCAAAAACTTTTGAAAATTGGATGTTCAAACATTGATGTAATATAAAAATATTTGTAGAATTTTGTAGCACTAAAATCTGAACTATTGAATTTATATAAGATATGATGCATTTAGAATGACTTTATATATTGATTTCATTAATGCCTTAATTAATGCAATCATTGATTGTATCCAAAAAACGTACTACCAAATGATGGATGGTGCAAGACCACAAGCTATTTGGATATATAATACGGTAATACAACTTTAATGTATATACTTATTAATCCATAAACAAAATTTTGATATCTTTGTGATGCACTTCATCCTTCACAAATCCATTCATTTTTTAATCTATAAGAGCTTTACAAAGTTCACTAATTTCAACATCAATTCACCATGTTTTTATAATTTAAATTCATTATATGTTTTTTTATTATAGGACTATCTAACCATTTCAAAATCACTTACATTTTAATTGATAATTAAATACATATGTATTCATTAGAATTAATGAGCAATAATTTAAAGTTAAATGGAGTTAATGCTTTGTAACTAGAAGTGACAACAAAAGAAAAAAGACTTTATACTATGTTGATTGAACTTGTTGACCACAAATTTTCCTAGTCACCAATGGGAAAGCAAGTACCTGCTAGTTGGTGAACAACAAATATATTTCGAGATTGGTACTTTTGATATTGCCTCAGAATCATTTATCTAAGGCCAACACATAACATGGTCATCTGATATTGTTTATTGTTGTGACTATCTACAACAAATATATTTTGAAATTGTTCATTCTTGTAACTTTGGGCAACATATATATTATGGGATTGGTTTTTTTGATGTTGCCTCAGAATTATTTATCCAAATGCCTTGATGACTGACATCAATTAATTACTTAACATAAAATGCAGTTGGTGAACAATAAGAAGAACTTGTTAACTGACACCAAACCAATTAATTTGGTGACACAAGAAACTACGCCTTGATGACTGACACTACCAATTAATAAGCTAACATAAAATGCAATTGGTGAACTATAATAAGGACTTGATAACTGACACTAATTCATTTGGTGAAACAACAAACTAGGCCAATTAATTTGCTGATACAACAAACTACGTCTTGATGACTGACACCAATTAATTCAATGACACCAATTCATTGGGTGACACAACAAACTATGCCAATAATTCGCTGACACAACAAACTACGTTTTGATGGCTGTTATGCCCTGAAGACACTCGGAGTGAAGACGGCAAAGAAGTAAACAGCGGTGCAGACTGGGAGTTCGAAGAGAGAATTCAGGGCAGTTAGGCTATAAGAGTGTAGGCAGCGAAAGCAAGGACAGTCGGGTTTTTGGTTAGGTTTTACTTGCACTGTAGCAACTAGACGATGGCACCGTGACCTTCTTGTAATCCTCCAGGACTTAAGCTGGAAACTAACTATTTCTCTCTCTCTTTTGCTGCATGACTTCCGCTTGTACTGTCTCTTTTCCTTTCTTGGCCCGATGATTGCTTGCAACTGAACTTACTTTGGAACCTCAGACGTCCACGGTTGGCCCTAGCTAACTTGTCCCAGCCTTACTGCCTTCTACAAATCCTGCCTAAGACAGTCAGGTCTCGTCGTGGTCTTGGTCGTTAACGTCCGGACACTGGGACACCATGGTCTCCACGATATTACCTATACCCAAGCACAGCACTCACCTGTAACCGAGACCCTCTCCTTTCTCCTTTGACTCGCTCCTATCCTAAGACTCCCTGACAACTGAGACATCCTCGGATTACGTAACCTTTCACTGACTCCATTCAGAATCCCGGCTAACAATGACTGACAGTAGTTAATCCAATGACATGAAATGTTATTATGCCTTGATTGCTGACACCAATTAATTTGGTGATATAAAAGGTAGTTGATGAATTTAAATCAGTTGCAATTGGTGAATTCAAAATAAGTAGTGCAAACATATTAGATAACTAATATAAAATGCACCTAGTGAAAGTCAAATCAGCTTGTGAAAACATTGATAGCCTTATGTTTGAGAGTTGGATTTAACATGCTGGATTTGATCAAAATGGAAATTCAAATGGCCAAAAACCAGATTTGATCATAAAATGTGATTTTGGTCGTAAAATTTGTGGCAATGCTGGTCAAGTTGACAACTTCTTGTACTAGTATAAATATAAAATATTGAATGCACTCACTTTGAATCCTCAAAGACCATACTCAAAACCTTGAGATCTAAAAATTTGAAAATTCTTAGAAATTTTTATAGAAAAATTAAAAATTCTCAAAAAAACTTAGGGGTCTTTTCATACATGGTATATAACAACATGATGATCATTTAATTTTTTTAAAAAAAAACTACTTTTACCATCAAAATTGACAACAAAACTAATTCAATCTCACATGAAAAGATGATGTAGCTGGTTCAACCCAAATATTAATCCCAGAAGTTCTGAGGGTATTTTTCATCAAAACAGCCTCAAAACAACCCCTCTTCAAAGCAAGGTGGATTTTGCAAACTTGGGGTCCTTTTTAGTACATCTAACCGTAAGATCTTGTAGCTAACTTCTATGTTTACATGCCCACCAAATCTCACACATTTATTCCTCACCCATTGCAAGATCGTAACGTTCAAAGTAGAAAAACAAGTTTTTTTTCCCTGCAAAGAAAGGGGACAGCAAAGTTTTGAAGGCCCAAAAAACTATTTTTAAAAGTGGATATGGAATGAATCTCTCCATATTATTGTTCCTAATTGAGTTAGGTACATGTCCAAAAAATATCATATTCAAAAAAGTTGTGGAAGGTTTCCAAAAAAATCATTTTCCGCTAGGGGGTATGCTGAAATTCACATACAAAGGCCGTTTTTGGACAATAAAAATAGCATATGAAAAATTCTTGGATTGAAAATCCGAACAGTGGAAACATGCTCTACTGCCTTTTCTATAAACAAAATTTTTTATTTTTGAAAAATATCAAAATCTCAATTTTGGGTGGAATTTCAAAGTTTTATCTTTGGGCAGTTTTGGGCAGAATTTGCTGCATTCACAGTGGCTTAGAAAATTTCAGCAGATGCCCAACGAGCAGCTTTTGATAGTTAAACCTTCATAACTTTTTATACCGATGTCGGAATTGAAAAATAAAAATATGCACACGGAGCTCTCGGAACGGCACACCTCCATTTAAAATTTCAGAAAATCACGATTTAAATTGCAACTGTAGGTACATGCCCAAGTTTCAAAAAAGCCCATTCTAGGACATTTTAGGGGTTAAGAGACCACCTTATACTTTTACATCCATTACCTATTTAGATTGTAGAAAGAAAATTACATTTAATCAAAACTAACTATCATACATCCAGATTAAATATTAAGATTCAAACCAACACAAGACGATTATACAAATATTCTACTGGTTGGCCAATTAGAAACCTCCCTCCCTGCCAAAAGGCAAAGCCCAATAAAAGGGAGAGCCCAATAACTTAAAACACGGAAGCAAGTGAACAGCGTTCTAATCCAGGACACGCCAAGGGAACGGTGGGGAACGCACATAATACAGAACCAAAACCCTAACTCTCAAAACTTGCGAAAATCGCAAAATACTTCGGAGATGTCGTGTTTTTGGAGAGAAATCTGAGCTTCCTCAAGCTCACTCTCACTCACTCACTTCCCATCATACCCATTCTCTCCACACATACACACACACACACACACACAGATTGGTCTCAAGCTCAGGCTCATCAGTCTTCACATCTTCTTCTTCTTCTGCTCGTTTTTGAAAAAATAAATTCTCGTCACTAAGTCAAGTGCTTGCTGCGTCGACTCCATTTTATCGTTCGTTCTTTCGGTTTGAGCTGGGGAATGCTCGACATGGCTTCGCGATGGCGGGCGGAGCGGTGTGGCGTTGCTCTTGTGGTGGTATTTCTGGTGTTCAGTCCGCTGCTGTGCTCGGCGTGGTACGTCTTGCGTTTTGAGTTTGAGGTTGGGGGGTTGAGGGGTTTTTTTTTCCCTCTTTTGAGTTGAGGTAGGGTGTAGGATGTTTTTGTTTAGGGTGTGTGAATGATGCTGCTGTGGAGGGTTTCCTGTGATTTTGAAGCTGGGAGATTTTTGCTTGGTTGGTTTCGTGTGCGAGGATTACTTATGAGTGAATGGTGAGAGTAGAGAGTGGTCACATTGGGGTTTTCACGGCTTGCATGTCTGGGTTTTAGAATGAGGTATGTGAGATACGGGTTTGCAGAATCGAGGAGCTCATCGTGTGTTCAGTTTCAGAGAGTTCGTTGCTAGGTGAAGTTAAATTTACCTTTGGATGGTATTGATGTTCTTGTACTCAATGTGTGGTCATGTGCAGGAGTGACAATAGAGAGTTTATTGAGCAGCAAGGCAACAGTTCATTTCTATGCAAATCATCAGGTCCTTGTGTTGCTTGCACGCGTCCGGAGAAGGTTTGTTCTCGTTTTGCATTTAGTTAAGTCGGGAGGTGCAGTACAGAATCGAGTATAGGCAAACACCTTGCGTATTGAAGGTCTACCTAGTCTGTGATTGGAATATTGTCAACAGTGGGTCTGACACTTCTCAAGGGCTACGCTGTTAAGAAAACTTTCGTTATTATCCCTCTTGAATGGTAACGACTGGTACTGGTCGTCTCGGATAACATTAACATAGTTTACTTGTTTTAGTAATTAGAGGAATCAAACTGGTATCGATCTAGATTAGCAGCAGCTAGATTTCATTATGATAAGAATATATTTGTATTCCTTGGAAGAAATCATCGACAACTTATTTACAATTTATGACCTGAAACATCGTTGGAATTGCTTGCAATGCCGTTTTTCAGGAAGCCAACAAATTCCATTGTCGAACAAATGGGTATCATCAATCTTTCAAGTGTTTAGAGATAAAGGGTCTCGAGAAAACGGAGGAGAACAAACGTGATGTGAAGCATGTCAGCGGTGAGTTATATACTTTTAGCTTCTGTTTTCTAGGCTGTCGTTCAGGATTTAAATGAAACTTGAGTTGCGATTTCCTTGGTGAAGTCTAATTTCTGTATATTCAACTCTTTCCAGAAAGATGTTTTCAAGCCGAAGGTTTACAGCCGTAGACAAGGCAGCCTTTTCTGTTTCTCGTTTACCGTTTGCAGTAGATCTTTTATGTGGGAGTGCCCTTATGTGGTGCCTTCATTCAATTGAGAGATCGCTACATGAGACCTAGCAGGACAGTCCAAGAGTGCCTGTGATTTGTTTGGTCTCGTTTTCATGTGAGGTATTTTGTGCCATTCCTTTTGCATATCCAGGTGATCGCACTTCCTCCGAGGATAGTGGCACAAGTGATGCTGGGAAAGGCCGCAATCTAGTTGAGACACCAGCTTTCAAAATTGAAGGGGGTTTAAAAACGTATCTTACTTTTAAATCCTGTACACCTGCTGAACTTAGAATGGACAAGTTCACAGTGTTGCAATTTGAGGTACATCAAACTCTCTTTAACCATCTCACTTATTCATACGCTGAAGCACTGATGGATCATGTGCATTTTCATTGGATTGATGATCTATACCCCAGTTTTCTTTGCATGTCCCCTGTATTCAGTAGTACCAAACTATCGTAGCAATGATCATGGTTTTCTTTGCATGTTCTTTTTCATCTGAAACTGAATTTTCTCCTCAATTTTTTGCAGGCTATAGCCTTCGCATCATTTGCGCTGTGTTCTCCCCTCGTCTATTATCGACGCAAACACAGCTTTTCAGGAATGACAAGACTTCCAACTACAAATCCTCGCTTTTGATGCAGAGAACAGTAATTTGACTGTCCAGATTCTGGTAGTTTAGATTGTGAATCTAGGTTTAGGTTTGATGTAGATTTGTCGATACCGTCTGGGATTGGACTTCCTCAGACACTTAATGTAACATAATTTTCTTCAAAATTTTAGTACTCTTCCTTGTCGCTAACTTAGATTCTGTGGTTGTAAAAGGGATACTTTGGTATAAACATTGGAAGTACACGGACATACAAGATCGTAAGATCAAGAGAATGTTTGAAGTAGTAGAGATGTTTGTGATTGTGAACTGTTAGAAAGTGGGTGAGTGACCCATGATGCATACATTGAAACATGGGCTCTAATTAAGTTAAACTTTGCACTTGTCAAACATCATGGTATTGAATTATGTGCAGGAGTCATACTTATGAATGTCGTAAAAAACAAGGCAAGATCACAAGTGATTCAACATTGGATGAGAAAATGGTTGAGTGAAGTCTGTAAAGTGAAGTTTGTTTAGTTAACATTAGTGATCCATGCATTTCAATGTAATTGTTCTCTTGTATGTTACTTTGAATTTCCAAAATAATTGTACATACCTAAGTACGATATAAAGAAGATTAATGATGTGGCAGTTTCAATGTAGGAGAGAATAAGTTGAAAGAATCAGGTCTAACCCACACGGGAGGCAACTTGGACCAACGGCAGTGAGTTGGACAAATAGCATTGGTTCAAATGCTCATTTAAACCAATGCTATTCGTCCAACTCATTGCCGTTCGTCCAAGTTGCCTCTAGTGTGTGGGGGGCCTCAGTAAGCATCAATGTTAAGGTAGATGAGAATATTTCTATTAAAGAAATTTTTGTGTCCAATTCTGTAGTGGACAATTCAATTGTTGTTATCATCAAATGGAGTGTCATTAGTATGGTGGTAAGTGATTAATGGATGATATGTGCTCAAGAATGGATCAATGCAGTAACAACTATAGGAGTATGCAAGGAACTACTTCAATAATTTGTACAAAAATCATAATTATTCATTTCTTCATTAACCCCTAATATCGAATGCCATCAAAATTGCAAAAAACCCTCAAAACTACCCTCTTTAAATGTAAGGTGCAAATTATTAATTTTTTATGTATTTTTGAATATGCAACCATAAGATCTTGTACCTAACTTGTATGTGCATGTGTATGTCAAATCTTAAATTCAAATTCCTTACCAATTGTGAGATCATAATGTTTAAAGATGGAAAAAAAGTTTTTTTGCTTGTTGGAAAAACGGTGACTGGTTTTTTGAGGGCCAAAAAACCATTTATGGTTAAAAAATTGATATGAGGCTCTTCAAATTTTTGTTTTTAGGTGAGTTAGGAACATGCCTTTGTAATTTTTACCCTCATGCGACCTATAAAACCTAAAGAAATGCTTGATTATTCACATAAAGGTATGCTGAAATACTGTTTCTTCAATCGAAGGCCTCTTTCTCGGTACGATATCGCACCTGTTGAAAAGAAAAATCACTATCAAAACTTGCAAACAACCAAAGTGGCCAGTCTCATTAAAACATCTAGCATGGAAGCCACATACTTGTTTGTCTTTAACAAGGTATGTGACCTAAAAACCGAATTCCACGTTAGCCCGAGCCCCTCCACGCAGCTAATATACCAAAGCTCCAAAATCTAAATCCGAAATGAGGAGTTAGCACCAAGGCTCAAACAAACTTGTTTATTTCCACAATGTAAATGTGGTTAAAAACTTCTCCCGTTCTCCATCATCATTTCCTTAAAAGTTGCCTTAAAGCACTTGGTTTTTTTTTAACTGGTGTAGCTCCTAGAACGCAATGGCCACTTGTACAGGCGTAGAGCTATGGCATGTCGCTGAACTCATATTGGATAATGTACGCTTTGCAATTTGCAAGCGCCGCAAAAGAATGGTATTGATGACCACGTGGTTGTTGTTGAACTCCTTGAAGACAAGAAGCTCATATTTGTGCTCCTACATAAAAGCCACAGCCTCGGGAGAAAAAAGCCAAAGTCCTCTCTCGACAGTGTCCCTTTGCTCCACCTTGGCCGCTTCATTAAACTTGTGGAGAACATAGTCCAAGAAAGCTCGAATAGCCGATTCTTGACTGTCTTCCATAAAAAGATCAATGTGCTCCAGTTTCTTGCTCAAGGCACTTACCTTTTTGTGCAAGTCATTGAGCTCATGATCCTTTTTTCTATGCAAGTCCTGTTGGTCGTTTAGGGTCTTCGACATTCTCTCAACCTTCGAAATGAGTTTCTGAAACTCATTGTCGGCATCATCATATTGGACAAGGAGAGATTGGTCAAAAGACATCTCTACGTGTGGAGAGGAGAGGCGTGTGATAGAGACCGTGGCTCGGTTCTCAGTTTACAGAACTTTTCTAACCTACGTTGGTGATGATTTGATTGCACTTGCTCTCTTCATTCCTCTTCTAAACTTTGCAACGAGCACGTGCTGTTTTTTCTTGGATGCACCACTTGGTCCTCCCTCCTCTCCAGTTCCACTTCCTACTCCAACCCTTACCACTCCAATGCTTCCCACACCTCCAACGCTTCCTACTCCAGCAGTCCATCTTCCAGCAGTCCATCCTCCAGCGCTTCCTACACTTCTTGACCCATGAAAGAGAAGGAAATCCTTGGCCTCTTCTTTGGCAAAGCGTGAATCTAGCTTCAACGACGTCAGTGAATAAAGTTTAAACATTAGGTAACGATTGCCATTAAAAAAATAGGCCCTTAAGATTAAGAATTCACAATTTTGTGGGCAGTCCATGGCTACAAGTAAGCTTTGCTTTGAACTCGCAGTGGCGGCTAAGATGCAACCCTTGTTGCCAACGCAAATAAAAAATAAAAATAGTTGCAAATGATAAATGAACCATGGTTGCAAATAAAAATAAAATAAAAAACAAGAAATTTAAAGAATGACATTTCTTTCAAAGAGCTCGGGTTTCAAGAGAAAAATTTCTTTGAACTTGCAGTGGCGGCTAAGATGCAGACCTTGCTGCCATCGAAAATAAAAAATAAAAAGAGTTGCAAATAAAAATGAACCATGGTTGCAAATAAAAAATAAAATAAAAATTAAAAAAAGTTGTAAATAAAGAATAAAGTAAGTTGCATATAAAAATGAAGTGACTTATATTCTTAAAGGATACAATGTTGGTTCAAATGATAAAGCTTTGATTGATTTCAATATACATTCATGTTTTTAATTTAATAATTTATCCATCTATGCTTTTAAAATGGTTCCAATACTAATTCATAGACTTTGTTCAAAGGTTGGATGAAAGGTTGACCCAATTTGGAGTTGTTCAAGCCCTCAATCTAGTCCAAGTTCTTGCTCAATTTTGAAGTTCAGGCCGAAGAAAGCCTTATCCTAATTGCACCAAACCATTCCAAAGATTTAGCGCCAAACTACTACTACATAGGATGCCACACATGATAAATTAAATTTTTTGCGTGACCTCATCTCCAATATAAAGCCCTTTCGCAAGATTTAAAAGAATCAAACAAACCTATGGTTTAAATCCTCCTTCAATCCGGCTCCAAATTGAAACTAGTTTTGGAATCAATCTTTGGCCTAAGGCTCCAAATTGCTTAGGCCTAAGATTGATTCCAAAACTAGTTTCAGAAACTGGTACTAGGACCGGTGCGGAAAGAAAACTCGCTCAAAATGGATTAACAAAATGCGTCCAAGTTGGGGAAGGAAAACATGACCTGGAAGAACGAACGAAACCCGACTCAGAACGACGAATGAAACCAAACCCGAACGAGCCTGGCGACGAATAGAAGACGAACAGAAGACGAACAGAGGGCGACCTAGGGCGACGAACAGAGGGCGAACAGAGGGTGAGGGGGGGGAGCGAAACCCTAAACGGGAGAGGGGGAGGGAGGTCGGGGAGGGAGGTATGAAGCCCTAGCGCAGCGTCGCCCTCTTTCTCTTCCTCGCAGTCCCCACTCCGCCCTCTCCACCCGCCCGGCGCCACGCTCCCCTCCCCAGCCTCCCACCATGGTACGCACCTCCATCCCATCCCTCCCCTCCCCTACTTCCTCCTCAATCTCGTCACCTCACTCTCTCACTTCTTCTCGTTTTTGCGGCTGCCGTAATGGTGGGAGTTCACTTCGATGCCATGTTCATGTTGCTTGATTTGGTGTTATGGGGGTTGAGTAGGGTTGGTGTCCTGCTGGTCTTTCTGCGGTTGTGATGTTCAGGGAGATGGTTAGGTTTAGTTTGGTGTGATGACTGATTGGTTTAGGAGGGTGGTTGGGTTTTAGGGTTTCGGGGGTTTGGGTTTTTGTTGAGTTTTTGTCGAGGTTTTGGTTTTGATCATGGTCGGGGTGTTTGGTTCGGTGTTGTGCAGGTGAAGTACGCGAGGGACCCGGACAATTCGACCAAGGGTGAGTGTTTGTGTGGTTAGGTTGTGATGTTGATGTGGGCGGGGATTGGCGTTGGTTGGAGGGTGGATGTTTGGTCTACTGTGTTCAGTATTGGTTTTTGGCCTGAATGTGTTTGTGCTTTTTGTGGATTGCAGCCTGCAAGGCCAGGGGATCGGACTTGCGAGTGCACTTTAAGGTATGTGTTGATAAGATATTTGTTTTCTGTAATGTCTGTTTTGCGGCATTTGACATTTTAGGGTTTGGGGTTTGGGGTGGATTATGGATGAAGCATGGTATGTCGTTGGAAATCAAAGTAACTTAACGTGTGGTGTTTTCTTGATTCAGAATACCAGAGAGGCAGCGCAAGCCATTAAGCATATGGAGTTGGCGAAGGCCAAGAGGTACCTCGAGGACGTATGCGCTCACAAGCAGGCTATTCCTTTCCGCAGATTCTGTGGTGGTGTTGGGCGTACTGCTCAGGCTAAGGCCCGCCACTCCAATGGACAGGGACGTTGGCCCGTGAAGTCAGCTCAGTTCTTGTTGGGTCTGTTGAAGAACGCCGAGAGCAACGCCGAGGTGCGTAATGACTACTACGATAATGCAATTAAGATCAGAATGTGGTGAACACGTGCATAGGCATGGGAATAACTGGGTCGCGCGTTCTTGGAACTGACAATTGTCGATTTGCAATCATTTTCAGGTGAAGGGTTTGGACGTGGACACTCTGTGTGTCTCTCACATTCAGGTGAACCAGGCCCAGAGGCAGCGCAGGCGTACTTACCGTGCTCACGGGCGTATCAACCGTACGTTATTTTACCTTATTAACAGTATCTGGGTGATGTTTTTATTTCTGTCTCTGTTGGTTAGTTGATTTCCTGTGTTGTGAGTGTTACTAAACTGAGGGTTGTCCCGAATTCTGCAGCCTACATGTCCTCTCCTTGCCACATTGAGCTGATCCTTTCCGAGAAGGAGGCTCCGGTGAAGAAGGAAGCGGAAGAGGTTGTTGCCCCACGCAAGAAGAACCAAGGACGTCTGCGCAGCGGCGCTACCTCCGCCACGGCTTAGGATTGCCCGTGCTGATGCACATTTGACAGACATGTTTTGTTGGGTATATCAATCAAATGAGTTTGTGAACGGCTCTGATTCTCTGAAGTTCGTGTTCTTGGTCTCCCTGTCAAGTTTTTCAACATCTGTTCATGCGTGAGTTTCGATGTGGTTCTCTTTTTTGGTCATTACTGCCAATGTCGCCGAATGGGGGTCATTCTGTTTTTTAATATTGTCCTCTATTTGTGTACCTTGAAATCAGTTCACGAATAAAGTTACCAATTCAATCGGGCTTTTTCTTAATCATCCACGAGTGGCCGGACTAACTGTCAGAATTATTTCATCGTGGAAGCATAGACCTGTATTTAACTTCATGCATGAGAATATGATGGAACTGTGTACCTTTACGTATTTGTTGGAGTAGTGAGCTAAAATGCAGTCTTTAATGCCGGAGATATCGCTAAGTAGATATAGTTAGTCAAGGGGATAGAATAGATTACCTCACCTCATTCCAGGGAGCCGTTTTCTGTAGATGCCCAAGAAATCTCCTGTCACGAAACTCATGGGCCAATGCCCAGATACTTAATATTGATTGATATTAAACTTAAATGGATTCTGAGAGGGCTTCGTCATATGGATTGCAAATGTTGACTCCTGTGTCATGAGTTGAAGATCGGTAATACCGTACATGATTGAGCGAGAAACGTGAAAGGTCGTAATAAGCTTCGTGGGTTACAAGCCTAGGGCTCAGTCAAGGATTGTTTGAACTCGAAGACTTAAACTGGGAAGAAATCACTAAAATGGAGCAGTGCCGAAAATGGAGCTCTAGTCATCTTCCCTCATAGGTACATAATAGCTTCCCCACCTAACAGTACCATGTACTGATGGAAAACATTATAGGGTGCCATTTTAGGGCACCATTTTAGAAACACCTATGAATCCATCTTCAAAAATTCATAACTAATTGTAGAAGAATCCAAAAATGATGATTCCACTTGCTCCAACTTTTTAATTAGTTTCCCCATGCATGAAAATTATTTGCACTGTTAATTTTGCAATAGATTCACTAGGCTGAAATTTGCGCCATTATTGGACGCTTTACCATAAAACGGGGACAGACTTTCACCATTTGAAACCCTATTCCTGTGAGGCATCTCCACCTCTCTCGGAGCTCTCATGCAATCAAGCAATAGATTAAGATATTTTCACTCCGAAGATAGAAAGGGGAAGTAACCTCGGGACTGAGTGGGGGAATACCGATTTAAGCATCCCCAGTAGTATTGTACTGTAAACCTGAAAGCAGAAAGAAAGAAGTGGAAAGACGTAAATTGCGGTTCAGGCCAGCAGAGGAAGAGCCTGTATTCAAGCTTCATTTACATGTTGAAACCTATAAATTACAGGTTGAAACCTGGTTTTGGAAGGTTTTTTAGGGGGCTTGTAAACTGTTTTGGAATGTTTTGCTTCGAAAAGACACTCAAGGTTTGGGAGAATGACGTTCTCACGATTACAGGCTTCAGGCTTACAAGACTACTGGGGATGCTCTTAGCAGTTGCATTGCCTTGCGGAACTACCATCCTTCTCTTGCTCTCTGCCCGACTTGGTTCTTGCCGACCATCTTTGCTTTTTCAAAAAGGCCATTCATGTTAAGTTAAACCTCAATGAGCTTCCTTGATTGAGTGGTTTCACTTCAGAGCTTTTGACAAATTTTACAACCTTGGCACAACTGCCTTGCATTTCTGGCATAAGATGTGTAATGTACAGTACTATCATGATAAACCTGGACATTGTTGCAAGTATAAGTTTAAGTTGCTTGATTTTGCAGTTTTGCACCTTCCTCTGCTGATGCTTGTCTGTTTCTTCAGGCATCATTGTCTATCATTATTTATTGAAAATACTGTTTCCTATGTTCATTTGTTATCTCTAGACATCTTCTCTTTTGCAGAGCTCTCATGGCGGCAAGACTTACCAACAACCTAAGCAAAGCTTCTACATTTGATTTACTACACTCGCCCTCTCTTTAGCTTGCTTTTGTAACAAATTTTGAGCAAGTTTGTCACCAACTCTCTCAATACTTCATGATAACCAACTATTAATTCAATAGGAAGTTGAAGAAACACAATTTATTTTCTTAATGACATCTTGGTACAATTATAGACTAATTATATTTTGGTCCAACTTCAAGTATCTAAGCACACATAAATGATTTAATTCTAGTCCTCTAAATGTAGAATTGTTAAAATCTAGTGCACATGTTGTCAACATGAAGTTATTTAACCCAATCCATCTATGTTAAGTTTGTAGTTGTCTTGCTTCCATTATGCTCTAGTCACACACTAATACATGTGGTTATAAGATTCATGGATCCATCAAACATTGGATACATTTGTAATCTATCCTTGCAATGAAATCTTATTCGTTTGCTTCAAAAAACAAATAAAAAAATATTGGATACATTATATCTTCTTTAAAACAATCTCCTCTACCTAGCTCTCTATTGACTCATTTTTCCACCCTTCTACTCTACATCCTACTATGACTACTTAAGTCTGGACTTTCCGTCTTCACCATGTACTTAAGGAAATTTTGTTGTTACTTGTGAAGAGGAAGAGATTTTGGTGGAGGAATTTATAAGACTTTGCAGGGCAAGGATTAACCCACCAGGTTCATTTATCCAGCAAGTTCACTTCCCTTCGCCCTAAGATCCTTTGTCCTTCCTTTTTTCCTCCCTTCTCCTTCATAGAACTTTGGCTTGCATATGTTGCCCAGTGTCGAAGGTTTCTTTTTTTTTGGAGACAACTGGAACTTTTATTCCACCACAATAGAGAAATAACAAGCACCACCGCAAAACCAAGGAGGAGAGCCAAAAAACCTACTGGCAGAAAGACGCTACCACAGAAATTAAATGACGCTACCTAAAAATTGACCGTTAGGTCAGCTAAAAGAACCTATATCCGGGCCACGGTAATTCTTCATTGTCCAAGGTTTTGAACTTTAGGGTTCCTAACTTCTTTTTTATGTATCCAATTAGAAAAGAAATTATATACCTACATAGCCAATGTAATTCCCTGCCTTGAAAAAAATCACAAAAAATCACATTCAAAATCAACATTGTAGGAAACTATCCAAAATTGTAATTGTTTGTTGTAAAGATATTGGTCCTTTAGGGATTTAAATTCTTCTTCCTTCTTCTCTCGCTTTTATTTCCATCCATCCACTCACTTAGCTCAATCTTCTCCTCTTGCATTGTCTCTTAGTCTTCTTCTTTGTCTTTTTTCTTGGTGCGTGTACCTTCATTATTCCACTTATAAAATTTGGCAATTTTAGGATTTTTATTTTTGATTTTTGATTTTCTTGAAAAAACCCTTATAATTTTTATAAACTTATAACCATTACATCCTTTATTAATTTTGTTTATGAGTCTACAAGGTATTGTGTTGTCAAGCTGTTAACTAATTTATGGCTTAAAGTCAATGTACTTTAGAGTTTTTATTTTTTTATCAAATTGGCTTCAAATTGTGAGTGTGAAAGCTGAATTATAAGTCCAGATATTGAATTTTGAGTTTTTAGGTGAAAATTTTGAGTGCATGGATTCTAAGTAGGGGTTCAACAGTATGATATATTTTTCTTCATTTTTATGAATTTGCAATTCCTTTCAATGTTTGTGGGCAAACTTCTAGAAATTTCGCTCTCAGCTTTAATTAATCTTCAACAACCACCAACAAAATCTAAAGTAATAAATTCAAAATCAGCTAACAGCAATTTTCATAACCCTTCACTTTTAAACATCACTATTCAACATTTAAGCCAATGACTTCCAACAGGAATTTGACAAGATTATGTTCAACTTCCTCATAGAAATGGTTTGTATCAGAACATACATCGTAATAATCATTAACTCACTTATTTACAACTCCCCATTCACCTGAATAATATCACTAATTCATTTAAGTAACACTATTACTTGAAAGACACCAATGTTCACCAAGGCAGAGTTGAGTCTGAATTTAAATTGCAATATTTACATTCAACTCTTTGTAAAAAATAATTAAAAATTCTTTGTTTTTCTGGGGAAACAAAATTTCCCAAGGGCGTAAAATAGGGACCTTCAAACAATGTTTTTGAGTCTACACCCTACACAAGTACAAGAATTCCTTATTAGTATGCTCATACAGACTAGGAACAGGAGGTTGAACATGATCGGAAGGGAATTAAAGTGGAGGAAACCACACAGAAAGGCGTGCCGGGGCATACTGTACGTACATAGGGACAAAGACAAAGCCCCATTAGCATCTCTTAGCACCACCCACATCAGCATCCCTTGTCCCCATTTTCTCTTTTCTCCCATCCCCAAACAAAAATCCCGTCAGTCGGTATTTGGAATGATGACCCCATTCAGCTTATTTGGAAGCTCCCATTGCAAGTGATGACTCCATTCAGCTTACCCCATTCAGACATCATTTGTTCGTACTCCCGTTTATTCAATCCCATACCATAGCCATAGCTACCTCCCACATCCAAACATGTATAATATGCTCTCATGTCCTCCCCATTCCCCTCTTCATGACTACTTTTCCTTCCCACTGCATCTATCTGCATTCATTTATTGCATACTGCAAACATACATCATGTTGTTGTATGTTACTTGACGCAAGTTTAGAGATAGAACAAACAGACACTTAATTCACATCAACCTCTTTTAGAGACTAAAGTTTCTCTTTTTCTTATATGCTGCTTGTCATTCTTTTGTCGACATCTCACCTCTTTGCAACTAAATCCAGGTATGTTTGTTGTGTTGCCTCAAACCATGGACTTTTCTGCTGTTTCCTTTCCTTTCCCTTCTTTGGCATGGTTTGTGCAGCTGCTGCTTTGCTTTGATTGTGTGTATATACTTGGTGAATTGAGACATGGCATACAGATTCAGCTTATCTTATGTGCTTCCTCCCCATAGCCATAGCCATTGGATTGTGGACTGCACAGCTGATTGCAGCTTTGTGCTTGCTCAACTGAGAGGTAGCATGTTGAATTGGCATACAACATGTTTCGATCATGGTCAGGGAGACGCTGGATAGAGATTTTTTTAGAGGACATTGAATAAGTTGTGAGGGGAGTTCGTTGAAAGCAAATGGTTACAATTAGCGAGGTTTCGGTGGCGCTTGTTGTTGATCAACGGCGATGTCACACACTTTTTTGAGTGGAGATTGCGAGATTGTGAGTAAGCTGTTCCTGAAAATCAGTTTTGGTTCTCTTGGATTTTCGATTGACTGCTTCAAATGTTGAGTTTGGAAGGTATTATTTGAGTTTTGCTGCGTCTGCCTCTTGATGACGTTGTTCATTTTTGGGAGAAATTGGGCTGGAATAGTGGAGGATCTTTTATGATTGTTCTTTTCTTAAACTATTTATGTCGTACAACATGCAGCCATTCTGAGGCGTGAGCATCTTAAGTTGCCGGCCGTCGTCCTTCAAGCACCGCTACTTTCTAAGGCATCTTTTTCCTTGGGATTTGTTATGAAATGCATGGTCTTCACTGGTAGTTTATGTGCGTTTCTTCGTTACTGTTTTGAAATTGATACGCAGTGGTCCTCTGAAAACATCGATATGTGTATATGTCGTCAAGTGAATGCGATCGAATTTTGCTTTTAGAGCTGAAATTGAGATGCAAGGAGTCCTAGAGAATTACGCCTCTGTTAAAATTGCTTCTTATAAGAATTCCGAATGAGAGGTCCAAGTAATGAACACCTAGGTGTTCACTATATGTCTATGGAATTTTCGTGCATATATTTATGCTTCGGATTTTGCTGTAATTTGCATCAATATTCTGAAGCAGTTGCGTAGTGATCTAGATACATGTGAAACCCTAAACCCTTAAGACTCTGCTCTGAAGAGTGCACTTCATATCTCTGTACCAGTTGTCAAGTTTTCCTCTTCGTTCCTTTTTCGTATTTAGAACATTTTTTTTTCTATTGCAACGGACTGGTTTATTCCGTAGTGATGGAGCTCAAGTTGGGCTCAACTGGCTGTTTAGTCGTCACAAGTACTACTGTAAGCTTATAATATTTTGATTGAATTCAGCTTGTATGATCAGGTTCTTGTCATTGATTCTATTTAACTTACTAATTGATTATTTTGAATTAGGAGGATTAGTTTCTGACATATCACATTTTGCTACCAGGACGCGGATATTTCATATCCAGAAGTATCCAAGGTACTTGATCCAGGCTTTGTCTAAATGGGTTCTATTGAGAATGGAGCTTCCAACATCGGGAAGGGTCGCATTGTCGATTTCCGATCAGATACAGTGACGAAGCCAACTGCTGCTATGCGGGAAGCTATGGCCAATGTGGAGGTAGAGGACGACGTCCTTGATGTCGATCCCTCAGTGGATCAACTTCAGAAACAAACTGCAAAATTAATGGGGAAGGAAGCTGGCTTATTTGTGCCCTCTGGAACCATGGGCAACCTCATTGCCGTTCTTGTGCACTGCGAGGCAAGTAAATAGCTTCTTTTAATTTTGGTTGTAAGGGTCTTTTTTTCCATCCATTTGTCAACTGACACCTCAATGAGCTGTCTTGAATACTTAGTTTTTTTTGAAGTAAGTGTTGCAGTGTAGTGGATGAGATGTTTAGTGCATATCCACCAATCTGACATGAGTATGTTTTAATAACCTCAGGTGAGAGGAAGCGAAACTATACTTGGAACTGAGAGCCACATTTCTGTGTATGAGCAAGGTGGAATGGCGACGCTTGGTGGTGTTCACCCGAGAACAGTTCCAAACAATCCAGATGGAACGATGGAGCTTTCAAAGTTGGAAGCCGCCATCCGATATGAACTAGACGATCACCTTCCAATCACTCGCCTAATTTGTCTTGAGAATACCCAAGCCAGGTACGTCAGGACGTTGCATTTTATTTCCAGTAAAATCACCAAAATTTTGAAACTTGTATCAAATAATATCTTAATTTAGACAATCTATGCACTGAATGATAGATGTCAACTCTAATTTTCCGAGACATACATTTTGTTCAATGGTGGACGTCATTTGTTTGAGCCAGAACCGAACGAACTGCAAACTGACAATGAAGCTATCACGTTTTGCAGATGTGGAGGGAGATGCATCTCTGCTGAATACACGGATGCAGTGGGCGAGCTCGCCAAGTCCTACGGGTTGCAGTTGCATATTGACGGTGCCCGTATCTTCAATGCGTCCATCGTGAGAGCTTCAAGTGGACTGTTTTATTTAATTTTTGTTTTTAAAGGAGTAGTTTAAGTTTATAATGTTGAAAGATTTTTATTTTAAGTTTTAAACCTCTGTGACGGAATCACAAAACGAGCTTTCAATTTTCTGCGTTTTTGCATGGTGTGAGATTTCATCTTCGAGTACGTCAGTGTCAGTTCTTTCTCTCCTGGTTGGAGAAAAGTGTTGGTTCTCATTTAAATCATCCTTCTGATTTTAAAGGGACTGCCATCACGGTTATGACAAATAACGAACATTCACCCTTTTGCAGGCACTGGGAGTAACACCCGAGAGATTAGTGCGAGCAGCTGATAGCGTGTCAGTAAGTCTTCTCACATTACGCTTGTTGGGACTGAAAACTTTGCTGAGCCACTGTCAGAGACTAGAAAAGCTTTTTGTTTAACCAGTCCATGTATCGCAATAATATTGATGAAGACGGGCACATTCTGATTGATAGTTTTCCTTTCGACAGGTTTGTCTATCGAAAGGCATAGGAGCCCCAGTCGGCACCGTGCTGGTTGGCACTAGCGAATTCATTATCAAGGTAATATTTGAAGCTATGAACGTGATCTTGTGTTGTAAGCTAGTGTACTACGAAAGATTCCATGGAGATGTTGTAAAGAGAAATACTTGGAACAATAGATATCTTCTCACGTTGGTGTTGGCCGCGTTTGGGGGAACAGGCAAGGAGATTGAGGAAAGCTTTAGGTGGAGGAATGCGGCAGTTTGGTATTTTGGCTGCCGCAGGATTGGTTGGTCTGCGTGATATGGTTGGTCGTCTGGAAGTGGATCACGCCAACGCAAGAATAATGGCAGGTAATTCCAGGAGTTTTTCTGACAGATGCATCACTCATATTCTTGATCAAACAGATTGAATTATCTGATTTTGTTCTTATTTTTATTTTTATTGACCAAGAATCATTTTTTAGAAAGCATTTTCTAAGCATTATAGCGTGTATGCAGAGGGCTTGAATGCCGTGAAAGGATTGCATGTAAACATGGCGCTTGTAGAGACCAACATTGTGAGTCCATTGACCTACCTAAATGTGTTGCTTATTTGAAGCTTGCATCGTAAAGCTGGGATTGAAGCGAACAAGTACCGAGATTTAGCCGAGGATGGTTTTTTTATTTCAGAAAGTAGAAATAGGATGGTCAGTTCATTGCGACGTAGTTTTAGATGCTTAACATAGGAGCTCCTTCAGTACAGTAGGAACATTCCTGACCGACGATTCATGTTAATGTCAACATGACCAAAACTAAATATGTTGAGTTAGGAAACCTGACCTCGACTTACAGGACAAATGAAGTCTTCATTTCTGTCACATAAATCGGAACAGTTCCACATGCTAAATAATCGTCCGGTGCCTGACAATTCGTTTGGGCTGCAATGTGTCTGGCAGATATATGCAGAAGTGACAAGTGATTCCGCTCTCACAAACACAGAGATTGTTGAAGTCTGGAAGGAGTATGGGGTCCTTGCAATGATCTATGGTCGGAACATGTAAGTAAATCTACAATTATACTTTTGATGCAGTTTCTGTGTACAACACTCTTAAGCTCTTGGATTTCTTCTTTGTTCACAAACAAATAGAGGCCTGCAATCTCCTTATAAGCTCTCTATTGCCTCAAGGTAATGAACTTGAGCATCCATCTCCTTATAAGCTCTCTATTGAGTTAGGAAATGGATGCTCGAGTTCATTCTTCAACGATTTGTAAATACTGGTAAAACTATGCAAATACAGCAAGATTTCTCATTTGTGTCTGGGACTTTTGATCAAAACAGGATCCGACTGGTGACCCACTACCATATCACAGAGGATGATGTATCTTTTGCCCTGAGTTTCTTTAAAACGACATCTCTTCAGACCAGCCGTAACTCATCGACTTCGGGTAGAAAGAATATCGCTGAAATTGTGGATGTTTGCTGCTAGAACTGTAATGAATTCATCAAAATCCGCTCCTCAAGATTGCACATAACTTGCCCTTTTCCTTGTACAAACATCTGTTTACACTACTGTAGTAAATAAGTATTGTAGTCACAATACCATGCAAATGAATCATTCAATATATTCGCAGCTGCTCGAAGTGCAATAAAAGCTAAATTACTGTTGAGTTTTGAGCGTACGTCCACACAACTTCGTGAATAAATCCGAAGTTGTAGTTTAAGGGTTTTTTGTTCAATTGACCTTCAGCTTCTCCATACACGTACCTAAAAACTTCCCTAAGATACTTGTCAAAAAGAGTTGAAGATGACGACTGGTTTAAGAGCCTTTAGTACGGAACTCAATTGCACAAAATAATTAATAACAAATACTAAAGAATTCCTCGATGGTATGAGTAGGCAGTGGGCACCGGCTCTTCTCAAAACCTAAGGAAAATACGGTTTTTTTTCCAGACTGTTGGTTTTGTGAACGAAAGAGTATACTCCTCCATGACTATCACAACAAGGTACCTGTCGTGTCTGGAGAAACTTCAGCAACATGATGCAAAAGTTAGTTGTAGACTTTCAGTTTGGTTTTGATTTGGATCCCTCCGGGAGGGGAGGGGGAGGGCTGCGCCAGCCTAGGAAGTAGTGCAATACCAAGGCGACGCGCGCGGGTCCGAGCAGCAAGCTGCCGGATGGACCCGCACCCGAGAAAAATTAGATTAATATCATGAGGGACGATGTCCCTCGTATCAGATATTAAACTGATAAGAACAGATACTACACTTGATCTTAGCCAAAAGGCCGAGAAAGGTATACTTCACACCTCGCACACCCACGACTATATACCTCAAGCCTGGGCCTGACTCCGACAAAGCTTATGGGACAACACCCACATCAACTGCAGACATTTCTTTAGCTAGAGTGAGAGGCACAGCAGTTGACAATTGCAACCTCGAAAGCATAGAACATGAGTTGCATGAAATAGTGCAACGTAGTTGTACATGTGACGATGACTTCAACATCATGAAATAGGAGGAATTGAAAACACCAGCTTACTCGAGGATGCCGAATTGGAGTAGGAAGTGACGAATTTTATGGTATTTTACAAAGGAACTGATAGTTTGGACACAGAATTTCCCATGTCTGGGATTCTATTTCACCAATAAGGTGACCTTGCCCAGATGCCACGGATCTGTGAAATCCTGAACCTCGTCATGAAGTTACCATCTGGCGCCTGCTTCTGGTCTTCACTTCGTAGTCTACATGTCTATTCGGGTTTTTGAAACTTTGCGTGAACCCATACGCGTTTCATAGGAACTTGTTTCCGCCGGTTCATCAACTGCACACAGCAATACTCCAGCTCTCGCTCCACAAGTCCGGCCTGAGTGAACAGAGTTCTCACTGCTTCAAGAGAGAAAAAGTATGAGAGTGTTCCATCTTCCCGTTGATACATACAACTAGAGATGCGTTGCCTCGGAGCAAACCGCAACATCGTCATGTCATACAGACCATAATCTCGAAAGAGCAACAGCCCTCCAGGTTTCAAAACTTCAAGGCACTCCGCCAAGACATGCGCCATTTTCTCCACTGGAATTGCAGACAAAGTGAAAATCATCGTTACAATGTCTAGTCCTCCTATGCAGCAGGATACAAAATCATGCCCTGAGAGATTCTTTGACTCAGGAGTGCCCATTGTAGCATCGAATTGCTCATGGGATTCCGTCCGGTCGTTGGCTAGCAACTCCAAACCAGTGTCCTCAGACTGACGATTCTTTCGACGACAGGCTGAGCAGCAGAGAAAATTGGGGAGCTTACTAATTGAGATGTCGCAAAGAAAGGGGTAGAAAATCGAGGTTGATCCGGGATCCCTTGCAGTGTTCACAACTTCTGATGCTTTTTTCAATGCTGCAGCGCTACAATCACATGCATGAACTACAGCCTGCTTATTTGCTCTTATAACAGGAACTACGGAACTGCCTGTGCCGCATCCAATCTCCAAAAGAAAGAGAGGTTTATCCGCTTTACATAGGTCCGGAAACTCCTTCGTTAAATACCGCCGCTCTTTGAAAAACAGATTTCGAGAATGGCGCGTATGAAAAGTTTCCCATGATGTGGACGTCGAGGGAGCCTCATCTCTACACTCTACAATGGCGTCCAAACCCTCCTCCACTATCCGCGACGACGCCGCTGAACCACATACCTTCAAAGAGGACGATGACGATTCATGAGTATCAACAATCGAATGCCCATGATGGTCTAAAAACCCAGGCATCCGCTCGACTTCATCGCGCAACGCCTCCCACTCAAAGTCTTGGCTGTAGTACGCTCCGGCCGACAACGAATCGTCCTCCACATTTTCCATCGAAAGATACCCAATTTCAAATCCCGCCAATTAGTCGAAAACTACGCTGACCATCAAACTGGTCCCAGTTATGAAACCAAAAACATTATCCTACACAGCATGAGCCATCTCTTCAACCGCTCCAACAGAATCCTTAAACCCTAAACCCTAAATCCTAAAAACCCCAAATCCCACACCATCAAACCTCTCTCAAATGATCGCCAATTCCTCCAATCCCTCCTCGTTCGTCCGAATCTATGAACACAATGGCCATGTAACTAGAAAACACTTGTCTACAAAACAGGTTCAAGAGCTTCAACAGGATCAAGAACCCTAAACCCTAAAATCCTCCAGTGTCATTCTTCTCCCAGGAGTTCGCACCAATCTTCAACCCCTCAATGTTCGAACAGGGAATGTATGTAAACAGAACCATTTCTCTACAAAAACGAAAGCCAATTCTCCAGGAGCTTCAACAAGATCCTTAACCCCTAAACCCGTAGACCTAGCAATTCTTCTCCGAAAAGCTCACCTTAAACCCCAATCTCTCCGAGCTCTTCCGACTTCTTCCCAGGAGCCTGCAATCCTAAAAGCTATCTGTCTCTCACCTGCTACAAAAGCAATCTAAACCACAACATTCGCAATTGAATTCATCGCCATAGCCAAAACCTTTCACTCTCTTCCCTGCTGCCCAACTGAGGCGCTGGAGATCCTGCACAGATACGGGTATCAATGAGGGTATGTATTACCCGTTCATAGATAAGGATGTGCGGGTATCGGAAGAGAAGATGAATGTAGTTGGATGAAGATGTTCATCCTCTGGGAAGTTTCAGAGCGGCAGACAAATGCCGACAGAACGCGGGAAACCATATGATACCTCATCCGAACGTGGGAACACGGGAACGGTTTGGGGAACGCATTTGAGCACCGAATTCCAGCACCACCAATTCCGACACAGTAAACAGGATTCCGACTCAGTAAAAAAGATTCCGACTCGATAAACTGGGTTTGCAAGTTAAATAAATTTTTATAACAGTTATTTCTAGAATAATATCAACTTACAAGTGTATTTCAAAGCAGCTTATCGAAATTGAGTTGTGAATGTTATCTTACACATCAAATGAAAATTATCCTAGGACATTGGATGAAGCACCATTTCCAATTGTAACCTAGGCATTAATAAATCAATCACTCAATGTTATAACCTACAATTAACTCGAATATAAATTGTAACAAAATTTAAATCCATCTCTCCCACAACCTTCTATCTAAACTCTTTCTCATCAAATGCACTAAAATTATCATCCCCTTCACTTCAACCACCTCCATTACCCCCACTTCCATTTCCAAACTTCCACTCACAACTAACCGAAAAATCAACACCGACAAAAACCACGAAACTATCCAGAAAACAATTTAAACAAGAAAAACATTTCTACAACCCAACCTCATTTTTCAACCAAAAAAAATTACTAGACTTTCTAAAATTCTCATATTTCTATTTTTTAAAACTTTTATTGAATATGGAAGAACATGATTTTAAATGATCTAATAACATATCCTTAGTGGACACTTATTGAATGGGTAATTCAAGAAAAAATCTCCACAATCCCACCTCATTTCCAACAAAAGAATCAGGTAATTACAAAAACCATAAAACTTTAAAAAAAAAAAAAAAGATGACTCAAACAGGAATAACATTTCCATAACCCCCCTCAATCTCCAACAAAAGAATCAGGTAACTCCAGGCTAAACAAGTAATTTAGACTACCCATTAAAACTTTGTGTGCAACAACAACAACACGGAGAACGAAGAGACCGGGGCAAGGGAACGCAAAGAGCGGGGTGCCACGTAGGAAAGGGAACGCGGAGAGAGGGTTGACACGTAGGAAAGGACCGGGAATGCGCATCGCGGGGGGCGGACTCGCGACGCCGTGAAAAACCAGTCGCCGGGCACCGAAGGCTGTGTTTCGGAAGCGCAAGCTCGAGCTCGTTCCCATTCTCGCAGCGATGGCGGCTCTGGTGCCGCACTGGCTGCGGGCGTGGTTCCAGCCCCCGGACATCACCCACTCGCGCCAATTGGTGGCGGAGCTGCAGCTGCCGGACTCCACCGCGCAGTTCGTGCTCGCATTGCGGCCGCACGGGGCGCCGGAGGCCGTCGTGTACCTCTTGTCCAGCCTCTACTTCTCGGAGAAGGCCGTGGCGGACGTGCGGGAATTGATCGCTGCAACGCAGCCGAAGGCGGTGGTGGCGCTCGTGGATTTGGAGGCGATCGAGTCGTTCCGGGAGGAGGAGCGGGTGGCGGGGGAGTCGTTCGCGGTGCCGAGCTCGGTGCTGGGGGTGATTCGGGAGCATGTCGAGCGGGATCCTAATGTGGTGCCGTATAGTAGTCGCGCCCGGGTGGAGCTCGCGAGGTCGATGTTCGGAGCCGGAGCGTACGGGGACGTGTTGGAGGCCAAGGAATCGGCTGCGAAGGTGAATGCGAATTTTCGGTACATTGATTTTCCGTATCGATCGTCGTTGGAGCACCTGGACGATCCGGGGGTGAGTGAGGGCGGGGCCGGTGAGAGACCTAGTGGAGAATTGTTTCGGGAGAATTTTGTGCCTGGGGGCGAGGTGCAGAGTGGTGGCGCTGGGAATTATGGTGCAACGAGGCGTGCAACGCAGGGGTTGCGGGCGTGTGCGACGAGGACTCCGTTTGATGAATTGCGGCAGTGGAGGGAGTCGTCCAGTGTGGCGCTGGCGCAGATGTTTGAGCAGAGTAGGAGTTTATCGGTCGCGTCGTCTGCTGGAGAGGGGTGAGTCTTTCTTCATGATCGTCCGTTTTAGCGGAGTGGTTTATGGGGTTTTGGAGTGGGAGCTGGTGACTTTTCTTCTGGATTTTATTTGGTTGCAATATGACGGAAGTATGTGTTTCGGGTGATACTTAAGTTTATCAAATTTGAGTACTGGAGGGAGCACGATCTTTGTATTTCAGCTGATTTTGACGTTGTGAGGAGAATATTGCTTCCCTACCTTGAGGTTTCTCGCTTCGACTAGGATTGTATCTGAATTGTCTCCTACCGTTACGTTCGGGCCCTTACAGAGAGAATCTGCTAGACGAGAATGACCTACTTAATGATTTCTGACATTGAACACTGAAAATAAGTCTAAAACCCTGGCCTCTTCATCTTGGCAGGACCGAAACCTCAGAAGCTCCTTCGGTAAATGCAGAAGCCCCTTTAGAAAATGCAGAAACCTCTTCGGAAAATGAAGAAGACCATGTTCCGGAATTTGGGATCCCTTTTCTTGATCTCTTTCGAGCACTTTACGAATTGTACCAAACGCCAGCACTTGCTCAAGCGTATTTGCACGCATTGAGGGTGTTCCAATGCGTGGAAAAGGGCCAAGAGGTCAACCCTAGTGATCTCACAGAGGCTTGTAGGTATCGAGTTGCTTTGGAGATGTCTCGAGTGCGAATGAATAATTTCATTTCAGCATCTGCTCGCAAGGTATGTCATCAATTTCTGTACTGTGATCTTACATCTGCTTTTGCCAGTGGCTTGGTTGTTTTATATTCTATTCAAGTTTGAAGATCTACCGGATTTTATTTGTCATGCCTCGTTTCCTTTTTACTCAACTTCTGCGAGCAATTAAAATGCCTACTATCTGTGGTTGTCTTATTTTGGTTTTGGGACATCTTATTCATACCTTCCTCTTACTGCCATATTCTTGATGCATTGGCTAGGTACCAACTCGATCTGCCGCCGAATTTCACAACCTTTCATACGAGGAAAAGTGTTACGCACTTTTAGCCCAGTCCCTGCAGAAGGAGGCACGGGAGCACGGAACAGTAGTGGCAGTTGTAGATGTGAATCGCATCTCTGGAATTCGCCAGCAATGGAACCAGGAAATTCCAGAAGATTTCATTCCTCTCATTGATGAGTGCTACATTTCCACAGATGAAGTTGAGGAGGTGAGCTTTTTTGAAACGTTATTTTCGCGTGGAGTGATGAAACCCGACCACGTAGAAGCGAGCCAAGAGAAGAAGGCTGCTGTTGTTGTTGGTGCAGGTGCAGCTGCTGCAGTTGGCCTAGCGTATTTACCTAACTGGGCTGCCCCACTAACTCCGATCATTAAGTTTGCTTCTGCGAAGGCTACTACACTGCTAAAGATTGGTTTCTTGAACAGTAAGCGTGCCCTAGCTCTTACGGTTGCTAAGGGACTTCCTGGTGCCTCAAATGTTGTTCTTCCAATCAAGGCTTCAGCTGCAAAATCTGCCTCCGTATCAGCTGTAAAAGCTGCAATCACTGCTGAAAAAGCTCAAGCAGCTGCACAGGGACTCGTATCAGGGCTGCAAAGGCAAATGTTTAACGCAATTCGCACAAGTTTCTATAGTGCTATGAGAGGGGCTCAAAATAAAAGGTTTAAACGAGGCGCTTGGGTTTTATTTGGGAGCAGTGTGGTGGCAGGGTCTGGCATGTTAATGTACGGGGAGGAGGTAGAGAGGAGCCTTGGATCTGTTGCTTATGCTCCAACTGTTGCCAAACTTGGACGTGGTTTACATTCTTTATCCGAGGCATCGCACATGGTTGGACTGAACTGGGACATTGTATACAATGAAGTGTATAATTCTGAGAAGGGTTTTCTCACAAGGCTGAAGAAAAGATTTGGTTAGAGTCAAGACCATCAGCAAGCTTTAAGAACTATTTGAACCTTGGGTATTCCTGGATGTGATGTCCTTTTTACCAAGTATATTATCAGAAGCTGAAGTTATTGCAGCTCGCAGCGATCATGATCATGACGATGACAGGCCGATCCTTTGCTGTAAGTTACTTCTACAGATTTCTCGAATTTTCTGAGATCAATCTTCATTTTCCGATGTTTGAAGCGGGAGGGCGATTTACGCATAACAAGCAAGGACGGCGCAGTAGCCTCCGGTTATTACAAGCTGGTCCTGCTCAACTCCTGTTAGGCGGTCAATGACCATGAAATGGTGGTCCTGAGTACTTAAAGCTGGGAAAGCCAATTAGTTTCTTCCTACTTGGTTTGCATAAAGATTAGTAGGACATGATAGTTCAGCGACTCAGTGGCTGTTGTAGTAGTAACAACAATTTTGATCCTACCAGCTCTTCTTGTGCATGTGCTTGGAATGAGTGCACAACGCCGCACATCGAACAAAGCAGGCAGACTGGAATATTGTGTAGCTGTAAAAAAGATTGATATATGAACTCTGATTATTTCGATTGCCTGCCACAGTATCCATGTCGAATCGAACTATTGCAGCAACTACTGTTATATGCACACAGAAGAAGCTTTTTCTTAAATGCCGTGGATGCATTCGCATTCAGATTTGAATTCTGGCAGAGATTTTCTGTACACTATCGGTTGTCTGCAAGATGTTTTCTACTTTCTGCAACGAACCTTCTTTCATTTCATTTCCAAAATAAAAAAAGTTCATACACACTGAAGTACAGTACCAGTCAAAGTGATCACTTACACAGCTCACAGCCCAATCAAGAAACAAACAATCGGTGTAGCAACTTGTATCAAATACATAAGCTTACTCTAATGCTCATACCAAACTATGTTCCACCATGTGCAGTACAATTGCAAGCGTCGTAGATCTTTGTAGACAACATATCAAGTTAAATGGCATAATTGTCGTGCACATTGAGATTACTGCGACAATATACATATGTACGTTTGTGTAGATTTATCTCTCACAGCATCGATTAAATTAGACACATACATACTGTATATACATATTGGATACTCCTTCTTACGATCGCTTATTGAGGATTCGGTGGTCGACTGTTAGCGGTTGCAACACGAGATCCCCATTCAAGCAGTTCCTTGCTAGTGTCATCCTTGTGGAGTATGACCTCAATGAAGCACAGACTATCTTTCTTTTCCTGGGTCGTAGCAATTGCCTGCTCAAGCTCCTCCTCTGTTCGCACCTACACAACCAGCAAAAAGTGTCCCTTCTCGATAAGAACACATAATAACTCTCTACAAATTGCTGACAGTCTCAAGAATTATCTCAATTTTTTCTCATGTGAGTATAACATGCTTTGATGGCTCGACGTCTTTCAGAAGCGGTGACAAGATTTATAATCAGTTCTCGAGGAAACTATCAAACCATTGATTTTAAGGATTTTGATGGAGAAACATCTGAGCCCAGGAGTTACCTTGCAAGTCCATAAATTGCCTTCGCCGTTGGCAAAGGCTTCCACCAACGCAGTGTAGTTCCAGTTCTTGATGATGTTGTATGGCCCATCGTGAATCTCAACTTCGATGGTGTAACCGCCGTTATTGAGCAAGAAGATGATGGTGTTCTGACGGTTGCGAATCATTGTGGACACGTCCTGTGCTGTCACCTGGACAACACCACAACCAATTCTTTAGACCGCATGTTTATGGAGGTTTATGATCTGACCATTTCTTATTCAGAGCCTAGGACCCACAGAAGACATAAGTCAGCACACTGGCCTAAAGCCCTGGTAACAATCAACAGAGTACTTCCATATGTGATCGGTTTTGTGAGATCATGCCAAAAAATGAGTACAAAACAGATATGTTCATCATCTTATGTTCAAGAGAAATCAATCTACATGACGCACTGATTTAGAGCTTCTGAAATGCTCCTTGGTTCGATTGAAAAATCAAAGCATAGAATGTCCAAGGGGGAGATCTCTTACTTGAAAGCTTCCATCACCGATACATGCTATCACGCGCCTCTCCTTGTTGGTACCTTGCGCATAGCCCAGAGTGGCACCCACTGCCCAGCCAATTGAACCATATTGCATCTGGAATTCATAAGAGCAGCCCTCCGGTAGCTTGAGCTTCTGGCAATTGAACCATGCATCTCCCGTCTCCGCTATAACAGCGGTGTCCTTGGTTAGCATCCCCTGCAGACAACCAATCGTGACTCAAGATTAGAAAGAGTAGAATCTCTCCCAAATTCGAAACCCCTAGATGCTGTTTACATCACTAAAATTGGTCTCATATGGCAGTCATTTCGGCACATCCACACAGGGATTATAGGAGAGCGGCGGCACCTGAATGTGCTTGAAGAGGTTGACAGTTCGAACAGGCTCGCCTGGCTTCTGCTTGAGGGGAACGTTAGGAGGTACGTACATGCGTGAGAAATTGTCAAACGACGCTGTGTTCTTCTTCACCTTCTTTGCAAGAGCTTCCAAAAAGTCCTTCATCAGCACACAACCGAAGGACGGTCCGTTCCCGATCTCAACTCGGTCGAACTGCAAGGAGATCATGTTCTCCTTCTTGATGAGCAACGAGTACCCTACAGAACTGGAAAAGATTCAGGATTCAGTTCCTCTACCTCCATTTTCCAACATCAATATACAGTGAAGTTAATTCAGTAATAGATGATCAAGACCTTGAAAGGTGTTATCTCCTTTTACTGACCTATAATCATTGAAAACTGGTCCAGCGAACAAATACTTATCCGAAGATTCAACAATCTCGGCTGTGTACGTTGAGCTTACAGCACCCCAGTAGGTGCCAATGAAATTTGGGTGACTTTCTCGAAAGAATCCCTTCGCTGATGGCATGATCGCCGTTGCATATCCAGAAGCCGTGGCTAACTCCTCGAAAGCTTCGGTTGCTTTTGAAACACGGAGCTTGGGTCCAGCAATGAGGACGGGCTTGACAGCTCCATTTAAGAGCTCACTAACTGCATCTACAGCCGCCTCAAGGCTCAACTTGTTGCTCGTCAGATTTCCAATGCCATACAGCCTGAACACATTTCCCAATACAAACCACCAGTACCCTGCTCAGGCAGTGCCAACGCGTTTGCATCTTGTGAAACATGATATGCATAACAAGCTGATCGTCAAAACTACACAATACAGTAACTCATGCATGCGTATAGGCTATCCCTGAGCAAGTATTCAAAGCGACCACCGATTGGAGAAGGATGTCATACTTTCTGGGGTTAGAACCCTGAGTCATGGAATACGGAAGAGGAATGGTTCTGAAGGATGGGTGCGGAATAGCAGGCAGGTTGCAGCTGACACTGATGTACACAGGCTTGCTTTTCGAAATCGCAGTGGAAATTGCTCTGTCGACGAGCTCATGCGCGTCATCCAAAGATTGAATCACCACCTTTGGTTCACATATATAGACACCGAATTATTAATCCACTATGATGCTTGTGTAAAACCAAACATGACAAAATTATACCTAAGATACTACCTCACAATCAGACACATAGTACCCTTGCACCGAAACCAAACTAGAAGAACCCAAACTCAAACAACCACGCATGGACTTCCATTCTAAACAGAACTCTCAAAAGAACATACAAAGCATGTGAATTATCACAAAGAAGTATCTACCCCTCGCTACTCAAGCCTACTCGAGAACAAATCATGCAGAAGAAGCAAGAAATACGATGCAGTGTGATCAAAAGCTCAATGAAGATGCAAAAGCCGTATTGTTTTCCAGCGTGACAATCATATGCTTCGAAATGAAAAGAGAATTACACCCAAGCATACCTGGAGGCAAGTGATTTGTTGGAAACACCGCAGCTCTTGTCCAAAGTCAGGCTCTCCAATCGTGTGATGGAGGATCCGGTTAGTACCGTAATCGTTGGAATTTGGCCCACCAACAATGCAAATCACAGGAAGGTTTTCGCTGTATGCACCAGCGATGGCATTGATCACACTCAAACCTCCCACGGTGAAAGTAACGGCACAGGCCCCGACGCCATTGGCGCGCGCGTACCCATCAGCAGCATACCCCGCATTCAACTCATTGCAGCATCCGATGAGCTCGAGGCCAGGCTCTGCAAGCAAGTGGTCGAGCAGAATGAGATTGAAGTCCCCGGGTACGGTGAAAACGTCTCGAACGCCGACCTCCACCAGCCGGGAAGCAATGTAGCGCCCCAGCGTCCTTGGTCCGTCTGGCAAGACCTCCGTCGCCTTGCTTGACCCTCCCATCGTCTTGCAGTCAGAGAAATAAGCCCTCTCTTGCTACCCTTCTGTTCTCTGCAAATCTCAAGAAGGCAGAAATTATTGTGACTGCACAATACGAGAGTGCTCAACGAACAGCTTTTCTCTCCCACTTTGCAAAATGTTAGTCATTCTCAAGCTTTAATTGGGTGCACATTGAGCAAAAACGACGAACACAATGTAAAGAGTGATGCACAAACGAGATCAACTGCACATGGTGCGGTGATTTTTCCACCATCAAGTACACTCAAAATCACGGTCACAAGCTTCCCAAGCGAAGCACATTCCCTCTAGCACATCAACGTTGCCAACCAGAAGTAACCCTGTCTCATATACCTCCAAACACAGCAAACTCTAGATCTATTGCTTCTCCTTCACCTTCCCCTCAGGGACGCAAACAAACATAACTCCCGTTCCTAGCCCAATATACTAAACCAAGAGATACAAAACCAAATTTTTTTGACACATCCACCACAGAAATCAAGAAGAAATCCTTTCCAAACATCATGTTAACCCACACCATAACCGCACAAAATCCAACCTGAACAAGCATAGACACTGACCCTGAAACGCGAGACCCACTTAAAAGCGAGACGCAAAACCACCATCTGAGAACCCAACTAGTGAAGATGTGAGAAACTACCCCAGCGACGAGAATGCTCAGCCACGCACCTGAGCGATTGCAGGGCCGTTGCAGGCCTTTCACAGGTTGACAGTGGCGATGGAAGTGGCAGGTCTCAAAGTAGTAGTTTTGATGCTGCTCCTGTCGAATCCTGGAGAAGGTGTGCCGTAACTTAGTACAACATGAGCAGGTGACGGAATGCAAATGATGTGATGTGATGCCAGAGTGACGAGTGTTGTTGCAGTGGTGCATGTCGAGAGTGGAGTCCGCTTTCAAGGTTTCAGGTTGAGTGGTCACCACTTACAAGTGGTGATGACTTGGCACGGCCGAAGCGCCTCGCCACCTGCCTCCTCCGGCGAGTCATATATTTTTTCTACTTTATTCCAGGAATCTGGTGTTCGCTTTGCATCGAAATGCTTTCTTTCTAGAATCTAGTTTTACCAACTATAATAGGCTCGAGTACTGAGTCATCGTCACTGATGGTTTGATTTCTTGTTTGTTGAATGTGTTTCGCTGCAATCATTTGAGGTTTGAAGGGAATGGCTTTTGAGTTTTGAGGGATGGTTTGGGAGCTTGAATATTTTGGAAGGGCGGCTTGGCAGTATATTTGTGAGAAGCTCTGAAGGTTGCTTCCATCGCCCGTGTCTTACTCGGTCTTCTCGTCATCACAGGAACCTTGAGCCATGGTCCTCTGGCTGCTGGGATTACGATGCTGCAGATGCTTATCGGGTCGACTGTTGTGCAACAGCGTCCAATGATGTTTAATCCGTAACACGTAAAGGTCCCATGGGGATAGGTGTGCTGCAGTACTATATTTTGAATTTGCTACCAAACAAGGAGCTCTATATCGGGATTCCGATGGCTCATCGGAACCACATTCACATTGATCTGAATCCTAATTGTATTTTTGACCTCAACCCATTCAAGTTGTGGTTCCATTCCAAAAGCACTCAAAGTACACCATGTTCTCCTTGACACAAAGGGGTTACTGGTACATATCTCTACTTCTGAATTGTACCAACGAATTCTTGACTCTCTTACGCATGATCCGAACTGGAAAGTGGAAAACCATCACGTGATTCCAAAGTGCTGAAACAAACATGCAATCTGTTTGTATGGTTAAGAATGCAACTACAATTGTCCCGCACTTAACTTCGTGTGTCTTGATAAATTTTAAAGTAAATTTTGCTAAGCAACGAAGCTGCGCAACACACATAAAAGGTTGATACCATGGTTGAGGCTACCTGTTCAGAGCGTTCGTATTACCGTACTGATTGGACCTTGTTTCTTGAAAGGCTGAGTGTCAAGTCATTCAGCCTTGATGGGTGGTTGAGTTACGCCGTTAGATCTTGGAGAGTTTCGTTAAATCTTAACAGAGATCCTGGAGGTTAACATTGACGCCAGAATGTATGCTGTACCAATCACTGTTAGTAAATTCATGCAATCCTGAGTATATTAAACTCTAAAGGTCACTCATGTGGTTGCCAGTCCACGGAATATCTACACTATCCCAGGAAGGCACCTCACATTTACCAGAATCTGTAAGTATGTATTTTTTTGTTGGAAGGTCATCACCTGATTTATCACCAAAACCAAAACAAAAAATGTGAAGATGTCGACATTTACAGTATCAATTACATACACATTCCATAATTGCAGTTTTCAAAACTCAATGCAACTATGGACCACTGCAGAGATCCTGTACAGATTTACATAGATCTAGTATACAGCTTCACAGAAATATGTGCAGAGAATAACCCTTGTTGTACTTCCCAGAAGTGTCAACTCCCGCCATGGTGGATTTATTCGCACCATGCAGCCTACATCAATTTCGAGTTCAGCAGCAACTTTGGAGTTGAAAATCACTTGCACCTGCTCTACATCAGAAGATCCCATCCATTTGGAAGGCGCCTGAATAACTTGACACTTGCAGGTTATTAGCCGGCCTTCTAGAGATTTCTTCGTGATCTGCACCTGCATACCACATATAAATCAGAATTCTGGAACTTACAAACACGTCGTGTATACTGATGACATAGCTAACAGTTTCTATGTACCTCTTTAACGAGGTACTTACAACTCTTTATGTGGTCTGTGAATTAAACCTCTCGGTTTTGGAATTTCAATTAACAAGACGACTTCGAGAATTGACATCTCTCGTGATGTTGATTGGCATTTGCAATGCAAGCTTCAGTAAAGCAAACTTACAATCATCCGCAAAATACATGAGACTAGACTCTATAAGATCCTTGGCATACCCGAAAATTGATCTCGAGCAAATCACGATATTAGTGAATAGAAGAGTTTACCTGTATAGAGTCAAGGGTCGTATTTAGAGGCACCCCTTTCATAATCTCTGCATGTTGTTGTTTTTCCAATTGGAGAATCCTTTGTAAACGAGTAGAATAGTCTTGGTTTATTGGAAATTGTACAGATGGCAAAGGTGCATCAAAAGAGGGAGCTGCCATTAGGGCCTCCTGAAACTGCTCTGCAATTCCTGGCAACGGTTGCGGTTTTGACACCAACGAAGGATTAGGAGTCCCAATCTGAACATCTGGATAAGTAGGAGTCCCGGTATTGTCACATGCTTCGATATCGTCCTCTTTGGAAAGAGATTTAGGCTGGGGATTTGACACAATTGGTCCTGAGATAAAACACAACCTGTTAAACATCAGATAACTCGTAGTAAATATGTAAAACCCAGGCGACACACCTTAAGATGTCAGAATGCCACACTTGACGCCGGCATGGTATGGTGACTGACGACACAGGCTCAATGTGACTATCACTGTCACACTCAGGTAGAAAAGGGTGTAATATGAATCAAGGGACACATCTGATTCTCAGCTACTTCAGTCGCCACAGTACCCACGCCATCTATTTCTAACAGATTTATGTAGTGCAATATAACTAGACTATGTCAGAAACAAAAACATCAGAAGTGAGTTATGTTCAAAATAAAACATGA
The DNA here is from genome assembly GCA_014871385.1 of Ceratodon purpureus. Lineage (NCBI taxonomy): Eukaryota > Viridiplantae > Streptophyta > Bryopsida > Pseudoditrichales > Ditrichaceae > Ceratodon > Ceratodon purpureus. The sequence goes on along the minus strand of CM026421.1, from coordinate 13,108,571 downwards.
TGGAACATACGTTTGCCTTTCTGCTTCTGTTTCGATTTATCCTGCTTTGAACGTGAACTATCCTCTTGCAGAAGCTCGTGAAACCTTTGTCCCATGGGCACCACGACCTTGGCAGAGCTTTTCGTCCAATTCTCATGATCACTTGTATCACTGTCCAGGATCTCTACTTCATCATTCCACAAGGGCTCTGCTCCCCTCCTCGCAACAGAACCTTCACTCACACAAAGCGCCACCGTGAGCTAACATCAAACTGGAGGTTTAGCTTCATATGACCGTTTCTTGATCAAGCACATATTTCATGGCAGCAAACATATATGCAGACTGCCTATATCGCTCACCAAGCCATCAATACATTATGTTCAAAATCGCCAGAGGGAGAACACATCACATGAATGTCATAACACACATTCAGGTTACACCTCCATCTATCGAACATGCAACCGTTTCTCCCCAGTTATAACAAAACACACATGTGCAGAGGCATAAGATTCAGAAACCCACCTGCGACATCGCTTTTACTCTGAACTCCAACATCGTCGTCCACACCGTTGTTCCCAGACGCTGACTCTCCAAGCAGATCCTGGAGACGTTGAGCCATACTCGTTGTTGGGCCATGATCAACCGGCCGTTTCGCAACAGGCACCCTGCTCTGCGACGGAGAAAGCTCCTCCTGCTCAATAAGCTCCTGAAACTTATTCGCAAGCGGTACAGGCTCCGCATGCTTGTTGTGAGAATACCGGGGCGCTCTCGGCACAGTCCGAAACTTCAACTTCCGAGAACTGGACATTGCTGCAACACCCAAGTGAAAAGAAACTCCAATTCTTAACACCGCACAGCCATCTCCACAACCCCACAGAAACACGGATACACAGAATCACAGAATCAGAATGTTTCACATAACCACACCATGCCCACTGATCTATATCTTGAAATTCACTGATATCATCATCTCATAGTTTGATTCTCCAACACTGGTAACCCACTGCATCTGCAAACAAACCCCATTTTGCCATTTTCTTCCTCTCAAGGCTCACAACCCCTAAACCCACTAGAATCCTGAAAGATTATTATCTGTGATTAGATACCAGGATCATAATTAGATGCACCAAATGATGTGGAAATCATGAACTGGAGTACACGTATGTGAGGAAATGTTGTGGATTGTGAGAATTGTGCTTGTTTGCTGTGGAGTCTGAGGGTTTAGGGTTTAAGGTGAGGTCCCGAAAACTAACTTGAGCTGAGGGGACTTGAGGGGAGGACTTGGGCTGAGGGGGACTTGAGGGGAGGACTTGGGCTGAGGGGGAGACTTGGGCTGAGGGGGAGACTTGGGCTGAGGGGGAGACTTGGGCTGAGGGGGAGACTTGGGCCGAGGGGGACTTGGAGGGGAGGACTTTGAAGTGTATAAGAAGTTGAAGGTTTTGGTTGTAAACGTTCCATCCTTTGAGGCTACATATTTCCTCTCCAATAAACCGCTCAGGTACAAAAAATAGGTTGCCTTCATACAACCGGTGGAACTTACCTTGGATACGAATCAGGCTGAGCCTAAAATTGAAGATCATAGAATGTAACTCCCTGTAATACAAATATTGAAATTCTTCATGATGTGTGCTTCTGAAGTGTACCCAAGCATAGATGGAAGTGCAAAGAGGATTGGACAGGCCGGCCTTTCGAACAGATTAATCTCACTTGTTGGCACTATTCATCATCCAGAACCTTGGAGGTTCAAGTTGAACCTATTGCAGGCGGGAAGCAAGTAACTTGTGTGCTAGTGTTTGGGAGACACAGTGATACTTCTTTCACGAATGATGAATCTACATGAGCAAGGTTGCTTGATACTCAAACGTTTTTGTAGCATTGATATGTGATGAATAGAAACTGCATTTCCACTTGAGGTTTGGTGTCGTGTTGGCAAAGCCTCTCTTCTCTCTGCATGACGGTATGAATCTGCTTTTTTTCTTGATTTGTTGTGGGTCATGGTGACTTCATCTCTGAATGTGCCTGATGTTGTATCGTGTCACAATAGTCTCAACAACTGAATTATTAGGTGTACTGCATGCTATTCACATATAATTGACATGTGAGTGCTGAGAGTGAGCATGTGTGGGACTGATTCTAGATGAGCCATGTAATTGATTGTTCGAGAAAGAGCAGTGTGAAGGATTCATCTGAACATAGTGAATTAACATCGATTTTCTGCAAGATGAATATTTTATTTCTTTTAATTGAGGTTTTGATACAGTGGTATAAACCTTGCTTCTTTCATAAGATATTTGAGCTCTCGAGCTTATACCTTATTGTCATGAAGTATGATGACTGCCTTCAACATTACATTGGAAAATAATGGCACAGTTCAAGCAACTTAGGCGGCATGATCTGTTGTGTAGCGTGGGCTGGGAAGAATTCACCACGACGATCTCTTCTCTATAATTTGCTCTTGATGTTGATAGTGCCTCGGTCAACTCAACACATGCTTTTTCTATATGGAGCCAACATCAATTTATGACGAGCTCAGCCAAAGTTGCTGGGAATTGTGCCATTTTTCCGTCTGTCCCCTTCTTTCTGTATGTCCTTGGTGTTGGATTCTTTAATGGTGGTCAGAAACTGAGTGTCCAGGGTAGTATACTTCATGCTGTTGTCATGTGAATGACGTCGATGCAAATTGGAGTATACGTTGGTAGGAACTGATCGGGTACAGTACCCTCACCTTCAGCTGCGTGGTCGATACTCGTGTCACTCAGCATGCCTCCAGTGAAGTCGACGACGGTGATGGGTGAAGATATGGCCGAGGGGACCAATATTGCTGAGCTCAAAAGCTAGTTGCTACAGAAAAGACGAACCAATTCCAAGGAATGCACTGTTTGTTAGACTGGAGTTACGTTGCATTTGTTTCGTATACTTTCTGTCCTCAATGCTCATTGATATGATCTGACATGCCAACTCGTATTCTGAGAATTTTTCAATTTGGTTTTAATACACATGATACAGCATCGCAGATCGAGCTTCGACGTTAAATTTGTATTGGACGCGGCGGAAGACTGCGCAGGCGCAGTAGTACTGATATGGTTACAAACTTATTAATAATTAACCGGATTCAGTTAGGGCAGGCGGCCCGAATACTGTTATCCAATTTCGGCGGTCTTGGTTTGGTACCATGTTCTAGTAACATAAAATACTTGGCGGGTATATGATTCGCTGTACTCTAGTGTCATCCACATTCGCGGTTCGTACGTAGTCAACCTGAACTCTGAAGGTTTTCTAAGATTTTAGTTCAACCTGAGCCTGCACAGTCAGGCGGAAAAAGCCCAGCTTTCTAATAATGTCGACCTGGAAACAAATTGAAAATTATACACTCTGTGGCGGGGCTGCGGTTAAATGCTTGCCAATAATGAGAAGGACTGATCGTAAGCACGTACTTGCGTAACAGTCCAACATGCACATCAGTTGTCGCGTAATCAGGGAGAGGCAATTAATTTTTGTCAAGGGTCTGGTTTAGCTGCTATCATGCTGCCGTCAAACTGGCAGTTATTCACATGGTTTTAGAGGAGTGTGCACTGGGTAGAGTGAGCTGGGGTTTAAAAAGTTCTGGCAGTTCGTGTGATCATTATTTGTTGGTCCTTTCCGACAACCAGCTGGCTGTAAGAAGTGCAAGGGCGCTGGGCAGTATTTGGATTTGGATGACCTTTCCAGGTAAATTTCAGTCAAAATACCGCCAAGTCTACAATATTGAGAGCGGCGCTGCTAGTTCAATTGAAGTGAAGCTGCATATTGTCAGTTCTGATAGTTTCTGTATTCTCAGAACTTTCAGCAGTCAAGGTTGTAACAGGATTCTGTACTTTGAGTACGCTCACAGCGACTGGAGATCACCAAGTCTTTCACTTCGAGTGCATATTGCGAAGTGCGCGTTGTGGAGTGCGCGTTGTGGAGCGCGGCCAACCAGCTTGAAAGACACAGGTACTGAACGATTGACTTCTAACAAATGATAAACTCATAGTTAAATATCGTTGCAATTGTAGCGGAGATCGAAGTGATCGTTTTCTCCCTCATTTGGATTTCTGTACTTAGTGCATGTTATGGTGCAGTTTGAATTTCTCATCTTCTGCAACCTATGCTTGCTTCATTTCTCTAATGCTTTGGCATGTTCTTTCTTGATCCACCCTGGCTCCTCTCATGTTGACTCATCTTCAATCGAAAATATTCTCTTTATCTATGCTAAACCTTTGAGCTATTTGGTTGTATGTTAATGTATCGAGTGTTCATTCCAGATTTGTTCGTGGAAAGGGATGATTGGGTGATTCTCACAACGAAGCACGATGTGTTTTGGGAGAGCGGTCAGGAACTACGTCAGTCTTGTCATCAGTCCCGACGGAGCTGTACACGCTGGGGAAGGAACCTCTGATTTGGGACAACTTTGAGCAGTGTCAATTCATTCTAAGTTCAGCAAAGACAGTTACTGCGATGGCAACTTTCCACAATGCATTGCTGCTTATGGCCAGTTGTGCCTTCTTAATTGCTGCCGTAAATGGCGACTTCACTATGCCAACTCCTGTGATGAGTAGTGACATAATTTGCTGGGACCAATGTCAATATTTTGAAGAAAATCAAACCTTTGCTATAATCAGCTCCGACAATAATAGGACGTCCGCCATGGGGGTGGCCTACTACAGCACCGGCATTCGAATGAAGGATCCGTCGACAGGAACAGTTGCATCCTTCAACACCACTTTCACCTTCCGTGAACAGCCCATGGAGTACAACACCTCCACCTCAAATCCTTATGCTGGGGAAGGCTTCACATTCATGATGTCCACATCGAGCAGCTGGACAGGTGATGCGGCCGGGCGTTTCGGCATCTTCGACGCTTTGCGTCCATCTAAAGTTGTTGCTATAGAGTTTGATAGTTGGCAAAGTGACGATACTGATCCTGGCATACTGCCGAACAACGGGACGATGAACGAACATGTAGCTCTGGATGTTGGAAGTCCCATCTCAGTAACTAGTTGCTTCGCGTATGTTTATTACTACAGAGCAGGCATCACTTTCTCGAAGGGAGATGTGCTCTATTCGTGGATCGAGTACGATGGCATAACAAATACTCTCCAGGTCAGATTGGCAAACACCCCAACCAGACCAGTGAAAGCTCTTGTGTACTGCCAATATGATCTCTCTGGTGCCCTTGAAGAGAAGATGTGGATTGGATTCTCGGGTTCAACTGGAGACCATTCGTCAGTGTACTACATTTACAATTGGACGTTTACAAGCTATGGAATTTCAAATGAACTCATAGGCGCTGGCCCATCTAGGACACCTTTCCCAGTATCTAGTGGTCCCAAGAGTAGCCCATCTGGAGCAGGGGCTCACCCAGCTAAAGCACCCAGCCCATCTAGTGAGCCATCCAGCAAGTCGAGTACTGTGAACGTGGGGCTCATTGTGGGCGTCATCTGTGGGATCTTACTGGCACTTGCAGCTGTTGCAGCATATGGTGTCCGGGCTTATCAGCGGAAGATACGTAACCAAGACAAATCTTGGGATAATCAAGAGATAATTGAAATGGGTGGTATGCCAGAGTTCATCAGCTACAAAGACCTCAGCGTTGCCACCAAAAAATTCAGCGACCACTCGAAATTAGGCCAAGGAGGATTCGGGAGCGTGTACAAAGGCGTTCTGCCCAAAACAGGAGCTCAAGTTGCAGTTAAGAAAGTGAGCAACGATTCCAGACAGGGTGAGAGGGAGTTTCTGGCGGAGATAAAGATCATCAGCCAGTTGAGGCATCGGAATGTGGTGGAGCTGATGGGATACTGCAGAGACAGACGCAAGTTTCTACTGGTGTATGAGTTCTTGCCCAGAGGCAGTCTGGATCAAGCTCTTTTCAAACCCAAGTTTCCAGAGGGCGTCCTTTCATGGAGTCAGAGGTGGAAGATAGTGTCTGGCACCGCTGCAGCTCTACATTACCTCCACGAAGGATGGCGACAGCAAGTGATACACCGTGATGTGAAGTCCAGTAACATCATGTTGGATGAGGAGCACAACCCGAAGCTGGGAGACTTTGGGCTTGCTCGCCTTGTGGACCATCAGAAAGTTGCAACCACGACGATGGTTGCTGGAACGTTTGGTTACATTGCTCCGGAGGCCGCAGGTGGGAAATTCACGGACAAAACAGACGTTTATGCATTCGGAGCTGTTGCTTTGGAGGTTGCTTGTGGTCGAAAGGCTTATGATCCACGCGTTAAGAATTGTGATGACCTAATTTTGAAGGACCTGGTTTGGAGACATCTGAGGAAAGATGAGCTACTCAGCGTAGTAGATCCATTGTTGTCGGAGCGTTTTGATGTTGAGCAGATGTACATAGTCTTAAAATTGGGCTTGTTATGTTCGCATCCAGACCCTTCCTTTCGTCCTTCCATGCGACAGGTAGTGCAAGTGATGGCAGGGGATGCAGATGTCCCTGATGTGCGACAGTCAATGCCGGACGCACCACTTGCTTCAGACCTTCCCCATCTTTCCATAGCAGAACTCCTGCACTCCAGGTCTGGTTCACAGAATTCAAAATCGAGCGACAAGCGCCCTGAATCATCAGCCTCCGTGCCTTCGTCCTCATCTTATTGTAGCTCAAGTCGTCTGAATTCGCAGTTGTTCCCAAGGTGACGCTTATGCTGCCATACAGTTACAGGCTCGAATGCTTTCCTCGTTCACAAATCTAGGCTTATTTCGTGTTGAAATTGAACGCCATTTGGTGTTCTTTGTGGATAGTTAGTCAGTTACCGGCATTAGACTGCTGCTCCAATCAGAATTCTTATGTATTAAGGCTTTTAGAAGAGTGAATATGGGCTTTGTTGAACCTTATTTGTATAATTATAAATTCTGAACCAGAGCTGCAAGAACATGCATTTTACGCTGAGGTGGAGAAGTTTTGTGCTAATCATCTGGAGTTAATTACACTTCTGACTCGAGCGCTCCTAAGCGCTTGGGGGCAATTCATGTGATCATATGGTTAATGTTTGACATCAGTTTTGGCTTAAGATTGCTGACAAAGTTTCATTTGCGGAGCTTCGTAGCTATGTATATGCACAAAGTTAGCTTATTGTGTGCCTGTTTGGAGACCGACGAACGACAAATCACAAATTTATTGAAAGAGATCGGCCAACATCATGATTGCCATTTCTTACATATTCTTACAAAAGGGTTCAATCGACTGCTGGGATCACGTTTCAAATATCAGTCTTTTTGAATCCCCAGGCTCGGGGTGGACCTATTCAACCAAAGGTGAACGTACTTGTTTCTGAACATTGTCAGCGGCCTCTCACATTTACTTAGGTCTCTTACTTAGGTCTCTTTAAGGAGAGCCCAAGTACGAAAATTAAGACCTGCATATATGACAGTCCAGTACATGTCTCAGACTTTGTGCTCCTTTGCAATGCTGTATACCTTTTTTGAGGAACAAATGAGATTAATACATTGAAAAGAGAGAAAGTAGAACAAGGCGAGGCCCACCCCGAGCCTGGGGATTGTTGCAATCCTTTATAGATTTCTCAACCACGTTCTACAGTTGCCCAGATTGATGATTCAGTGGTGAATAAACGATCGATTCTCTGATTGTCGCTGGCTTTCTAAGAAGACACGATGGAGGCACAAGTGAAGACTAACACGGCCGATTCTCAAGTTTCTTATTGACATATTGGAAGTTATTACCATGCAAATCATCAACGTTAGTAGACTCCCTTCGTACAAGAAGCGGTGACGTGCATAGCAATACCGAAAGTTGCATTCTGTGGCTCTGCGTAAAAATGATGAAAATTTCTGTGACGCAAGACCAACTGGGCTTTCATTTAGATTTCGTCATCTTGAGGTGCTATCCTAGTCTAGTCAAGTCTGCAAAGGTTGCATTGCACAGACTGGCTGTTACAGAACTATTCTAGGGATTTGATGTTAAGTAACTCGGCACGAGTTTAGGCTGGATTCCGTAATCGAGCAGATTCATGCATGACAGGAATTAATGTGCGCTCGAAAAACTCACCAGAGTTCCTGAAAACTTATCTGTAAAACCTGTTCAAGAGTAGACCTGATGGTGTCTGATGCTGTGCTGCGAGAATGCAGAGACTAAATGCACGACTGACAATCTCTACCAAAGGCTTGCTTCGGTATCTGCATGGTATGCAATTTGGGTTGAGAACGTAATGACTTCGATCACTGAGGCTCTCATGGTAAACTCTATGCTCTTTTCTATGAAATTGTCAATTCTCCCCGCTTCGCAAATGACTAATATTGGTTTGGAAATTGCCAAAATCAAAGATTCAGTGCAAGCATCATCTGTCAATTATATCCTTACAATACACCAACTGTTAAAAATCCAAATGCTTCTTCTACTATTCGTTTAGTCAATTCCAACCAATCTAAGAATCACTTCTTCTGAAACAAAGATATCTTAATTAACGGCTGGTTATTGTTACTGCCTCTGAATCACGGAAGCGGTAACCATCACTTCAAATAATATGTATTCTGGGGACTGTTATTTTCGGTATTCGACATAAATGTGAGAGCATGCTGTTACAAAATTTACCGCCATTGCCATCATCGGATCATTGGATCCTCTTAGCACCCACCCACACAAAAGCTTGACCAATCATGAGCTGGCCCGAACAGACGGTCCTCTGACGTCAGTGCAACTGGGATGACGGTTTTGCGCTGTTGCATCACCTCCAGAAGCAGCCATTGAGAAGTTTCTTAAGGTGCAGGATGCGCCAACCCCCGGTCCGCTGTGCCGAAATCCTTTTACTGAAAGTACCGGTGCGCAACCAGGATATTTCCATTTCTCAAGTTTGTTGCACCCAAGGGCCAATGAATAGATATCAAGGTAGTGATGGACTCTGTTACGGTAGACTATGCACGGAGTTCCGTTCAGGGCTCACTCAGGAATCCCTGGTTGAAACCTCGTCGCTCGTGTGGACACCTTAACTGCTGATTCAAAGGATAAATATAAATTTGCAAATAGATGACCACAGCAGCAGTCACCAACCAATTTGGTTTGAAGACCGGCCCGCGACTTATTAGGACTCCAGTAACTAACATAGGAGGGAAGAAGATGATAACTAAACAGATTTAGTAACTTATATCAACACCCTCTGTCAATGTCGCGACTCACCGTGCTGGTAGTTGTTGTATCACAACGCATGCGGTAGAGTTGACGAAGGAGTATTGAGCGTTTCTGCAACCATGGTTGAAGTTGACTTCTAGGAACCAAATGATCCGAGATGATCCCGACTATCAATTAGAGTACTTTGTCAACTTCTCTTGATTTGCCAGTCTAGTGATGGACGTTTTCATGAGTCTCCGGTTTATCAAAGAGGCTCGTTAGAATGTCCGAAGTTGATACCTGCCCTCAATTTGCCAAAGATGGTGGTGATAGCTCCTACATGGGCAAAATCGGAGTGCTTCTGCTAGACTGCCTACAATCTTGGAACACAAGACGAGGTTCATGAGGCTGTGAACTTGTTGCAGGCCATGTTGATGTCCATCAGCAGACCGCCGAGAGAATCCAATACTGATATACGGTCTTCGAACAGTTCTAGGATAAGTTTGAAGAAAACTAAGTCTTTACAGACTTGCCTTTGAGCACATCCATACAATGTTTAGGACCGCTTCACACCAAGACTGAGTCGACAGGCCCACCATCACAACTTCAGACGAGGACTTCCAAAGTTGGAAAACTACATTAAAATATACAAATTGAAGCCTTTTCCTGGTCATCATGTGAAAACCTCAAAGGTTAACTAGAAGTCTAGAATCATTTATGAGCTACTTATAGGAAATAAAAAAGGTAACTCAAATCATTTGGAAAAATAGATGAAGGTGTACCATTGATGAAAAGATGTGGAGATTTATTTAACAATAGATTAATTGTTATATCAAAGTTATGTTTAATTCAAATTTGGCTAATTTTGGATAAGCATAGGTTTAGTGCCAATGATTGTTGAAGGATTAATCAATAAAGCATGACAAGGATTGTCCTATATGATTAGCCCTCAATAGCTAAACAAGCTTGTCTTTTTATGCATATTCCATTTAAAAAAATTGATCGACTCAAGAAAGAAATTAGGATTGACAAAAAATGACAATCTAAATTTTCTCAAAATATTGTTTTGCCGCCAATACTCTCCAAAAGTATTGCCATGTAAGCACAATGAAGGCAACGGACTTTGGACTTTGGCCTTGAATGCAAAGGCTAAGATTCTAAGAAGACAGACTTTGGAAGTTTTAGCAATCTAATTGATGAAATTCAACAACCTCTTTATCTTTGATCACAATGTGAAATGGCCATTAATAATTACAAATATGTCGCCACTTAATTGAACAACATACAATAGTATATAGTAGTGTTTTCTTAGATTGAGGTACATAAAATAAATTAGAGAGTGTACATTGATTCAAACTACTATGGCATGTCCTATCTTTGATGCTCTTATTCCAATTATTTATAGTGTTGCAACTAAAAATTAACTAATTGTAATAAAAAGAAAAATGAATCAAAGGAAGGATCAAAAATAATTCTTGAATTCACCTTGTTAGGAGAAGTACAGTATGGATATTGTACCGGACTGATCATGACAAGACCACGCCTTTGAGGGTTTTGTGGCAACAATATTCGCTTCCACAACGGACAATTCCTACATCCGGATACAAACATATTTAAAATGTCATTTCTTTTCTTTCACGGTTCCCCCGTCCTTCCCTCTATACTTTCAACGACTTTGGCGCTCTTTGTTGGCATCACTTTCTAAGCAACTTGCCATTCACATAATATCTTGCCATCAATGTCGGATCCTCCCTCACAATGCCTTTAATGCCAAGCCAACACAATTGATGTGCACTGCTAAATTTGTGCAACATTTCTAGTAGGTCGTAATTGTTAATTTATCCAACTTTGTAAGTTTGTCTGCCTAGCTTTTCATACGCTTGTATATCAGATAATACTTATTTCTTTTACACTTTTGGAGATGGAATCTGTTGATTTAGAATTTTCGTGTGAAAATCTTCCTAGTAGAGGGACTCTCATATCTGACATTATAGAAGGGTAGGTGCCAGAATTCCTAGTTTGCAAATATTTTATAGCAAAGGCCACATAATCTAAGTGGAAGTACGATCAACTTACCACCCATAAAAAGGAAGTTGCCATTCGATCTTTGTACCAATAGTTTTACAACTCGAAAGATATTCCAAACAAAGAGATATTCCTTTAATTTGTGTAGGGTCTCATTTGGATGAATCAAGGGAGTTAGACTGTGACTTGGCTACAATTCACTCAGGAGCATAATATGGTGAGAGATGGACGAGGGGATGGTATGAAGAGGAAAGCAGAAGAGAAGAGAGAAAGAGGGAGGACGGAAGTACATCTTAGTCTAATAACGCCGTCTAATACGTCTAAAAAGTGTTGCAAAGCCTTGCAAGAACTTTCTTCATTCCCACTCTCTCTTAGCCTTTCTGAAAAGAGCAAGGGAAAAGCTTTGGGAGGATTTATTGGGGTAATTTCTAAGAATTTGGGTAAGGAATCAAGAAAAGGTTTGGAAAAGGATCTGTTGGGTTGTTTTTTCCAAGTTGGATGGATTAGGATCTTCATTGTCTTGGGAAGCCTGTTAAAGAAACCGAGGCTTTGTTCAAAGAGTGCCAAAGTTGTAGGAATTGGATCCAAACTACGGCGCTTCAATTAAGATACTTCTTGCTAATATAAAGTGAGCAAAAATTGGAGCCGTTTAGCGTGATTGAAGCTTTGCTTTGTAGCATACTTGAGAGTGGAGATGCCAATTTGCCATCATCGTTAGAGTCTGGAAACCATAATTAAGAAGAGTTATGGCATTGAGGTATGGCTTATTGACATCCGCATGAAGAAGAGCTTTGAGGAGCGCATCTTCCATTGTTGCAGTAAAGTTGTAGTGGGACTTACAGTTGATATAGAGAATTTAGAGACCAAGTTGTTGGCCAACAAAGGCATGCATCTTGAGCTGTTCAATAGAGAGTCTTGTCTTCAAGGGTTCTTGGAGTGAATGGCAAAGCAGCTTTCAAGCAATGTACATGATAGAGGTGGTGCGGTTTTTTTCCAAGACCATTTCAAGGACTCTGTCTTCATATACTAAATATGTGTTTAGTTTGCTCCCTTTGATATACTTGCTTTCATTATGTTCTTCTCGGTTCTGGCCATACCTATCATCCTTCCCATTTGTGGTGACTCTCTTTAAAATTTGCACTTAGTAGTAAGCCTTTTCAGACAAATTGCATTTTTGGAGAGGGAAAGAGCACAATAAAGTGAACCAAAAAGTGCAACATGTGATCACTAATTGCACATGTGAAGTTTGGCCAATCTTGTCAAAGTTTATTGTCAGAGATGCGCAGAAAGAAGCCATGACCTCAATCTCGATGGAAGAAGTGCCTGTCTTAGCATCCTTGTTAGGTAATGTTGCTTAACAAGTTGAATTTTTTTTTAAATTATTTGGATTTAAGACGACAACATAATTGAAAATGTGGAAGTATCACGCTTATATTGTTTTTTCTACTATTTGGTTTAGATGGAGCTTGTCTTAGTCTAGATGTAGATCAAGATCCGGCTTTCAGAGTGTTAGCACAGCCTTTTCTGAGTTTTAGAATGTTTGCTTTAGGTTGAGACCTTGGAGATATTGCAGGAAAGTATATGGTAGTTGCCAGGACTTTTTTTTCCTAGAATATGTTGAATGTGTTTCAATGTGGTTGCAACATATGAATGACCCGAATAGGTGCATCTTGTCCAAAATTCCACCTCATTTTCTAGAATGCCAATTTGTTTTTGAAAAAGCTATTCCATTTTTTAGAATGCCCTCCTACATTCCAAAATGCCATTCGATTGTCTGGAATGCCATCCCATTGTCCAGAATGGCTATTCCTTTACATTCTCATGATCCATTTTTATAATTTGGAAGTGGAATTTGAAAGCTCATTCCGTTATTCAGATTTGCACTTCCTAGATAAGAAGTTGTTTCCAGTTCCGGAGCAGAAGAAATGCATTGATTAATGCAATACTTTTAGTGTGTGGATCCCAGCTTAGGCTGTCTACAAACTTAATGATATACATCTACAACTTCTATTGTCTAGACGTATTAAAGCTTCAATATTTTAATTAAAAAGCAGCCTAATTATGTGAATGGAAATGATGACCTAGGAAGAATTGAGGAGCGGCTACTAGAAGCAAAGGCACTCATAGTACACCACCCATTTCTTCATGGAGCAACGACAATGTAGAGAAGGTTGTTTGTCACACTTCTCAATCAAGTGAAAGTAAGGTACAAACGAGCAAGAATCCAACTTCAACAGCCGAGATCTCATGATTGCCAACAATATATTTTTCATCCTCAAACTGTTGCACCCGTGGAAAACCACATGCTGCCTTATTACCTTGCTGCTAAAGATATTTATACTTTTACTATAATGGGGGACAAAGAAATGCGTGACTTGTGACAAGAGCGTTGACGGTTGGAAAATTACAAAGAAAGATAGGAAAGTGAACTTACTTTTTTAGCCTTTAGATTGCGCCAACGACATATTGTCCGATTCCATGATTGCCACTGGGGTCAGTAGAAAGGGTAAAGGCAACAAACCAGTAGTCATGAGTGCAAGTGCGATAGTTCCTTATGCAATTCCACTTGCTACGAGGGCTTCTTTGACACAAATAATGAGAATTTGGAAGAACAACATTGGAGTAATGATACGGAGTTCAGCAAAGGAGGCAAGCGGTCTATGCATCTCATCGAGGAATTAAGTCTTCATGAAGTAGAGTTGGAGGAAGAACTTGGCTTGAAAATCAGCAAAAAGTTGGCCTTAAAATTGAATACTTCAGTTACTAAAAAAGTTGATACACCAAATGTAGGGAGTTCAAAGGAGACATGCAATCTAAATCAAAAGAACATGAGGGAGAAAGTCAAGCGACATGCCTACATCAACACCTTGAAGCACACTTGAGTTGTTTTCAAAACCTTGACTGCGTTGCTTAGCCATACACCAACCTCAATTGAATGCGTTGTGTAGATACCAAACAATAAAGTCACACCGAAAGGAAGGAGGATTGGCATGTTGGCAAATTGAAGGGTCTTGCAACCATATTGGAGGGGCAAAGAACATGTCAAGGGCATACTAGTTGGAAGAAGTTGGCCCCATCTCGGCTTAATTTGTGAAACTTGGCATGTGTATTTCCTTGCCAAGACACTTGACTTAATCTAGTTCTCTTCCATACAATACAAATTAGAGTAGGTAGAACGTCTACTACTGTGTGCTGCAAAACTGCCTCAGGAGCAAAAATGTCAATGTTCGAAAGAAAATGTCAACCACATTTATGACCAGAATGTAGCGCCGCCAAGTCCACGTGATTGGTATCCAAGTGTCCTACAAAACTCCAAAGCATCATGGGAAGATATTGACAAGTGGCAAAGATAGGGAAGTTGAAACGTAACTTGTTTAATGAAGCAGTTTTGCAGCCGCCTGTCTGTGCTCTATAACTTGGACTACAATTCAAGAGTTTGCAGTGAATTTGAGGTTGTAGTGAGTGCCACTAGTGAAGAACAACTCTTGGGTATCTTCACCACATTTCAGTTGGCTTTGCATCATGACACGCCCTTGCCGGTACCTATTGTCTCTTGACAAACAGAATGATATTGTATCGCATTAGGAGAAAAATGAGCTCAAAATAAGGCCGTGTAAGCCTGCCCTTTCTAGGTGAACTCCCTGCCCAAATGCGGCACTGTCGCTGGCAGCGGGTGCCAGGATCGCTGCCCGCAGAGTTAATAGGGCGACTTAATGGTCTCGGGAAGGGGTTGCGGGGCGGGTCGGTGTGCCTAGTGGCGCCGAGGTGGCTGCCTTGTTTGGTGAACCACGCCTTCTCCCATTTATTGAAGTTAAAGCCCGATTCGAAGGAGAGATGACGGGAGATTGGTGTCAATCGTTTCAAGATTCGAAGTTTGCTGCCACAACGGGAAGAAGCCATGGAGCTCGGTCGACAGTAGGTTGGTCTCCCCACCTGGGAATGGGGTGAATCGAAGTTGGGTGCTTAGAATTTTGGTGTTGCAGGACCAACGACCCAATTCGCAGGTGAAATTTGAGAGAGTCAGGGGAAATTGTGAGAACTAAACCAGTGAGCATGATTGTGCAGATACGCGTTGGCAGCAGTTACAAACTCGAGCAGCAAACATTCGAAGGGTGTTCTTGCAACACCTCCTGCCGTGGACTGAAGAGGTTGTGTAAGTGTCAATTTCTCTATGATAAGTTTGGGTCGTGCATTTGTACATTGCATGCTATTCATTTGATCCTGCAATTTCCTTGAGTGGCTATGTTATAGGGTTTGGTTGTTGTGAACTCTGCGGTTTTGGGTATATGGCAATCTTAAAAACGATTCTCTGCATACTTCCAGGTCGATCCGGGGCTTTGAGAGCTTGAATCACTACTTCGGAATTTTGAACTCTCGATGGCAACACCAGGGGTGGAGCCTTCAAGCTACCGTGTTGGAATTTCGATTGATACACGCTACGCACCACTTGTGAGGAGAGGTTTATTGAGATCCGAGCAACCCTGCCCATCAACATTTCCAGGACGGAGGGCAGCCGGGGATACAAACATTGACTTGTGGGTCGATGGCAGCATTTACCCGGTTGATCCAGGAACAGGGAGGCCACCTCCATTCAGAACTCTTCGAGATTGCCTGGAATTCATATGTCATGGAGAGCAAGGTCTGTATGGATATGCACGCAGATTGGGTCTCGTTGATGGAGGAGGACCTACAAGGAGTGAGATGGAGATGCAGTGCCGACATTTAGAAGAAGAACTCGGCAAGGTGAGAGAGGACCTTGCTGGCAGCCGAGAGAGGCTCGACCATAACAGGGACATTGAGGATACATGCATGCAATTGCGGGTTCAATTGGAGACTATTCGAACCGAGATGAGCAGCATGGAGAGAAATCATAGGGTGACGGTGCAGGGCTTGGAGACCGAGGTGCGTCGCTAGCAGCAAGCAAGTGAGCGCCTACCGGAGGGGCCTAGCCCTTTGAAGGACACGCCTATGGGGATGCGACGTAGGGCTCGACCGCTCAGGGGGATTCATGAATTGAATCATGGTTCAGGGTGGGCAAAACGCAGAGTGAAGCTCGTTAGGACGCATTTGCAGCCTCATCTCGTGGATGCTGTCAACGACAACAACCGGGTCAACCATGAGAAGCAGCGACTTCATGGGGATAAAGCCTCCCAAACAGTAACTGCTGTAGCGTTAGCAAAGATACTGACTAGGCATGAAGGTCTCACCCTCGCAACTCAGCCATCTATGGAGCATGTTAAGAGAAAGATTGCTACTAACGTCATGAAGGCAATTGGAAAAAGGGTAGGGCCGAGTAATATTCTTGCTGCCTGCGACCAAGCAGGGGTGTCCTTGAAAGGTTATGGTGCAATTTACCAAGCCGTGAAGGCTCCAGTTCGGGATTTGGGCAAGGATGCCAAATCCAACATACTACCTAGTCTCTACCACGTCAAAAGGCTTCGGCAGGAGCTAAATGCGAACTTGCCACAATTCATTGGCCAGTACTACCACGCTGAGGGAAGGATGGAGCTGCCAGCAGTGTCAAAGAAAACCAAGAAATCTGAGGAGCAGCGAAAGGAGGTGGTCTTAGATGAAAAAAACTCGCTATTCACGGACCTTGAGGTGGTCGAGCAGAGCATGGTGATCTTTTATGGCATCACGGAGTCAGGTATGCATCCTCTTCTTCTCTTGTTGAGAGCAATGGTGAATGTCCGTTTGGTGCCAGCAACTGCATTGTATGTGTTTAACAATGGAAGCTAATTCGATTGCATTACAGAAACATTCTTACGTGAGGATATTCTTGCAGAGTTGGAAGGGGCTCCGTTAATATTTGTCCTCAAGCTGGATGAGGCAGAGATTATTAACGGGAAGAAATTTGAACGTGTTAGCATCACGTTGATGAATCGGGCTCTGGACACTAACATTCAGGTGGACCACGAGAGGTACTTCTCAGTACAATCAGAGCAGGAGATTTGGCCAGTTGCCACGTTTCAGGTCGAGAAGGAGTCGTACGATGTTCTCTCGTGGATATTTGGAAAGTCGAACATCCCGGCTGTGATAGCAGCGCAGTCAAGTGGCGAGAAACTCACGGTCCCCGAAGTTGGAGAATTCCAGGTGGAGTGGCATCTTACTGCGGACATGAAGACGATCAAGTGTATGTACGGGCTCCAGTCAGGGCCGTCGTGTGCAATGAACTGCATATATTGCGACCAGAAGAGGATAAAGCCCACTGTGGGGACAGCAAGCCAGGCAAACGCTGCCATCAAGAGCCGTGGGAAAGCAAACTGGGTGGGGGGGCTATTTTCCAGCAGCGTACCTGAGGAACCTTGTGACATGGCAACATCTACTAGGTGGAGGCCTATCCTGCCGATTCCTTTGTCCAGAGTACACATTTGTACATTGCATGCCTTGGTTCGATTGACAGAGAAGATAGTGCACATGCATATCATGTATGTTTGGAACATACAGAATCAGAGACTGAGGGCTATCGCAATTGAACAGATGGAGAAGTCGTTGTCCGCGATTGGGGCTCATGGTGGAAACGTGGAGATTAAGAGGGACCCCAAGCTCAGTGGCAACACCGGAAACGTGCCGCAAAAACCCTCTTTGAGTGGTACCGTTGCCAGCAGGCTTTTTAGGCCAAGCGTTTGGTCTGGAAATGATAAGGCCTGGAAGGATATATGTCAAGCTGAGAATAATAATGCCGGGAGTGGGGCTGACCGCATTGCAAAGTACCAGATGTGGCAAGCCTTTGAAGATGTCGTACCATATTTGACAGGACTGGTGTTGACAGCAGAGCAACGGATGCAATTCAAGCAGAAGATACACAAGTGGGGAAAGGCATACTTAAAGGCCTTCGGAGAGGAGCATGTTACCCATTATATGGTATGCTCCCGGCTCTGTCTGTTGTTGCTTTTGGTGTTTCTTCAGTGAACCGTCTACTTGACCTAAGTATCCGGCTTTTAACTTCCTTCTTCTTGTTGACAGCACGTAATTGTACGGCACTCCACTTGGTTTGTGGAACACTATGGGAGCCTTGGAGTGTGGAGCTGCCAAGGCATGGAGAAATCACACCACCAAGCGAAGGCAGCACATCAGGCACATACAGCCCATGGTGGTGGGAAAGCCCGTACTAGTGCGATTCTCCAGCAGATCCAGCATTGGTACCGAAACATACAACATCGATATAGGAAAAAAATGGAAATCCAGGGAGCTGTACTTGACCCGGATGACGGAGCACGGGCCATTGAGGCGGCCAGGAGACGCGAGCGGTGGCAACAATCAAACGCTGCCATTGCCTGCCAGGAGTGGAGGTCAAGGAGGAGGCGTGTTGGACGAGCATATGTTCTTGAAGAAGTCGTGGAGGACGAAGGAGATTGGATGATGGAAGAAGAGCAGGAATGGAATGCCAACGGGGACATGGTTGGCAGTGGGGGCGAGGAAGATGAACAGAGGGACGCTGCTAACAACGATGAGGACATCGCGGATGCTGGCAACAGGGGTGCCGGGGAGGATATTGCTCCCGATGTCGACATTGCACATGCTGACAGCGACTAGGCAGCTCAGAGTCATGGAGTTTTTTTTGGTATACAATGTTTTGTAGAAGGGTAATGTTACAAAGAAGTAATGCCTTTCAAAGATACTGTATTCTATAGAGAGGATAGTGAAGCGAGTAGTTACATGAACGCTTAAATTGTCTTCAAATGTACACTTTCATTAAAAAAAATATTAAAAAATTCAAAAATTTAGGCAATTCACTCTCAAAATTTAGTAGATGTGCGAATACATAGTCAAGGAAACATCGTCCATACTCAGACAAATAAGAGTAAGATAATTCTTTTATCTTTTATTTTTTTATTCCCCCGCATTTAAGTATTTTTGAAATCGCTAAATAAGGGTTAAATTTCATTTGGTTTAGATTATGTCTCCATGTCATTTAAGTCCCACAAATTATTATTTAAGACCCTTTCTTGTTCTGGTTACTAACTTACTAATTTTTTTTTTTATTTATATTTATTTCCCTTTTCATTTTTAGATTTAGTTAGTTCCCCGACATCTCTTATTTTTTTCCAATAGTCAAGTATTTTTAAAATTTCCGAGTGAGGTTTTATTTTCATTTTGGTTTTTATTTTCCGTTTAGATTTTTATCGTGTTGTATGTTTTTTTATTTTTTTTTATTTTATCTTTTTAATTTCAAAGCTCAAATAAGGTTTTATTTTCATTTGGTTTTTATATTGTCTTTCTTTTATTTTTTTCCATCCAATTTCAGATAATTCTCTTACCGTTCATTATTTTTTATTTTGGAGCTTTTATCTTTATTTATTTTTTATTCTATTTTTTCCCATTTTGGTTTTTGTTTAGATTTTGTTTTCCTTCCAACTTCAGAGAATTCTCTTATCTCTCATCATTTGTTTTCTGGGTTTTTACTCTTTTTTTTTTTTTTTTTTTTTTCTTTCTTCCTTTTTTTTTTTTCTTTTTCTCTCTACCCGTTTTTTGGAGATACATTTTTCTTTTTTCTTTTTCTCCCTTTCCTTTTTTTTTTTCCCCATTCTTTATTTTTTTCCTCCATTCTTTATGTTTTTCCTCCCATTGTTTTTTAATTTAATTTTATTCTCTTTCCCCCCCATTCTTTATATTTATCCCCCATTTCGGATTTTTTCCTCCTTTTTTTTTTTTTTTTTTTTTTTTCTCTACCCATTTTCTGGAGATACATGTTTTCTTTTTTCTTTTTTCTCCCTTCTCATTTTTTTCCACCATTACTTTTATCTTCATTTAATTCTTTTTCCATATAGATTTTGGACATCTCCCTAATCCTTCATTATCTAAGGTTTTCTTCTGTTTAGATTTTTCCTCCCACATATTATTATTTTAAACCTTTTCTTTTTTGGGTTACTAACTTACTAATTTACATTTTTAGGTTTATTTATTTTCCTTTTCATTTTTAGATTTAGTTAGTTTCCCGACTTCTCTTATTTTTTCCCAATAGTCAAGTATTTTGAAAATTGCCGAGTAAGGTTTTATTGTCTTTTTATTTTCGTTTCGTGTTTATTTTCGTTTCGTGTTCTCCTTCCAACTTCAGAGAATTCTCTTATCTCTCATCATTTGTTTTTGGGTTTTTACTCATTTTTTTATGTTTTTCCTCCCATTGTTTTTTTAATTTTTCCCATACTTTATATTTTTCCTCCACTCTTTATGTTTTTCCTCCCATTGTTTTTTTGTTTTTTTGTTTTTATGATCTTCGAGATTTATTAAAAATTATAATAATTTATTAAAAATTTCCCAACCACTTCTCTTATTTCCGGAATTGATGATAAATTTTTTAGCTCCTTAATGTGATGGGACAGGCTGAGAGGGGGAGTACATTAATGCCCCGGTCAAGCACCCATGACCGCGGGCTTGCAAACCCCCGCGGTGTCAAGAGGGGCAGGAGCGCTCTCCTCCCCCCCTCTTTACAATGTTGCTGACAGCAGAGGGAGTCCCGCACCTCCGACCTGAGGAACGAGCTCGCAACTGAGCTGCTGGCGGAGGAGGGCGCAGTCTTGGCGCGGGAGCTGGGGTGCACGACGGTGCAGCAGCGAAGGGGTCGGCGGTGAAGCACCGTGGAGGTTGCGGGAGCTGGCTGAGGCGCGCGAGGTAGGCGCGGGACGGTCGGCATTGGAAGGTGGGCGCGAGAGCTGGGGTGCAGCAGCAACATCTGCGCGAAAGCAGAGTGCGGCAACGACGTGGGGCGCGAGAGCTGGGGCGGAAGCGAGGTGCAGGAGGGACGCCGGTGGAGGCCAAGGCCGGAACTTGGAGGCCGCGCCGCAACTCAGGTAAGCTCCCATCTTGAACTCTGAATTTCCAATTCACTCATTTAGTTGGGCTCGGATTTTCAACTTGAACTTAGTCTATGCTAAGGAGACACACTCTGTAGCACGTGTGAGTGCACTGTTCTAGGAGGTAGTCAGAGCAAAGAATTCACTGAACTGTATTGAAGAAGCCAATGCTCAATTTTTTTAGCTACAGTGTTTGCTGTCCGCAAAGAGAGTATGCATTTGCGGAGTCTATTTCCTACATAATGTACTTAAGAGTCCGAGAGCTTACATACTAGGGTACATTGTGTCACTAACAAGTGCGTGCTTTGTCGCAGCCATGGTTGCTGGCAGCAAGGACGACGGTGTTCTCACGCAGTGGGACCTCCCTTTCGACCTGAAGGCTCTACCGGAGGATGTGGCGGACAAGGCCGTGGTGATGGCGCCCTTTCTTCTTGGTAGGAAGAGCGCAAACTACGACGTTGATTTCTTCAACCGTGCGCTTGGGCTGTGCAAGAAAAGGATCTCCTTCACCGAGCTCAGCAGTGACAAGGTATGCAAGAAATCCTTGTTCATTAAGAGGTGGCCGGAACGACATGGAGGGCGCCACCACATTGCTGACTGCACCGACAAGCAGGCTGTCGAGGCTTACACACTCCAGCATGCGAAGGTGTATGGAGGTGAAGGCCCTGACAACGGGACATTTGGTACCTCCTTCCTTCGAGGCTGTCATCTGACCTTCGAGCTGGGCGAAGACGTCAACTGGGCAGAGAAAGCCGCGACCTTGCAGAAGGCACGTGATAAGAAAGATGCCCGCAACCCTCTCAAGCTCACACCCCCAGCCTTCAGAGAGCAGATCGAGGCCGGGGAAAGTTCGTACGTGAGCGGAGAGCGTAGAGCGGAGAGCGGTGAGCGCAGAATGGAGAGCACAGAATTGAAAATTAGGAAAATTTCCAAAAGCAAAGTAGACCCTATAACCGTGGAAAATTACTAAATTAAGGCTTAATTTTGATACTTTTTTTAGAAAAAGAGTATATTACCGTGGAAATTAGGGTTATCTCTGGTAAGAATTTATTACGTTTGTTCTCAAAGATACAAATTAGGGCTGATGTCATGATGACGTCATGCATACATTCCTTTAGATTTGTCATGGGTTTAGGCAAGATACAATGATCAGGAGTTAAGTTTTAGATCAAACAAATAATACTTTCATAGGATTATGTAAATGCACAAGACAAATTAGAAAGAACGTAAAGGAGGCAAGGTTTGAAAACTTCCTGGAATATTTCAAAGTTCGTGTATAATATCTTTACTGCTGAAACCAAAATATACCTTGTTAGAGTCCTTGTCTTCATCGAAGATTACTCTCTCTTCCTAGGCAGCAAAGCATCTTCATTTGAGTGATACAAGTAGGAGATTTTCATCATCAAACAACACTTGGTAAGCTGGGTTCCAGAGAAGGAGGTCACTCTTGGTTTCTTGAGCTTGTCTCTAGGTGGCGTATTTGGATAGTGACACAGTCCTTGGCATGCTGTGCTGTATGCGAAGGTAGCGTAGGAGTTCGGGGATGTCAATCTGCAAGCTTGAGTGTAACGTTTGAAGACTACAAGAATTCAGTGTGTTGCGCGATGCCGAAGGTGTGTAATGCGAGATCCAGGAGGACAAGAGCGGCTGTAGGTTTGCCCCCAAAGGCACCGGCAAGTTATGAGGAGCTGCGGCCGTGGCTGTTGGAGGTGGAGCGCGCCAGGGAACGAGGCATGGACCTGCCACCGTTTAGGCACATCGGAAGCCTCCATGTTGGTGAAGGTGAATGGCGTTGGACAGTGCTTTGTACCAATGAGCTTCTCCGAATTATGGAGTTGTCCCTAATCCCGTATCCCTTGCTTTCGAACGTCGATGAGAATCCAGTTGTTGAGCTGCCCGAAGTGATCATATCGGATGGCGAAACTTGCTGGTTTGATATGGACAAGAGTTGGACTGTATATCCTCCAAAGGATTAGTATTGTGAAGTCTAGCCGGGTGTTCGAATACAATCCTTAAGATTTGGTCTTTTATTGGATCTAGATACGAGTATTCCAGCATGATGGTTTTAGATAATATAGATGATTCTAGAAATAAGAGAACTCGAAACCAACTAAAACAAAGGGTCTTAAAAGTTCGTGGAATATTTCAGAGTTCGTGTACAATACTGGAGAAGCAGAAACCAAGATGTACACCAAGTCAAGAATAGGTAACATGGCTTTGCAAATGTGGGATTTTGAATGAGTAAAATATAAGTTACAGCGCAATTTAAATTTTGAGCATTTCTTTTGTAACATTTCATTCTTCATATTATATTTTGAACATTACGGTTGTGACATTTCATCATCTACATAGGAGGAGACGATTTGGAAATGAGAATCGTAACAAGTATAGATTCAGGGTAGTAGAGTAGACGAAGGATTACGCAATGAACTCCAATTAAATCAAATCAAATCCAATGAAAACAATGAAAGACCGAAGCCTCCTTCAAACTCAGAAAATGCTACCATCGCTACTTCCACTCTCAGAACTAGATGACTCTGAATCTCCTTCTACCGCCTCGTCATCGACGAATAGAAGGGCCCTGGGATCAAAAGTAGTTGGCCGACTTGGAACATATGTTAGGGCTCCAGATTGAAACGCCTGTGCTAAGTCCTCTGCGTAGTCCGGAAGTATGAAAGGCTGAATCGGGCTGGAATGAAGACGCCACGATGGAGTGGACACTGCTCTTGGCCCACGTGGCGATGTTGCTGAAACTACTCTGCAATAGAGAACCGATTGTGGTTAGATAGAGTACGTAGAGCTGGAAAGAGAAGTAATGATTGGATAATTTGAACAAAGAATAGAAGACTTACACCACTTGTCAGGTCTTGCTCTCTTAGGAGGCGCTTCGCCTGCTGCTGCCGGCCTTGGATGTTTAGGAGGACCCATGGCTGATGGTTTGAGAAGGGCGTTGAATATGGCTTCGTCCTCCTCAAAAGCGAGAATGTGACGACCAACAGCCTGGGCGGCCTTGATGGAGGCCCCTGAAACTCGAAGAGAAACAAAGAAATGAGAAACTTTGGAAAAAACGAGAGGAAAAATGAAGCAGAGATATGTAAGAAGAGTTACCTGTCCCAGCATTCCAGTCAAGGACTATGTCGCCGGGCTTGGACAGCTCCTCAATGATGCTCTGCATCATCTCAGGGGATTTCTCCCTTGGGCCTCTCCACGGCACCTCCCCATTCATGAGCTGAGATTCGGCATCGGTGAAGTTGAAAATGGCATCACTCTTGGTAATGTTGAGGAGCCCATGTATCAGGTCTTCCTTCTTCGTCTGGAAGGAGAAAGTACTGCCACTACGAACGTAGACGCGAATCCAGAACCGCATAGTCTGCAGTCAAGCAGAACTAGTGAGTAAAATTAAGCGGAAGGGTTATCAGTAAGTAAAAAGAAGGGTATGTTTAGGAAAAGTACCAAGTTCTCGGGGTTCGTAGGAGAAGTGAGGCCGAGAACATTGACGCCCCACCAGTCCTTGAAGAGCACGTAGTCACCACCAGCAGCTTCTTCGTCGATATCCTTAGCCAGCTTCTGATCAGTGTTGTAGATGAGGCAGATGGCACCATCTTTCTGCAGGAAATCATCTGCAAAACGGAAGATGTCGTACAAATAATCCTTGTAGCGAGAGTTCCAAGGCGGAATACTCGTGGGGGGAACGGAAACGGATGGGACGGGAAGATTCTCAGGGATGTCGGCAATGATCAAGTCGACTCCCAGATGGTTCTCTTGTTTGCTCCGGTCCGGAACTTCGTTTTCGCGGCCTGCTCCAAACTTGAGGAAACAAGAAAGGAGAGTTAGTAACTACATAGCGAGTAGAGGTGGCAGAATCCATTAAATGTCGAAATATAGGAACAAACCTTGCGAATGAAGTCTTGAGTCTTGATCCAATCCGGGTCGCCACCTTTTCTCTCCTGTCTCCTATTTCGGCGTAACATGGAATCCACAGATGAGTTGAAGACAGAAACATGTGTGGAAATCGAAGCTCCAGCGGAAGAAGTTGGTTGAGGATATAGTTTGGCCTTCCTCTGCTCAATGAGACTTCGCGTGATCGCAGAAGCACCAATGGATGAAGGCGCAGTCGCTGTGGTCGACGTTGGCATTGGGACGTCTACAGTTGGAGAAGCGTTGCCTGTCTCCTTCCCTGGTGAGGAAGACTCAGCCCCAGTATCTTGTGAGGTCTGTGACTTTGAACCCAGTGTTCGCAGTCGCCGAGCTCTCCCTTTCTTCGGTTGAGGTGCAGATGATTGACTTTGATGTTCTTCGTCTTCTTCAGAACCGTCGTTGGAGTCTCCGACTACTGGCGCTCGAAGATCAAGTGATGATTTGACATCGGCCTCAGAATCGACTGTAAAACCACGGAGGCAATCTAGATACCAACATCCTGCCTCCAAGTGGGGAGCTTTGTACCTCTTCAATTGCTGAGCAGAGTAGATACACTCGTCCGTGCCTCTCTGGATCCATAAAGGAAAGTACTTCGGGAGTTGGTGGACAGTGACGGCTCCTTTGGGAAGAAGCTCTCTCTTGAAGTACCTAATGTGGGCCAATTTTAAAATACTTAGTATGTGGGAGAGACGAAATGCAGGATTCAAAATGCACACATGTTTGAGTAAAGATTCATACCGGTAGATGACTCGCTTGACAACATCGGCCGTTCCAGGGAATTTCGTGAAAATCGACTTCTTATCAAAAGTCTTCTTCGCCTTGGATCCAAGGAATGCCGGGAATGCTCTGTCCCAAAGCAGAATACGCCAGCTCTCCACGTAATCGCCTGGACGCTGAACATCAGGGGAGGCATTCCAATTGATGTCCAGCTCCTCCGCCTTACACAGGTCCTCGAACTCATGGATGACCGCTTCTTCCAACTACAAGACACAGTCAGCAAAATTAGTCTACGACAATCAAAGTGATAGAATGACAAAGACATTATCAGTTCTGGAAATAAGGGAGCATACCCCTGCCCAGAATGAAGCCCTGTTTAGCCAACGGTCGAGGTCAGCTTCCTTGAACTCCGGTGGTGGGAACCTATAAGACTGCCTTGAAGTCGGAGAGGAGTTCCACCACCTCAACCAACGAGCTTTGTACTTGGGTTCCACTGCCGCCGGCACAATCTTCTGCAGCTTGTCCAATGTCATCTCAGGTTTGTTGAGATCGCTGAAGTGGCGGTTAATCTGCATTTAGAACAGAACTGTTAGCATTATGAAATGAAGATATCATAGGAGATAAGAACCAAATAGCTTAAGATCAAGTGATTAAGGATTCACCTCGGCAAGGAAGTCGTCACCATTTTTGGGATTCGCAATGGCCAAGTACTTGGTGAAGTCCTTCTTCTTGACGGCATCGATGTAGTTGTTTGACGCTGTCGTCATCGCATCCCACACTCCAGATCCAGATTGATCCTCTATTGGCGTGTTCTCCTTGTAGGCTCTTGCGGCCTGATCCGAGGCGACTGCAATCTCTCTCTGTACATGGAGATACAATATATTAAAATCAATGTACAAACCACTTGAAATGCATTACTTAAAGTATATGGATCAGACGAATGTACTTGTTGAGTCATGGTATAAATTCTTACTCGGTATAGGAACGCAATGAAAACCTTCGTTGTCAAGGTGAACCATCGGTCCTTTGCGTGTTTGTTCTGCACACAGATTTCAAACTCTTCTGGGCTTAGAAGATCTTTGAATTCTTCTAACTTCATGACACCGAAAGAGCGGATGCGGAATAACTTCGCTGGAAGGTTACTCTTCACATGGTCATTCTCAGTAGACCTGTGGACAAAAGAAACTGTTTAGAAAACACATCATAATAGAAGGATGCTCGGATATCAAATTTAAGAAATTGTTCAAAGAAATTTCTTACCAGTTGATGTCGTGCATGGCATGGAGAAGATTGCCCACTTGGCCGCGGGGGTCCAATATGATGCAATGCACGGAGATGTGCCAAGCTGGGTCGTCACCATGATGCTTGTTGATGTGTCGTAACCAAGCTGAAAGGCGATGGTTACCTTCCCATACAAAAAACATTTTGCCACTGAATTGATTCAAGTCATCGTCTCCTTGGAGGTCGGCTTCGAAGGCATCGTTAGCTCTGCGCCAACACGGGCTCCACTTTGCCTTCTCTTCCTCCGTGACATCCATTGACATCTCTTCAGTGTTGAACATGGAAATATACATCACGCGGTCCCCATCTCTGTAACCCTTCACGAACTCCCTCTCCAGATGTTGCACGCCCATTTCGCCAACCGGTCTCACTTTTGCCATTGCAACCATTCTACACAATGGGACAAGCAGGCGAGACTTCCTCAAGGGCTGAATACGAACGGCATTGATGACGTTGATCGAATCAACTTTATGTTGAGTTCGATGAAGCAATTCCCCTTCAACAGCGTCTTTCAAGTCCAAAGGCTTTGATGATGATGGCAACACGTCCTGTGTTTGCGTCAACTCGGGTACCTGCCATATGCCATAGAAATGAACAATCAAACTCAACAATGCAGATTCTGAGAAATGGAATTTACCAATCACTTAGAGAATTTCTCATAAAAGAAAGAGTAAGAAAAAAACATCCCAAATTTCATCTATGGCACCAAGCATCAAGGCCGTGCCACTCTACGAGGAGCCCTTCCATAGTACTGTCTAGCCTCTCTACTATTCCAGTGATGGCGCCTCCTCCAAAATCGCCTCGTTTGACGGCAAGCGCTGGGCAGTATTGCCGGAAGGGCAAACACTACATGGGCTGGCCTCCTCAAAACCAAA
This sequence comes from Ceratodon purpureus, assembly GCA_014871385.1. NCBI lineage: Eukaryota > Viridiplantae > Streptophyta > Bryopsida > Pseudoditrichales > Ditrichaceae > Ceratodon > Ceratodon purpureus. The sequence continues at coordinate 13,080,894 of CM026421.1, read as the reverse complement.
GGTGAAGCTGGGGGATTTGGCGAAGATGGCGGTGTGCCTAGACGTGGCGAGGTGGGCATGTACACTGGAGAGGTGGGCATGTACACTGGGGAAGTGGGCTCGTAAACAGGCGAAGTAGGCATGTACTGGGGTGACTGGACCTCAAAAGGTCCAGTCTCTACACCTAAAGGAATGGCTAAATCACAGGTACAAAGACGCTCATCCTCTGGGTCTGACAGGTCTGAAAGGTTGATCACAGAGATTGGAGAATTGACAGACATGTCGGGAGCATCAGAGCCTACCTGCAAGTACAAGGCATTTGAGAAAATTAGATTTTACAAATTATTAAACTTGAATTATCATAAACTTAAATTATTTAGGATAATAAGATAGGGTGTACGAAATACATTATGACATCAATAAGTATACCTCAGTCTCCTCAGGCCTCTTGCTTTCACTCTCGGTCCCCACGTTCTGCTGTGAAGTATCCTGTAAGTCATAGAAAACGCACTAATGACATTAATTAAGATCATTCTCTCCCGAGAGATAAAATTTAGAATTTAAAAAGCCAAAAAAAATAAGAAACAAATTGAGAAAGGTCACGGCACTGGTGTCTGCTCCGAAAGCAGACACCGTGCCGCATCAATTGAATTGGATTAAATAAAAAAAAACTAGCTACCTGGGCTTCACACGAGGCTATGAGCCTCCTCGGCCCGGGATCAGATCTCCAAGAAGGAAGACAGTCAGCGTGAATGAGGGAGACAGGACTAGGGACAGGGAGATAGCGGGAGTGAGCGAGGAACGGGGACAGGGAGAATGACAGGAGTAGAGACAGGGAGAGTGAGGGACAGAGAGAGGAGCAGGGACAGGGAGTGACCGAGAGGGAGAGACACCTAAACAAGGAGAGAAAAAAATAAAGAATATAAGAAGCGCAAAAAAATAAAACCGAATTGAAAAAGGTTGCGGCACTGGTGTCTGCTCCGAAAGCAGACACCGTGCCGCATCAATTGAATTGGATTTTTTAAAAATAAACTAGCCACCTGGGCTTCACAGGAGGCTATGAGCCTCCTCGGCCCGGGATTAGATCTCCAAGAAGGAAGACAGTCAGCGTGAATGAGGGAGACAGGACTAGGGACAGGGAGACTGAGTGTGTGAGCGAGGAGCTGGGACAGGGAGAATGACAGGAGTAGGGACAGGGAGAGTGAGGGAGAGAGAGAGGAGCAGGGACAGGGAGTGACCGAGAGGGAGAGACACCTAAACAAGGAGAGAAAAAAATAAAGAATATAAGAAGCAAAAAAAAAAAAAACCGAATTGAAAAAGGTTGCGGCACTGGTGTCTGCTCCGAAAGCAGACACCGTGCCGCATCAAGTGAATTGGATTAAATAAAAAAAAACTCTCCACCTGGGCTTCACAGGAGGCTATGAGCCTCCTCGGCCCGGGATCAGATCTCCAAGAAGGAAGACAGTCAGCGTGAATGAGGGAGACAGGACTAGGGACAGGGAGACTGCAGGAGTGAGCGAGGAGCGGGGACAGGGAGAATGAGAGGAGTAGGGACAGGGAGAGTGATGGAGAGAGAGAGGAGCAGGGACAGGCAGTGACCGAGAGGGAGAGACACATAAACAGGGAGAGAAAAAAATATAGAATATATAAACAATCCCCAACACCCATCACACACCCGAACACACATCACAGACCAAAAAAATTCCGAAATCTAAATCTTAAATCCCAAAGTTGGGAATCTTCATTAAACACAAGCATTCTCAGAATCCAACTTCCTTACCTATCCTAGCAACCACGGAACCCGAACCCACAACATTAAGAATCCCTAAAATAAGAATCCGCAACATTCTAAACCTCAAATTATTCCAACAGCCGCGAATCCCAATCACTAAGCAAAAAACAAGCTTCGAATTCCCTAGCAAACCCATCAATCCCAAGAAACCACCAAGCAGTCTCACAATATCCAAGCAACCAAGCACCCTGCAATCTCACAACAATCCAACTCGAACTCCCAACCAGCTTCCAACAAGTAGTTTAAGCAAACAGCAGAGCTCGCCTACCTCCTCTTCGTCGTCGTCGTCCAGGTCCTCCAGCTGGCCTTCGGCCTCGTCCGCTTGCTGAAGTTCGACCTGGTCCTCAGGCACAACTACCCCATCAACATCGCCGACCTGCGCTCCAGGGGGAACCTCCTCACCATCACCATGGCCGCGGCCTCCCAGATTCTCCTCTGCCAGCGCAGCCATAGCTCTCCCTCCCACTCCTGCTGCTAAGATGCTTTGCCTAGCTCGCCTCGCCTCGATCCGAAGCTGCTCCAGTTCAATGCATTCACCAACACTAGAGACACCACCTCGACCCTCGACCCCTCTCATCCACTTCGACCTCTGTATAAAAATAGCTAACATTTGAATCCATTGATGGATGGCGCGGCCCCTCTCGCTGAGACATTACTTCGACAATGTCAAGTGCTCGGCCCCAATCACTGAGACTTAGAAGGTACCACACTCTCTTCAATCAATCTAATAAATGAATAGCGTTTCAGAAATATAGTCCATTATACATATTTCATACTAGCGTGGTTCTAGACGGAATAGAAATACTTACCTGATCTGATTGAGAATTAGGCTCCCCTGTCGAGAACTCATTGAATGTAATCGAAGGTTGCGGAGACTCTAGTTTCTGACTACAATTAAAGACTAATTCTTCCGTCATGGCCTCACGTTTTCCTCTACTTAAAAGTACCTCCTGTTCGTGCTCGTGATTCTCGATGACCGTGTTCTCTAATAATTCGTCTTTCTCCTCTACTATAGAGTCTAGAATGAGTTTGCGAAGGCTAGAAAACTTCAATGCCACAGGCAGACCATCTCCTCTTCCTTTCACGGGTGCACTCAAATGGTCAGTTTTGAAATCTACCTGTTTACGTGATGCTCTCCTCTTTCTAGCTCTTCTATTTGTAAAATCAGTGCGGCCAGGTTTCCTTCTCTGTTTAGGAGTAACATAAGTGGAGGGAGATGGCCCTCCACTCTGCTTCATGTGTCTAACCAAAGGAAGGACTGTCTCACAAAAAGACTTTCATGAAAACTTCTCCCTGCTTAAATACCTCTCACGTACAACTATTCTCCTAGAACCCTAAGTTGATATACAATCTCAACAACTGATACATTGTCTGCCCACCTTATATTAAGAATATCATTAACAATTCTATAATTGAAGCTAGATTTAAAATATCAACCTTTAATTATAAGGAATATATCGTGCACTAAAAATTGAAAGATTTGAATCAAGCACTTTAATCATGCTCCTTTTTATAATCAATGTTTTAAATGTAGAATTAAAATGACGGCTCATTCTAATCTTATAATACATCATGTCAAATAGAATCCGCTCTACGATTCAAATTTTAAAGTTCAATAAACCTTACCTCATATACTTAGACCTGCAAAAAGTGGCACTGTAATTAGTTAGCGCCGTCTCTCTTAAATCATACATCCGTTACCTAACAGACAGCATCATTCTCCAACTATTCACATGGACATTCCAACCTGAATAAAATGATTATGAACGATGCATCAGTCCTCTCACTCTGCTCTCGCGATAGCGCTTGGCTGATGCACTCACACTCCTCCCTTCTTCCACTTGTATCACTGAGTTGCCTGCGAACATGGGGATGGTCTGTCTGTACGCCCAAGGCATGGGCATCCCTCTTAGGTTTCGCGTAGATGACGATGGTCTAGCTACAGTTTCCTCTCTTTGCCTGAGTCTCAGATTCCATTTCCGTGAGGATACCATCAGTATAGAAGAGGAAATCTTTGATGACGTTACTGCAGAGGTTACCCACACCCTCGGGCAACTTTCCACGAGAGATGAGAACAATATGTTGCAGTGGAGACTCTTCCCTGGATCCTATAGAGTCTATGGTCTTACTGATTCTCTTATGGCTGCATCCACTGAGATCCTCACCCCCCGTCGCTCTTCTACTTGCACAATTCAGACTCCCTTACCTCGTGATGTCAAGGTCAAAGTCGAGCCTGGTACCGAGACTTCAGATGTAGAGAAACCTCCTCCGACCATCATATCTCTCTCTTCTGATGACGAAGTCAGTCCCGTCAAGTTGGTGCCTAAGGTCCAAGCTGATGCTCCTCCTTCCAATGTGTCTCCTCCATTGTCCCAGGTCACAGTTAGCATTGTTCCGCTCCTTAAAGAGATTGCTAAGACGCGTGGGTCTAAAAACATTTTGAAGAAGATAGACTATTCCACTATTAGACACGAGAGAGTAGAGTACTTGCCTGCGAAGTTTGATGGTCCGGTTCTTTTTGAGTTGCCCCCAGCTGCTGCAGGATCCTCTAAGCTCGCCGCCAAGTCAATGCAGGGAATGGACAAACGATACGACGGACACTTGTGGACCAAGACCATCACAACAAACATCAAAAACGACTTCGGACTCTCTTTTCGAAGTTCCACCTGCGTCGGATGGCTGCGCTGCAGCAACCCGGAGTGTGACTTTCTGAAGCGTCTTCCCAAGATCTTCGACGTTAACGAGACTGAGTTCGAAGGCTGTACCCTGCAAGCTTTTGTCATGGATCAGCCTCCTCCATCTGACTCGACGCTAGTGTGCAAGGTATGTAAAGAACCTCCATCATGTGTAGCTACATGCGAGGCTAAGATTTATTACGTTGTGGGCAAACCAAATCAGACTAGAGCTTGTATTCACATAGGAACACATCATCATCCAGTGAAAGTAGGAGACTACAGAGACTCTAAAGCAGAGACTAGTAGCTTAATAGAAGAGCAGGTAGAGATGAACAACAAAGCAACAAAGAGCGCCGTTGTCTTGGAGGCGAGCAAACTCCTCATCGGAAGCTACCTTCTACAGCCCGAGGATGCACCACCGAGGAAGCTGACGATGGACGAGCTGGTTCCTGTTTTGGATCGTTGCAAAGACATGGCATCGCCCAACATCCGCAACAAAGTCGCCACCTTCAAAAAATTCAAAAGGTACGGAATCATGGACGGTATCACCAAGCTCCGTGGTAACAGTCTCTGGGCGTATGTCCAGGAGAATAGGTTTCCTGGTCAGGGATCTATGCGTGACAAAGTCTTCCTCTTCAAGATGTCGGAGGTCGGGCCGGGAAGTGGTGTCGACTTGGTCAGCCGAATGCAAGCTGGTGGCGACTTGGAGAACGCATGGATCATGTTCGACCATGTAAAACGCGTCAAAGACTGGTCAACTATGGCGTGCCATGTGTACGACGCCACCTACTGCCGCGTGATGACAATCGCCACTTGCGACATGCAGTCCGAGGACACGGAGGCCCAGCTCGTCTTCTGGAAAAACCTGAACCTGGTCATGGAGATCAATGGCGTTGCAGCGCCGAACTTCAAGGGGTTCATGGCGGATAACGCACAGGCGAATTGGAATGCAGTGCGAATCCTTTACGGCAATGGCAACAAAGAGGACCCAATGGAGGACCGAGAGAGGTCGTGCTTGTTCCACTGGACTCAGAACATGGTGGCGTATACGCAGAAGCACTTTCCCGAAGAACTCTGGGAACAGCACAAGAAGATGTGCACTCAGTACAAGAATGCGACCAGCATGGCAGAGGCGGAAACTCTGTACCACGCGTTGCGAGCATGGTGGGCATCCACCGGGGTCGTTGGCGAGAGCGGGCTCATCAAACTCGATCAGTGGCTGTCATTCTGGCACCACCGCTTCCGCCAGTGGGGGGGATTCATGACCGAGGTACGATCTCTGCACTCTGTTTTGATGTTTTTCATACTGGTTTCCTATCCCAAATCTACAAAACTCTAATCCGTGAATCTAATGGCACCTACTGTCAAATCTGCAGAAATTCACGAAAGAAGAACTCACAGAGATGCCCACCTGTAACCTCGCCGAAACAGTTCACAACAAGTGGCTTCAAGCTTCTGGAAACAACGGGAACGACCTGTACGTTGCTACCGTGGACGATTTCGTTCGGGCTTTTCTTCAGGTTGTTAACTACTACCAGTTCCTCAAAGGTGACGTCGGCGGAACAGGACCGTCCAAGAAGGAACTCAGGCTCCGGATGGCTGAACGCAACGCGAAGAAATGGGGAAATCCTACACTGCTTGATAAGCCCATGCTCGATATGCCAGGCGCGGATGAGTTCTGCACCCGTCAGCCTATCATGCCTCGAGCGGAAGTCTTCGGTTCACAGAAGCGAAAAGCCGACGTCCCCATCGGAGCTGACGAGGAGTCTCATCGCCCGGACAAGACAAACTTCTCACGCCCAAGAGGCCCAAGACGTGCCGTCAGGGCTCGCCCTATGCAGATGCCAGTCATTGTGGAAGACGACTCCGAACACGACACCGAGGTACAATGTACCCAACCTCCTGCCCAGGAAGTTGATTCCCCTTTACCTTCACCTGTGAACAAGGGCGGCATTCGCCATGTCAACGCGGTTGAAGAAACCAAGGTCGACGTCAAGGAATGGCACATTTCCAGACTTCACAAACTTTCTGCGAAGTGCTGCTGGGCCCAAAGAGCTGAAACGAAGAAGAAGTGCACTGAGAGAATCGTCAGGGGGCCCCTTTGCACAGCTGCACCGACCTACACTGGGCTCTGGACTAACTATCGCAGGAACACTGTCGAGAAGACTGAGTTCTTCTTCTGCTCCGACGATATTGAGCGCTGCGTGAAAGGCTCTAAGCGCAAGTGGGTAGCGCACTACTCAAAGGACCAGGAATTCCCCTCCATTCCTGACGTCTGGCCAGTCAAACTAGGTACTAACCTAAAACTGACTGAGATTCTTGCCCTCGAAGCAGCAGGCTTTCAACTTCCGCCGAAGAAGCCGGTCTCCCCAAGACGCCTCTTCTCCTTTGCCCCGCCCCCTGCAAATCTCAACTCGGTGCCAGTCCCTGCAGACGCTGACCGCTACCCAGGCAAGAGAGACGGCAAGATGGTGAAGCGCACTGCCACTCGTCCCAATCCGGCGAGCGACTATCCATGGGCTCCTCCGAGTCTCTCAAAGCGCGCCTCCGTTCCGTCACCATGATACCTGAGCCGGGCCACGGTTGCATCATTGGGCTGGATTCGGGCGTCGCTCCACACATCACACGTTACCAGATTACCATCAGTTCTTACCCTGGTTGCACTTGCCCAGCATTCAAGAAGACGATGACTACGTTCAAAGGCAGGACTCAGTTCACGTATTGTAAGCACCTTTACTACATACTCTTGAAGGTCTGCAATCGTGATCCCGAGGCCGAGCTTTTCATCCATGCGCCTACCTTTAGCTTCAACGAGGTCAAGCTTCTCCTAGAGAGTGGAATCTTGCGTCACCCCTTGGCGAAGAAGTAGGTAGCCCTCCTACTTTAGAACTGCCGTTTCCACAATGGCCATTTGTCACGTAGTGAATGATTTTAGTAATATACCATGTATTAAGTCAGCTATTCAGAAGCTGTATTGACTTTTTCATTATATTAAAGGCTTTGTCGATCACATTGATTGCATTCTATTTCAATACATTCTATCTTGAACAAGTGCACTATATACCTCGTATCCTCTGACATGTACCCTTTATTACAGCAAACATATACTTGTTATTAGATGTCCTAATCTTCGAACCTAACACGTTTAGGGTTGCCCACTACACTATCAGCAGGATTGCGAACCTCTGACTGTACTACATGACAAACTACATTCGCGTTCACTTTCGTTCCCACACTTGCGAAGTGTCCTTGGTATGAACGTTTCAGCAATGGCCCACCTCCCCGCCTCCGATTCACTGATTCCCTGGAATAGGTTCCCCTTGGAATCTTTCCAACCTTGGAGTATGCATGAGTTTGCAAAGGCACATCTGCGTTCTCCTCCAGCACTCTGATATCATCCGAATTTTCTGAACGTGGAGGGTCAGGTCTTACATCCGGTTGTACGTCAACATCCGTTGTCAAAGGACGCCCTTGGCTGTTCGCCATCACCTCTTCTTCGTCCTCGACCTCAACATATGGTTGAAATGGACAAACATCGTCAGCAAGTGATACAACAATATCTCTAACGTCTTCCATAACTGCTGTCCCGCACTACGGAAAAGAGCTTCACAAAACACCAACAGAAAAGAGGAAGAGACATACAATAATCCCACCTTAAATATCCGTGAAGATGATGCTTGGCGCCCTTGAAAACCGGCTTTTCATTGATTCGAAAGTTGTCGTCCTAAAATGAATGAAAAAGGATGAGGGTTGAGCAGAAGTCATTTAGCATTTAAAAATTTTTTTAAAAAAAAATAAAAAAAAATAAAATTATAAAAGCAAAATAAAATAAAATAAAAAAATAAAAAATAAAAAACAAATTATAAAAAATGAAATTAGAAAAGGAAAAGTAAACAAAAGGAAAAATAAATATTAAGGTTGAAAAAAATATGAAGGCGATTGAGAAAATAAAAGAGAAAATAAAATGAAAGAGAATTAAAGTAAAGGACTCTTTTGACCCCTTTAACAAGATAGATAGAATAATGGAAGTTGATATAAAAAATAAAAGATAAAAAGTTGTAAGGCATGTAGACTATGGCGGATGAATTCTAGCAATGTTAAGAAAATGTTAGGAAATTAAATGTTACTTGATTCCTTTTAAGAGGTTCAATACGAATACATTTTAAGTAGTAATTTGCATATAAATTTGAGGAGATAAGGGAAATTAATGTATGCCTGAACTAGTTAGAAGGAGCTGGAGCATAGTAATTGGTGCACACTAAAAAATTAATCACCAAGAAAAGAGAAAATGAACTACAAATTCAATGAAAATACTGTAATTAATCCACGGTTATAGGGTCAATAAAAGTACTAAAATTAGTAACTTTCTAAAAATATACTAAGAATATTCGAATCTTCTAATTTTATAATTTATTTTTAGTAAAAAAATTGCTATTTTAAGATTCTGTCCCCCATTCTGTGCTCTCCGCTCTCCAAATCTGCGCTCACCGCTCTCCGCTCTGCGCTCTCCGCTCACGTACAAGCTACGTCCGATCGAGGCCCTCATCGACGTGCTCGTTGGCCACATCCCCGACAGACCCTCTGCTGGCAACACGGTCATGGCCATTGAGGGAGTCGGCATCGGACCTAGCCACGGGGTCCTTGTTACGGGGAGCAGCAGCAAGGGAGCGCCTGCAGTAGAGGGAGCTCGGGGTCGCACTCGAAGCCACCTCAAGTCGAAGGCGCCCTTGATCACTGAGGAGGAGAGCTTGCCCAAGTCTTCACTTGCTGGCAGCAAGGATGAAGACCGACCCAGCACGGATCCGAAGGCGAAGCTGGACCAGGCCAGGGCCAAGAAGGCGAGATTTCAGGCCGACCTCACGAAGAAGGAGGCTCAGAGGGAGTTGTTTGAAGGAGATATCAAGAACCAGAGGACCTTTATGCAGGAGAAGGAGGATGAGGAGGGCCGGTTCTATGAGGAGATTGCTGCCCACCGTGCTGCCAGCAAGATAGCCGCGGCCGCTGGCAACACGGCAGAGAAGAAGCGATTGGATGCTCTGGCCCGTCTAGGTGGTGATCAGATGGCCAATGCGAGCAAGGCTGCCGAAGAAGCCCAGCTTCGCATTGACAACAAGGAGAAGCAGATGGATGCTTTGATGGGGGACATAGAGAGGTGCAAGGCCGAGATTGGTGCTCTTAGCGTGGAGATCATGACCCTGGAGCTGGCAGCGGCATTCATTCGCCCGAAGAATGTGCTCCCACACCTGCCATCCGAGTTTCGAGCCCTCCCCATTCAGGTTTCCGACCCTTGCCCCTTCTGTGCGCGGTACTTTGTTGACGCTGCTTGTGTACCCTTGAACTGCGGCTGCTTGGCACACCCACATTGCATGTTTGAGGTTGTCTTCTCCCTTGACGCCAAGTGTAGCCGTTGCTGCCGCTCCTTGAGTGGGGGATGGCTTGGGCAATGGGGATTTCCACTGCATGAGTCGGCTCAAGCGGAGCTGCAGCACCTCCTTGAGGTTCTCAAGTCCGAGGTAGGAGCACCAGACCTCCAGAGCCCCGTTGCTGGCAGCAAGAGGGCCGCTGAGCGCTCTTCTCCTCCTTTGGGGGAGGAAAACCAAGTCAAGAAGAAGACTCGCTTTCTGGAGGAGTCCAAGGCTTCGGGTCCGTATGTCATCGCTAAGATCTCCGCTCAGCCCCTGGTATCCGCGGCCGTGCTGCCAGCAGATGGAGGGGATGGCGATGGTGTTGCGAGCACCCAGAAGTCAGATGACCTCACCTTCCAGCGGGGGACACAAGCCCCTCCACGCCAGGAGGCCGAGGACACAGCCACTCATGGTGGTGGACTCAGCTCCAGTACCACCGAGTCCGGGGGGACATCTCAAGACCCGGCTGGAGCTGCCCTGGAGAAGCTAGTTGATGCCATCGCGACCTCAGTAGAGGCTTAGAGTCTGTGGTTTTTTTTTGGTTCATAGTGCCATAGCGGATTAGTATTAGTGGCTATTACTTTGTGCCACGTTGCATTTACATTTGCTGCCCTGATTTTCGACTCTATTTTCACAGCTGCGGTGCCAGCAAGTAGTTGCTGGCCGCAGTGTGTAAGTAGTTCTGATTGGGAGGGGGGGGGGGTGGGGTCAGACTTTAAAAAAACCGAACCTCATTTTTTTTCGATAATTATGATGAATGTTATCCTTTTTTATTTCTATCTTGTACATGTGGCTGCCACATTGGTCGTGATGGTATGGAAGTCGCCTTGGTCGTGAACCCTAATGTGTGCTGACAGCAACATGTTCCAGAAGAAGACTTTCATTCATCAAGGGGGAAGGTTACATGATTGACCATATATGTACCATACATGATCTGTCAAGCACAAAGCATAGTCCCTTACAAGTGTAAATAGTCATTCTGGCATTGGTCTAGTGAAACATGGAGTCCTCTCAAATACTGTAGGCAGACTTGTGAAGACACTAATAGATCACCTTAATGCCGTGGTGAAATCGTTGTTGTCCTACACCTCTACTATCTTGATGGTTTTGGGAACCGCCACCTCACCAAGAAGTACACGCCTCTCATTACGTATGTTGATCTACATCAATGCCTCCAACATAATGCGTTAGTACAATTATGCTGATACCAAGCAGCAGCACCTTCCATATCTAAAACCAATGGGGTGATGCTGCTTACATGTACCTTTTTCTCACGTGAACCGTCTGCTTCCACCAGAACCATGTTGTACTCTTTGGGATCATCGTCTCCGAGCGTCATTGCAATTTCATGGCGCAAGTGGGATACAGGCCAGTCCTTGCCCACTTCAAATGCTGGCATTGGTCTCCCTCTAAATGTACAGCAGACTTCTACCATCTCCACCTCTGGTAGATGGTCAATTGCATCCCATCTGTTGTTGGCAGCACCCCGAAACCTTGTATACTGGAACCTGGTGTATAGTGTTTGCCTGCCCACATGGTACCTGAAGACAACGCTGGACCTATTCACAACGCACTTGATAACATCTTGGCCAATGTGAAACTTCTCAGCCCATCCTGGATTCATCAGACTACTTAGGAGTGCCTCCGACGGAGAGTGTAGAACGAAGAGTGTAGGAGTCCGCCGAATGCTGTCACATGCGATCGCAAACAAGTCCACCATAACATGGACAGGCATAAACCATTGCTCATGGGCGAAACTACTGCCAGTGGACGCTTTCATTGCATTCAAAAAATCTGCTGTCAGCTTCGTCCTGAAGGCTTCGGAGGTGTGCATGTCTGGCAAAGGCCACTCCACGTTGTTGAAACCAGGGAGCAGGATTGGTTCTATCCTCCCGTACAACGTAGGCTCTACGGGGGGAAAATATACGCCACCAAGGAAGAATGTACCCGTGTCCAACAAGTCTGTATGGCTTCGACCATTCCGCGTCGCCTCCCCAATCTCTGCATGGAGCACAAGAATGGGACTGATGATAGACGTGGGGTGCACCCAATCATCAAAGTGCGAGGAGTATAGGTAGTTTGCCGTGCATTGCCTACTTGCTGCCACAGCGGGATCCAAGCTTAATTGGCGAGGCTGATACGCATGCCGAACAAGCACCTTATCCAGGTTGCTTGCTCCACGCACACCAGGTGTCCATGAGAAATCCACGATTTGAGCCTTGAAGGCCCCTCGAAAATTATCTCCACCATGCCGCCTTGCCTCTCTACCCCAAGGCCCTTCCGACTTTGGTTGCAGCAGAACCCACGAATCCCGGTCCAGCCTCATTGGGATCCAATTGCCGTGGACATCTTGATCGTTGTGCAAAATTACGCTCTGAACTATCGATTTTGGCCGTCTGGCCATGCTTCCCTAAACCCCAAGGTATTGGGAGACACAGAAATGAACTATAACACCTCCCTTTCGTACCAACCAAGGCGAGGGAACATGCTGCCAGCACAGAGAAAATCAAATTTGCATAGTTTAAGCACTTGAGGAGAGGAAAATCCTGAGTTTGTAATCAGAGATGAAGTTTGAGGAATTCATGCCTAGTCACAACGTTGCCCCCAGGAGGCAGGAAAGCTTAGATCATGTCAAGACATGGAATTGATCATATTGAAAAAAAAATTACCTAGTTCTGTAGCTCGCTGGCAGCAAACGGCACATCGAGTTGACACCGAAGAAAGCCGCACTTCCACCTTGATTCAGCAAGTAACTACTCAAGCACAATTCGCTACATGAACATTACCCACAACCCCAAATCACCTAGTCAACTCCCACCAAGTGCTAACTCTTGCTGCCGGCACCGAATTTCCACAATCATGTGTCTCTCCCTTCGCACTAACCCACACCCACTTTCCCAAATCAGCTGGAATCCTCTGAGCCCCAACTCCCGCTGGCTGCAACCAATCTCCCAAGTGCGTGCCTTCTCCCGTAGCGCCGAACACCTGCTGGCTGCACTCACTCTCCCTACGAAGTTCAAAAATTTCGGCACTCACTCATCGTCGGTGGGGGAGGTAGGTGGGCGGACTCATAATTTCCTCGTTCAAAGTGCTGGCAGAAAGTTTGCTGACATGAGCAGTCGGCTCGGGATCCGGTCCTTGCTCCGCCAGTCCGCTGTCAGCCCGGCACTGTAGATGTACCCTCCACACGCCTCGCTCGGAGGTCATTGGTTCGAGCCCCCGTGGCGGTTGCTGGCACCACGGTGGCACAGCCAGTGCCATGTCAAAAAGTACGCGGGCAGCGCCCGTTTTTTTCTCTCACGTGCCGCTTACACGGCCTTTTTGTGACCTGATTTTTCTCCTAATGTTGTTGGAAAAGGGATGGAGCTCACGGGCAGTAGCTAGGCACATTAGAGTTAGTCCTACTTCTGTCCAAAGGATTCGAAAGAGTCGTTTACCAAACTTAAAATTATTGGTAGGAGGTAGACCTACTAAGTTTTCAGTGTCTGTAAAGAGAGCATGTGTCCAAGCAGTTACGATAGGGGGGCATGAAACTGCTGCAGCTGCCGCTAGAGTTGTAAGGCAAGAGTATGGATGTGAGATTAGCGTGGATACAGTGCGAAGGGTGCTTAAGTCCGCAGGTTTACAAGCTCGAATGAAGCAAAAGAAACCATTGTTGAGACGAAAAAATATCACAGCTCGCTTAGAATTTGCTAGAGCTCATGAACATTGGACGGTTGACGACTGGAAGAGGGTAATTTTCTCAGATGAGACGAAGATTAATCGCTTTAGCTCAGATGGGCGTTGTTGGTGTTGGGCTCCAGCCAGTGAAGGTCTCACAAACCATACGGTGCAGAAAACTGTGAAACATGGCGGTGGATCGTTGATGGTTTGGGGATGTATGAGTGCAAGAGGTCATGGTTTGATTTGTCAAGTAGAAGGACGAATGAATCAACATGTATATCATGAAATTTTACAGAGAAATCTTTACGGAAGTTTCATGAAGTTCGGAGTGAACCCACGAAGTGTCATCTTTCAGCATGACAATGACCCTAAGCATACGGCAAAGACGACAAAGGAGTGGTTGCTAAATCAACCTTTCAGTGTTATGAAGTGGCCTGCAAAATCTCCTGATCTCAATCCGATCGAACATGTGGGCGACACTCAAACGGCGGTTGAACCAATACACTATGGTGCCAACAGGTCAACTGGAATTGTGGGAGCGTGTCCTTCACACATTCAACAGTTTCACTTCTGATGAGTGTCATAGGCTCTATGAGAGCATGCCCCGGCGAATGAGGGCTATTATTTATAGCCGGGGCAAGTGGACATCATTTTAAGTAGATTACAGACACATTAGTGCAAAACTGCTTCACAAAGGATCAAGTCAGTTGATGCTCTATTACATGATTGCAATTCGTGTATTTCATATGTAATTCACATGTGCTTGAGATATAAAGGTTTTGCTTTGTAAAGTACTTCACCGCTTTTGCATTTGTCCATCGCATGTGACAGCATTGTTTGCTGAATACAAAACTTTTCACTCATGAGGCAGTTTTGCGGCACACAATATATGAATTGAAATGCATTCATCATAGAAATATAAAGGCCATTGTGATTATAGTCCAAAGTCAAGTATATAGTTTCAAACAAATAGTGAACATATTAATTCTACAATTTAAAGCAGGATTTTAACAACAGAAGTTGAAACAAGAACATGAGCTGCAGGATCCGTGTCCAAAAGCAATAAGCCCAATGTGCATAGAACAACGATTTGCCAAAAAGGATATATCCAAACAAAATTGTTCATGGTCACGGTCCAAATCTCATGAGAAGGAGCACACTCAAGTGGAATCATTTTTGTTGTTGGATGTTTCTCCATAGCTTGCATCATGATGAATTTACTTGCACACACCAAATGTGAGTGAAGAAAGTTGGGCCAGCATCCTATATCGAGATGTACGAGTTCTTCTTGTGTTCATGTTGGTGATAATATAAATCCTTTACAACTTCATCGGCTTGCTTTGCAACTCCCCCCCCCCCCCCCCCCCCCCCCCCCCCCCATGCATCCGTCTTTGTCTCTTCTAGAATTAGATGTAACGCCTTGGTATATATGAGAATAAAAAAACCAGCACCATCTGATCCAGCCGCTTTAGGGTCTTCTAGTACAACAAAGTGAATCTCTACTTCTAACTCTCCCCGAAGATAGTTCTCATAAGTGGCTTGCTTCCATTGCGGATTTCAATCCTCAAAGTCTTGCATAGCCTCAGCTGCGATCAACGGCTCTAATGTCACAAGCCTCCAAGGCTTTGCATGGCCTTGCAATGGCCGCCACGTAGTTGTCACAGAAGCAACTAAATTCACAAAAACTCCTGTAACAAATTGTTTGTGTGACTAACAAATCTGATAGTATGCAAATTATAACTACCTTCTACCAAACAAGAATCCATAAGCTTGTCTCGTTTAATTCCGGTTAACCCAACTTGCCTAGAATGTCTTGAAACTTGCATCTTCACTGCACGATACGCCTCATGTGGCAAATTCATTGCCATCTCTAGAAATCTAAACACGTCTAAAGCATTATGCATTCAAATGTTATTAGGTTTGATCTGTTCTTTCCAGATTGATTACTTCAAATAAGCTCCAACACCATAATGGGGACTTTCTATGGCCGGTCTCCTAGAAATGCCTTCCATGCAGCAATCGGAGAATAGAGCTTTAGACCTACTGATAAAGCGCATGGATATCTGTATTAAATTGCCAACATTCATTAAATCAAAAAAAAAAAAAAAAAAAAAAAAAAAAAAAAAAAAAAAACTAAGAACAATATCTAGCTACGAAGAATCAAGCTTTTGCGACCTTGAATTGAGAACTACATGGATTGCTCCACACAATATGACGGTGTGGACTACTTCTACTTTCAACTAGTTGTTGTCAATGCCACGTCAAGCAATGTTGTACCTCGAGTGCAAGATAGACGTCGCCCTTCTTTTTACTCATGCAACTTGTATTTTTGAAATGATTTGGCTTTTATCAAGAAGTCTTATCAATGTGACAATAATATGGTTTAATCTAGCTTCAATAGAATTTTTAAAGTAGAATATTACCTTTGAGGCTGTTGAAAGATTCCACAGTCACAAACAAAGTTGTCTTGAACATGACTAATGTAGCCAGTAAAAAGACTATTTGATAATATCACAACTAAATTATTATTATTATTAATCAACGTTTATTAGGTCATTCATTTTGCCTTTCATTTTTTGAATGTGGGTATTTATGAATTCTATTTTGGTCATTTAAATAAACATGAAGTGTTTGAGAGAGCTAAGCAATATGCATGATTGGTTAACTAATACTTTGATTTTAGTTTAGTTTGGCAAAGATAATAGCTCATGAAATCTTAGAGATGTTCCATGAGATCAAAATGAAGTAGGAGGATAAATGTGTTGTAAGCTTTTGATTGAAGATCAATTTGTTCATTTGATACGCTCACAATAGACAAAATTGTAACAAACTTCCATTTGGGTATTTTTTTCATTTTCTATATCTTGTATTTCCAAAAAGAATGATGTTTTGCACCTATGATATTTTCAAAGCATTGATGTTTTTCAATGATAGTTATAGCCTTTAGAAATTAAATATAGACAATGGTAGAAACCTTTAATTAAGATTTTTTTTGAATATTTTATTTTTTCAATTTTCAAACATTTTTCAAGAAATTTTAATATGTTGATGTAACATAAATGTACTAGACTTAGTCTTCTAAATATCAAATAATTAGTATTTCAAAAATACAATCCATAGCCTGGTGTTGAACAAACAAAATTCTACATATACAACTATATTCTTATATTGGAATTATTGTTTCTAGAAAAAAAACACTTCGTTTAAGCAAGCCTTTTGGGGTTGTCATTGCCCTTCTTCATATTATCTGGTAAGTAATTCTTTGTTCAAATATTTTGTAGTATTCGACTCCAAAAATAGGAACCGTATTGGAGCGTCTGAAGGCCCTACCTTTCTAGTAACATTCCGAGTCATGTGAGCTAACTTACATATCCGAGGTGCAAACATGGCCATTTCATATTTCAATCCAAACCTTCCACCCAAACTTACCGGTTGTAAAGCATGGGCTTCAATCCTGCTTCACCACACAGGAGAACGCTAAATCGCATGTAGCGTTGGCGGGTCCCGCCTCCCGCCCGCCAACGTGGCGCGAACCGTTTTCCCCCCGATCCAGCGACGGGGTAATTTTCTTCGCGTCACGGAACACTACGTCGTGCTCCCCGCGAGACACTACATTTCGCGTGACACTACGGATGCGTGACACTGCCACGTCGGCAGCATCCAGAAACTGACCGCAGGAAAAAAGAAGGTGACGTCACGATGAAGAACATCTTCGGAGGTTCTTCTTCGCATTCGCACAGTGGTTTAGGGTTTTGGGAATCAGTGTTTCGGAAAGTTTGGTTTCGCGAATTCAGGATACGCAATGTCGGTCGCGCATCATCGTGACCATTGCTGTTTTCTTAGTCTAGGTCTCAGGGGGTTTGTATTCTGTAGTTGGGTATTTTGTATCCTGGGGATTTATGGCATCCCTTGTGTTTAGATGTCCAAAGTGTCACATCTGGGGTGCACTCAATTGCAAAATTAAATGCGCGATGACACCAAGGTGGACCTTCGAATTAACACCCCTCATCGAGCGCGGTGGGGACGTCTTGAAGAGGAGGCATCGTCGTCGGCGCTTTAGTTCTGCGCCTGCTGGTAAGATCTCCCACCTTCTCAGAATTTCGTTGTTCTGTACATATTGTTCCTAGTTTGCGATTGCGTTTCTATTGTCGACGACATGGGAGGTCCACATGCTGTTCTTTCTAACGTAAGAGTGATCAGAAGGAGCGACGTTAGCGCAGCTACAGACCCTGCGTTCCGCTACTGGAGCATCCCGAGGTAAACGCCCTAAACTCTGTTTTTTCGTGGAGTGCGGAAGTTCCTGTCCGTAATTCTTACTTTGACGTCGTAGGGGTGATTGCGCTTACATTTAGCTCTGCTACAGCACACGGGAAGCCCCCGCCATTTCCGATACTAGTCGGAATGCATATGTTTCTGAGTTATGTCCTGTCGTGACACAATGCGGGTGGTTTAGGGTCACTTCGTTCTGGCTTTTGCGGGTTCAGGATTATGAATTCCGGGGACCCTCGTGTTTGTATCCAGTATGTATAGAATGTGCAAACCGTCCTCTCTGTCTTCAGGGTTTAGGGTTAGTACATCTACCTCGCCCCTATGGCCCATTCATGTCTCGCTTTTTTTGATTTTATTTCTTACCCGCTGCTTGTCCTTGCTGTTTTCCTATAGGGATCAGGTTACATTTGGAGAGGAGGAGTGGTACTTCTCAGTGGTTTACTGTGTGGGAGGGTGCGGTTCTGTAATCGGGTGGAGAAACAGATTTAGATTCATAACTTTGGGACAGGAAAGGTGTGCACTCTGTGGAGCAGACTGTGATATCTTCAGAGCCGAGGACATGGAGCCCGAGCCAGTGACACTGAGAGTTGTCCTCTACGGGAAGGACTACAATGTCACGTACCCCAGCCAGGAGCGAGTGGACGAATTGATAGTGGAATTCGCGACAATGAGCAAGGGTGGGAGGAAGCCAACGTCAAATCGAAAGTACTTTGTGTGTATCCATTGTGGTTCCAATCATTTCTCTAATAAGATGATGCTTAACCGGCACCGATTTGTTGAGGGTTGTCCGGAGGCTAGGTATCCTGATGGGAGGAAGGCTCTACTACTTCCATATCCCGACTTCAAACAGGGAGAGGGTAAGAAGGTGGAGATATTGTGTAAGAAGAAGGGAGGGTCTACAGGTTTAGGGTCCGGATCAGTGAAGGGGCACTCTGTGACACTAGGGCATAATGATCCAACAAGGGCAGTCGTGGATGAAGACGGCAACGAGGGGGACGAAGAAGCGGGTGATCTGAAGAACATGGAAGACGACGAAGACCTAGATGTAGCGCCAAATGGAGTCGGGAAAAGCACGAGGACCACCACGCCTCCCCCCAATCTGTTCTGTGGGGAGGCCCCTCCACCGAAGAACTCACCTGTGAAGGGAGGGAAAGAAGAGAAGACTGGTGCTGGAGGTGCGCGGAATATGAAGCGCAAACCTCCTCCCGGACCTGCAAGAGATGGGTGCAAAGGTGTGCAAGGTTTGGATGTCGGCTCAACTAAGAAAAAGGCGCCAAAAACCGACATAGGAGCACAGATCGAGGCAGTGAAGAACATTAAGAAGGATCGACAAGACTCTTCGGAGGTCCAGGTACGAGGAGCACGTACGGGTCCACGCGTTACAAGGGCACCAGCCGTTGGTCTCGGTAAGAGAAAGGCTCCCCCAGAAGACGACTCCTTCCACGTCTCCATGCGGCCACCGCCCGCTTCTCGGGTCAATGAAGTGACGGGGGATATTAACGGGAACACTGTAGAGGTATGTCCAAACTTAACGGACTCTGTACTTAGTAAAGCGAGGGCCATTTCGATTCTTCGCGATAGGTTCAGGTTGCCCGTCTCTAGTGTCACCAGAGGCAGAATTGTACAAACGATAACGCCTAGATCTGTGACGTTCCCTAATGTGCTCCCGAATGCTCCAATTACTGCTGACACGAAGGGGGGAACTACGGGGGCGGATGGAAGTCCTGTGAAATTCAATTTCCAGGGACCTTGTAACACTGCCTTGTCTATGCAGTGTCACAGCCCTGTGGCGATGGACGAGGACAGCCATGTTCTGCGATGCGGACTAAACCACGCAGAGTCGAGTTCGCCTGAGGTCATGGAGGAGAAGCTTCCAGCGATGGTGGTGTCAAAGGAGGAATGGAGCACGAACAAAGAAATTCTGGGCTTCTGGGCCGAGGGTAAGGGTTGTCCATTGCCTTTCAGTTATCAACCCATCGTCGAGGAGCGCTTCAGGGAGAGGGCAAGACTATTATCAGAATTGGAACGGAGCCATATCGACCGTTTCTGTAGAAATAACGAAGATCTCCTGGAAGACCTAGCCGAGCCCATCTGCCCTCCAGAACCTCAAATGCCTTCGTTGTACCTCCTCCGGCAGTTTGAGGGGCAGGTGACATTGCCCTGGAGTTGGGAATCACGTAGCGGAGAAGACTTCGTGGCGAGGTGGAGTGCAGCCGTGAAGACAGACGAATTTAAAGACAAGCTAATGAGGTGTGCTTATTGGTGGATACGCAGAAAGGTATATTATCCGAAAATTTTCGTTGCGTCGTCCTCTTCTGTTAATATCGCAGTTACCTGATACCTTGTGACACTACGGAAAAAGTAGGTCCGAGATAGGATATCAGTGTCACGGTCTAATCATCTGTTACGTGTAATTGATCTTGACCTGCAGGGTGACAAGGCAAACCCACTCCCCGCTAAGTTAGTTGAAGCAATCACTGCTTCAATTGATTCATTAGTACAGTCCGTTGAGAATGACCAGCCCTACGGCGAATTGGAGGGATTGCAAATGTACCTGCAGTGGACACTCGACTATGCAGTGTACACGGAGAATCTAAAGGAGTACAAGGCCGCACTCACAGGGAGGAAGGAAGACCTGATACGTAGGGGGGGAGTTGATTTCAGTTCGAAAAATGGGCGACTGGTGGAAGAGGTTCGCTGGGGTTGGTGCCCTTTCTGGCGCATCTTCTGTGAATGGGACGACATATTCCTCAAACTACCAACGTTACCTTGGCGACACGACGGTAAGTATCGAAAGCCACGTCGCTCTATGTAATGGTTAATGCGTCGATAGATACTCACAATACGCTATGGTGGTGGACAAATTCACATTATATTCTAATACCCATGTGTGTTGCAACAGTGGCGGAGGCGAAGGAAGTCAGGGCTGTGCTTCAATCAGCAAGGATTGACCCCATGGAAGCAGAACCTCTACTCTACGTATTCCGTACCCTTTTCCGGAATGAGTACGGACTGTTCAGGCAGTTGACATGTCCGACATATGGGATAGGGGATGCCATGATTCGCGAGGAATGTACCCAACCATGGAGGCTAAAGAAAGCGTTGACTATGTTTATCGAAGAAGGGGAATACCAGTATGCGAACTTGGCATTTGCATTGGGAGAATCGATGCGTGACACTGCGTCAAAGCAGATATCTGATGTGGCTGATGGAGGAGGTGCAGATGTTGTGAACGCAATTCTCCGATGGTGTCTCAACGTGCAGATGAGAGCGGTACAGGACTTTGCAGTTTGCCAACCCCTGGACTTTGTTAGAGCATGGGAAACAGTTGACCAGTCGCATTGGTCAGAGCACACAAGGAATTGGAGACTGACTCTGCGTGTAAGGGAAGAGCACGACATCGGTTGGGTGCCGACTTCTCTAACGCCGAACTGGACACCTAGAGTAGCTGCAATCCACCTGAAGATGCAAGGAATTGTCCAGGACGTTGGGGTTGCGATTCGGGTTGAGGACGATTACCATTGGAGACGCTGCGCAGCGGAAATGGAGAAGACCGGAGCGAACTCAGTGTCACTGGAAGAAGTGGGCAAAATTGACACGACAACTGCGGTGGATACGTAGGTTACGCTTAATGACAGAATCCACGTACCGAATAGTGACACTGCGGATGAACAGTCCATGATACCTCTCAACAAGGACTGCGGACGAGCTGGCCCAGAAACAGCTTCTGTCACAGATCCTGTTGTGTCACGGAATGATGTAGACAGTGTCACAGGGTTGGTTAATGGAGAAGAAGCTGGCCTTCCTTACACTGGACAAACACAGGAGGGTCCAGCGGTGTTTGAGGTGAAGCATGATACACCTGAGGTGGATGAAGATGGGCCAGAGGAAACGGTCAAGGATGTACAGCGGGCAGCCAATTACACTCTGGCAGGAGTCGTGGCCGATGAATTACAACTGTTTGAAGTTACAGCGCACCGGATAACCAGTGGAGAACCATTAACAGAATCCGATGGTGTTACAGGGCCCGTTACCCAAACTGCATCATCCAGTGTCACGGAGAAAATTAGGGAGACTGCACGGGATCCAGACGTACTGACAGCGGTGTTTGAGGATCTCCACAACTGCGACAGAACTTTAGGGGAACCAACTTTCTGTACTGTCGTAGAGACGGAGCCCGTTTGCGTAGGAAAAGAACAAAAGCTCTCCGATGACATAAAGGGAGACGGTGACAGTACTCACTCTTACTCGGAGACGTTACAAGATGAAGGAGTCGAAGGTGATTTCAAAGTGGGGGATGAGTTCAGAGTTACAGTGAGCTCTTCGCAGGTTGAAGCTCCTCCACCGGTTTTCCCCGAGATAAGGGACCTACTCGATCAGGGGGAATCACCAACACCTGACCCGCTTCTGACTCTAAGCCAGTTTCAAAACACGGCTCACTCAGGTAAGGATATGGCTATGGATGGGTCTGTATTTTCTCAGGACCCTAGCTTCGGACAGTGGGTAAAGGAATCCGCCAGAGAGTCGCTTCTCACTCCTTACAAAGGAGTATCGATTGTGACTTCTATCAGTACCGGATCCGGTTCTTTACAGGACGACACCTCCACTGTGAGGAATCTAAGCAAGCTCTTCGATGAAGAGCGTGAGACAGGACAGGAGTTCGTCACGGATCTGCATATCCTATCAATTGCAGCGGATTCACAGGAGCACGATGTTCCTCCAGTTCCTTCGATGGGAACGGCGCTGTTGGCACCCAAAAAAACGGGGGGGTCAATGACAGAGCCATGGCCGGACTGTTCTATAGTTCCGATGGGAGACCTCAGGATCATGAACATACCAGACGCGTACAAGAGCCTGCAAATAGACAATCTACTCATGGCGATCCCTGGTCGTAACGGGAAGAAAGACGGTGCTGAATGTGTCATTTTCTTCAATGAGAAAGGGAAGGAGCTGGAAGTTAAATTTGCAGCCATTCAGGACCTCAAGCGGGTACGCACCAGACTAGGAAATGATATAGTTGACTTTGTTATGTCTAGGTTTTACTTCCAGTATCCTAGCATAGGTCGGCATGAAATACATCTTGTCACCTCTCGTGTGAGTTCTTGTCTCCAGAGCGTCGTCAAAGGGAGCACTACACTAGAGAGGTGGGCTAAAATCTACTTATAGCCACCGAACCCGGTGCAGATCCATCAAGTGAAGGAAATCCTCGTCCCCTGGGTTGGTAATGACCACTGGTCACTGTTGGTTTTCCAGTATTCCAGAGTTATACACTTCGACTCATATAAAGGGCAGTGTCACGACCCGAGGGTCAAAGATGCAGAGTTTGTGAGGAGTATCTGCAGAGCTTGGCAGCGCTTACGTGGAGTTGACTTCTACGACGTACCCATAGTCGATGTCGACGTCATTCAACAGCCGGGCAATTACGAATGTGGCCACCATACGGTCCGGAACGCACTGCTGTATCTGAAGGTGCTTCATCTTAGTCTTTGTCTCTTTGAAATTAGTCATTTACTCATTTCATGTTGTAATTACTTAACCAACGGACACTGATTACAAGAGGTCCTAACCGGAATTGCCATGTAGTTCCACGCTGTGAATGCAGATGACAGAGAGGAGCGACTGAAGGAGAAACTTCTGGAGCGCTTCAAGACAAAGGACATAAACATTCAAATACTATCACTGCTGGCTAGAGAATTGGACCCAAGTCGTCGTGATGCACGATACAAGGCTCCCATGTGCATCCCCCAGGAGTCGCCCGAGAAATCCTCTGATACCGATGACGACTAATTCAACTTCGATGATGAAAAGAAACAAAGGAAGGGAGAGTGATACGCCGAGTTCAGTGTCAATTGACATTTAGATTCAGTTACTGTAAGTTCAGGGAGATGAAGAGTTACCTTGGTGTAGACATTGAGTAGGCAGTGTCACAGTGTAGTTATCGACCTAATGCCACGTATCCTTAGTCTGAGGGACCGGTGTGAACCTGCGCTTCCAAGCTCATTGGCACTCATTCTGTGAATATCTAGAAGTGTAAAATACTTTTTTCCCCTTACGATAACGGGTTTCATTTTATTTTTGTAATCGGTAATGGATGTTTACTAGACTGTACCTAGTAGTGGCCAAAGTTTTTTCGCGGCTTCATATACTGTCTCAGAAGTTGTGCTTTTACTGCTTTACTGTATTTCCCCAGTTCGTATTGTGGACAAAGGACAGAAAAGCCGTTGACTACGACACACTTCACTGGTGTTCCAGTAATGCTCAGTTTCCGTGACACTGTTCTTCCATAGTCACAGAGTGTGATTCCGACTGAATACGTGTGACACTGACCTCACTGCAGGTACGGATTTTGAGATAGCGAGGGCCAGACATCGAACTCCATCATCCGAATAGTTTCAGTTTCGATCCTAAGGTACCGTCATTAAAATCAATATTTTTGTCGTGAATTAGTGTCACGAATGAGAAGTTAAAAGGCAGGTGCCATATAAACCCTCTTGATTTCTCCGTGTCACTTCCCTTCCCTTCCTTTCGTAGAAATTATATATTGTAATTTGATGTTGGCACACTCTGATGCCCTACATCATCACTGCTTTAAAATTATAGTTATTTTCATATATATACACGTGAACTTGCCACATGTAACCGCAATCATATCATTTGCGAACACCTCTCTTACAATGCCCTATAATTCGGTTTAGTTTCATTACGAAACATCGGTTTCGATTTCCCCTTTTTATCCGGCTTAATTCAAGAGAACTTCATCTTAAAAATCACACAGTACACGTACCACGCACTTGTCGGATTTATTGTATTTGGGGAGGAAAAGGTTCATTCATCTTAATTATACAAATAGTTTATTTAAGAAGGAACGTTCTTAATAATGTTTTTGTTATTACCTAGTGTATTAATTTATCGTCGTCTTCTATATTGCTCATGATAGCACTTTATAGGAATGTTTTCTCTCTCAAAATTTGGTTTCATTTATTAATAAATTGAAATTTGGACATTATTATATATTCTTTATATTAAGATCATGAAGAAATTCATCTTTAAAATCACTAAGGAGTACTCGCAATTTCATGACTTGATGGGTGGTAAAACCAAATATTTTAACATCTTAAATAACAAGTAATTTACTTACGAAGGAATTTTTTTTAAAATTGTGCCGTTATTCCTTACGGTATTAATTTGTCATCATATATTTATTGCTTAATAAGACATTTCGTATTGATATTTTCTCTCTTTATATGTGGTTTCTTTACTCAAAAAATTGCTTTATACACGATTATAGTAGATGTATTATACTTTTGTTGGAATATGAATCAATAGTACCGAAATGGAGACATTGCATTGTCGAATCGAAAAGTAACCAATTCTTGTTTACAAATAGAATTTTTAATTTAAGCGTATTTAAAATATTGAAGGACTAAAAAAAGTAGCTAAAGACTTTCCACTACGCATGGAAAAAGGTATGTACACTAAGACAAAGACCTTCTCTCACAATTTCATATAGTAACTTCTTTCTACTTGCCCTAAACAATTATCATGAGTGAAATAAAGGCCTACTTTATTCATCTTCATGAAATGTTCTTGTCAATAAACAGGTTTATCTAAGACAGACTTATGGCAAGTTACTAAGGGTCAGGTTCTCATGGCTATCACGCGAGATTATGTATTGCTAAGTTAGATCCATTTCGCGTAGAATGCATTCGAATAGTCAGGAACTACTCAAATTTTTGGATTTAATTTGGAATGTTCTTTCTTGTCCTTTGTCAGGTGTTTCCACATATCTCTCTTCTCCTTAGCATCCCTTACAGTTCCACAGTACAGACCGGGACATTGTATTGCTCGGAAGGCAGTGGGATACTTAAACGTACTGTTTCCGTGACACTGACGGTCATATTAAATATAATCAGAATGGTGTTCAGAACATCCGGGAGACACTTACAGTAGGTTCCAAGGCTTGGACATAGATATAACGTTGTAGAGAATTATTGAAATGGTTTCACGGAACTTGCATTTTGGTATTTTTATACCAGAAAGGAAAAACCTAAGACGAGACAGAGTTCTCTGCCACTCGCAATGTAATTATGGATGATAGAAGAGACTGGTAGAAATGAGTCATGATACAGTAAGCGTGGATGCAAGTTCTCGTGAATTGATATGTTCAAAATACATCAAGGAGATACGGAACTAATTGCATCTACATCCCAGTGTCACTAACGGGGACGGGGCACCCGTGAACGATAACGCGTAATCACCTCCACATATCCCGGACCTACGTGCTAAATGCATTCATATTATGGAATTCCTCGTCGCACATTCCCCCATAAAATTGCTCAAGAATCCAGTTGTTCTCTCCCTGCAGATTGATGACGCTGTCCTGCTCTGTTTCTTTCGAAACTCCCTTGTGCATTCTCCCATTGCCCGCCTGGTCCGTTGGAATAGTCGCAATATGAACCCCGTTGGCACGCCTACCTCCCTGGGACTCCACTTGACCTCGTACAGTCTTCGTTCCCGCCCTTCCTGAACTCCATGACGGGACCCTGACGCCCTTAGAACTTCGCGTCGAGGAAACCCTACTCTGCGAACCCCTAATAATTAACACCGAAGCCCACATAACAGAGAGGAACAGAACCAGCCAGAGTATCTCCTCCGATACTTCGACTGCAAAAACAAACCCAAAGCGAGGCATCCTTCCGACAAGGATACGCAATCTTAAACTGAATGGACGCACTACGAACAATAACCGGAAAACACCACGCGAGATTGAAGAACGTCAAGGCAGTGGTGAAAATAAGGAACCCACCTACTAGAAGAGTGCTCGAGAAGCTTGTACTGCATCTCGTACAGTATCCACGTACGGCATACAGTACTCTAAAGACGCCTGACGACATGTTTATGAGGTTTTTCAAGAAAATCTCTCCTCCGAGCCAGTTTGAACCCCTGCCCATCGTCCACGGGCACAAACACAGGAGTTCCCTCCATAGGATGCACAACACCGGATTTTATTTCTGCTTTTAATCTTCGAATTCTCCCCAGAGTCAAATTGAATTCTGCGAGAAGATGCTCCATCAGAACAGTGTCACCAGCCACCTCCGCAGCGAGACTATTAACCTGTTGACTCAACATTTCTGGTAAATCTTGTGACACTGGTCTCACGGGCGATGGCTTCACAGGGGAGTAGGGTGTCTCTGCCTCTGCGAAGGATGGGGGTTGCACTCGTTGCGGAGTAAGAAGTTGACGTAGACCGCCGTTGATGTTTCCGGCTAGACGACCGCAATAACGTGCAATGGTCCCTTCAGCAATTTCTGGGTGCATCATAAGTACGACTTTCACATGGTGCTTACACATGTTCCCGCGCTGAGCCCAAACGCAGGTGCACAGGCCCCACTCGGAGCCCGGGTTATGCACAGTGTACCTCAGATGCCGATACGACGTCGACGTCACCATCGCAGTGTCACCATCCTCGGCTGGTAGTGTCACGTCCTCATCTGGGATTGCGCGGGCCTTGAGAATAGAGTCAACCACACAGTCCTGCAACTTCTTGTTGTCAATGAAACCCTTCTCTTTCCGTAAATCCTTATACCAGTAATGGTTGACGACGTCTTCCGTTAGTGCAGTGATACACCAGTCCACCCGGCGACCTGTCATTCTGCTCCTCTCAGACCTCAGAATTGACTTTGTAAAACCGTGGTACCCTTCTATGGCTGCGTTCGTGTCCTGTCCGCAGTATTTTAGATTCATGTACCCAACTACCCACATATGCACCTTATCCAGCCATTGTGTCCTCATATATTCCCAAAACTCGGACTCCTTTGGGTACTTCTTCTCTAATTCATCGATCTTCAACTCGGCCCAGGACTTGCTATCGTCTCCCGGTGGAGACGTGCGATCATACATGAGCAACCCCAATTCCTTGAGGACGGCGGCTCTTGTTGGCAAATCAGCGATCTTGTAACAGGCATTCTTTTGCCATGCACGACGCACATGCCACAGGCAAAGGAAAATGGCGGTCTCGGGCCATGTATCACTGCGAGGACATTGTTCGTAGTTCTCAGTGTCACAAGAGTACGTATGGTTACAAATGTAATCAGTGACACTACGGGTATCAAACATAACGCAAAGAGAAACATGTAATCTTCTAGGTTATTGGTCAACAGTTTACTTACTTGATGGCATTAATCTCTCCCTGGGCACAGTCCACTATGAATGCCGAAGGTTTCCAGTCCGGCTTTTCAGCGGTCATTCTATCGTTCAAAGATTTCATCCAGGGCTTCAAATCCGCTTCCGCACATTTCGAAGTCAGGATGAAAGCAACCGGAACACCGTTGTGCCACTCGTCGAAGACCATTAGAGTATATAATGGAAACTGCACCATGGAACAATAAAAGAATGTTAGGTTCAATGCCAGTGTCACAGTATTTTGGGGCAACAACAGGTGGTTAACTCCCAATGTCACTAACCCACAGGGAGTGATACAGTCCACCTTGTTAAACGGCACATGATCCTCTACAAGAAATCCCATTGAATTTAAATTGTCGTTCATAGTTGATATCGTACCTTTTTATCATTAGTTCCAAATGTGGCGTCAACAGAGATTCCTCCACGGTGTCCATGTTGGAGCATCATTTCTTTCTGCCACTGTGTCTGAATCCCTATAGTGAAGGGCATATTTTGACCATTTAGTTCGCCTGGCACTTGCACTGGTTTATGTTGATTGGACTCGGTATAGTGAAACACTTTGTCAGGGTTTCTTTGCACCCACATTCTCACACTCTGTGCGTCGTTCTTGTGCAGCATGTAGGTTTCTTGAGCGAGCTTGCCGGATATATTACGGATGTCCTTCGTGCTTAGTAACAAATCCCGTGTGATGTCCCTGCCCTCTGCCTTGTATTTCTTCAGCATATCCAAGTGCTTCCTCATTATCTGGCTGACTGTATCCTTTCTTCTCAGACAGTCCTCTACAAAAGCACGGATTTCCGGAGATAGATGTGCAGAGAACGCGCTTCTGTCTCCAACCTTCATACCTCCATGCACAACTAAGCCATCGCAATTGACATGTTTTTCCTGCAGAATGCTGATTTCAGAAACATGCGGCAGGTACATAAGACTCTTCACTGTAAACTGTGCGAGACATCCTCTCTTGATGGACCCTCCCCATTTTTTTTTTGAGTCTCTCACTCCCTTTGGCCGTTGTTGACTACTTGTAGTGCTGCCTCGTTTCCCAGTTAACAGGTCAAAAGAGGGTGCCTCCTCCGGATCCACGACCTCCCCTGAACAGTCTGCAGTGGATGTCGGTCCCCCAGCAGTGTCACAGAGGGCAGACAACATCGGTCCGATGTCGCCTGTCGCAGACTGTCCTGCGTCCACATTAAGGGAGCCCTCGGGTATTACTTTCTGTGCCTCATTACAAGCGGCAGGTATCTTGGGCACTGACTTCTTCTTTGCAACCTTACGTGACTTCCTGGTCGCGGGTGGCCGCGACTCCGGTAAATGAATGACCCCTGGGGTTGGTCCGATACAGGATTCGACCTGAGGTAGAACCCCGCCTAAACCAGACGTAGAGGACTCCCCAATGACATTCATGGAAGCGCCGATCTCCTCTCCCCCCGGCAGTGTATGCGTACCAGGGCAGTCCATGTTAGTGTCACAGCTGGGAACGTTTATGACCTTTTTCTTCCTTGCAGAACGGGCTTTTGGGGGTTTAGGAGCGTCCTCTATGCCTGTGACACTGGCACCAGCAAGAACGCCGACGGGGTTTTCTGAATCAAACTTCTTCTTCCGCGGACCACGTTTTTTCACTACCTTCGGAAGTGGCACATCAGGATCGATCACTTCCGGGAGCTCATTCAAGTCCGGGATAATGGAACTGCAACAACCTGCATCTCCTGCATTACCCACACTACCTTTGTCGGAGCATTTCTTCGTCTTCCTTGAGTTCCGCTTCTTCGGTTCTTCTGCAGGATTTTCCACCATCCAATCCATGGCATCGCCATGGGTCGCAGGTGTCTTTGACTTAAATCTACGAGGCGGCTTTCTGGCGTCGGCACCCTTCCCTCGCTTAGCTCTGGCTTTCCTGGTCGGCGCTATTAAGTTCCCCTCTGGAGGAACATCTGGCTTGCGCAACTTCTTTCGTGGCTTCGGGAGAAGTTCCTCAGTGATAGGTTTGACTATTCTGGAGTAATCCTTCGGACCGTACTCACACTTATACCTGCGAGAACAGTAGAAATGGGGAATGTCAGATGCTATTACATATACGTAGGCATTGAAGTGACAGTGACTCCGAAATGTGAATGGCCTAAACCGAACCCTAAACCTTACAGATGGAGGCAGTGAACCCTAAAGAAAATTACATCATCAGAAGCAAAGCAAGCACCCCAAAACCATGAACAACGATAGCAGTATATAAGGATAGTTTGTAGTACACATTGAATGGTCATGTCGATCGGTTATGAGGGACTGCAGATATATATATTACAATTACGAAACCTAGAGTGCAGAGAAGTTCCGTACCTGATGAAATTGAGAGCAGTCCGAGGCCCATCTCGGGACACGTTAGGTCTTCTATTCTCCTTATTGGCCCGAAATTTACATTGTGCTCCTTCGCGTCCGCATTGCATACCCTCGATAAAGTCTGGAACTCGATCTGTTGGGATGAAGCACTGTTGGACAACATGGCTCTTCTTGTGCTCTCCCCTTGGAGGGCGGTACTCCAGATCCCACTTCAGATCACGAGGACCGAAGACACCTGGAGGGGGACACTGAACCCGATCTTCAATACTCAACAACTGTTGTCTGTGTATGTCTCCGGTTTTTAGGTCTACATCACAACCAACATGCCCACGGACATTTTCCTTGCTATCCACGCCAACCTCATTAACACTTTCCATTGTACGAAGCAAGGATAAACTCCAGGCAAAAACACATTCGAAAGACGGACATGGAAGCACACAAACACGCAATGCAGCGACAAGGAAGACGATGATGGACTGCGCGAAACCCTAAACCCTAATTAGCCCGAATGGAAGTTGTAGTGACATCGTGACTCTGTTGTACAGATGTTCGTCATCGTGACGTCACCTTCTTTTTTCCTGCGGTCAGTTTCTGGATGCTGCCGACGTGGCAGTGTCACGCATCCGTAGTGTCACGCGAAATGTAGTGTCTCGCGGGGAGCACGACGTAGTGTTCCGTGACGCGAAGAAAATTACCCCGTCGCTGGATCGGGGGGAAAACGGTTCGCGCCACGTTGGCGGGCGGGAGGCGGGACCCGCCAACGCTACATGCGATTTAGCGTTCTCCCACCACACATGCCAAATAAAACCTTGCTCCAAATGACAGCAAACTCAAGTTGCACACAAATGATACCCAGAAGATGCTTATACACAAATCCCACTAGTCCTGATCATTCTGTGGCTCACCATGGTACACCCTCGTCCCTCAAATCCCACTGCTGCAGCATTCCTATGGAAATTTCCAATGCCAAGCACAAAGATCTTTTAGAAAAGTCTGATCGAATCCTAGAATCATCCCACAATTTTGTTTTCCTGATGCTCTCAAACCAGTATTGCAGATCACTGTTGTGGTCGTGTTTGTTTTAAACAGAAATCATGCCAGGGGCTGGAGCAGCACAAGCTGAATCATCTGTAATCGAATCAAAAGTAGAGATCAAAGGGCTTCTCGAGAATGCAGGCAGTTGCTGTGTTGCGGTTGATAAGATATTAGGCTCTGGAGATCAGGCATGGGTGACACTGTGATGGTAACCCTGGGCACGTAATGTAATTTCAGTTCACAAAAATTGCGGACCAGTTCGTGTTTGTACAGTGCAGTTTGGCTACAATACCACCAAACACGGACATTATAATGTCAAGACAGGAGAGAATCCAGGATGAGGGTTATCCGCTACACCGCTAGTGGGGTCTGTAAAAAGATCCCTCTTGGCCTTCTAATGCAGCCTTGAGTGCCGCTTCTCGTCCCACAACGTGCTTATCGAAGTGACTAGATAAGTTGTATGATAGATTGATACGGAGCAGAGTGGTACTGTTTCATAAAGTTTGAGGCTTTTGGACTAAAAGGTATGAATTAGAAGGTTAGACTCGGCCTTTCCTTTTTTGTTGTAAGTCCAAATGCAGCGAATACGGTATGGCCGTTTGATTGAACATCTTTGATGATTATCTATTCTGCATGAGCAGGAGAACCGTCTTAAATTCTCCACCATGACATTATCAGTGGCTTGCAACGTCGCACATCGAGGTATGGCACAAACTTCACTATTCGCACATTCTCTACATGCTATTTGTTTGGATATTATTTCTGCTTTTGATTTTTCATTCATGCGAAGGGAGTCTAGCCACAGTTGCATGGGCCGGCCTAGATTCCAGAGTGTTTTAGGTTAATCATAAGCTGAGTCGAATTGGAAGGGTTCCTTGTAAGCTGGCAGGGGCG
The DNA here is from genome assembly GCA_014871385.1 of Ceratodon purpureus. Lineage (NCBI taxonomy): Eukaryota > Viridiplantae > Streptophyta > Bryopsida > Pseudoditrichales > Ditrichaceae > Ceratodon > Ceratodon purpureus. The sequence goes on along the minus strand of CM026421.1, from coordinate 13,048,669 downwards.
TTAACTGTAGCATAAAGTTGTCACAAAATAGTGACCACCGTTGCTTGTAACCATATTTCTATTAGCTTTCGAATCGGTACACTCTTTTAGTTCCAACTGGTGCCATGACATTAATTTATCACTTGTGCGTTGGAGAATTTCCAAATTGTATAAGCAAAGAACCTCTTCGAGTAATGCTCATCTAGGTTCTTTTTTATTTCTCAATGCGGCTTAGTTTACAATGACCAATTTGTCCCTTTTAGTTCGATGTGCATTCGGCGTATACTTAAGAGGTAGCTTGACACTAAAACTACCCAAAGCACGTAGAGTTTGCTGTCCATTTAGGAGTTAGGGGAGTTTCAGCGGTACTAGAACTCATCAGACTGCTAGCCTGACGGGTGAGGGAGGGGGCAGACCGGCGGTAAGATCAAAAGAGAAAAGTGGAATCGTTGTACAAGAACAATTGTAACGCTGCCAGCCTGACCTTTGTGTCCAAAACTTGCAAGGTCTGTTAGTTGATTCTATGCCATACTCTTTCAGAGAGTCCCTCTGCTGAATCTGGTCATATTTAGAAGATTGATAGTCATTTATGTATATGCAGATGTTGCAATGTGTCCATTTGATCAATGACAAAGCATTCAATGTTTTCCAGCAGGACTGCAGGCGAATTTTCCAGCTTGGACATCGTTGCGTGAAGTAACATGTCTTTCATCGTGATTTCGAAGGCCTACTGGTGCGACATTTAAACAGTAGTTAAGATCCTTTGCTGCAAGAAGCAAAGAGGCCATTGGCAGCTTCTTGTCAATTCAACTTGGAAGTCTTGAGTTTGCCAGACTCAAAAGCAGAATGACTTCTCTAATCAGGGTCGTGTTTGGAGTCTTGGGTAAGCCATCTTCCTTCAAGCACAAAACATTGAAATAAGGCGAATCTGTAAACTTCAGTTGAATATGTCACCTTTCTACTCGCTGCAACTTGGTGTGTTCTGAGAAAGGGTCGCTGGTCAAAGGAGATAATTGGATCCATAAAAATTTGTGAGGTAAAAAGGATGTGCTGTTTTGCTTCTCATGATCGTTCCAGGGTCATTTGTTGAAAAATCTTCAATGCTGTGGATATGCAGGAAACATAACTGCTGCGTTCTTGTTCTTGTCTCCTGTGTAAGTATTTCAGCTCTTGTTCTACTGTACGGACACTTCGATCCTACAATCTTTAACTCCTCTTCTGTATCGTTTCGTGTATCATTCTAGACAGTTCCATTTACTTTCATGCACCTTGCTTAACTTCAAAATTGTCCCAGAATAAGAGATTATGATTTGAGTTATCAGTGCATCATTATCTCTGAAACGAAAGAAATCGAGATCCTGGAGGTTAAGGTGAAAGGCAGATGATCGGAGCATCGATTTAGGAATTGTAACTGATTCTTGCAGTGTGACTCATGTGTGCTCCATGCAGGCCAACGTTTTGGAGGATCATCAGGACCAGGAAAGTGGAGAATTTCTCTGGAGTCCCATATTTAACTGCGGCGCTCAACTGCAGTTTGTGGACTCTTTACGGCCTCCCGGTGGTGAACTATCAAGTGTTGGTGGTAACCATCAATGCCGCAGGTGCTGCTCTTGAGATTTTTTATGTTGTTATATATCTTCTCTTCTCCGAGGGAAAGCCCAGGGTACGTTCACCATTTCCTACACAATAACAAGTAGTACACACATAGTTTGAGTGAAGAGGAATAACATAGCTAAATTCAATTAATTCTAATAAAGACGAGCTCAACCAGTGACCAACGTGTTATCTTTCATAATTTGCAAATTTGACAGATGAAGTCTTGTGATGCTTACCAAAAGAATTAATTTACGTTTTTGGAAGCACACGACTTACTTGGTACGTCTCAGCAGTTTCATTGGACCTCCAGAATATCTACAATCGGCTAAGTTGTGCTTAAGTTGAATATCAGTACGTCGTGTTAAATATCCAATGCATCAATGATTGAATCCTGGAAGGGAGCTGATGAAATCAGTTGTGAAGTTTGTACTAATTGAATGTTTAATTCGAGTGCTCTGTGTGCAGATGAAGGTTCTGAAATTGTTCATAGCTATGGCATCTGGGTTCATTCTGATGACAGGATTGGTAGTCGGTCTTGTGAAAGACCATGACACTCGTAGAACTATTCTGGGCGTTCTCGGTGCTACCCTGGCCTTAGCTATGTATTCAGCTCCTCTCACAGTCATGGTATATCATTACTTTGGGCATGCACTTGTTCCTAAGTTACAAATTATTTTATCACGTAATGGTGTCTACTTAGGTGGTTGTTAATTTCGAAGAATTCAGTTTCAAGTTTTAAAGAATCCTAATTGATCTCTGTTTGATTTGTACAGAGGCTTGTAATACAAACGAAAAGCGTGGAGTTCATGCCATTTCTACTTTCCCTCTTCGTTTTCCTGAATAGCCTCACCTGGACAATCTACTCGTTTGTGCCAAAGATCGATTGGTACATTGGTGTAAGTCTCTTTCATAACGTCTTGTGCATTGTGAGGGCACAAAACAACATACAATATGTGGATTTTTGAAAAGTGAGTGATATAAGAGTTTGACAGGTCCTTCGTACAGTAATAGATAATCCCTTACTACAATATTGCACCCAGGTTAATTATCAGAAATTATGTAATAACTAAAGGAATATGCCCTACAATATAACAACCTTTACCTTCAGTTCAGTTGTGACATATGGAATTGGAATGCAAGGCAATATCTATCTTAGTTGCAGTAGAAAAATCCTAACCTCGTTTTTGAAGCTTTTATGAAGCAAAGAGTCTAAATCCAACCCTTAAGAACATGCCAAGTTAGGAAACCTTACAGTATTTCCTTCTATGTACACGAGAGCTAGATTTTTCTATCATGGGTGTGTATCATGGGTTCTAATCTAATAAGAAAGAAATGATTCACGTCATGCAAAAATTATGCTTCAAACTTCAAAATTTACAGAACCCAGTTGCACCTTCTGGTCCATAACATGTTTTGATAAATTTATGATCGTGCTCAGACGCCAAACGCCATAGGAGTGGTATTGGGGACAGGACAACTAGTCCTCTATGCAATCTACCGAAGATCGACACCAAAGAAGCCGTTTCTTGCTCCTGTCGACAAACTTGCAGTGGAGACTTCAGAAAAGGTTGCTCCTGCTCCGGATTCTGCACAGGTCAAGACAAGTCCGGAAGCTGTCCCTGTGAAGATGGCACCAGGCAATGTCTGAATATGGAAGACCCACTTTGGAGACATACCTCTTGTGCTTGACCATTACTACTCTGCTGAAAAAACAGATTTTGCATCATGTAAATTTTTATCAGTTTCGAAAGATTACCATTGGTGAGATGTCACCAAGTCGAGTCTAGGAGAGTTTATTATGTGCAGTGAATTATCGATACAGGATGTATTATACTTTGCTGATCCTGGAATGATACATATTTGAGATGGTCTTTAGGCGATAATATGTTATGATCTTTCTTACTGAAGATGGATGTTGGAAAGTGGGACGATATCTGATGCACCTGTCTGGGATACCTGTGTCCCACCTGTGTTGGGCTATATTTGTTGTTTTGTCAAATTTCAATGAAATTGGCGAATATGTGCAAAATATTTAGGACATTGTTCAAAATTATATAAATCAATTTTGAATGATTTTACAGCTGCATAATAAAATGTGGAAATACAAGACCTGAGGGAGTTCCTCAATCAACAGCCCAGAGAGCTACCTTATCATCAAAACAAATAGCTAGGCCAAGAGAGGCTCTAACGCTAAATTCAAGTTTAAAACGAAACTAGTTTAAACTTTTTTATTTTTATTTTTATTTTTATTTATTTTTTGTAATTTTGTAAGTATTCATTTAAGTATATGATGTAAAAAAATATTTTTGAATATATTTTTGATATCTATAATTGAATTAATCTTTAGAATTATCATAACACAAAAATTACAATCTTCAAAATTCTTACAACATAAAATAACATTTCTAAAAATTATCATATCAACAAAAATAAAATTCCTACATCTCAAACTCTAGACCTACTCTCCTTTCTCTTTCATCTTCCATCTCCTACATCTCTTAGACCATATCACTCCTCCACCTCATCTAAGGTCAATCTGCCTATTCTCCAGCACCCAGCTATTTCCGGACCCTACAAACCCATATAAAACCAAGCATAATTCCACCCAAAGTTGAGCTTATGATTACTTGCCTCCTACACATTTGCTAGTTGCCTTTTTTTCATTAGGTGATTCTTCTTCACAAATGGGTGGGCATGTAATGGAGAATAAGAAGGAAAGTGGACAGTTTCATGCCCCACCTATGTTCGACAATAAGCATCTACAAATGGTGGAATACTTAGAAAATTATGATTCAACTCGGAATAATTTCTCACAACATTTGCTAATATAAGGAAAAAAGTTCATGTTACCCATTTGTGAAAAACTATAAGAATTCCTTAAATTCTTGGGAATAGGCATGTTGACCTTACACCCTCTACTTTCACCTCCATCTCTTTCACTAACCCGTCCCTCGCCCTGCTAACAACTCTATCCGACCCTGTCATTATCAAAATAGATGAAATTTTGCACTTGGTGGATGAATATATTTGGAGATGGTTGTAATACTTTTACAACAATGGTGATTAATAAACAAACAACATGCCATATTTCTACCATGGACTGTAAATTCTGAAAATCAAAAGTTTACACACCAGCCTACGAGGTGCCCCCACAAAGAATTCTCTACCTGAGGTGGCCAAAGTGCTGATTCAATTTTTCCAAAATTACTTAAAGACATGCATTCCTAAACAATTGGGTTTGTTTGATAATAGATCACAATCATTTTATCATAAACATTTATTTTTAAACTTACAAGTATGATGTTGTTTTAATTACATAGCAATTTATGCATATTATTAGTATTATTTTTAAAACATTAATGTCTCTATATAATTTATAAATGGAGATTTTGGTAAAATATTTTGTTCAAGATAGAACAAATATAATACTATCCAACAACTTTCAGATCAAATTATTAAAATTATTAATAAATTGATAAAAGAAATCTATTTTCAATATTCATCATTTCAAAGTCTTTAGTTTTAATCTAAGCAAAATTTGTATTCTTCATACAGTTATTAAAAAATATTTTCTAAATCTCATAGCAATTTTTTTTATAATTTTTAAAATTTATTAATAAAAATTTAGCCAAACCAAAAGAACTACTCCCCTGTAATGGAAATTTCTTGCTTTTTTCACATTTTATTTTCTAATTTCATCATAATACTATACATCGGTAATTTGTCCAAATTTCCATCTTGTGTAGAAAGAGGTGCTAGAAACTGAGCAAAACCAACAATTGACTATTTTAAATCTCCAATCAACAGCTTATAATGGCATCATTTTTGCCTCGTCATAATCAGAGTGTCATCATAATCAGAGTCTCATTTGGCAACAAATAGTTGAACATTCATCCTTTTTGTGGCTAACTAGTAGTGGTTCTCACAAGTAGCTACTTTGGTATCAATTATTGATATTATAATTTTTGGACTTTTCAAAATTCATAAAAAAATCTATACAACTCCAAAAAAATTGGTTTTTTTTGTTCATATTCTCTATATTATTCAACCCTTTTGTACTATTATTTCACCTTCTATGCTATTTAAACAAGAGAAGGGCTCTAATTTTGTCGATTTCTAATGCTACTACCTCATGCCTATGAAAAGAGAAAATCCAAATCAATGAGAAAGATGTCTAGCATGTCTACATGTTGTAAAAACAGGATGCAATGACTTCTATGCAAAGTGCGCAAATACATTAGGATAAGAGATTGATCGGTGAAACAATCAATGCGAGGTGATATTATGCATTGCAAAATTAACCCTAATGGACTGAAAGAACCAAAACGGTTCTCTGCATATTTTGGGCAGGTATATATGATTGCAATAAAAAAGAAATTCTAAGTTTTTTTTATGAAGGTAGATATTTATAAGACCTATTGAATAAAACAAAATCCATCAAATTATAATAAACATTGAGAAAGTTATAAGTTTTTAAGACTTCAACCTAAATCAATGCAGCAAGGGTAGGCTAAAAATTTCTCAAATCATTATTCTTAATTTTTTTTAAAAATAGAATCATATTTTGTAGGTTTTTATGAATGTAGAAAAATTTTATTCATTAGATTATGATAAGTCAAGCAAATGATACAAGAAGCCATGTTTTGTGGGCACTTGCCAAAAATCTTAATAAAAAAACTTTGAAGTCCCATCTTGAATTTAATTTCAACAGTTTTCAAATAATAAAAAAGGAAAAGCCTGTTACAATTGATTCCTACAACACTCTCACGTTTAGGATTAACATTATTGTATTCTAAGTCAACAATATTAGTCATTTAGGTTTTGTTGTCATTTTATACCTCTATCTACATTATATTCTTTAAAAGGTAAGTAGTGTGGTTTGTATTTTGATCCTTTTTGATCAATCCTCAATTTATTTACCTATCTCAAAACCAATTTCGTCAATTGAAAACTGAAAGCCATATTTTATGAAAATTAAAGATATTTGAATTTTTAGTTTTAATCCCTAAAGGACAAATAGCCCCCTAAAGGCTTTTTTAGAATTTGGGTAGGTACATGTAACTTTAATTTAAATCAAGATTCTTGAAACCTTTTTGTGAATGTTTGCCGTAACATGACTCTAAAGGAGTCCAATTGAGCAGCCATGCTAAATACATCTATTATCTCTCATATTTTTTCTATAAATACTTAATGTTGTCATCTTTGAGATTTCCCAAAAAAAACTTCTTTCAGTACAAAGTGTTCACCCTACAAAATTTCAAAGTTCTCTCATTTTTTTTGGCAGTGTACTAAAATAACTTCTTCTTTCCTTCATTAACCCCTAAACTTCTGACGGTATTTTTCATCAAAACTGCCTCCTCTTCAAAGCAAGGTAGATTTTGCAAACCTAGGGACATTTTTAGTACATCCAACCATAAGATCTTGTAGCTAACTTCTATGTCTACATGTCCACCAAATCTCACACACTCATTCGTCACCAATTGCAAGATAATAAAGTTCAAAGTAGAAAAACAAGTTTTTTTCCCTGCAAAAAAAGGGACAACAGAGTTTTGAAGGCCCAAAAAACCATTTTTTAAAGTAGATATGGAATGAGTCTCTCCATATTATTGTTCCTAAGTGAGTTAGGTACATGTCCAAAAAATATCATATTCAAAAAAGTTGCAGAAGGTTTCCAAAAAAATCATTTTCGGCTAAGGGGGTATGCTGAAGTTCACATACAAAGGCCGTTTCTTGACAATAAAATAGCATATGAAAAATTCTTGGATTGAAGATCCGAGCAGCGGAAACATGCTCTGCTGCCTTCTCTATAAATAAAAAAAATTATTTTTGAAAAATATCAAAATCTCAATTTTTGGTGGAATTTCAAAGTTTCGTGTTTGGAAGATTTTGGCAGATTTTGGCAATTTTGGGCAGTTTTGGGCAGAATTTGATGCATTCACAGTGGCTTAGAAAATTTCAGCAGCTGCCCAACGAGCAGCGTTTGACACTTAAACCTTCATAACTTTTGATCCCGATGTCAGAATTGAAAAATAAAAGTATGCACACGGAGCTCTCGGAATAGCACACCTCCATTTAAAATTTCAAAAAATCTCGATTTAAATTGAAGTCATATCTACTTGCCCAAATTCAAAATACATCCAAAGGGGGCTCACTGTCCTTTAGGGGTTAAAGTTAGAAAATTTGTTTTCTTAGGTTTTTCTTTTTTTAACTTAAAGGATAGACATCAATCTTTACTTTGACCATTTGGATTGGAACTTTATGAAATAATGGAATTTCTAGGAAAGAAATATGAATTAGCATTCTTTTGCAGTCAACCCAATAAAAATATTGTTTTCAACATGCTACACTTGTCTTTTGTGTGTAGTTTTTTTAATACAATTAACTAACTCAGTTGTCTATCACGCACCGAAACCCTTAAAATCCATAATGCAAAAAACCTAAGGGAAAAAAAGTTAGAGTGTGTCGACTTAGTCAGAAATCGTGTCAAAAAGTTTTTGTTTTCAAATTTCAATCGCTATAATCATCTGTTCTCTACGGTTGATTATGATGAAATTTATTGAGCTATCTTCTACAATAATATAATTGAATTGAAGATATTACGGTTAGAATTAAAAACTTATGTTTTTTTAAGTCATTCGTGCTTTTTACATTGGAAATGGCAGTTTTGAAGCGCTTTTTGGTGAAACATAGTCAAGGAACTTTACGGGTTTACCCCTAAATATCCAGCCGTTTTTGGAAGCTCCAAACTTGTCATTTTGGACCGCTTTGTGGGAATGACCGTTTGAACCAGTTTTTTTTCCTTTTTTTAAAACATCTAACCGTAAGATCTTGTACTTTACCCTCTTTAAAAGTATAAATGAAATTTTCAACCTTTGGATGTTTACCATTTGTGAGATTATAATGTTTAAAGTTGCAGCAAAAGTTTTTTTTGGTACAAACCGAACGACATAGGGTAAATGGTGAAAATGGGGACTTGATGTTCATTATCCCAAACATTTTTCTAATATTTTTTTCCATGTAGGTAATCAAGTTGGGTACCTCTATGCAAAATTTTAGAGACTTATTCCTTTTTTAGAACCTTTATAAAAATCATTTTTTTAATTTTTCAAAATCTCAAACTTTGACGAATTTTGAAAGAAATAATTCAAAAATTTGAAGCTTGTCTTTGTAATTTTTGAAGGCTGCCCTTGTAAAATTGGTTTATTTTTTGACTAGGGTCTCTTTGGAATTTGAGTGGTGGTTTGGTTATGAAAATATTTCAAGAAAAAAAAGTTTAAAAAACCCTATCTTTAAGCTGCCCGTTTTGGACTTGAAACCCAAAATTTCTAGATGAAGGTCTTAAAATTGGAATTTGGCTTTGAAAATTTTACCACATATACTTTGCAATATAGGGAGCATCCATTAAAAGTCCTAGGCAAAAATATGAAGTTTAACCCCTTCATCTTGGTTGCCCAAAACAACAATAACCCATTTCGTCTTTCCTGGATTTTTAGGAGTTAAACAATTTAGAGTATTTTGAGGAGCCCTTGCATTAAACATCACCCTCGTCTTAATGACAAGGCCCCCCAACTAGGGCTTCCATTGGAGGGGGCAAAAAGTCCCCTATATTTTGCTTGTTAATGAAAAAAAATTTAAAAAATATATAAAAAATAAAATAAAAATAAATTAACTAAAATTAATTTAGTGGGTCCCCTTCGACTAATTCAGGGTCCTGGATTCCATTAAAAATACAAAAATTACTAAAAAAGGGCCGCAGGACCCCTAAAAATAGATCAGAGAGGGGAGGAGAAAGGGGAGGAGGAAGGGGAGGCCCGCCTCATCATTAAGACGAGGGCGAGGTTTATTGCAAGGGTTTTGAGGAGTACTAGTAGTAAATTTTGAAAAAATATGAGAGACTTCAAAATAGGATTTCAGAATGATTGGAAAAAAATGGAACAAGAAATATGCATTTCTTAATTTTCTACAGAATTCCAAAGTGCAGAGTAATCTGTGACCCAAAAACGATCACATGCTCTAATGTACAAATGAGGTACATCTGTTTTTCACAATCTTGGAATGATTGGAATTTGGGGAATCTACTGATTGGTTTGGGGCAGTGGGTGGTATTAGGACAACCAACCATACCAGACTCCCGGTTGAAGCAACCCGACGAGCGATGGGAAATCCTACACAGTCGCGATGCCCGTGCAGCAATTCGGACCACTTGCAATTTTTAGAGAATTTGGCTTAGGAAACCAGCTTCACGACAAGCAGTTGCATGATCAGCGACGGAGTTGCACCTCAAACGCACTTGCGAATTCCTGCGACAGCAACAAACCAACATTGGCCAGCCCTCGAGTATGAGTAGTGACAAAGGCACTGCGGGAAATTGAGCAGCAGTTGGAAAGCACGGGTTCCAGAAAGTATCCACAATCAGAAAACTAGCATCAGTGGTGTGGTCACGGCACAAGCTCTCTCAGTGATTACTCACAATTCCAGTTGCGGTATGGCGAAAGAGGAAGTGAAGTAGGGTTTCTGCTGCGACACAACACAAACTGCAGCAATGACTGTCCCAAAACAGTCAGTTAAAGCAAATACAATTTATCTCGTGGAGAGCCTTTCACTTGTCTCCTAGAGCTGCCTCATTCGTGGCGAACAGTACACCCTTCATAGCTCCATTACATTGCAACAGTTGCCGCATGAGAAGCGCATCACACAAGGAACCCACTTGGGTCGAAATGATAGGCTTCCCAGCGAGCCATTCAATCCCCTGCACAGCACTACGCAAGCGCCCGAGTATCATGCGAGGTATCACTTCAGTATCACACGAGTATCACAGAAACACAATCCGAGTATCATTCAGGTAACCCCCAGCGTCCGCAGCGTGGCGCCTCTCTCGCAGTCCCGCACCACCGCCATCGCCATCACCACCCGAGTCCACGGTACCCACCTTCACATCCACCACGCGTGCAGAGAGCTCTACTCCCGGCCGGCACTTCCATGATTCAACCAGGTACCCCCCAAATTCGATAGATTGCAATTTGCCCATGCTCCGGGCCAACAGGTTCAAGTTCTTACTAACCTGGGACGGCAGCGCTCAAGTTCCAGGCAGCATCAGAGGCATGATTCGCTCAAAGCATGGGGCATCGACGATCCAGCGCGGTTCGATCGAGTGCTCATGCGGATCCGTCCCTCAGCTGTTCTCGCAAATAGGACTGTTACTGTAGATGGCCTATTCTCAGGCCCTTCACGTACGGTAAAACTACTGCAAAAATGACTGTGCATGTGCGTGAGACGGAATCCGCAATATACATGTTTATTTTATTCGTCCCAGGAGAGAAGAAGATAAACGTGATAAAGGTAACTAGTTAGATCGAGTAAGATCCCGTGTTTCGCTACGGCCATTGGCTCTTCGGGTAACAGAAATCCGGGAACTGCCTCAGTAAGAAAGTAGTTCCGGACATTGAATTGGGGTGCATGCAGTCAGATTGTAAAGAACACAGAGGGCAGTGTGGAGTTGAATGCTGATGATGATCAGTGATAAATGTCAGAGCGAGAGTGAGATCATAGAGTACTTGAGTCACCGGCATCATGACCACACCGCGCCGATGTTGGCAAAGTCCACATATTTTCAGGGGCGCCTTACCATAGCGCCCCTCGTTCTCGCCAGCTGTTTCCGCGATGCAATTAGAATGCCAACGAATGCGCCCTTGCAAGGCGCGGACGAACCCTTCACATGCTTATTAAAGGCAGAACCTCCCGCCCTACATTAGCCGCGCAGATACGCGCACAACCTTGTGTTCAGTCTTGCATTTGGAAGACTGCCCCACCCGAGCTGCTCCTGCCTAGAGTTTTGGTGTTACTTGCATTTGCCGTCTTACATTGCTCGAATCATCTCCACAGCTTGCGATCGTTACCATAGTTTCCACAGTTCGACAGTGCTTCTCGGTGCTATTAGGGATCTAAATCGAAAATCTAGTCCGCTTACAGGTTATTATTTTAAGGACAATGGCTCGTCAAAATATTTCCCTTGTGGCTGCTATCTGCTTCTTGGCTGTCCTGTGCGTCCATGTCGACGCTCAGGGATCTCCAGCGTACACACCTATGATGGCACCGGAGGGAGCTCCCATGATGCCACCAGTTGGATCGCCCATGACGCCGCCTCCGATGATGGCTTCTCCTCCGATGGCCCCCGAAATGTCCCCTCCAGGTACAGACCTCAATCTGATTCAGGACACGGGCTAGTTTGTTTCTATATTCGTTCTTCAACTCACATGGGCAGATCGTGCAGACTCGAAAACTAGCAAATGCAGTAGTATGTTGGTGTTGTTTATCTTCACCTGTTTGTGGAGCTGCGTTGTGTACCCTGTCTATAGCGATAGATAGAAATTTCTATCATGTGTTCACTAGATAATCATTGTATGAGGGCGCTAGGTTCTAGTATTCGAGTTTAGTGGATATGCCTAGTTGACGTAGGCCATGGTCGTATGTTTTCTTTTCATGGTGGTGTATGTCCTGAACGATTGTGTATAATAGAATCAAATTCTGACATGTTTGCCTTGGGTGTGTGTATATTTGCAGCTCCTACCCCATCTGAGACGCCGGCACCAACCCCTGTTGTCGCAGAGGGCCCCGGACCGATGGCCGCACCTGCGTCTGGCGCCAACACCATTGTTCCAAGCGTTGCCTTCACCTTGTTGGGTGCTGCTGCATTCTTCTTTTAAATGGTCGATGGCGGTCCTTCACCGAGGACAGGAAGCTGGATTCGGTATACAGGACTCTAACATGATAGGGAGCCTTCGGAACATCTAGGTTGAATTCAAAGCATTATTTACCTGTAGAAACATTTATTTAACATGATTCTTTATTTTATTGTTAGAGTAATGAAAAATCATTCGCACAATTGGCTGTGAAGAGAACCTGGGCGGAGATGCCAAATAAAGAGAATTTTATTGGTGAAAAAACTGTTTTTGTTGGTGTCTTCGCGGAAATGAAACCTCAATGTTTACTTTTCGGTTGTTTATTATTAGGAAGTGATTTGTTTCAAAGTCTTTGACATCTTTGTGATTCTACGATGAAGTATATGCTCGCAAGGTGATGCGCATCCTGATAAGGTTTATGGAGTGTCTTCGAAGATTGTCATCTCCGTGAATAAATTGTAGGCGAAGTAAAGATGTGAATTCTTGGTCGATGTGAAGGTGAAGTCTTTGAATCCTGTCTTCTGATGCTTGTGACACAGCTTACTCCTGATTCTTTGCTTCGTGTTATTTTCTTCTCATGGCTGGATTTTCGTTATGGCACGTTATCACTGTTTGAATGAGCCCCACTTGTATGTACTTGATTGCCCTCCTTCTGCTTCCAGCTAAAACGTAATGGCTGGGTTGTCACTTCCGACTGTACATGTTCCATCACCAGGTGCCCGATGGTTTCGGGTCATCATGGATTGTTTGTGAAGCAATGTCCTGGCATCCTCATGCATGTTCCATGCTTGTTAATATATTACGGCTTCTTTTTTCTACGCGACTGAATCCTGGAAAGGGTTCTCGGTGACTGGAATACGTCACGTCCTGATCATATAGAAACGCGCTCAGAGGATGTGCCCTTAATGTACTCGTATCATGTGTGCAGCTCACCCGTGTGACTCTATCGTGTTCTCAAAACTCCTTATTCTCGGGAATTCCTGGTTTGTTGTCCTATCAAACTGCTGAGGTGAGTGTTCTGTGTTTCTGAATTCCGTCTATTAATTTGCATCTCCTTGCTTTCAGCACCATGGGTTACCTATCCTTGAGCAATTAATCCATAACGAGCACTTGTTGATATGACGCCAGATGGCTTCTGTACTCTCAGATTCTTGTTCGTAACAACTAATTATTGTAGATCCTAGCTGAATATGATGTATATCATTAAGCATGTTCTTGCTGTTATTCTGTTCACGTAATCCTTTGAAAGGAATGCCCGAAGGGCTTGAATCTTCGGTATATCAAGCACTGAAAAGTCATCATCAATCTGTTCCCATAGGACAAATTTTCTCATTCATATAACTTCTCTTCCGTACAGCCAGGAGCAATGACGAAAACCAAGTGCGGGTGTTGGGGAGCTGGAAAGAAGACGCCAAAAACGGGTCCAGTGTTTGCCACTCCCATCAAGACGGTGGTAGTGTTGTGCATGGAAAACCGATCTTTCGATCACATGCTTGGGTTCATGAAACGAATCAACCCGGAGATTGATGGCCTCACCGGCACCGAGTCCAACCCCTTATCCCTCACGGATCCCAACGCCGGCGTCGCCACCGTCTCAGACCAGGCGCCTTACATCGACCCTGCAGACCCCGGCCATTCGTACCAAGCCATCGCCCTGCAAATCTTCGGCTCTCAGACCGATACGACCGCGAATCCTCCCCCTATGAGCGGTTTCGCAGCGCAGGCGGAGACGGAGCAAGCAGGGCTGTCGAAGACAATCATGAGCGCATTCGCACCCGACCATGTCCCGATCCACAAAACCCTAGTCCAGGAATTCGCCGTGGTGGACCGCTGGTTTGCATCCGTGCCATCCTCCACGCAACCCAACCGGCAATACCTTCACTCCGCGACGTCGCACGGGCTCATGAGCAACAACCAGCAGCAGCTCACGGCGGGATTGCCTCAGAAAACCATCTTCGAATCCGTGGAGGAAGCCGGGCTCTCGTTCGGGATCTACTATCAACAAGTGCCCAACACTCTCTTCTACCGAAACCTCCGCAAGCTGAAGTACGTCGACAATTTCCTGCCCTACGATCTCACGTTCAAAGCTCACGCGAAGGCGGGCACGCTTCCGAACTACACGGTGATTGAGCCTCGGTACTTCGACTTGCTCGGCCTCCCCGCCAACGACGACCACCCAGTTCACGACGTAGCGCAAGGGCAGAGTCTCATCAAGGAGGTTTACGAAACATTGCGATCGAGTCCTCAATGGAACGAGATTCTCTTGCTGATTACTTATGATGAGCATGGCGGATTTTATGACCATGTTCCCACTCCCATCGGCGTCCCAAGTCCAGATGGAATTGTCGGTTCGGCAGATCCCTATTCGTTTGATTTCACAAGGCTTGGTGTCAGGGTGCCGACTCTCTTGGTTTCGCCCTACATTGAAGCTGGAACTGGTAACATTACCTCACTGTCTTGTGCTAGCTCGTTTCGATTGATTTATACTCTGATTTAAGCTTTTTGTCTAAGGTATGATATCAATGAGGTTTCTGAGTATGTGTTGGATTTGCCTTGCAGTGTTGCACAAGCCGAAGGGGCCAACACCGACCTCCGAATTCGAGCATTCGTCGATCTCAGCCACAGTGAAGAAGCTGTTCAATTTGCCAGCTTTTTTGACAAAGCGGGATGAATGGGCAGGCACGTTTGATACGATCCTTACTCGGAAGACACCCCGAACAGATTGCCCAGGTACAAGCTAATGCAACGCATAGCAATCATAGTTTTTGTGAAGTCAATTGAACTAACTGACTTGTATCTGTTGAGATTTGTGATTGCTGTGAATTCAGCGCTATCTGATTGATTGTAAGACTTACTATTGCCATGACTGCGAGATTCAGTGAAGCTCCCAACGCCGCCATCAACATTGCGCACAAGCAAGCTCTCAGTGAAGAACAATGAAAATGGAAGCGAGTTGTCCGAATTTCAGGAAGAGTTGGTGTGGCTGTCAAGTTCAATCAATGGCGAGCAGGTGCCAGATTGCTCCACAGTCGAGGAAGCTGCTCAGTATGTCTTAAGCGGTGTTACCAAGTTTTTCGATGCTAGTGCTACTGCCAAGGCACAGGGGTTAGATCCCAACCAACCTCTGCAACTCTAAATTGACGTACACAAAACCATCACGTGCGGCCAAATTTGACATGAAGACGAACCTTAGATCATGCTGCAAAAAACGTCTCACAATTTTTTTTGTAGCACACAAAAATTGTTCTGACGAATTCTTTTCAGAACAGTGGATCGTAGGAAGATTTACCTGCTGAATGCATGAGCATGTTCCACATTGCTGCACTTCTGAAATAAGTGATAGGCCATGATTTGCATTGAACACAAATAATTGTTAGACCCATGGTTATCAGGGGGTTTAGCAACAGAAGAATGTGGCTGGAATTGGTTACATGGCCAGAGATGCTGACCATTGTAGATACTGTGACGAAAGAGCAATCGATCATGTTCGGTTGAGTGATGTGAAGTGCAAAATTTCACGATTGATAGGATAGCCTGGATGTAGTTTGCTTACGTGAGTCTTAACGTCTTAACGTCATTCTTTTGTAAAATCTGCATGTTGAAATTCAAGTTTGATAGCTTTTGATCCACCATTCTAGAAAATGTTTTTTATACTGAGGCGCCATAGCTGGATTAACAAATATATTATTGAAAAAAATAAATTTATTGAATCTCAAAATGTATATATAATGAATTTCATGTTTTTTACATTTAAAAATAAAAATAAAAATAAATATATATATATATATATATATATATATATATATATATATATATATATATTGTAAACTGTATCAAATGGCTTAGAGTGAGCTGATTATGACTAAAATATTTTATTCTATTTTTATCATTTACCCTCAAAAAATTTCATTATTTTTATTTTTATTTTTAAGAAACAGGTTGAACGTGCTTCATTCTGGTGCGAAGTGTCTGCAATCTAGCTTCTAATGTTTTACTCAACATAATCTGTTGCGAAGGTGGTCTTGAAACCAGAAGTCTTATATCTGATTATTTCGAAGTTCTAGCTTCGTACGTGAAATCTGATCGATCCTGTGTCTCGAAGAACTTGGGGAATACTTGCCTTCGAGAGGTATCCAGCCTTTATGCTGGATATGTTTTCCAAACGTCAAGTGACAGGCCCCATTATAACGTACTCCTATGACATATGGAATTTGAAACTCAGAAGCAACGCAACATTCCGAAATTCCCAAGTTATAGCCCTCACTAAGAATCATTGTTTACATTTTGAAAGTTGTTTCACAGAACAAAGTTCTAACTACACCAAAAAAGTGCAACAAAGATGCAGAATTTTTTAACAACAATCAACTGTCGGTCTGGATAAAATTAAAGATGTATAAGCGAAGCAGTGCGCTTGTACACTGTCCCGTTTTATTACATGATATTAAGATACTAACATTTTTGATCACGGGGTGAGGGAGTATGATCCGCGTAACACCTTGGCATATTACTCACTTGAACTTCAACACAGATCTTTAGGCCACAATAATAACAACTGTGGAGCTAGCACATGCTGCTCATGTCAACTCTCTAATCTGATCATTAATTAATATTACAGGGCAGGAGCGGGTGGTGCGATTTATCACGAGTACTGTGAATTGATCATATCCACCTCAGCAACCTAATTTCACAACGTTAGCAACCAAAGCTCATAGTTAAGATTTTCTCGGGATTCTCCACGTAGAGCAAACCGGATGGTTGTTATATTCTAGAAGCGGGCGAATGCCTACAAACGCCTCTGCAGCTAATTCATATTACACAGCCATACCCGAAATTAAACTTGTAGATTTCCAGTACTGCTCGTGATGATGTGATCAACATGGTAAACATGATACGAGCGGTTATGCCTGGCTGCCTTCGAAAAGTTGTGAGAATCTCCAGTTCGCAGGAGCAACATCCATGGACTCGACGTTAGTGCCATCGCTGAGAACGGCCCGGAACGAGAGGGCTTGGCCGGGCATGTTGCTGTTGCCGGTCAGCTGCCACATCTGACCCCAGTTGCGCTTCATGGGGTACCAGCCCGTTTTGTCGCCCTTGATGTACAGCTGCTGCACGTCGCCTGCGCCGCCGACGTTGGTCACGAGCACGAGCACGAACCAGGGGTTACCATTAAGCTGGAACCTCATGCCTCCCTTCTTGACGCAAGGCACCCTGTTGAAGGAGAAAATTTTGTCAGGCATGAAATTCTACACTGAAATCATTTGCAATGAGACTGGTTGGCAACTAGATTACAAATGATAATTGGGTGGTTGTTGCCGGCACCCACCTTCTGTAGTTGACGGGGATGACACCGCCGCCTTCTTGAGCGAGCGAGACGAACATCGGGTGCGCAAGGTCGAAGTGCTGCCTGGGCGCGTCGCACCACCCGCCCAGCGAGTTCTGAGGACAATAATTAGTCGCAGTGATGGTAATGGAAGGGTTCCCGGGCAGGCAATACTTGGAGCCAGTGCTGTCACATTGTAGTTCGTAGCACGCGCCGCACGTGAGCCCACTGTTGAACAGCGCCGAACTGAGTGCCGCCGTGTTGGTCCCGTAGCCAGTGGAGTACAGATTTCCATACCCACATGCACCACCTGCGAGCGTCCACACACAAGGATTCTACAATGAGACTCAGATGCACCTTAATCACACTCACTCAACCTGAGCAAATGCACAATGATTCAAGCCATGTTGACAAACAAACTAGCAACGGTATCACGAACTTGTTCACTACAGCAGTTTATATTGATCAAATCCAATGGTTGTGTTCTTCCGTTTGCAATCTCTAAAACCTGAAGGAAATCGTTGCAATTGACTTCTCACTAAAGAAAGACGCATCGCAGAAAACCGAATTGCGAAGTAAGCTAGTGATTATGTCCTGTTCGGTTGGCTCAAATTCTTAATACATCAGTACAATCAAGATCTAACATGAAACGTGTCCCTAATTTGTGTCCACCTCTGATAATGATCAATCCCGGCATTAGTAGACTTCCGAAACTTCCAATCAGGCATTTGGACACAAGCTTTGGACCTTTTTAAACCACATGTCAGATTTACACTGTGGTTGTACACTTATTCTACAACTCAGTGCGCAAACAGACATCGAAACCACTGTGACAGCATCCCCTCACCTTGAGTGCCAGACGCATCCACACCACCGTAGTACGTCGCATGTGCGTTGCCCCCAATCCAGTCAGTGCCGAGGTAAGAGCCAGCCTGCGCTGGCAGCACCAAGGCGAGCAGGACCAAAGCTCCTGCCATGAGCGTCAGAGCCATTCTCGCCATCGCCATCTCGCCCTTCGGAGCTGCACTGTAAAGCTGGACGATGTGCCTTCCTGCACAGGCCGTCAGACGTGGTGGTACTACTCTTCCAGGCGGGGATCAGGAGGGAAACTGATGGAGATTGTGGTGGCAGAGGGGTGTATATATAATCAATGAGGCTCGTCATCTCCGACGGCAGCTTTCTACAGCAAACCAAAAGGTTACGTACCTACTGGTTCGTCTGCCAATTCTCAAGGTTCATCCATGAATCGAACGGTTGTCAGTAGTTGTCTCCTTCATTCTCGCCGTGGATTTCTGGTTTGGTTCTTACTAGTCTCGGTGACGGGAAGATTCAACAACTTACCACCTCCACTTGATATATACGTCTTATATATTTCAGTTTTTAAAAAGCAGAATGTCAATATTTTATATTTATTTTTTGGATTTAGACAATGATTTCATTGGTACATTTGCCATAATGTCACACTAGCCGTATGAATAAGATCAGTTCAATCGAACAAAATGGTGTATGCAACTTAAGCATGTCTTTCAGTACTGATGCACATACGGCATGAGATTGTCTTCAAGTGAGATTTTTTAATGTGAATTCTAGTTGATTTGCTCTTCTTCACATAATTTAATGAGATTCGTACAGAATGCTGTTGTGATTGCTTCCCATTTGCTTGATGCAGTAAACAAACCGTTTTGTGGACAGATCGGCGCGTTTGCATTCCGGTGGTCACAATCCCCCTGATTCAGCAGGTCCTGAAGAACGCAATTTCTTTGCCTGCACATGCCTTGATCGTTACTGAAATAAACCCTATTAAACAAGGTCCTTCTCAATTGGCAAAAATCCAAGCATTGAATTGTTTAGGCAAAAACTTGGTACTCTTGGGTGGACGCACTTGCACGACAGAACTCAAGAGATGCAATAAGAGATACAGTAGACGTAGTAGAAAAAAGTGGCCGGTGGCCGTTAACTTAGCGTAGCTCCTTCAAGTTTGAGTACACACCAAGTGTCCGCATTTATATCATGATGAATGGTTGAATGATAGTATTCAAGGACTCGAATCTCATTTGGCAGATCAACTTAGCTCTTGAATTCTGTTGTTGAATAATACCCACGGTTGGCTTTCAATGTCTGAATCTTCCATGTTCCACGACTACCGGTAGCTACGGCTTCACAACAGTGCTAAATTTGATGTTTGGCAATACGTAGTAACTTGAAAACCGTATTATCAATTTTCTGGTGATGCTTGAATTTACTACAGAGCGACCCTGTTGCAAATTAACTCTGTCGTGGTTAGTTCCTTTCAGGTGGAATGAGGATACATTTATCAGTGAATGGCCAGGGCACGGTGGCATTTAGTGATCTTTGGAGGCAAACTAGAAACAGCTCACTCCTAAACTGGAATATGGATACCAACCTACCATCTGGGTGGTTTGGCAATGGCCATTGTCAACTGGGCCAGCGTATCCGAGGCAAGCAACGATCAGTGACACAGTAGTGGAGCAGAAGTTGTAGGCTGGGCCCTGCACGACATACACCTGACAACTGCCGCAAAGTGCCGTACCGGCGAAACCCAAGCTGACCAGAATCCCAGATCCTGTTATTGTAGCAACCTCCATTCCTTTCCTTGTTCGGAAATCCAGGCCCTGAGTCTACTCTCGTGCTTCTGTACTGCAGTGATCACTACACCAATGCAGTTAACTATGTTTGTTTGCTTATACTAATATATTTACATTAAACTATGCATTGCTCAATTAAATTAATACATTTCATAATCTAATCAGCATGACATCGAAATGAATATCATACTACCGGTAACTTGTTAGTAGTTTCCTTGAAGACTTTGTAAGGAGGGACCTTTATGGAAACGCACAGAACAGACAGCTCGTTCCGAATTCATCGCCTGCTAATCAGCTGACAATGTGCGGCTTAACACATTTGGTGCGCTTGCTGGGCTCGCTGCCGCTTCTACAGTGGTACCCTCAATCGCAAACTTGCACATCCAGTAACTAATAAACCAAGTTTCTTCCGGTCCCATGCTTGAGACATGTGACCCAGTGGAAGACTCCGCCGAATGAAGATCCAATCGTTATCGTAGCGAGGTGGCGACACAAGCCCAAAGCGCGGCCACAGTAAGTCAGTAACTTGTTGCCCTCTTGCAAGTTACTCGTTGATCAATCGGCCGGGTTCGTTTGTTGCTAGTTCCGTGCTTGCACGTTCCTGATGCCCGCTTTTGTCAGGAGGCAGGGCTCGGTGGCAGAGTGTGAGTCCAATGTCAGTGGTTCGGTCGACACCCTGGGCCCAGTGCGCTTCATCATGGCTATGCACTGCGCCTGTGATGATGATGATGACGGTTGAGAGCTTGTCTAAGTACGCTGATGATTTGAGCAAGCGCCTGGCGGTTGAACGTAGCTAGTCTGAGACTACGCACAAGTTGTGGATGATTTTGGGTGGACCTACTCGCCTTGAAGCATCGATTGATCGATCGATCGCAATATCTAGGCAGCTTGATTGGAGTAGCGATTGAAAGAGTCCACTTTCTATCGGTGCGGTGAATCGATCATGCGACTAATCAGTCGAAGTTTGATTTGATACCGACTCCAATTGTTCTCGCTCTTGTGTACCAGTTTTCTATTGAAAATTTCGTCGCCAAACCGGACATAATTTGGGTTTATAGTTTCCGTTCTTGAGCTGACCCAATTAGCAGTCCTTTAACTCGTTGACGTGCTTTAATGCGAATCCATCGTCCGGCTCAGACCAATCCTCAGTGGAATGGTACAGAAAATCTAGGAATAAATCAATTTCATCATTATGCTTAACCCTAATTTTGTATGTTTTCTAGTCTTTGGTGCTGATTGACGTCGTTAAGTGAAGCGTGGTTTTCTGTGCAATGTGCGGCTGGGGTCGATCCAAGTGCAACAGACATAGAGCCATGTGCGTCTTCTGATGGTGCCAGAGCAGAAAGCCTGCCAAGCTTGCAGCTCTCGTGCACTTTGGGCTCTCTGACGGTCCGGGAGCTCTCTCGCGGTGGTCCCACGCTCATGATCATCATGCTCAATTGGGCGATGTCTCCCAACCACGAGCGGATAGGAATAATGGCTGTCGCGGTGTCACCCTGGAGTACAACCACAGTTCTTCTTGACGGAACGTTCGATCCAATCTTGTTCAGACCTGGTTCAATTCAATGGCAATGACCAGGATAAGCGCGACCCGAATTGCAGCGGATTAAAAATAGGTTGCCCACTCGAACCCCGTGTTCATGAAGGGAAGATAAGGTGTTGCTTACTCTTTGGCGACGTCGCCCAGACAACCGTGTCAGAGCCTCTCATTCAAATGCGCATTGCAATCAAACGAGAATAATGCATACGACCTCATCTTTCTTGCTTCAGGAATCGTCAATTAGTGCGCATCGAGTACTCAGTCTTCGCAATATCCGCCTCGTTGAAGGTATAAAGAGAGAATGAAGTGCCAGACATTAGTGCACAATCAGTAGCATTGGAGGCTCTCCGATTCCGCAGATAGCATAGAGCCGTGAGGACTAGTCCGAGATTAAATGCTCATCCACTCTTCTTTGCATGATGAGAGCCCCATCTTCGAGTGTCCATAATCATTCCAGTGCTTGAGGGCTGACATGGATTGCAATAGCGCTCGCAATCTTAGTGAATAGCACCAGCGATACCCCTTGCGATTGTAGTCAATAGCTCACCAAACACGCTTTCGAGTGGAGGTGTTGTTGATTGTATGCAATTGTCCCTAACCTCGCGGGGATCATTCAAGCACTTGAATTCATCTTGCAAACGCATTCTAGCCAGAATGCTTGTGGCCTGACGTTTGCTGATGGATATATGAATCTCGAGCTAAAATTAGGCAATGAATTCAGGCGCAGAGTCTGCTCAACCGAGCCTTCTCGCAAGGAGATAAGCACAAAATGTACGAACCTCTGTGCAGTTTGCACGAAGAATTGGTTCAAAACTTATGACCCACTTCATGGCATGAATTGCACTCGGTAGCTAAACAGAAAAATTAATCTTAAGTACGTTTTGCAGTATACTTTCCTCGATCGAGCACATGACGTTTATAGTGACGTTTTGCAATATACTTTCATCGATCGAGCAGATGAGTTGCTGATGCTTGCAACCACGATCTATACTTGCGAAGCGTCCAGAACATGTTCTCAATGAATATCCAACTCCAGTTTCTGAGCTACGAAGGATCAATCAAAACCCTAATAACCTGCTTGGCGTTTTTCACTTGGAGAATTCACAAGCACCTCTGCCAATTGTGTGTAATTTTCGATTCCCATCGAATTAAGAGCTGGAGTTGGCAAAAAGATGAGATTATCAGCACAATCAACTGACATAATTGTAAGCTAAATTGCACCAAAGTATGTTCGCGCCTCTACGGGTATTCATGTGACAAAGCTTCGAGAATTCTCCCATTAATTGAATGATATCCTCAGAACATATCCAGTAATTTGCTTCACAATGTTCATTCCATGCCCTGAAAGCTTGCATGTACAGGAATTCAGACGATACAAAACAGAACAATGTGAAGCATGATGGCCTAACTACTATCCATACTGCAAATGCACAGAATTAACTCATCACTGAATACTCAAACTCGAATACCACCTTCGATCCCAGCTTGAATAGATTCATTTTTAGGGCACGACGGTAAGCAAGGCCAGCCAGGGTCTTCAGATTATCGAGTAGAAACCTGGAATAAAAAATTAGGACCGATCTCACACCGAGTTAAGGTCCATTTCCAGTTTGGTTTTGATTTGGGTCCCTCCGGGATGGGAGGGGGAGGGCTGCGCCAGCCTAGGAAGTAGTGCAAGACCAAGGCGACGCGCGCGGGTCTGGGCAGCAAGCTGCCGGATGGACCCGCACCCAAGAAAAATTAGATTAATATCATGAGGGACGATGTCCCTCGTATCAGATATTAAACTGATAAGAACAGATACTACACTTGATCTTAGCCAAAAGGCCGAGAAAGGTATACATTTACAGCCGATGCCCAGTTCATATGTATGTGAAATATGGCATTAAGTCCGACAAAGCTTATGGGAAAACCCCCAGAACACCCTTTTTTCCAACGATTACAGCTTCTCTAATTTTCACACTGGAAATGAAAGAAGACATCTTACATTTTTTTCTATGGTATAATTTTTGTTACGTTTCATATGACGGGCTACACTGAATCAAATCTCTCACTATTCATCATGTATTATACATCATCTAATCATCTCAAACATACTACTAAAAGAGTATGAAAGTTGCATCATGACTGTTTGGGCGACCTGTCTCCATGTGTATGTAACGAGCTTCCTATGGATCGTTTGAGTCGTAATAAGCACATATGGTAAGCCTAACTGCACGATACATCAGATATTGCAGTCCTTTTCACGGTTTACAAGAAACAGAATCTATGGAGAGAAGTGTAATTACACGTCAATGATGTCAAGCTCCCGTGATTGGTGCAGATCACCTTCCGACTTAGCACACATTTGACATGGCTGAGTTCGGCATCCTTTGCACGCCTTGCAGATCGTAGCTTTGGCTTCCTCCCTCAGTGTCTCATCTTTTATACCGTGAAGTTCTCCCCTCTGGAGCCATCCTGCACTCCACTGTTCCCTATCCTGGAAATACATTCATATGTGAAAGAGCAGATTCATAAGATTGGAAGGCATGATCCTGAGCCTAAACAGAAATCTTGTAACTCGACTTCAAACAGCCTAAAAACAGAGGAATTTATGTTGAGATTGGGGTGTACATACAGACAAAGGATTTTGCAAGAAACTCAACGATCCTTCTGATTTGGCTCATCCAGCTCACACGGTGAACTCCATGTAATTGTGTAGCATTAAATCAATAACTAAACATACACTCAAGAAACCGTAACTGGATAATTAAAAGCAACTGCAGAGGGTCACAACAACCTTCAGAATTTTTGAGTTGATCCAAAAACGCGTTGTCTCATCACAAGCTGAGACCATTTCTAGAAACCAGTCCTTCCTTGGGCCCCTGCGCTTCGAATGCACATAGTAATGATGCCTACCAAATGTCCTTTCCATGGCAGTCCAATTCGAACCTACTCACATACAAAAGCACATGATTACACACTCGCGAACATGGAAAAACAATATCGTCAAACAAGGCATATGGATTTAGGATTTCTCTCCGACTCTCCGCTCTGCCAACCCTTAAAAGGAACAGATGACTTAAAGAGCGACTCACCTACAATGCGTTCAATTGCCACTGGATTCCTCTTGTGAAAACCCCCTCTTGCAAGACTGCCTTTCCCATCACACACATCACATTTAACCTCCCTCGAACCTGCAATCAATTCACAGACCTAAATCCTCCATACTTATCACACCTAAATCATTCACAGAAACATTTTCAAGACTAAAGAGAACTTCAAGAAATGCCCACTAGACGAAGAACAAACTACCTACACACTGCGGAAAAACTCATACAGAAACAACCTAATTCAGGCCAGATAAAACCAGAGCCTGCAAAGTTTAATAGCACATTTTAATGGCGAAAGATAATGGCTTAGATACTCTGAAAACCCGAACAAAACCTATCTAGAATCACTCGAGACCTAATAGAACGCTAAACATCATCCTGAAAGGCTCACTCACATACTTTACAATTTTCAAAGACCATTCAGTAAAAATTCAAGCGGCAAGATAACGATTCACAACCCCATAGACTCCTCAGGTAACGTGACAGCAAAATATAACGTCATAAACCAAACATAACCCTGACAACAACTGAACCCAATCACACCCACTGACATACCTTGGCACATCCGGCAAGGAACAACAGAGTAAACATTCGACAGGGGCTTCACAAAGGGGTTGTCTTCTGCAGAAATCCGCTGCTCTGGCGCACTAGAATCCGACTGCCCAAGTGCCCTCCACAACGTAACAAACTGTCTAGACACAGAAATCGTCGACAAGGTACTCAAAGTTGAGCTCCAGCTCCTAGTCCCAAAACTCTCTGCTTGCACACAGCAGGAGCTCAAAGCGGCTGTCGACAACCCCATCTTCGGCGTAGCTCCACAACATCACCGAAGCAATTCACATGGGCAAACCCATATGTGAGGAGAATTCCAAGCTTCCAACTTGGCATAATTCATATCAGTACCCTGAAGGACTTTGTGCCTGGCATGCATTCTTCAGATTATGAATGAAATCCTAGTGACCATTGTGGTCGAATACTAGTGAACCTGTGCACAGAGTGAATGAGAGATCTCAAGGTTTTCTCCGGAACTGGTCGACTCATGTCACCGACTGTGGAACTGGCGCATGATAAGTTAGTGTAAGTTGGTGTGCTTCGGAGGGATACATGGTGCATTGATTCAAGTGGTTCCTGGATGTTAGCAATGAAGGGCGAGTGGTGCAAACTTCAGGACATGAGTTGATAAACCCCCCACTTAGGTAGCAGCACCAGAGACTGTGCAGGAGCACCTCACTGTTGAGCCTAGGTGCACCAATAACTAGGAGTAACTTAGCAAGGGGCATAGTAGAGATAGTGAGTGACACCGTAGAAGTAGTGAGTGACACCGTAGAAGTAGTGAGTGACACCGTAGAAGTAGTGAGTGACACCGTAGAAGTAGTGAGTGACACCGTAGAAGTAGTGAGTGACACCGTAGAAGTAGTGAGTGGCACCCAAGGTTGAGTGTCCTAAAACCAACCACTTAAAAGCAGTTTAGGGTATTTTGAGTAGTGGTAAATTCTGGGGAAAAAAAATGAGAGGCTTCAAAATAGGATTTCAGAAGGATTGGAAAAATTTGCAACAAGTAATATATGTTTCTCATTTTTTTACAGAATTCCAAAGTGCAAAGTAACATGTGACCCGTTCTTGATATGGTCGTAACCTTCAATGAACCCAGAACCGACCACTACATGGTGTCTGTACTAAAAATTGTTAGAGAGAGAGAGAGAGAGAGAGAGAGAGAGAGAGTAGAGATAGAGAGAGAGAGAGAGAGAGAGAGAGCGAGAGGAGAGAGAGAGAGAGAGAGAGGAGAGAGATATAGACAGATAGAAGGAGAATTTAGAGCGCGCTCTCGCTCTCGCTCTAGAGCAATAGCGCGCTCTCCTATCGGCTCGCTCGCCGCTCTCTCTCTCTCTCTCTCTTCTCTCTCTCGCTCTCTCGTCTCTCTCTCTCTCTCTCCTCTCTCTCTCTCTCTCGCTCTCTCTCTCGTCGCTCTCTCTCTCTCTCTCTCTGCTCTCTCCCTCTCTTCTCCTCTCTCTCTCCTCTCTCTCTCTCTCTGTCTATCTTCTCCTCCCAGGTTGTCTCTGGAGGAGACCGAAGTGAATTAAGTATCTGTTCAATCCACCCCCACAATTGTGATTCTAGAACTGCAGTCAATGAGCCATCAAAGCAGCCAATGTGATGCGAGAACCAAACATAAGGTAGAATGTCCTTAAACCAACCACTTAAGGATTTTGGTCTAGTTCAGGCGCTGCTATGTATTTTCTGTAATTTTTCATCGAAGGCAGAACAAGAATGATGCCGACGGCACTTTTTCCAAAACTAAATAGCAAAAAACCAATTTATTATGAATTTTATAAGTGAAAAGTGTCCAAGACCTAAAATCGATCAGATGCTGAAATGTACAAACAAGGTACATCTGATTTTTCAAAATCTAGAAATCAATCCTAATCGGTTTTGGGGTAGTGGGTGGTTTAAGGACATTCTACCTTAATATCATCGGATTCCCAAACCTGCAGCCCCTGTCACTCTATGTTGCACACTACACCAACCCAAAACCAACCTTCCATGCTCTTTGAACTGTTCCAAGTTCCACAATTTACGGCATTCAATTCTCAGTTGGGCGGAATTCAGACAAGTCAATATAATGGTTTTTGGGGTAGTGGTTGGTAATAGGACAACCAACCCTAGAAGTAATGATTGGTAGCGTGGAAGGAGGCAATGTTTGGAAAGTTTTTTGAGGAAATTGGTAATTATTTGATATTTTTGGTAAACAAATGGTCCCAATTACTAATCCATCCGGTTGTTGTTTGAGTATGTGTAGACATCATGCAAGTATCACATATTTTTATTTTTATTTCTAGTTAAAAGTTTTTAATATTAATCATTTTTTTGTAAAATCATACAGTCAATCTGCAACTAATTGGTGGTTCTCTGTATTCATTGGAAGTAGAGTACATCAACAAGACTCCCTGGTTTTTGGTGCACTTTGCAGAAGGTTTTTATAGTCTCTTATTATTATTTATTAACATTTTCGTTTTTTGATCTCTGACGGTTCACAAAAAATCACCAAAAATTTAATATGTCTTCAATAAAATTGAATTTCTTTCGTTTGAATTTTGGGTTTTTTAATTTTATTGCACCAATAATATTGTTTAAACAACAAAATGGCTTTAAAAGTGACGGTTTTTGATGTTGCTACATTGATTAAGTATAAAAATTTGGGAATTTCAATAGAATCATTTGCAAACTTAGATCTTTTGTCACTCAATCAACATAATTATGCTGGAAGGGATGAGAAACACAGATTGTATCATATTGTAAGACTACAAATACACATTTTATATTAGGTGCCTTTAGCATTAAATGTCCATTTTATTATTTCAAGATCATCAAGTTCCCTTTAGATGTTGTATCGCCTTCAATTTTGTGCAGGTTACTAGAGTTATCCTTGGAGTGACCTTGAATTTTGATAAATTTCGTGAATTTTGTTTTATTGTATTATCATTTTTAACTCCAAATAGTTGTGAGGCAATGTCAAAGAGCTTGGTGGTCTCAATGTACTTGATGTGGAAGGATTTGGTGGTTTTTCAACTCAAACAAAACTGATTTGTTCCGCCGTTTTATATTTCAAACATTTTTTTTCCTGGTTTAAAGACGACTAACTTCTTCCATATCTATAACAAATTCCTAGTAAAAAAATAAGATCATGTTTAATCAAAATTCATTGTATTTAAGTGAAGTATTGAATGAATTTACATATAACTCTATTATCTAAGTCATTAAGTCATGTTTTGCTCGGCCATACGTTATATTCGACCTATGGGTAGTTTCTAGAGTTTTTTTTAAAAATTAAAAAATCATTTTTCACCTCATATCCTCTTTTGCCTCATTACAATTATAATTGAAGTACACATTTCTGTACAATAATGTTTCATTTACTTGACTGGAGCACAACTTTTAATGCAAGAATCTTAAATGACTATTATTTTCAAGACAAGATGCGATGAATTGACATAAAAATTTTATGCTTAAAATATAAAAAAATCAAAAACCAATACAACAATCAAACCACATTAGCTAAATCAAAAATTGAATATAAGCTAAAAGTAATTATATCAACCAAAGATAATAATATTATTTTTTATAAACCATGAATTTTGATTTAAAATGATCTTATTTTTAATAAATTATTTATTTATCAAAATACCACCTGAAATACATTACAATGGCTAATAGAGTTGTTAGTAAAGACATCCAAAACTTGACTTAGATACCATGAGTATTGATTAAATATAGTCTTATTTGCTCACTCTAAATAACTTATATGTATAGAAATTTTGGTGGTCTCTCCGTACTGGATGTCTAAAAGCTCGGTGGTCTTTTATTATTGATTGAATATGCATTTTGTGGTCTTTCAATATTAGTTG
Organism: Ceratodon purpureus; assembly: GCA_014871385.1. NCBI lineage: Eukaryota > Viridiplantae > Streptophyta > Bryopsida > Pseudoditrichales > Ditrichaceae > Ceratodon > Ceratodon purpureus. The sequence continues at coordinate 13,019,454 of CM026421.1, read as the reverse complement.
TATAAAACTTTATGGTCTTTTAATACTAAGTGAGTAAGAGCTTATTGGTTTCTCAATATTGGTTGTAGAAAAACTTGTTGGTATCTAAACTTGATGAAAACTAATTTTTAATAAAATTGAATAATAGTTTAGAGACCACCAACTTCTTACATGTCTTTCAACATTTTTTAGTCTAAAAATACAATAAAGCAAGACTCACGGTACTATCTTTTGAAAACTAAGGGTGAATTAAAAATAATTATTATATATTAATATTGGTACTTAACTAATTTATCAACTTATTCACTATATAATATTTATATGTGCATCACTTACTTCCAATTTAAAAGTCATACCATGCCTTATATTTAATCTCTAATTGTTGTTATGTCCAGCTTTTGGAGGTTTGAGTTTAAAGAACTGTTTCTTCTTCATTGGTAGTTTGATTATAATAAATTTATTAAATTCGGTCCTTCAAGTATAAATTTTGTATAAAAATTATGAAATTAATCAAAGGAATTATTACTTTGAAAAACATTTTTGTACAAGGTGGTCTAGTTTTAAATTCATTTTGATTTTTAATATTTGGGGCATTTATTGACATAACAAGGCCATTCTTAGATACATCAATGATTTTTATTGGTTCTTATCTATAAATATAAATCGAAGGTAATTTAAAATGGTCTTTGTATTTGAAATGTTATATTGCACAAAATTATAAATAGCAATTTAAATATAAAGTACTTACTACTAAAAAAAAATCTTGATATTTAAACAATATGAATTTCCAATCTACAAGTCTTTAAGATTCAATATTTGATTAACATCATTTATAATAATTTTACTACAAAGATGATCCGTTAATGCTTTCATATATTACTTCCATTTTCATACATCGCACTTTAAAAGCAAAAATGTGTTTTTATTATAAACAAACTTGGGTAGTGAAGGATTGAGTAGATTCAGTATTTAATTTGATCTAATCTATAAAATACATCATCAACCAATTTTGTGTGAATACCTTTATAAAAAATAGTTCATGTGTTTCTTCAATATATAAAAATAATCTTTGTATTTTGAAAGGTTGTTTTTGTATCATTTGAAATTTTAAATCTTCTATAGTTATATTTTCTTGCTATAATCATTTTATATACCCACGTGATTTTTACACAATGTTTATTTTTTAGTGCATCTATATTCTTATTTTCAATACAAGAAAATTTTAAAAATTACTATACCACTTTAAATTTCATCTTTATTTTTATGTAAATATTTTAGAACATTGAACTAGGATTCTCAAGAGAAAGGTACATTGATTTAGTGACAAATCATATATTTTATATTTTTATATATTTTTTCATAAAATCTACAAAATATGTATATATATATATATATATATATATATATATATATATATATATATATATATATATATATATATATTATGTTTTAACATATCAAAATATGTTAGTCAAAATCCATTTTCATAAAGAAGTGTACAATAATACGATGTAAGTTGAAGTTTTGAAAAAGGTATGGAAAGAGATGCATAGCGTGGAAGAATGTATCATTGTAGTCAAGGTAGATATGCTTCAAATCAAGGAAACAACATAAGAAGATAAAATATCTACTCATTTACTACAAGGGATAAGGCTAAGTAGGTAGTCTAATCCTTTGACAAATTTGGAAGAAATATGGTATTATGACCAATTTTGTACTTACATTTCAAATAATTTTTTATACTTGTTACAAATGGGAAAAAGAATGAACAATAAAATGATAAGATACAAATATACTCCAATTAATTTCAAAATTTTTATTGCTACTATATAATTTCATGCAATATTATGTTACCACTCTATAGAAATTAATTGTTTCTCATGAATTTAAATTGGTAGTGAAGATTTCAATTTTGTAACGTCTTGTGATTGTGAGCCAAAATTAATATGATTTTAGTATGATTTTCTTATAGTGTTCATTAATTAAGAAGATTCTATAATTAATAAAATAGAAATAATGATAATTAAAATGAATATACTATGAAAATATGTATAATACCGTATATAATTTCATAACGTGACATGGATATATTTTTTGTAGTATTTGATTTTGATTTAAAATTTAACATTTTATAAACAAATAAATAATTTCAATAGTAGTTTAATTCCTAAAAATTTAATTTAAAAAAGAAATATATATATTTGCCAGTACAAATCATTGGCGCAAATTCATTATGAGCCATTTATGAAACATTACAATACCAAAAAATTATACAACCATTTTTTTGAGGTTTTTTTTTATTGTCAAAGTAGTGATATATTCTAAGTAATTTATATTATAATAAATTATAAAATTATTAGTTCAATTTGACTAGGAAAAAAAACTCACTATCAAAACTTGCAAACAACCAAAGTGGCCAGTCTCATAAAAACATCTAGTACAAAAACCACATACTTGTTAATCTTTAACAAGGCGTGTGACCTAAAAACCGAATTCCACGTTAGCCCGAGCCCCTCGACGCAGCTACGTTCCTAAAGCTCCAAAACCCAAATCCGAAATGAGGAGTCAGCACCAAACCTGTTTATTTCCACAATGTGAATGTGGTTAAAAACTTCTCCCGTTCTCCATCATCATAGTTTTGGACCATGTCACCTGGATCCATTCCAAAAATCTCCTTGAAAATTGCCTTAAGCTCTTGGTTTTTTTTCAACTGGTGTAGCTCCTGGAACGCAATTGCCACTTTTACAAGCGTAGAGCTATGGCATGTCGCTGAACTCATATCGGATGATGTACGCTTTGCAATTTGCAAGCGCCGCAAAAGAGTGGTATTGACGACCACGTGGTTGTTGTTGAACTGCTTCAAGACAAGAAGCTCATATTTGTGCTCCTACACAAAATCCACAGCCTCAAGAGAAAAGAGCCAATGTCCTCTCTCGACATTGTCCCTCTGCTCCACCTTGGCCGATTCATAAAACTTCTAGAGAACATAGTCCAAGAAAGCTCGAATAGCCAATTCTTGACTGTCGAAGTCGTGATATATTCTAAGTAATTTTTCATTGTCAAAGTAGTGATATATTCTAAGTAATTTTTCATTGTCAAAGTAGTGATATATTCTAAGTAATTTTTCATTGTCAAAGTAGTGATATATTCTAAGTAATTTTTCATTGTCAAAGTAGTGATATATTCTAATAATTTATATTATAATAAATTATAAAATTATTAGTTCAATTTGACTAGATGTAAATATTTATAAGATCAATAAAAAAACATAATCTCTTAGTAAAATGTAAATTGTGTGATGATATACATACATAAATATTAAGAAAACCATAATTTGCAAAAAAAAAATTTCAAGTAATAAAAAAATGTTGTATGTTTGAAAATACACATTAATTAGATTTCATTAAAGTTTTCTATAAGATAGTTATGTGATAGATGGATAGATAGACATGTGTAATATTTTTTGATGGATGGTGAGTTGGTTAAGGCATTGGATCACGGACCAACAACTCTCCCTGTGACAAGTGCTCCGTGAATTCTGGCCGCAAAGCACCTTCGCTGTTAGAATTTTAGGGCATTAGTTTGCTACACGTTATGCATGATTTAGAAGATATTGTCGTCTATTGTCGAGATCGATGTCCTTCGGGGAGCATTCTCATGCAAAAATCAAGGGCTTTGGAGCAATTTTAGTTGAAGCAAATGAACTAGCAAGGATAGACAATGAGGATGTGTTAGTTTTTTGAGCTCTCAGCAACAACGAACTAGTACAATATAATCTCCGAATGATGGTGTCAAGATAGATCACGAGCGCTTCACTTAGAACGAGTAGCAATCTTTTGGGGTTATTAGAGAGTTGAGGAGTCGATATTACAGACTAGACGGATCTTACGTCCGCCATATCTTACAGAAGGACTAAAAGATTTGGAAGCCTTACAGTACCAATTGTAAGGACCTGAGTTTCTAAAGACAGTCACTGTACTCAGTTACTAAGATCTACACTTACTTAAGCTCACTATTTTTTTATAATATAGATTTATCATTATTTACCATACTTTTGTTAGATTTAATGTAACAAATGTATTTGATCAATTGTTTACGTTACAATGTTTTTTCCATCTTAAAAATTCAATGGCTCATTTGAAACTCTATTTCTAAACAAAAAAATTATAAAATTATCTTTTTTGGACTACAAATATCCACTAAATGGCTACTTCCTGTGATATTTACTTGTAGCATCCATTGTGCCTCAGGTAGTATTGACTTGCAAATTTTGTTTATAAGAGTCATAAATACTATTACCATTGAATAATGTGAATTGAATATTTAATAATATTTCTCACTGATAAGGTCCAAAAGTTTTGGATCTAACCAATTTCATAGTCCGGTAAATGTTTTGTTCATTGGAATGATGGATGGTTTTTTCACAACTTTGTGCATTTACCGATTGGTTCTCTTGCATGCGACTATGCAAGGATTTTAACGTTTCATCATCTCCTTTCTCTAAGTTCTGAGTTTTGTAAGCTGCGGCGTAGCTTGTACAAGGGTTTTGTAAACCAATGTTGGGGGAGGGGCATTTCCTAAACTCCACACTGACTCAGCAGTGATTACTTCATACTACGTCATTAACGAACCCCTACAGCTGGTGCAACAACTAATTACAAATTACTATCATGCATGCGTCAACAAAGTCGATGAAGAAAACATTGAGAGTGTAGGTGAACATTGTAGCGCCCGTTCACGTCACAGATGGTTAGATGATGTTGCTTGATTTACACACGTTGCCGAGATTCCAACATCAAGGCTTGGAAACATTGGATGGTACGTGGATAGTGCTAATGAGGCGCTACACACCCGCGAGGGTGTGGACCAGAATCCAAAAACGCTATTTGGCCCTTCTCTCATCGAGAAAAATATTTGTAATATCAAATTCTGCCTAGATTTTAATTATTTTTTGCTAAAAAGGAAAATCAATAAATACAATTTTGAGATGTAAAACTATAGATATATTCGTGCATTTATGGTGTTGTGGTAGTATATCAAAACATTAAATGGTTGGCTTTAAATCCATCCCTTTATAATATTTGTTGATTTGTTTTCAAAATCAACACAATACTTCCCATAGAACTTATTCATTTGCAATTATGAGAAATGTAAAAGCTTCAATTACTGTAGATTTGTGTTTCTGTACTTATATAGTTGTTTCTTTAGTTTTTGACTAAAAGATCAAAGATGATATATAGAGAGAGAGAGAGAGAGAGAGAGAGAGAGAGAGATTTTTAATGTAGATTATTAAATTTATTGAGTTCAATTTGATTTTTGATATTTTTATTGCTTTTACAAATGATCAGATTTAGAATTTATCATCTTAGCGTTGAATTTAACTTAATATGATGTTTTATTTTAAACCAATCCTTTCAAATTAACAATAATGTATAATTTAGATTGTTATAATTTAGGATTTATTTTGAGCTCATTAGTGATGATATTAAATGTGCAAGTTGACAAAAATTACTTCAAATTCTAAATCAAATATTTAATAAGTATTGATTAATCAATTCCGAATTTAAAATTAAAAAAAGACAAAAAAATTAAATTTTAAAAGACTATTTTTTGGGGCCAAGAAATGCCTCTACTTGCTTTAAAATTAAAAATATCTATAGTTGGAAAACATTTTAAAGGGAAATTTTAAAAATTAAAGAAACTAACTTTGCTACATTATTTTCTAAAAACAAACAAAAATAAAATTATATATATATATATATATATATATATATCTATATAGAAATTAGTGAAATTCTTAAATAACTTTTTTATTTATCTTTCAACACAATTATCTATAGACATGGTTTTTGGTACATACGTACAATGTGCATTATAAATGCATTCATGATTTTTGTTAATTTAAAATTTTGAAAATATTATAATATAAGAATTTAGTAAAAAAAAAATTAAAAAGATTAAAAGTACAATTTGAATCTAAAATTAATTTCCAATATTAAAATATCATGGCACATCATAGAATTAATGTAACTTTGTATGTATACTTTTTCAAAACTAAACTTTAACATACATTTTATGTTTTTTTCTTGGTAATAGATTTTTCTAATTCAATAAATTGGAATATAAAATTTTATTTTTTTATTATGATGTAAGTTGCTTGGAATATAATTTTTTTTAACAATGTATAAATACCTCAATAAAGTAGGTGTGTGAGTATTTTGAATTGTATCATTCTATAATGCCTAAAATAATATTATAATCACTTTCAATCATATATTTGCATGAATTTCTATGAATGTCAATTTTTAATGAAATTTTTAATTTGAATCTAGAACTATATATTCAATCTATATTAAGTTTGGCATACCTTGACAATTTTATATATCTCTGCCTATATTTTTATGATATTAACACTTTAATGTACATTCATGTTTATAATCAAAAGATATTTTAAAAATAAATAAAATTAACACTATTGTAGTGTAAACAATTTGGAAGCGAAGACCTATTTTTTGTTGCTAAATACCTAAGTAGAGTAGGTGTATAAATTTATCCTTCAATTTAAGAAAGATTTTTTATTTGAAAAAATATCTTGATAGAGTGAAGTGTAATTTTTATCTTGTTATTATACAAATTTATAATTACTTACAAATTGATTATATGATGAGCCATAGACGCTAATGTATCGGCCATTGCATAATCTAGTTTAATATAAAAATGAGATGGAATGTAATATGTATTTAATTTATTTATATTATTTCACATTTTTATACACATGTATATATTCTATTTCATTAGAAGTTAGAAAATACCATTAAAAAAAATCATGTTTTGGTTAATTTATTATCTACTGAAATTAAATTTATTTATCTATTTCTTAAATTTATTATGTTATTTTATGTAATATCAAGAATCAATATGAAGTTAGTGTATTGTTTCATGGATAATTTGGATAGTAAAAAATTATTTAAAAAAGACTCTATTATTCTAAAAATGAATCAATGTTAATTTAATTTGTAAAGAATATACATACTTTAAGGTTTTACAACTTCTACAGCTCCTTGGACAATACTTGGAAATATTTTCAATGATTCACCATTAATAGTTCTCAATCAAGTTTGTATACACATTCAAATTTAGATAATTTGAATCAAATTGATTAGATTTTTGTGTGTCTCCATTCCAACATCCGTTTAATGACTAGGGATATTTGCCTCAACCATTATTAGAATGCCAATTGTATAAGGGATTTTTGTTGGTATCGCCTATTCGAATGCCTACAATATCACATAACAAACTATTTAAATTGAGTTGTATAAAAAAACAAACCACTACAACAAAACAAATACAACATTGCAAAGTCAAATTGTAAGAAAATCATAAAAAATGATAACTTATCAAGAGTTGAGAAAATCAATATTTTGATTGCTTTACTAAGAGTGTATTGAATGACAACTCTATATTGAATTTAGACATGCTCATTGTTTTCCAATTTGATTTGGCCATAAGAAAGACAAGGTGTAGATTTCCCTTGAATCTCTCCTCTAGTTCCTATTAAGTGGATTTTAACCAACAATAAAACATTCTCTTGTAAGAATCAACAACACCAATGTCAAACAATCAATATTTTTTTCTCATGGAATGTATTGGATTGGACATTGTTTCAATCTTTTACATTTTTGACATAGTTGTGTTATGCCCAAAAAGACTATAACAAATTCATTAGTACCTTATAAAAGCATTACAACAAAGTTAAAATGAAAATTTATTTAAAATACACATACGACAACTTCACTTTGATCATAGTGTAGACATAAACCCGACAATCTTTATGGTCTAATTAAAGTATCAAAATCTCCAACAAATTGCTAATAAAGATTTTGAATACCATTCTCAAATACATGAAAATTCACAACCTATTTACATTCAATAATTTACATACAAACCTAGAATACATTTTACAAAATGAAGGTTAAGGATTTTCTTCAAATACTTTGTCTCTTAGGATTTTAAACTAGCCATGATAAGTAGTTCAAAGTTTGAGGCTTGGCCTCCAATGCAAAATATTTAACAAAATAAAATAAATAAATAAATTGAAAATTCAAACCAAAAGAATTCAAAACAATAGTACACTTCTCAGCACTAGCAAGTCTTCTGCCCTTGTAGGTACATCAAATGCCAATGTCATGAAGCCTAGTTTAAGCAAAAACAATTATTTCATTGAGTATGTGCGTATTAGAGTCACTTTCCGAAGCTTTGGATCAAATATGATGTTGTCGTGCCGACTAATGTCAGCTTTTAATGCATTGGGCCAAATATGATGTTGATGTGCCTCCTGATGTTACCTTTTTATGCCTTGGGTCATATATATATTGTTGTTGTGCCGACTCGTTTCACATTTCTATGCATTGGATCAAACATGATGTTGATGTGCCGATTGATGTCACTTTTCTATGTCTTGAGTGATATGCACTGTTGTTGTGTCAGCTAGTTCACCTTTCTATGCATTGAATCAAACATGATGTTGATGGTAACCAAGAACAAATGAATCAACTCAATCCCATCATAAATAATCTAAAAATACCACAGATTTACATACAAATTGCTCCTCCTACCCCTTTAAACACCCTGGTCAAACCTAGTAAGAAATGGTCCAAATCAGACTACCCCAATACACTAACAAATAGCCCCACACATATCCCCCCAATCCCAAACTACCATACAAACCTGCCACTAAAATTCGAAGCCCAACTTAGTTATTACACCGATGGCTCCTTTATACCTCCAAAAGAAATTGGCCCCAATAATGAATGGATGAGGGAAAAAGCTGGATATGGCATCTACAGCCCTAAAGGTATTAACATCCCCAAAAGACTCCATGGACACCAAAACATTCTACGAGCTGAAATGATGGCTATACACGAAACACTAAAAATCATCAACACACAATTTCCTAATGAACCCGCATATATATTTACTGACTGTCTAAACGTACTATATTTACTAAACACGCAAATTAAACACCCCACACTACACAACAGTCACCCCGACCAAACCACACTTGCCTCCATGGTTGAACTACTCCAACAAAGAATACAACCCATTTCTCTACACAAAGTCAAAGCACACATCAACATTGATGGTAACGAGAAAGCAGATAAACTAGCAAAAATCGAAGTCGATCTAGAATATATAACTGCCGAACACCCATACGAACACGCGCATGCTACCCCATACTACTACCAGAAAAGATGTATGGCCATCCATGATAGATATGCCAGACAAAGGACCAGTTAGAGACCTAGAAAAACAAATCAAGAAATACGACAGAGAAAAAAACTTAGAAATTATGGCCACACAAACTCCCAATATTTACAAATGGACAGCAAATGAAGATATAGACAATGAACTCTCCAATGAATTCTGGAAAAATCCAATCATTACAGACAAACAAAAAACATGCCTTATCAAATTTCGTACTGGAACATACATGGGCCATGCTAGAAAACAAATGTTCTTTGGAAGAGAAAGATTTCCATCCATCACATGTCCTATTTGTAGATCACATGAACCAGACACATGGTTACATGTGTTACTCACATGCCAACAACAACACATACATTCACTCCGCGTCAAAAGACACAACAAAGGAGTTTGGGAAATCCGTAAACTACTAATCTCATCAGAAAAATCCCGCTGCTATATTCTCATGAATGCTGGAACCTTCAATGATAAACCTCCAGAAAATACCGTACCAAATTGGTTACTCCCTTGCACATGTGGCACACAAAGATGCCACTGTAACTCGAGATTTAGACCAGACATCTTATGTGTGAAAGGCCTGTCTTACCAAAGTGAACCCCCTTCTGAAATTAACCCCAACCTTACAATACAATTTATTGAATTTACATATTGCAATGACAGATTCTCCCCAGAAACACTCCAAGCCAAAACCAACAAATACAATCCACTAATCGCTAATATCACTGCTCTAAGATGGAAAGTTGACCCTATTATCGTCATTACAGCCGGCGCTAGAGCAACTACACACATTCCATCAATGAAATCACTTGAAGAAAAATTCTAAATACCGATGCCCACCATCAAAAACACCTTCAAAAACATAAACACTATCGCCATACAATATGCCATGTCCATTCTACTCCACAAAAGAAGCATAGAAAACCACCAACCGATTCCTCAAACATTAGAACCCCCTTAGTAAAAACTTTAAAATAAAATAAAATAATTTTTTTTGATAGTAGCTAGAGCTACTCTATTTAATTGTTAGCATACAGGTGTCCAGGGCTTTTTTTTTCGTTCGCCAGATTCCCTCTCACTCAGTCACATTTCTTCCCTCTAAAATTACACCCAATCCAGGCTTGACAGGAAATAGAGTGTCGCCAGAAAAAAAAGCGCTGCAGGTGTCAAGTCTCTTTTTGTCACTTCTCGCAAAGGGGGCTGTTTCCCCTACATCCACTCAAACGAGTCCATCAGAGTTCGAACCCGGACCGGATTAATGAGACAAACGCTCACATCCAACCAACAATGAGCTCGTGGCTTGATGTCCGTAACATCACCACAAACTATTCTATACGCCTGTTTTCACTGGTTTCTTGTTACTGGTTACTTGTGACTAAAGTGTCTACTCTCGAAAGGGGGGAGTAGATCTTTACTTCCATGCCTTTGTCCTGTGGGCTTTGGATTGGGGGTAGGTCGAACAGACACTTAATTCACGTCGGTCTCCTCCGGAGACCGAAGTTTCTCTCTCTCTGATGTTGATGTGCCAATTGATCTCAATTTTCTAGGCCTCGGGTCAAATATGATGTTGAATGGCTGCTACAAAGATTTTTTGCTTGGTAATGTCATCTTTTCTATATCTCGGATCAAACATGATATTAAATGGTGGTTCTTCAGCAAAAGTATTCTATAGACAACTTTTTTTGCTGTAAACAAATGATCCCATTTATTGCTTGTACCATATTTTGTACACTATTAGACAACATATCACAAACACTGTATAAGTTAAAATTTGTAATTAGAGTTACTTAAATCTATAATTGAAGTTTTAAAAAATCGATGTTAAAAAAAAAAAACCAAAATAAGGATTAAATATAAGAACAGTTGTCACCTCTGATGAAAATAACAATAAAATCAACAATTGCCTAACTGATTTTTCAATATACATTAAAATCACCTTAATTTCAAAATACCTTCTCACACTAATTAAACATTTTATTTAACCTCCTTCATTCATTTCATCCCCTCCAAAAAAAAATCAACACCCAAGTACACTAATTTTACCTTATTCACAAAGTAACTCATCATATTTATTTTATAATTTTCGACTTCCTGAATTCATGAGATCTCTCCTCCAAGAAACTCAACAGTGGACTAACTCAAGTGCCAAAAAGATCCCTTGATGAAAACCTCCCACCACCTCCACAACTCAGGGCGTTCCACATCCTCCGCCACCTTAGCACTCCGGGGCTCCACCTCAGCACTCCCAAGCTCCAACTCAGCGACAAAGTAGTCCAACAGAAGCGTCCTCAAGCTTCTTCTACTCCCTTCCCTTGAAGACTTCTCGAACTTTCCGACGAGAGCATTCCCGGACAGTCGGGCCTCCCCTCCCAAAAGCGCACCGCCCAGCCGCGACGAAGCTGCGACGCGCCCGGCACAATTAGGTCTGACACCCGCGGCGGCCACCGGAACTGCAGCCCCGCGGAGCCCGGGACCCGGCATAGCCACGGCCAGGGCCACGGCGAGCAAGGGCGAGGAGACCGTTGCCCTAGAAACTCCGCCAACGGCCGCCTTCTTCACAGGGCCTGGAATACATAACTCCCACGCTCATGCCCCGGAGCCTCCATCTTCACATCCCCCTCTCTCTCTGCTCCCGCCGCCCCCTCTCTGTTCCTGATCCTTCTCTCCCGCTCCGTCTCGCCGCCGGAGCCTACGTGCTTCGAGCTTCTATCTCGCCATGGCCGGCAAGGGCGAAGGTCCTGCCATCGGCATCGACTTGGGAACTACCTACAGCTGTGTCGGCGTCTGGCAGCATGATCGCGTCGAGATCATTGCCAACGACCAGGGTAACAGGACTACCCCGAGTTATGTGGCGTTCACTGACAGCGAGCGTCTCATTGGTGATGCCGCTAAGAACCAGGTCGCCATGAACCCCACCAACACCGTCTTCGGTAAGTTTCGATCTGGTTTTTTGAGTGGTTTTTTGGGGGTTTGAGTTGGGGTTAGGTTTTTATGTAATGGGGGTGTTGTTAGGGTTAGGATGTGGGAGTAGTGGGATGTTTTCGTAGGTTTGGGGGTTTTGGTTTTGGGATGGGTGTTTATGTGGGGTGTATGGGTGAGGTGACGTTGGGTTATGGTAGTGGGTGTTTGGGATGGTGTTTGGGGGTGATGTTAAGTGGTTGTGTTGTAGCTTTGTCGGCTAGGGCATGAGGGTTTTGATGTTGTGTATAAGAGTTTTCGTGGAGGTGAAAACCTGACTGGTTTGGCATAATGGGATGTAGATGCGAAGAGGTTGATTGGAAGGCGTTTTAGCGATGCCTCCGTCCAGAGCGACATGAAGTTGTGGCCCTTCAAGATCACACCCGGAGCGGGTGAGAAGCCGATGATCAGTGTCATGCACAAGGGTGAGGAGAAGACCTTCGCCGCTGAGGAGGTGTCCTCCATGGTGTTGATCAAGATGAAGGAGATTGCTGAGGCGTACCTCGGGTCTACCATCAAGAACGCCGTGGTGACTGTTCCCGCTTACTTTAACGACTCGCAGAGGCAGGCCACCAAGGATGCCGGAGTTATTGCTGGTCTTAACGTGATGCGTATCATCAATGAGCCTACCGCGGCTGCCATTGCCTACGGTTTGGACAAGAAGGCCACATCTGTGGGAGAGAAGAATGTGTTGATCTTCGATTTGGGAGGTGGTACTTTCGATGTGTCCCTCTTGACCATCGAGGAGGGTATCTTCGAAGTGAAGGCCACTGCTGGAGACACTCACTTGGGAGGAGAGGATTTCGATAACCGCATGGTGAACCACTTCGTGCAGGAGTTCAAGCGTAAGTACAAGAAGGACATCAGCAGCAACCCCCGCGCTTTGCGTCGGTTGAGGACTGCGGCTGAGAGGGCGAAGAGGACCTTGTCATCCACTGCCCAGACCACCATCGAGATTGACTCCCTGTACGAGGGTGTAGACTTTTACTCCACCATCACTCGTGCTAGGTTCGAGGAGTTGAACATGGACATGTTCAGGAAGTGCATGGAGCCAGTCGAGAAGTGCCTGCGTGACTCGAAGATGGACAAGGCTGCCATCCACGATGTTGTGTTGGTCGGTGGATCGACCCGTATTCCCAAGGTCCAGCAGCTGTTGCAGGACTTCTTCAATGGCAAGGAGCTGTGCAAGTCCATCAACCCTGATGAGGCTGTTGCCTACGGAGCGGCAGTGCAGGCCGCCATTTTGTCTGGCGAGGGTAACGAGAAGGTGCAGGACCTGTTGTTGTTGGATGTGACTCCCCTGTCTTTGGGTCTCGAGACCGCAGGAGGTGTGATGACAGTGTTGATTCCCAGGAACACTACCATTCCCACCAAGAAGGAACAGGTGTTCTCGACCTACTCCGACAACCAGCCCGGAGTATTGATCCAGGTGTACGAAGGTGAGAGGGCTAGGACCAGGGACAACAACTTGTTGGGCAAGTTCGAGCTGTCCGGAATTCCCCCCGCTCCCCGTGGTGTGCCCCAGATCACCGTGTGCTTCGACATTGATGCGAACGGTATATTGAACGTGTCTGCTGAGGACAAGACCACCGGACAGAAGAACAAGATCACGATCACCAACGACAAGGGTCGCCTGTCGAAGGACGAGATTGAGAAGATGGTGCAGGACGCCGACAAGTACAAGTCGGAGGATGAGGACCATAAGAAGAAGATTGAAGCGAAGAACAGCCTTGAGAACTACGCTTACAACATGAGGAACACGATCAAGGACGAGAAGATTGCCTCCAACTTGGATGGTGCCGACAAGAAGAAGATCGAGGACGCTGTGGAGGCCGCCATTCAATGGTTGGACCAGAATCAGCTGGCCGAGGCTGACGAGTTTGACGACAAGATGAAGGAATTGGAAAGTATCTGCAACCCCATCATTGCTCGCATGTACCAGGGAGGTGCTGGCGGTGCTGAGGGCGCTGCTCCATCATACGACAACGAGAGCGCTGGCGGTGCTGGCCCCAAGATCGAGGAGGTCGACTAAATTTCGCATTGATAGGGCGTGTGACCTTTTACTTGGAATGGTGTGTTAGAATTTTGTAGCAGCTTTTCCTTGTGGAAGTAATTTTTGTGCAGCTAATTGTTGCGACATGAGCAGCCTGCATTCCTATGTATCATATTGAGATTTAACGAACTCTGTTCACGCAATTGGATTAGATCTCTGGCTCCTGCTCGTCATTGATATGGTATAACCGGATCTTTCTTGATGTAGACAAAGACATTACCAGGCCTGCATAGAATATAGATGGTACCGCGGATGGCTCTTCTCTTTAGCCAATGTCGTCATATGTACCCTATCACGAGAGGTTGGTATGAATAAAATATTCATTGAAGTCTTTACTATTAAACTATTACGACTTGGCATCTTGTGTTCAATGCATTTTATGAAATGAACTATTACAATATCTGCGGAGGAAACTTGTAAACGACAACGGTATTACGATTCTTACTTTGAATACTTGAGAATATTACATTTGTATTCCACGTCTCTTTTCTTGACATGTTTGACACTGCTTACGTCAAACCCATTAGAGCTGTGGCAAGAAGTTGCATGCTACGCTTACATGAGCTGTATGGGGGCGATATGCAACCCATTCTTTCGGTCTTGGGAAGGTGGACCTGAGTGAAAACCTCAACAGGATCAAGTACCACTATGCTACGTTTTGACCAATCGTCCCACACTACGCCTAATTGCTTTGATTCGTTATATCCAATCCCTAACGTTGTTCCTTTCTTTGTCACAATGACGGCGTGCTCATGTCCGCAAGTGATCGAATGTGCTTTGTCTCCCACTGTTGCATAAGTGCTACCTTGCCACAGCTCTAATGGGTTTACACCACTAACGCAACAAACTGTTCCGCTGTCGAGAAGCACAAAGGTTGATCCTCTCGCTACAACCTGTCAACAAATAACATCATGTCACTTGCTCAGCAATTCAACAATAAGATACACTCTCACCTTGTACTGACACAGTTGAGGTAGGGACTGCTAAAGCTAACCTGGACAGCACGGTTGAACTTCAAACTTTGAACAAGCACTGGGATCTGTTTGTTTTGTTCGGCCTCACGCCTCCGCTCTCTACGAATAATTCTCCTACTGTCAGCCGAAAAGTAGTCCTCATTTCCCCATTTGTACACCTGGCCAAAGGAAGCAATCACGTCATCACTCAAAGAATGTATTGTCAACGGAATTTAAGAGAATCCAACAAATGCCTATGCAGTGTAGAATCCTAACTAGAGTAGAATGAAACCGAAATCCATACCCGTCCACAATGGTCGATTGCTACTGAATGGTTGTCCCCAGCAACAGCAGAAACAAAGAACAGGCCATGGAACCCGCCATGCTCAACACGTTTGGGAAAAAGCTTGTTGAGCACAATAGGGGTAACGTCGTGACCAAAGGCGAAATGGTTATAATCATGACCCCAAGAAAACAGTTTCCCCGACTTTGTCACAGCCAAACTGTGGCATTCACCGGCCGAAACTTGCACCACCGGATCCGACTCGTCGAACTGGTCAATTTGCCGTGGTCTCGACTTGTCCCGAGTGTTGCGATGTCCTAGTTGACCATACGTGTTACAACCCCATGAGTAAACCTCGCCTAGTCTTGTAATTGCCATGGTGAACGATTTCCCCGTCGTTACCTGTTGGCAAGGGATGTTCCGAAGAGTTCTTACATGAGTAGGTTTCAATACTGCCCTCAACTCCGCAGCCCGCATTCCAATTCCACAGCATCCGGACGTATTGTCGCCAAATGTATACACCTATACAGATGATATGTCAATTCTTTAAGTCCCATGAATTCTCAGCAAGTTCTCATCTATGTTTCATAACCGAATCAAATCTACAATGAGTTAATTCCAGAGGACAGAACTCGGTCATCACCTGCCCAGTTTCAGTGACGAAAGCAGCATGTTCGAAACTTGCAGAAATCTGGACAATCCGTGAAGCAGCTGCTGGCAAAAAGATTAACCTCGGAGTTTCTAATGTCGTTGTAGAAGCTTGGCCCTGCCCAAGGACGGCCCCTCCCTTTCCACACGCAAACAACTCCCCTTGTTTGTTCACAATGAGTGTGTGCAACTTACCCCCCGCCGTGAGAACCTGCAATTTGTTTCAAACTATCACAACTCGGCAACGAACACAATTGAAAGAATCCTGAAAGACAATCTAATGACACAGAGATAAAAAATAAGCCCATTTGGTAAAAAACTATTCTAAAAAGGGAAAAATATGAAATGTTATTGTGACAAGGCAACAACTTTGTCTTTTTTAATTTACAGGTATCCTTAAAAGATGTCAATAACACAAAATTCTACAGATGACTTAACTTAAATTTGTTAATGTAGAGCCATAAAATTATAAATTTTCACACCTTATTGTTGGACAAATTGCATGGTTAGAGCGATGCTTACTTTTTTACCAGCATTGGCCTCAGTGACCCGCCCAGATGATCGTTCCAAGCATTCCAAAAAGTGCAGCACCAGCTTCCAATTCCCCTCACACCTCGCCAAGAGTTGCAATCGTGCACTGGAATCGAGACTCTCAAACAGCTGATGCTTCTCACAATAGGAATGCGCAGCTGCTTCCGTGATGGACTTGAATCCACCAATACTCCCACTCGGTGCACGAAACACAGACGAGGTCATGTCCAAATTAGCTAAATCCAACGACTCCAAGCGTCCCATGGTGAGTATATCTTGTAAGATCACCGGAGGCAGCACTTCAATACCTCCCTTCATCGTCTTCATCACGCTTCGATATCTCTAAAAACCACCACTATTCTCTCAATCTGAATAACATAAACCCTAAACTAGCGTTCCTAAATCGATCAACAAAACCACCTCCTCGACTTCGACGCCAAAATATTTTCTCAGAAGCGATGTGCAACACTAGAGACAAGAAACAGCACAAGACCCATTTGAGCAAATTCCATGGAAGAGTACTCCATCATAACCCTAGGCTGAATCAGAGAAATACCTTGAACTGAGACCATTCCCTGCACCGATCAAGCACAACATTGGATACAAAACAGACCATGAATCCTGCACGTGATCGACCCAAATTAAACTCAACCCAAATGAACTAAAACACACACATCATCGTGACCGGAACGACATAACCCCTATCGAATGCACTGAAGTTGACGACCAAATTTGGACATAGATGTGAAACGATACGTCGGAAAAAATCAACAAGAGTTGGTCACTTGTTACTGAGATAATTCTCGGGTTGATCAGAGGCGTCACGGCTTTACAGACAAACCAACGTCTTGAGAGTGGTGGTAAGTTGAGAAGTATGGCGGAGGCTCCGAGTCTGGTGGTAATTGGAGACTGGGACTGGAGTCGCTGCAGAGGGCGCGTGGAAGTCAAGCTGAAATATATATAAAATACTGCCAATGTAGTCGAGGTTTTGTACCGACTGAAGTTTACCGACAAGCTTTTTGTATCTATTTTTTTAAAATTTAAAATTTGATTGTGTAAGCTGGTTGGCCTGGGTTTTCTAGGAGGTTGTTATTGTTACCGACAGGCGAGTTTTGCTCGAGAAGGTGCTTGGTTTCCGCAGTTGCTTGTTGTTTGTGTCGTGGGGTTCTTGACGATTCGAAATCGTTTTTTAGGTTGATGTTTATGCTCTGCATTTGAAGTTGGAAGTTTCTGATTTCAATGAGCATGGCTTTGGAGTTATGATTCTTCTCTTTTTTGTTCTTCCGCTCGTGGTTTACAATATTTTCAGTTAGGAAATGTGGTCTGGAGTAGGGATCTAGCTTGTTGCTCGTTGCTTGAGCGGAACGGGATCGGGCGAATGAATGGATCTTCGACTGAGCAGACCTTGCCCGTCTTTAGTCTTGAGAGATTGAGGTTTACTCACAGGTGAAATCGCTTGCCTTTTTCTATGAAAGGATTGGTCATATGATTTCAAGTTATGAGCCCACCGAAGGCGGTTTACTGAGCGGTTGGTGAATTGCCAGACGTGAGATCGGTTCATTCTGTTCGGCAGGAATGTACTGAACGGAACATATATATATCCAAGTCTCTTCTTTACGAATAAAGGAATGAACCTCAATCAAGGACAATGACCATGAGAATGTCATAAAAGGAAGAAAAGAACATGATAGTTTCTACAAGAACTGCTTTGTATTAGACAAGAGTTGTACAACTGAAAAAATATTGCAGTTGGCACTCAAGTGACACAGATCTATAAGGCGCTTAGTGTCAAACTCCTTGTCTCAGTGAAAGATTCGTCAGCCGATTGCCGATTCTGCTTCACAAAATGGGGTATATGACTATATACTATTTACCTCTATCAAAATTGAAGTCTTTCAACAGGTAACCCAACTCTTCAGTTCCAAAGACCAGCTAGGGCCACCCGAACATTTTGGGAAAGAAAAGCACAGCATATTCGGGAAAGATATGTTACTTCTTTCACCGACGAAGATTGGAAGCCTGGACAGTTCAGTGGCTTCATGATTTGCTTGCGCGACAATTCCAAGTCAGTTTACGCTTGCAGTTGCAAATCAAAGTGATACACACCTGAAATGTTCAAATGCCATCATCAGTACACAGCTAAGGGAATGAAAATTCTTCTCAATGAAAGTGTTAAGAAGAACCCGAAATGTTTGTAGTAATAAACAGGTCTCTATGGAATTCCAAGAATTTCCGTTCAATTCAAAACTTGACCAGGCAGGAGATATCAACTTACCATGTCCTTTCCCAACTCTCCTCAGTTGTGACACGTATCCTGATATCTTTTTGATAGCTTCCACCTGATGAAACCAGGACATAAATCTCAGCAAGGTCGAAAGTGCAAGATGAGCTTTTCAGAAATAAAAGTACACTAATGAATGCTTTTGTCACAATTCCAGCGTAGCGTTCTCAAGGTAATTAGAAACATGCACACAAACATGAATTCATAGATCGTGAGGGCTTAAACAATATCATTCAAACCGAAAGAAGATAATACCTGCTCATTCAAGTATTCTCCTTCAATAAAATCGCACATTTCAGGATCGTTGTTGTCCACAGCTACCTACACAGATGAATAACCGCTCAGAAACCTACAATGGAGATGAGCTGTGCTCGATGACACTTATATGCTAAACCCTCTAATTTTTGAAGTGTTGAGGAAGAACAAGCAATTTAATGCGGAGAAAAATCATAGATAACAATTTACCTGATGGAGTGAAAGCAGCTTCTCATTGACGAGCTTTTCAAGGGCAAGAGCAAGCTCCATAGCTGCATAAAAAACACACAAAACAAAATGAACATTAGTCGCATGCACTGTGCATTACATTCTACTCCCCAACCAAGAGAGTCAAATAAACACAAGACTAATATTATGTTGAACATGCGAGCGATACTTACAATAAAGAGCATCTCCTTTCTCAGTATGATCGAATTCCATGACTGGTGACTGGATGGTGTTCAGTTTCACTCTTCCTCCACGCTTGTTCTGTTGCAGCAACAACCAATGAATTAATAAGGAAGAACTTGGAACAGTAGCTTATTCATCACCACCATCCAGTTGACACATACAGAAAACACTACCGGTATATAAGGAGGCAACCACATTCAGATCGCACTGCAGAACAGTGCAGCAAGACTCAATGAAAGGCAACTATCATCGTAGTTTTACCTGATATTTCATCAGCTTCTCGGCATGTTCTCTTTCTTCCTCACTGCTTTCCTTGAAGAACCTAGATCCAGGCACGCAAGACAAACGATCAGCATGACCGTAATTAAACAGCTATCACAGATGTCGTGGAACAGCCTTCTCGTGCACTGACTAACTTACTTGGCAAATCCTGGAAGGCCGACATTGTCACGATCGAAGTACGCGTACAGAGCGTGGTAGACATACGATACGTTGTATTCAACACTGCACTCACCAAACACGAAATTGGGTTATGGCACTCAGCAACAAAGATAAGAGTAAAACAAGCAAAACAAGGAGCCTGGAGGTACTGCAAAAATAATAAATCCAACAGGAGATTTGAAGTGATAAACAAACAAGTGAAGAATTAAAGTCAGGGAAAATAAAATAAGAGCTTCAACAAAAAACTGATGCAAAGGATTGGGTACGACACTTTGGGGTTCATACTTGATTTGATCATTGATCGCAGCCTCGCAGGAGGGAGCGAACCGCTGGCGAGCCAGAGATGCGGGGTATGCAGACGAGACCTTGACGAGCTCGCTTTGCACTTCAGCAAATGGTTCGAATACGATGCCTGTTTCAGCTTTAGCAAACCCGACATTGGTGTTTTCGCTTCCTCCGGAAGCCTGCACAGTCAACGAGCGCTTTGGCTGCGACCTCCATGAGACCACATTCACGGACGAAGCCTTGAAGGAGACATTGCCAGCGGTAGAAGTTGAGAAGGCACACACAGCGCCTGGAGCTGTGGCTGTTGCTGCTTGCGCCATGACGAGACTGCTTAAACCAAAAGTAAGCATTCGAAGTAAGTACTAATTAATTAATAAGAAAAATAGATTACAAAGTGTTTAAATGTGTTCTCATAAATGGAAACACGCAGCGAGACATAAGTTTAATTTAAAATTTCGGAGACATATGTAGCCATGTGCAAAGCCTTAGATGCTCTTCTCCCCTCGTAGTTCTTTTAGCAGCTATTCTCCCAAAGAATTATCAGAAATCGCATGAACTCAACAATGACGTTTAAAGACTCCTCTGAGGTTATTTCTGTTCTTAGTTTCCGACGGAACACTCGAAATTATACCTCATGTAGAGCTGCATCAACATATCAAACTGAAAAAAGACACTCTCGGGTTCAAAGATCGTCTGTATTTACTCCCAGAACTCTATCGCTGCCCAGAGATTACCTCACAATAAGAACTAAGAAAAACAGAAAATAAAGTCGTACAATGCCACTCCTACCAAATCTAATCTCAAAACCATAACGCCTGTCGAACTCTTTCAAACGAATCCATGAAAGAAGCCGGTCAGAGATCCCGACAATGTACTTGCATCTCTCTTCAGTTCTAAGACGTAACACAGCGCACACTGCAAAATACCTCCACACACTAACCAAAACAGAGCCTCAATCAAAACTCAGCGCAACAGCCGCGCGGATCCTCCAGAAGCACACTAACAATCTGACAGAACGACTTCCCTAGCTCAGGCAAGAAAATCTCTCCCTCGCGCACATACTCAAGCACAACACCAGCAACAAACTCCCGAAAACCAAAAAAAAGCAAACTCTCCGAGACCAAAACCACAGCGAAAAATCAAACAAAAACAGAAACACCGCAATTGCATCAGAACTAAAAAACAATCACTCGCCAGCAATAAAAATTCACCGAAAACTCAAACGCAATAAGATCGAAGCAGAAACGGTTAACGACTGAAAAATGGAAGAGCGCAAACCTGCAATAGAACAGTTGCTGACGCGAACGGAAACCTCCGGTGTCGAAACGCGAAGCGCTCACCTCACGCTACGGTGAGGGGCAGAGCAATGGCAGGAGAGCAAGAGCGCTGATCGATGAGACGCAAAATTGCAAAGGAGTAGTTGCTGACACGAATGGCAACCTCCGGCAGCGAAAGCGGCGTCGAAACGCGAAGCGCGAGGTTAGCGTTAGAGTGAGGAGCAGAGGAGTAGCAGAACAGGCCTCGCACAGCGGAGCGATGCACAGCGAGAAGAGAAGCGAGAGCAGAGCACAACAGAGCAGCGCAGAGTGTTGGACAATGCAGACAAGTCGGAACCAAAGCAGTCTTTGCACCGTGGCTTCATATACCCTAGTTCTGGGCGCGTGCTGCTACGGTGCCTCTGGTATTCTGGTATACGTTTGTATACGGATACGGATACGGTTGGTAAAATTATTTACTCTCTTCTGGTCAGTGATTCCAGTGATTTTTCGATTTGCGCGCTTGTTGGTTGTGTCTGAGCAGGATTTGTGAAGCTTGAGGTGATTGTAAAAATTTCGTTTCCTCTTTTAGGTTTTTAAGATGTAATGATTTTGCAATTTTTTATTCATGATTGGATGGATGTTTGTTGTTGAACATTGAAGCAGCTTTAAGAAATTCATTGTTGACTAGAGAAGTGATATCTTCAAACTACCCATTCATTGGAAGGAAACCCGTCGTTTCTGACTGACGGAAAATCCAGTTTTGGCTTGTCTATTGTCTTCTCCCTGACTGACAAGCACTACTTTTACTGCTTTTATTTTTTTGTTGTGTCCTCCCCAACTAATGAGCACCTCTAACGGCAATCAGAAACGACGGGTTTCCTTCCAGTGATTGTAACAGCATAGATGTCTGTAGTGGGAACCATGTCTTGTATAAGTAGAAGAAGTGACCAAGATTATGACCATTATGACTAGGTTTTTAGATGTTTGGTCATAATGGTTATAATTGTGGTCATTTATTCTTTGAAGTGACAAGGGTTTTGACCATCGTGACCACGGTCCAGATGTTAAGTCATAATGGTTATAATCTTGGTCACTTCTTTTGGTCATGGAGGGCGCAGTTTCCACTAGTGCCTATACAACACATCACCAACAAATCATGTTAGAATTTGGGGTTGGTGTAAATTCAAGGTTACTTGGTGAAGCCCCCAAATGTTGAGCTTTCTTCAACATCTCAACCTTCACCATTGCCAAGTCTTTGAAATTATATCCTACCCTTAGATTTGAGCTTCAAATCAGCCTAGCATTATGGAAATTAAGAGATTAAATCACAACATTTTAAGGATGGATATTGCCTAAGAATGTCAAGCATTTCTTTGCTGCCAACTTTTACAATACTTTGAAGAAAATCTAGTGCTTGCTAAAATGGAAAGCCTACAATGATGAAGTATTTATAATATTTACGGAGGATTATAATTGTTTTTGATCAATTTGTGTGAGATTATTTTGGTTTTCAGTGCTTCGATTTTGTGGACTTTTCTTCACACATATGTGCGGGGAGTGGAGTATGTGTGTGTATTGACATCTTTTTGTTTAGTCTAACGGCCACTTCAGATTATAGCCAAACTTTGAGAGGAGAAGTGTCCCAATCGATGAAATTACTGTAAACCACAAAGTTTCTCCTCTCATCCTTCACTCTAAGGCCAAGGCCCAAAGGATGTTGCCTCCAAAAAAGCTTATGTGGCAGCACTTTTGGGAAATTATGGCGCCAAAAGTTTCTCTTCTTGACCAAAGTTTGAAGCGAGCAAAATGCTCGACCCAAACTTCCGTCAAGAGGAGATTTTTTTTTTCATTAAAATATGCACAAGAAGACAATGCTCATGGGCTAGTAAGAGCTGATCATGCTCCACTAGCCTCGTCATGTTTTATTTAATGAACCTTTTGACAATCATTGGTCAGAAAGTAAGTTGAATTTCAATCACTCATAACTTTGTCATAACATTTTACAATTTGGTGAAATATTTCCCACACATTCTTCATTAGTTTTTACACCTTCCCTATTTTTTTTCAGAATTTTTGATTTTTTTTTCAATTTTCTATAAATGTCTAAATATTCAGATCTTAGGTCTTGGCCTTTGGCTTTCTCCTGGGCCTTCACACTATGCCCGGTCAGAGTCCCCAAGTGGATTATTTTAAGATTATTTTTCAGCCCAAAGGCTACTCCTCTCGACCAAGTTCGGGACATGGGACTTAGGCTTCTCCTCTCGAGTTTGGCCCAGTCTGAAGCAGCCCTAATATACTGTATGTATTTCTAGTTTATTTTATGTGCATGTACCTACAAAATTCCATGCATGAATGGATTGCAGAAGATGGTTTATGTGAGCACAAAGAAGATACAGGGTACATGCACATATAATGACTGGTCATGACTGTATGACTATGAAACACTTGAATTGAAGGCAAAACCATCACACAGCTTGAATGGAAATCAACGAACTTGTAACATTTAGATTCTCATGAGGTTAGCATATTCTAGCAGAAGCACTGTGCTGCCAACCCAGGCTACGAAGTAAGTGACTAGAATATAGGGGGAGGAATACATGCAGGGGGTTCATGGGATGTCAGTGCCATAACAAAACTAAAAGATCAAGAAATACTGTCCTTTTTGACACGTCCACAGTTTCATCACTATCTTATCTTCATGTAAATTCTCACATCAAATGAGATCAACAAAGGATGACCCCATTCAGATTTCTCAGGAACTCTCATTAAGCATTCATAGTACATGACTTACAAGCATAGCTCCACTCTAGAGTAGTACTGTGTCTCAGATTCATGAACTTTTAGGAGGGAACAGGTTTTGAAAGGATACATCCATGATCATACTCAGTCCAATGAACAAAGGGGCCAGTGAAAAGAAAGATCATCATTTCTACAAAACCCCAGTGCAGAGTAACCCAATCCCTGAGGACATGAATATGACATTTCGCACAGTAATGATAAAGTTACAGAACCCCTAAATTCACCTCAGATTTGCCTCAGTAGTTGAAATTAAACCATTGGTTTTGGTATAAAAGACCATCTAGACTGGTGGTAGCTCAAAGCCCCATGCGCTCTTTCGCGGTCATTTGTGAGAATGTACAGCACTTTATCACTCATTCCTCTTCACAACAGCAAGGGCTATTTTAAATTCATTCAAATCAAACAGTCCTACTTCAAAATGAGTCATCGTCCACGTTCCCACACATTGAATATCACCTTCCACCTATTGCAATAGCCCCACACAACAAGTACCAACCATTCCAACCCAAGTCACTACATGATGACTGTCCCAAGCAATGAAAGGGCTCATAACCAGTTACTAAGGCTGCCAAACCTCAAATTAAAAACCCCAGAGCTGACTCGTCCAGAGTGGAAAAAATGATGCACCTAACATGAAGCTCCAAGCACCAGAAGACGAACGAGTAAATAAATCTCATCACCATGCCAGCAACGAATGAAGATCAGCACCAGGATACAAAATTCACAGCGGATATCAAATATATTTACCGGGGCATGGAAGCGTATCTATACGGTGGTATACGAAGTGGGTGAAATACTCAGGACAGAAGGGGAAAGCGCCGTGGAAAGGCTGGCACACGCCGTGCTCACGCCTTGGGCCAATGGGAGGGGGAATGGGGAAGATAAGGCTCGTGGCAGCCACACGACGTGGGGTGGGAATATCTGTCCTTGGTCTCAGCTCTGGCTTTCGGGGGGGGCCCGCCCAACGGGGCTTTCGTCAGTGGCCTCTGCCATGCTGGCACCATGTCGCCATCACTTGCTCTGTGCGCAGTCAGCACTGGCCCCACCTCCACTCTTACCTACCACCCCA
Source organism: Ceratodon purpureus (assembly GCA_014871385.1). Lineage (NCBI taxonomy): Eukaryota > Viridiplantae > Streptophyta > Bryopsida > Pseudoditrichales > Ditrichaceae > Ceratodon > Ceratodon purpureus. Next base: position 12,993,988 of record CM026421.1, on the reverse strand, counting down.
GGAATTTCAAAATTCACCCACTTTCAACTATTCGAATATTTGGGGCAACTAAAATAAAATAAAGAAAAATAGTTAAATTCCCCACTTTTAACTGCTCGATTTGTGCTTACAAAAGAAAATTAAAAAAATTAGAAATAAAATTCAGCCACTTTCAATTATTCGATCATTTGGGGCAACTAAATTAAAATAAAGAAAGATAGCTAGATTCCCCACTTTTTTTTTTTTTTTTTTTTTTTTTTTTTTTTTTTTTTTTTTGAGTCAAATGGTGGATATCCATTGCAATAAAAGAACTTACACCGCAGCAAACCAAGGCAAGAGAACTTACCTGGCGAGAAATTTTTTTGAACTTTTACCTCCTAATAAAAACCTTGGGAACTACCTGGGAGACTACCTGTGAACAAAACCTGAGAAATTCCCCACTTTTAACTGCTCGGTTTGTGCTTACGAAAGGAAATTAAAAAATAACAAAATAAAAAAATAAAATTAAGCTACATTTTTTACCTCTTTCTTAGGTTTCTCATGAGACTTCGTGTCCTGTTTTCTCACTATGATGTTGTTGAGTGACTCTAGCAACGACTCTTCTTTCTCAAAGTGATGTTGGAGAGTGAAGCAGCGGTTCTCAGAATGGGAATGTTTGTATGGGGCGCTTTCTGTTAGTTGCCATTCGGGGCTACTTTATACTTTTCGGCTGAGGCCACGAGACGAGGGCCATACTGATGCTTTATTGCCTCAAGGCCAAGGGCTTGGTAAACTTGGGTTCTTGAGGGTTCTAGTTTTCTTTCTTGGGATTTTATCACAGTTTATTCTTCTGCATTGGGAAATTCAGAAGAACAAACTGTGACAAAATTACACAAACATTTATCATGCTATGTATTTCGTTTGATGATCGTAGTTTTTCTCAGTTGAACTGTAGATGCTTTGTGCACTACAGACATTTATAATTCTTTTCAGAGTTTTATTGTGCTGGTGTGTTATGAATAACAATAAATTTTAAGTTTATTAACAAAATGATCAAATCACAATATGTTTTTCAACAAAAGCTTACATATTCAATTGCTCAAAATATATACATGTTGAAAAAGCTGTTGTGATAGGAGAATTTGAAGCTTGCATATATCTTCAAGTCGTTATTTCATCATAGTAGTATCCACACCTTTACAGTAAAAATGACACAATACTAACACAGTCGCATCTTATCAATAACATTCACATTTATATTAATGTAGTTGAGATGTATCAACAATATATATCAGTGTTGAGCATTTCGTCAACCGACATGTTGACAATTCATGCTTACAACAGTCCCATATATTTACTACTCATTGCAACAGCACTGCACTAGAAGTTGTTCTGTGCATCATGTATATATTTCGCCTGTCTGCATAAGACACAAAATTTTCTGCGCAAGAAATTCTCTTGATAAGAACTTAGATATCTCCATCCCAAAGCTCCTCAACCGTCTTGTATGGACTGGTACTATCATTCACCCACATCTCATCTCCTCGGAGAAGACGATGCTGCACGTCAAATTGATAAAAAGAATTAGTTTCTGCATTATTTTCAAAGTATTCTTCAATTGAAAAATCCTTAAAACCGTAAAATCGTTAAGGAATTTAATCATCTGCAAATCTGATTAGTTAATCTTCAGCTTCACATGCAACAACTCATTTGTGCATGACTTTCAGAATATCATCTACTAGTTCACAAAATGGATTCGTTTCTTCCAATCCATTTAAATCGGTGGCATACCTGCTCGATCTTAGCAAATTCATCAAGATCCTCTTCAGAGATTTCGAAGTCGAAAAGCTCAATGTTGGATGCAAGCCTGTCTGCGTGAGTACTCTTCGGCAGCACACTGTGACCTTGTTGGATATTCCAGCGAAGAGCAATCTGCGCTGGTGACCTTTTGTACTTCTCAGCCATCTTCGTAATCGTTGGCAGCTCCAGAACGTTGATGTCTGCAAACGGACTGTTCGAAGAACCAATTGGAGAATAAGCCTGCATTGACATGGGATCATTTTGTTGAAGATTAGAGAGGTGTCAACAAGATATGTGAATGAGATTGTTGCAGAGACTTTCTTGAACATACTGACGTTTTGAACTTCGGAATTATATCACTTGATAATGTCTAGGAAAAAAAATTGGAAGCTACCAAAGGATATTGATCGGACAAGATGTAGAAATAAAATCGGATGTGTGGAGCGTAAAAACTTACTGTCAAGTGAATACCCTCAGATTTCAGGTAAGGCCATAATTTCTTTTGCTGCCAGAGAGGGTGGCATTCCACCTGGTTCACAGCAGGCCTGACTTTACAATGAGACAATAAAGATTTTGTCTTCTCAACGGTGAAGTTACTGATTCCAATGGATTTAGCCAACCCACTCTCGTAGCATTTCTCCATAGCCGCCCACGTCCCCTTGATGTTAAGGGGCACAAAGTCTTCAGGGCCAGTACCTTCCGCATCCTTCTTCAAGGCACATGGCCAGTGAACCTGGTAAAGGACAGATGAGATCAAATGAGATTGTGCTGAAAAGGACATCATTGGGTTACTTATAATGAGATTGTTGAGGTAGTTTAAGATCAGAATTGTTCAAAGCTTATGGTGATTTATGTAAAGGAAAAGATTTGAACAAGTGAATTACCAGATACAGATCCAAGTATTCACATTGCAAACGCTCAATCGACCCTTTCAAAGCCTCTTCCACATCATTGTGATCTGTGCACCTGCGTAAGCATCAAACGAAAATTATGGTTGACGCCTCTATTATGAGTTCCAAAAAAACAAATATTGAATTAGATAGATAAATACATTTCCGACCGGTAGGCTGAATGACCTATAATGACAATTTTACATCGACTATATGTCTACAGTAGATACATGAAATTCAACAAGACACAAATGTAATTCATATCAAGGACAATGACTAACCATAGCTTAGATGTGATCCACAAATCTTCACGCTTGACAATGCCTTCCTTGTAGAGTTCTTGCAGAGCATCACCGACCTCCTTCTCATTCTTGTAAGCTTTAGCGCAGTCAATGTGGCGATACCCAACCTGAAGTAACAGTTGAGAAGGATTCAGCGAAGGCTTACCAAGGATTAAACTAATGCAATAACTTATTTATCACATTGAAACCAGTCCACAAAATAGAAACATCCACTAGAAGTGATGCAATAGGGCACCTTGACTGCTTCCTTGACAGCCTTTCCAACCAGGCCGGGCTCCGACTGCCAGGTTCCAAGTCCAACTGCTGGGATCGATGCTCCCGAGTTCAACTTGAACCTCGGCATGGCCTCCAATGCTTGCTTGCCCATGGTAAATACGCTGCACACAATCGGTAAATACGCTGCACACATGAAATAGCAAAAACATCAAAAGCTAAGCTTAACAACACAACGTTTAGAACATCCAGAACACATCACCCACATCCACCTTCTACCATATCTAAAGCTCCATGATACCTCAAAAGACGAACCACAAGAGAAATGATACCAAACATGACAAAATCACTGCAACAAACGATTGATAAAAAAAAGAGCAACATAAAAATATACAGCAACCAAAAGTAACGTCGAAAACACAGACCTGTGGGAAGACTTCGAAATGGCAAACCTTCCTATACAACACTAGTCTGATAGATCGAATTTAGCAGCAATATTAAGCAAGAAGGTGAAACTAAAAAATGAATTGAAAAACTAGGTAGCAGAAGCATAGTTTATATGCATGAAGACGAGAGATGATTCAGCCATGGCTGGGACACGTGTAGGGGTTGAATGCCAAGTGGAGGAGGGGAGGCAGGAACTTGACATATGGGGGACATATGGGCAGATGAGAGGGCGACCATGTATGCATGCAGCAGAGCCGTAGACGGGCCGAGCTGAGAACTATGTCAATTGTTCCTTCCTGACATCCACGTCTCCCAGAGATGCCAGTCCTCGGAGTCCTGGATCTCTGCTGGAGTCCCACGGTGGTATGCCAACATCACTGTGCTCATGCGGTGCATGCGATCATGTCCTAAATGCTCCTCGTGAAAGACTTCGGGGATTTTCAAAAGCTAACTTGCTTAATTTGCCGCAGGAATGTGATGTCATGTAGTGGGAGACATCCTAGTAAATTTGGGTTGCACCATATGACATCAGTTTGGATGACTTTTGATTACGCATGCTTGTGGAAAGGTAAAAATTGTAGTGTCGGCAGCTCTAGGTTGTCACGACTGTTCGTTTTTCGCAGATTTTCTATGTGAGAGGATGGTTGTTGTGGGATTGTAGAGAGAGAGGTGTGTTGTCAGGACCGTTGAATTATTTGCTGAGAACGTCGCTTCTGCAGATAAAACAAAAACTGAGAGAACGGATAGCTAGATTCGAACTAGACATTTCACGATGCAGGGAAAAAGATGATCAGTTCGCACAGCTTAGATGGGTGGATAATTGAGATGTTTTATAGCTAGTTCTAGTACTGCACTAGAATATTTCCAAGTTTCTGTTATATCCATTGCACTTAATTGTGTGTACACCTACAGTTAATAAGTGTTTATCTTGCATTAGATCTATTCGTATAATAGGTGAGAAGAATTCGTCGGTTTGCAACCTGTCTAGTAAGAAGTTTCCAATATAATTACTCGCCGCAATTTTGCACTGCAAATTCCAAGCTAAAGCAGAATATGCAGCATTTTTTGAAATTGAATTTGAACTATTTTAAAAATATCCACCATGCACAAGTTTAACATAAATGAACAAGTCTCATCTAACTTTGACTAATCTAATTGCAGAAAGTGTACTAAAAGTACAGGATTTCATACACCATAAAATTGAAGTCCAAAACTCTGCATATCCTTACCACGCAGCCTCAAAACAAACGGTTCATGAATTGACGCACACCACTTGTTGATGCAATTTAAAAAATGTACAACGTATGATTATGTTGCATCCAACAACCACTTATATTCTCTTCTAAATCTAAAATTAAGAATGAACTACACGCCAAAGGCGCCAATCTTGTCAAACCTATAACTATGTTACACATGCCAATCTATCCATCCCAACTGGTTTATCTTCTATGTACCTAACTTACTAGTTGTAGCACATAAACATAGTTGGTCTATGTCCCACCGTGGTGGCAGGTCAAGACGTGTTTCATCTTCGTGCCCATTCCCTTCTTCTCCTTCTCGTAAAATGGAAGTTCACCAGTAATCCTCATCTGCTCAGCTCTGTCCTTCAACTCAGCGATTTCGCGTATCTTTAGTTCCTCCTGCTCCGCCTTTGCCTGATGTTGACATTGGTTACAATCAATCAGGATCAAACTACACGAGAAATATGTTTCAGAATATATCAGGTTAATACGCGCTAACTGATAGCTAGCATCACAGATTTTGGCTCATATATTTGTCCCAAAAAAAAATTCAAGGAGAATAGGTTCAAAGACGAACAGGGTGCATTTATAACTCAAGAAACGAGATGAAAAAAATCATCTTAACCAACACTTCAGCCAGCATCGGGAGGTCAAGAAGCGGGGAGAAAGAAAGAGAAGATCCAAGAAAGTGGCAGTACTAACCCGCTCAGCTTGAGTGTGTGCATCTGCAATTCCTTTCTCACATTCCTCTGCAGCATATGCTTTCATTCTAACCGCTTCCTCCTTGGCATTCGCGATAATCTTATCAGCTTTTACCTGCAGATTAACATCACGTTTCAGAATAATGAACCACAAATACTGCAACCAAAGTAAAACCACCAGTTCTTTGGCGAATGTAGAAGGCATGCCATTAGGAAAACTTTAATAAAATGAATTATACCTCAGCCGCACGGACAGCTTGCTCAGCCTTTGCCTCCTCACGCTTCTTATGCTCAATAGCTCGTGCTTCGTCCTTCATTCTCTTCTGCTCGATCCTCGACTGTCAATCACATCCAGAGGCAAGTTTAGCAAGATATCCAGATTCCCCATCTTAGATCACTTTATCGTACCACCAGATTTAAGCAAAATCCCCAACCGGTGACAATGCTTACTTAGTTCATTCAAGATTATGCAAATGCCATAATATAGCTGATGTAACTAGCATATGCATTATCTAAAGGTTCTTCATAGACACGACCCATTCTGTACAAATCATCAAAGAAGCAAGATAAAGGATGAATATCAAACCTCTGCTGTTGCAGCTCGAGCTTCAGCCTTGCGAGTTTCTGACAGCAGGTAAGCATTAACTTCCGCTTCTACCCTCTGCCTGTGAGCATCTCCAAAAGCCTCGGCCTTCAAATTACGAACCGAAGGTGACGTAGGACCTGACCAGCATTCCACATCAGACTCTCGATAAATTTTGTAACAAAACTTTCTTGAAATTGAAAAAAATAAAATAAAACTATCCTATCAAAACCAACTTCGATCATCATACGAATGACCCCCCTTCCTTCACAAGACGGGATTCAAGGATCATCAAATCACATGGACATTCTCAGAAACCACTACCAAATCCATCCGTAATAACTCAGATCCCAAACCTTCACCAAATAACATTTGAATACTTACTAATCAAGCACTTCCTTTACAACAACAGAAAAAACCACCCTAGAGATCTACACATCTTAATGCATAATGCCACGTCCAGTTCAAAAGTTTCTAGTGTTGTAACTGGCTACAAGGAAGAGGTTCAGAATCTGTAACCTTGCCCAAAAGCACTTAATCCACAAAAAACTCAGCAACATGTCCAATGCGCAACAACCTTCTCAACCCTCCCAGCTCTCAAAGGTTATCTAGTTCATTCTAGACATTACAGTCCATTATACATTCAACAAACAAACCCTTAATTCATGTCCGGCACCGGGACTGGAGTTCGTCTTCTCTTTCTTCCACCATATAAATACAAAATTTGATCCCAATATTATGTATTCCTTTCAAACAAACACACAATATTGGCACCAAACTTAAAAACCCCAAACTCTAACCCCTCACGACCACAATCCATGACATACGCTGCAAAATGCGACCACCAAACTTTTCAAACCCCAAATTCCAACTCCTCACCACCATGATCCATACCATATTACCCCAAAATGCGACCCAGAGACAAGGCCAGCAAACTCACTGTTGGAACCAAAGCTCTTGGCCATCGACGGGTTGGTATCAACACTACTCGCCATCGACGGATTCGCACCAACGCTGTTCACCATCGATGGATTCGCCCCGACGGTATTCCCCATCGCAGCTCGATCAGTGGTAACCGCAGCAGGTCGCTCCATCGTCGCCATGATCTCTACCTTCTGTCACCACTCTCCTCTTCAAATTCCAACGCTTCCGGTTCAAGTCCCTTCACCAACTCTTCCCACAAATCACTTCAAAATGTCCCCAAAATTCTTCCAATCTGCGCAACAACCGAGGCGTGTTGGATCGTATTCCGGACAAAACCAATCCCTTTAATATATCAGTGGAGAAGCTGCTTTATATGTGATTCCGGATGGAGCATACGAACGGCGCGGATTTCCTCCGGGGAGTGATCCGAGGGTGGGGATTGTCCGTGCCAGCTAGAGCTTCCGGCACGAGGGGCCGTCTTTGAGGGGACATGCCAAGTGGGGCTCGGCGAGTGGGCCACGTGGCGGGGGGGCACGACGTGGCTTGTGGGATGGAATTTCCTTTTCCTTGGGGGTGGTGCTGCTGAGGTGTCATGCCTGAATCGGAGGCTCCATATGGTAGGTCGCCGAAATATCCACACGGTGGGGTGGCTTCGGCGCTGGGACTCTTTTGTTTCTGGAAGCTCGAGCTCGAGGTTTGATAGAGCGTAGGTGTGTGAGTACTTCTTCCGCACCAACTCCCGTCGTCGTGTGTTTCCCTGGCAGTAGGTGATGTTGATGGAGTTGTTGGGTCGTCTATCTAGATGTGTCTTGAGTTTTTTTGACAATAGTTTAGTGGCATGGATTCCAACCACTCCTTTGTAATGATGTATGGTATGTTTGAAACGGCACCTCTATTTTATTGCAAATATGTGTGGAGGGAAGGATGCTTCCGTTTTGAATCCAATTTTAATCCTAGACGATTTGCCTTTGGGGGAATTTTTATGTGTTATTTTTGTAGAAGTAGTCAAAATATTAATTTGAAGATGTACATACCTTTCATGAGAGGGATAATAGAGAAAAAAAATTTAAAAATACTCCCTCTGTCGCACTAAAAGACCATTGTTTGATAATAATATCAGATTGAAGGGAAGTTCTAAATTTAGAAAGATTTTGACAAATTTAGAAACAACAATCTTATTTAGAGACAATTTTTTTGAGCAAACAATGGTCTTTTAGTGAGATGGAGGGAGTAGTAACTATAAAACCTTAGAAAACAATGGAAAAAAAATGATGTGAATACAAAAAAGAAAGGAAATACTATCTAATTCACATTTCTTCTTTATTGCAATAAATTAACTAATTTAAGCTGTAATAAGGTGAATAGAAGCATTAAACGTAAGGATGTGCTAATTTTTCGACAAGATAATTTTTTATACATTTTATCAATATTTGACTTGTAATTTGAACACAAAATGGTTGCTCAAAATAGTAGGGTTGAATAACATAGATTAGAATAACCATGTTGGCTTTGCCATTTACTAATATTCCATCATCAAGACTTGTATAACCTATTTAACCCCTAAATTTCCTTGTGTTTTTGAGAGCTTGAATCCTCAAAACTGCGATTTTTTACCACTATGCCCTCCCGAGGATATGAATCAAATTTTTAAACTGTTTTTGGAATTTCAACCGTAAGATCTTGTACCTAACCCTACTTGGAAGAACTGATCCAAATTTCAACCGTTGGATGTTTTTCATTAGTGAGATCGTAGTGTTCAAAGTTTCAGCAGATTTTTTTTTGGGCCTTGGCCGAGAGGCATGGTGCAAATGGGCCAAAGGGAGACTTGATGATTATTACTTCAAACATTTTGGTTACATTTTTTTCCATGTAGCTAACTAGATTAGGTATGCTCATGCAAAAGTTTAGGCAAAAAAACGCTTTTTAGACCTTCATAAAAATTATTTTCTATAAGTAGGTATAAAATTGACATAATAGTAAAACATGCATTACAAAAACAATTTGTGAGCTTAAGAAAAAGTGAATGGTGAGTAGATACCTTTATAAATTTGTGATTTTTGGGGGAAAAAAAAATTCAAAATTTAAAAATCTCGAATTTTGACAAATTTTTAAAGGAAAAATTCAGAAATTACTAAAAACTGTGAAGCTTGTCTTTGTAAGTTTTGGAGGCTGCCCTTTTAAAATTAGTAAACTTTTTGACTTGGGTCACTATGGAATTTGAGTAGTGATTTGGTTATGAACATATTTCAATTTTTGTTTTTTTAAAAAGACCTAATTTTAGACTGCCCGTTTTGGACTTGAAACCTAAAATTTCTAGATGAAGGTTCTAAAATTAGAATTTGGCTTCAAAACTTTTAATACATAGACCTTACCATAAAGGGAGCATCCAGTAAAAATCTTGAAAAAAAATATTACTTTTAACCTCCCCATCTAGGCTGCCCGAATTTGCAAAAACCCATTTTGGGTTTTAAGGATAGTTAGGGGTTAAATAATAAAAGGGACTACCCATTTGGTCAACAAAATCAGGGTTTCCATTTGTTGACTTTAAGATTTCAAGCAACAAAGGTGGCATCATCTTCTTCAATCCTTTTTCGAAAAAATTGTCCCCTCCATTGTTATGTTACACGGACAGTAATCTGAACATGTCAATTGAAAAGGCCAAAGGAGGAACACCTTCAATGATAATATGCAACTTCACAGCATCTCAGACAGTGAGATTCTAGAAGTCAATGATGGCTAATTTGCATGTTACAAATGAGAATATTCACTTCTACATGACACGGTCCTCCAACTTAGTGGGATGGACCAAACACAGATGTGGCACAGGAACTTGTGCTTGATAGGAAACTTGATATCGGATGATCAAACTCCCAAGTCCACCTGCTACAGTAATGAATAATCATTGAATCAATCTGTTGTGGGGCCTTCCAGGTACAAATTTCTATGACTTCAACATTGGAGATTAGCAAGGAAGCAATCTAAGCTTATCCGGTTTATTCTTGTAACAGCTGATACCAAAGAATAACAATTCATTCTTGTAACAATTGATATCACATGATAACAATTTGTTCACATTATTTTAGTTATAGCGTCGGTGTTAGTGTTGGATACGGACTCTTATAAAAATAAAAATAAAAATATATTTTTTAAATTTTTTGAAACAAATGAAATGTATCTCATTGCAAGGGAAACACAATACAAAAGGACTAGCCACAAGTGGCGTGGCTAGTGAACACAACAGACGGAGAGACCCGACACAAGGGGGCAGAAGGGAGCCCGATACACCGAGAGTGCAGAGAAGGGCCGTGAGGCCCCTCACGGGCTATCGGGGCGGTCGAGGGACACTTACCGAGGTTGAAAGACAAAGTCGGCAAGCGGTCTAGTGAGCTCACACTAGGAGTTACCATCAACTACACTAGCAAAAAAATCAAACTTACACCTCAAAGCTGGAATTTATTGAAGTTCTGGATGGATCTAGTCAACCTGTTACCGCGTCTGTTAGGGATGCCCTTCCATTCAAGGAGCCCGTAGTCGATCATCTCCGTCCAGATGTGTTAAAGGAGCTTGGCGGGCGGCCATCGTTGGTTGTTAAAAACCATGTCGTTCCGTTGCATTGAAAGCGTATACAGGGCTACAGACATGAGTTCGAGCCAAATTGGCTTGACGTCGTTAAACTTGCAAAGAATTCTAAAGGAAAAAATCCATTGGCGCTAAGTGAGAAGCCTTTACAGCCCTTGCGCTTCTCCCGCTTCGATCACGGCATTCATAATGTGGATGTCCCACTGCCACGCTCTTTGTGCAAACAAGCATTCCCAAAAACAGTGCAACACTGATTCTTCCGACCTTCTTAGGCACACAGAGCAACGAACATCCACTGTACTGTCAATGCGCCCCCGCCAATGATTAACAACGACGGCTCTGTGGCAAATGAGCCACATCAGTCCAGCTTCCTTTCTAAAGGACTCTTTGAGCCAAACCGTTTTCCTCTGTAGCCTGAAGGCAGTCGTGAGAACTCCACCCCATCTCCCCATGATAGGGTTGTGGATTAAATGGTGCAACTTGAGGTAAACACATTTATTTGTAAACTTATTTTCTTTGAATTGAAAAGTTAGTGGATGAGCTAAGATGCTTGCATTGAAATATGTGCTTCAATTAACCTTAAAGGACAATTGTCCTAGAATGGGCTTTTTTTAAATGTCGGCCATGTACCTGTGATGTCAATTTTAGATTTTATTTTATTTTTAACTTTTTTTTTTGTGAACGTAGGCCATATCAAGAACTTTGTCGGAATCTATTTTTTTTCCGATTAGACATTTAGAAAAATAGATATGGTACATGAAGTGAAAATTTCTGTTCGGTGGGCAATTCGGAAAACAATGCTAAATAAATTTGTTACCTCGGAGATTATTTCTATAAAATACTCATTGTTGTCATCTTTGAGATTTCCAAAAAGAAACTTCTTTCAGCACAAAATGTTCACTCCACAAAATATCAAATTTTTCACATCGTCTTGGACAATATACCAAAAAAACTTCTTCTTTCCTTCATAAAAGTTTCAAAAATTGTTTTTTTACGTTTTCCCTTTTTCCCACTTAAAGGGCAGACATCAATCTTTAGTTAGGCCGTTTGGATTGGGTATTTATGAAATAATGAAATTTCTAGGTAAGAAATATGAATTAGCATTCTTATTTGTTCAATTTAATAAAAATATTGTTTTCAATATGCTACACTTGTCTTTTGTGTGAATTTTTTTTAACACAATTAGCTAACTTAGTCTTCTTTTTCATGCAACAAAACCCCTAAAATCCATAGTGCAAAAGACCAAAGAAAAAAAAGGTTAGACGGTGTGTCAACACAGTCAAAAATCTTGTCATTGAAGTTGTTTATGAATTTCAATGGCTATAATTTTCTAATCTCTTTGGTCGATTACGATGAATTTTATTGAGCTAATTACTAAGATAATCTAGTTGAAGATCTTACAATTTGAATTAAAATGTAATGATTTTTTAGTCATTCATGCTTTTTATGTGGGAAATGACAGTTTTGGAGCGTTTTTTGGTGAAACATAGTCAAGGAACTTTAGGGGTTAAGATAGTGAAACATTATGGCATGAACGTAAAGTAGATATATCCAATTTAATGAATGGAGAGATCTTGTAATTAATGTAAAGCCATCCAAACAGAATGGCCAAATTAGTAATTTAAATTTGTTATGTTTTAGGCTAAAATTCAAAGATACTTGAGATACTTGGATTCTATTCTAATAATATTTGTGTAAGATCTTAGTGAATTAATGTTTCAAACCGATTGGTTTTTCATAATACAAGATATTTATTGAATGTCTTTTAAAACTCCCCATTTACTCATCCAATCTAGAAGAAAATGTCAGAATGTCCAAAAACATTTATTAGAAGCAACTTCAAATACATGAATATTATAATCATTCACCATATCATGTCTATTCTTTTTTAGAAAAGAAGATTAGAAATTGATCAATTTTCCTTGCCTATTATTGTTCATTAAGCATTGCCAAACTACTACATATATCACTCCTCCTCAAATGAACTCTTTGGTTTTAAACATAGACCACTAATATTAAGTATACATCCTAATTCAACCAATAATAAGCTCATAACTTAGCAAATATCAATTTATGAATAATCCATTTATATTTACACAACCATTGAAAAGTATAAATAATTTATAAACCTTCAATAATTAGAGATGGATTTCATCACAAGTTTCATTACAAAATAATTATTAGATATTTCAATTTATCATTATTACTTATTAGGATTTTGATTGAAAATGTCTATTCTTGAAAGATATAATAGTTCTATACTACCAACAAATGTTATATAGATGTAGGATGAGGGGTGGTTTACACTACCAAGAGTTGTGACCAAGAAAAATGGATTAATTCTATAGTTGCGCTTCATGGTCATGTTTCATAATAATGTAGTTTTCAAAGCCCTTGGGACTTATACTAATTGTAAATCAAACTTGGGTTGTAAGGAATGACCATGTATTAAAAAGTTGATGTGTTAATTTTTAAATGATTGTCCAAAAATGGAGATTTGGAACATTGACCTTGCGCAAAAAATAGTTGTTATAAAACATTCAAAATGCATTTCATGCATACGGTCGTTTTGTACTGTAATGGGAGAACCATTTATGCATCTTTGACCACAAAATCCCAAGGGACCTTTGAATATTATTCAGTAAGCATGTTTTTAGGCTTTTTAAGAAAGTCAATTCCTTTCGTCATTTTTCATTTTGTTTTAGTTAGTATAAATGCAAATCATCTCAGGACAAGTTGATGGATCTAATCACAAATTTTATGGCTTCATGGGACAAGTCATTGGTGTATAGTGTAAATTGTATAATATAATAAAAAAAACAATTATTTATAACCATCTCTAAAAGAAATAGTTACGTTCTTATTTGTTTTTGAATACCATCAATATATTGAATATCTAAAATTTCACCCAACTATTCATCTCAATTGCTTTAGATAAAATTTGAATTTATACCATCTAAAATCTTCAATCTTGATTATCAACTATTGAATCAAAGTAATTTCAATGTCTACTTTGAATGTATCTCTAATTTTTCAAAAAATAAAAAATAAGAAATAAAAAAATAAAAAAAGTGTCTCTATTTTTCACCTAAGAAAATCCACAATCAAATTACACTTACTTAGATTGTAATACATTTTCAAATGTTAACACATGAACAATTTAGATGTGTTGTAATACATAGCTTCTATAATTCATATATAATTAAAAAGAAGTTTTTCTACTGTACAAAGTATTTGTGATCTGATAAAGTGATAAAATTGCATTAATTGAATAAAATGGCATAGAATATATTATACTTAACCCCTAAAAAACCAGCCGTTTTTGGAAGCTCCAAGTTCCAAAACTGTCATTTTTGACCGCTTTGTGGGAATGACGGTTTGGACCAGTTTTTTTCCTTTTTTTAGACATCTAACTCTAAGATCTTGTACTTTACCCTCTTTAACCCCAAATGCCTGAGCCTATGACCACGGAAATAGACTTTGACTTTGGATGCTCTATTTGCTTCCATAAATAATGTAAAATATGAATTTTCAATTTTTCATATCTAGATGCACATATTATCTACAAGCAATAATTTTATCAAAATTGATGGTTTCATTATGCAATTAATATAAATTTTCAAATCAAAACAAACAAAGAAAATTCAAATCAAATATAGGTTATACTTAAAAATTACCAAATATTTATCATAGATGTATATGATAACCAAGAACCTTATACTACTTACCGTGCTTAAAAATTATGTTTTAATTCAAAAATATGATGGAAAAACCTAAAACCGTGGAAAATCAAGTAGTAGCCATGGTTATACCCCTTCATCTTATACTAGCTATAAATCACTCAATTTTAGATTTTTTTTAAAATTTTAAATTGGACTGGAAAATAGATTTGTCAAACTACATTTCATTAATTTACCTCAAATGCAGAAAAGATCATCCCGATAGTCAAAATTGTGTTTTAGCTGTCTGTATCAAGTAATTTTTGAATACGCACACGGTATTGATCTTTTTGACTTTAAGGAGGCATCAAAATTTACAAAAGTATTATTTTGAGATTTTGTTAATGAAATTAGATAGATTTCTCACAACTTTACAATGTGAAAAAAAAATGGATGAAAAATTGTCATTTGGATGACAATTATGGAACTTGGAAAAATGTGATTGACCAATTTTTGGTCGTTTAGGCGATTAGGGGTTAAAAGTACTGATGAAATTTTCAACCTTTGGATGTTTACCATTTGTGAGATTATAATGTTCAAAGTTGTAGCAAAAGTTTTTTTGGATAATAACTGAACAACATAGAGTAAATGGTGAAAATAAAGACTTGATGTTTATTATTCCAAAAAAAATTCTCATATTTTTTTCCATGTAGGTAATCAAGTTGGGTACCTCAATGCAAAATTTTAGAGACTTATTCCTTTTTCAGGACCTTCATAAAAATTATTTTCTAGAAGCGGGTCTAAAAACGTTGATATCGTAAAACATGTATGACGTTATGTATACTTGGTTTTAGAAAAATCTAAAAGGTGATAAGGTGCCTTTATATATTTTTTATTCTTGGGCTAAATTATTTTTGAAAAATTTCAAAATCTCAAATTCTGACGAATTTTGAAAGAAATAATTCAAAAATTTGAAGCTTGTCTTTGTAATTTTTGGAGGCAGCCCTTGTAAAATTGGTTTATTTCTTGACTTGGGTCTCTTTGGAATTTGAGTGGTGGTTTGGTTATGAAAATATTTCAAGATTTTTTTTTAAAAAAAAAATCCCTAATTTTAAGCTGCCCGTTTTGGACTTGAAATCTAAAATTTCTAGATGAAACCTAAAATTTCTAGATGAAGGTCTTAAAATTGGAATTTGGCTTTGAAAATTTTACCACATACACCTTGCAGTATAAGGAGCATCCTTTAAAAATCTTAGGCAAAAATATGAATTTTAACTCCTTCATCTTGGCTGCCCAAAACATAAAAACCCATTTCGGCTTTCCTGGATTTTTAGGGGTTAAAACAACATTAGGTTTTCCAAACAATAAGGTTTTATACGCTACAGCAGAATGTAGATATCTTCCATCAAATCTGATTGTGCAAAAATTTCAAGATCTAATGTAAAATTTCTTTAAAATAAATTAACTTAAAGAAGTAGCAATATTTTTTGATGAAATATTGTGTGACTAAATCACTATCAATTGTACATTCTTTCTATCAATTATTATTCGATAATATATTCATCATATTTAAAAGCTCTTAGGTACTATTTATTTGTTCATTAATTATTTGATTTTAACATATGTATATATAAACATACTTCAATACACTAAGTATTGTTCTTGCAAAATAGTAAATAATTAAATTCAAATGTAATGGAAAACGTAGGGGTCCATATCTTGTTGATTTACAAAAGACTACTTGATATTAAAACAAGTTATGATTTCAAAATAATCTTAAAATACATCAATTGAAATCTCAATAATGTTTTTTTAAAATATGTGATGTTTAATCTTTCTTATTTTGAAACGCATTTTAAAACATAAAATTAACTTAAAATTCAAACTTTGAACAGATTGTTTAAGAGACTTTCATGCCCTAAAGGTGTCTTTGAACGCTCATATTTTTAACAGTATAATTTGTCTTTCAACCAAAATTTATATAGTGTGTGTTATGTAATGAATTCCTTATTTATTTGCACTAAGTATTGCTTCTACATAGGAATGTTGGTCACAGGAACTAATTAAGAATTATTGGTTGAAAAAAAGTTTTTAATAGAATGAAATTTGACTTTAATATTGTATGAATTTATTCAAATGATTTTATAGTGTGTAGTGACTTTATTTAATTATGATGACCTGTAAGGAGTGACCTTTTAAAAATTTGAAAGGAACCATTAGATTCATATCAATATGATCACCTTCTTTACATACTGATATAGCTTATTGGTGGTACCCTCCTTACATACTGAAACTCATAGTCGTATTCCAAGTGATTTGATGGGTTAATCCATCTTAGCCGCTTGTTCACAAATTAAAATTTATCTACTCCCTCTTCCCACCCACCTATGACCTCTTTATAATTTAATCTTTCTTAGTAAATAAACACTTTTACACTTGATTGCAATAGATTATAGATTACAGTAGTGGCAAGAATATGTTTTACTCATCTATGCATTCTTTTACATCAAAAAATAAATAAATAAATAAAAATTAATTGGTTTACTTTGATAAAAGAATTCCACCACATGTAATTTATATTAGATCAAACTTATTTTGCATGGTATCTTCACACTTAATAGACAATTGCAAAATTTATTTTTCTACTTTTACCATACGTGCTCATGATTTATAATATTGATTTTAATTATAAGATTAAATTTTTGTGACATTCTTAGAAGTTGAATCAATCAAATAATGATACATATGAAATAAAACAGAATCAAAATAAATTTTATACATATGAGTTAAGTATAATAAAATTTATCTTTTGTTACATACTCCATTGTCTTTCAATATTTTATTAAATGACACAATGTCTTTTAATAATTTATTCAATAATATTTTAGTCTTTTATAAAAAAATTACATTATACCATTTTTTCATTACTTTTAATAATAGCACATTAAAGAGTCTTACTAGATAAAGGCGGCATCAACAAAGGACAATATCAAGGTGGACTGTGGAAGGATGTTTCGAAATTATATATATAATCATCTTAATTTAGTTTTTTTGTAAATCTGGTTCTCAACTAAATTAAGTTAGACTTTGAAGCAAGTTTCAAAAGACAATGTATTATTTGACAACGAATCATTAAGAGTTTTCAAGCTACTAAAAGACAATGATAGTAGTCATGATATTCTATTGTAAATTAAATCTTTCATGATTCTTTATATTCTTAACTTACCATCAAACTTTTATAATAATAGATATATGATTGAGGTAGATGTTTTGGTTGACTAAAAGGTTATAATAGTGTAGAATTTGAATTTATTTCTTATAAAAGTACTTTAGTGTTGTATTATGGAGACAATAATACATGAATGCATTCATTTGAACATGTTATATTTAAAATTTTGATGTAGGATTTTTGTTAAGATACATTTAAATTTAGTAAGTTCAATTAAAAAAATTGAATTGTTGAATATAGTGTCCAAGTGGTGATCAAAATATTTATTGAAGCACCTCATGGTGTGGATCTCGAAATGGTGACATGACCGTAGCACCTCATGGTGTGGATCTCGAAATGGTGACATGACCGTAATGTTACAGCCCCGTCCGCTAACATGGATCCTCACATTGTTTCTAATGTACAATGCCATTGTGAATGGATGGCTTCCGGGCGTTGGCATTGTAGCCACTACAGTCACTATGTTGGACTTCATTGCATATACTTCAATGCCCACCATTAAGTCTTTAGATATGGAGACATATGACTTCATTGTATAGACTTTAATGCTCACCATTAAGTCTTTAGATATTTTAAAGGACTATTGTTAGTTGACTTTAGATTCATATCCATTAATTCAGTAGTAGTAGTGTACAATGGACAATATGTTATTTATTGCATTATACTATTCTAAAAAAAAATACCACCAAATAGTGGATTAACCTTTATACCTTGAAACTACCATTTCAAATAGAATAAGGAAAAATAATGATTTTTAATCAAATAGTAAAAGATAATGTTTTATTCAATAAAATATAAATTTCATCACTTTTCATACACTTGTATAACCTTTTTAATGTTTTATTTCATGCGTCATCAGTTGATTGATCTAACATGTGATCAGTGATATACAAATTTAATTTCATACACTTTTGAAATGAAAAAATAAAAAATCTAAAGGCATAAGAAACAAAATTTCACCTTGTTAATATATTCTCAACATTGAGAATTAAAGAACCAAGAGCTTAGAATTCTAGTGTCCTTAGATCAAGCTTATGATCATGGTCACAATCAAGGACATAAAAAAAAATTCAACCATTTAAAAATAAAATTCTATTTAAAAATAAATGAACATACCAATCTGACTTGGAAATTGATAAGTGAAGAAATGAGCAAAAAGTGTGCATATCCTTTGTTTTTATTCAATTGGATACTAATATAGGGTCCTTTGTTGCTTTGATGCCTAAATTATGAACTTATTTAATTAAAGAGTCATTTTTTCTTCATCTAGAGTTTGAAAGGAATGAATTTTATGGATTTGATATTAATTTAAGTTTGACTTTTGTAAGACTTTTGAATAATCCAAGATGTTGTCTAAATTTGGCAAAGATAATAGAGTTTAGTTGAATGTTGTTAAGTTTGACTTTTGATCCAATTTTGTGTGGAATATCAAGTATTGTGATGCTTAGTGAACAAAGTCTATATCAAACATACTTAAAGTCTAAAATAATGTAGGTTTTAATTTCATATTTTAATGCATAAATTAATAGGATATATTCTCTTCATAAAGAAGTAAGTATATTTTCTCCTCATAATTGTCATTTAATACCTCTTTTTAAAGTAAGCTAATTTTGTCATTGTGACATTTTTTAATGAATCCACCCATAAAATATTATTTATAAGATATTAAAAGTCTATTTCCCCAAAACTTAGAGTTAGAATAAAAAAAACTTGCAAAATCTTAGCCCCAGAACTCAAGAATTAGTTTTTTTTCAATCATTCCTAAAGCTAAAAATGGAGTTGTCTTTAATTTTCAAAATATATGGCTTTGTGTTCTCAATTTAAAAAAATTGTATTCTAATAAGTAAATGAATTGAGAATTTGCAAAGAAAAATAAAAAAATGATACTCATTACTCACCTTTTACAAAATTATAAGGTGGATAGAGGTACAAATTGATAGTAAAACCTACACTACTAATTATGTTGACATGGTACGCAATGATATTACTTCCAATTATAAGAATGTTGTAGGAATCAATTGTAATGTTTTATTTTTATTTTTAAATTTCTTTTTTTTGAAATTGAGTTTGTTAAGAAACTTCAAAGTTATTTTTGTTGGAAATGTTTTAAAGTACCTACAAAACATGACTTTCTTGTATAATTAGCTTTGAATTATCACAATGGAATAAATCAAAGTTTTTTATATTCATGAAAACCTACACAATATGTATCTATTTTTAGATTTTCAATAAAATGAACTAAAGACGTTTATAGACGAGTCTCATGTTGCCTTGATTTAGGCTAAAATCTTAAAAACCTCATAACTCTTTCAATATTTATCAAAACTTGATGAAATTATTTTGTTTGGAAGGTCTTAAAACATCTATTTTCATTAAAAATTTAAGATGAAAGATTTTTTTTATTATAGTCATAGGAACGAGCGCAAAATCTACAAAGGACTGTTGTGGTCTTCTCAATCATTAGGGATTAAGTTAGTAAATAATATGGATGAAAATAAATCAAACAATACATGTTTTTAAAATTGAAGTGACCTACATTAGTGAAAGAGTTTTCAAACAATGTAGATTACTTCACGAAGTAGACTAACTATGATCACCATCAATCTTGAGTGCCCTACAAAAACTGAACTCTTGGGTTTCGAGGTGCTCAAGTCTAAGGCCCATCACCAGGCATTGCTGGGAATTGGTAAGGTCATGAATCAATGTTCAATATTCCACTTAACCCATCATGGGCCATAGAATATGACTCACCATGCCATGGGAATCATCATAATAAAAACAAACTCAATCATGAGCACTTCTAAATATTCCATGATATTCCATTGTCCTTCAATACTATCTACCTCGGATTTGTGAATTTCTATATTTTTCTATGATAATATATATCATAATGGTCTAATAAAGATACAATATGCGTAGGAGAATCCATATGCCATAGATTGAACTTTGAAGTTGGTAAAAGAATTACATTTAAAAAGATTTGTAGTAATTTAGGTAATATACAAAGTTTAATCTTTAAAATTTTGAAAGAAAAATGACATCATTTTTAATGATTAAAGTTACATTAAAATGATTTGTTTCTAACGATTAAAGTTATATTAAAATTATTTGTTTCTAACGATTAAACTTACATTGAAATTATTTGTTTTCTTTGTAGGTATCATATTTGAGATAGATTGATGATTCTAAAAATGTTGATCTATACATGATTAAAGTTAGTATGATGATTTTGTTAATTACAGGAAGAGTTTTTCTTTGAGAAAAAAAATTAAATATTAGTTTTTAACTCCAATTTTAAAAAGTTGATAATTAAATCAATATTAAATTCAATAATACTACATACAAAAATTAGAATCCAACATTTCTATAGTGTCCTAAGACTTACTCTTTGGAAAAAATGGTATTGCTTTTATTGTTATGATATTTCATATGCTTCTTTTAATGTATTTCTATGAATGCAAATTTAATTAATTGCAAAAACTAAAGATAAATACTATAATCTTGATGGAATTTGAAAGATAAATGAATTAAATTGAATTTGACTAAGATGTATCATGTTTTCAAAAATCTAAATTTACTATACTTTATATACACCTTAGCTTGTAATTTCCTCTTTCCAACATACTTCATTAGATTTATCAAAGTCATGTAATATAAAGATGTTAATTTTTCTTTAAGATTTTTTCACTTAAGAATTAAACATGATGAATATTCAATACCCTTTTCTGATTTTCTTTAGGATTATAATTTTCAATATTTAAACATATTAGAATCACGGTAGACCATAGTATTTTCTACATTGACTTAACAATTCTTGTATTTCAATAATGTTGTGATCATGAGTTCTTTAAGATAACAATGATTTTTATCAAGTTCAAAAATATTGTGAGTCGTGACCTCAAAGTCTTTGTAGTCCTAATCACTAGATGACTATAATTGTAAAATAGGCTTTTTGAGATTTTGGACAAGTTCCTAAACTGTTGATTTTGAACTTAATACTTTATGAATGTAGAAAAAGTACAAACCAAGAACATCAAACTTATCCTAATTTGACTCCGTCACCTGGAGTTTCCTTTTTCAAGTCATGGCTCAGATGGGCCTTCTTGACCAATTCATCGCAATGGTTTGCTTGCTGGTGATGGAGGCCTCAACGTCTATCGCAATCAACGGTGTCTGCACCGAGTCATTCCCAAATCGCCGTGGAGTGAGACAAGGGTGCCCATTGGCACCCTATCTCTTTCTCCTTGTGGCCAAAGCACTATCTACGGCAACTCAACTTGTAGTCTCCACATGGCACCTCCACGGCAGTACGCTCTTGGACTGCTCCACCCAGTAGGTCCTCTTATAGGATGCGGACGACGCTACTTTCTCCCTAGTCGGGTACTCCGAGATCCTTGAACACGGCATCCCAGCTCCTTACAAACTTTGGGCTTGCCACTAGGTTAGTCCTAAACCGTTTTAAGTGTTCACTCTTTTGGTTTGGGCCCGGCCAACCACCTCAGTGGCTCGGGTCTTTTGGATGCTTGATTGCCTTACTTCAATTGGTGGTCAAATTATTGAGCAACCCCTTCGGGGTCTCCATTCAAACCGCAGAAGTCGACGCCTTTTTGACAACCAAGATTACCAAGAAGCTCTGATATTGGTCTTTGGTTCATCTCCCCTTAGCCAGACGTGTGGTGATTCCTAACTAAGTTATGCTCTCCACGCTCTGGTATTTTTTAAGTATATGGGGAGGGTCGGAGTCGGTCCTAAAAGCGATCCGCGCCTTTGTCTAGAATTATGTTTGGGCCGACAATGAGGAGAACCCCTGCGCTCAAGTGCGTTGGAATGATTGTTGTGCAGCCAAAGCAGTCGGAGGACTGGGTCTAATTGACCCACATTAAGCTCTTACCTCCCTGATGTCTAAATAGATCCTCCGAGCTCTCGAGCCTGGTACCTTGGCCCTGCAGCAACTCCTTCGCCACCGGTTGGCTGGTCTCCAATCCCCAAGCCCTAGACGCTGGCCGCACTCGCTCTATTGGGTTCGAGTCCATGGTTTTCGCGCGCCTCTAGGGCCGCTCCTTTGGACTCAGCTTATGAAGGGTGGCATGGCCTAGTTCCCTTCGTGGATGTTATCACACCGACAACCTTTGAAGAAGTGCAAAATGTGAGTCTCTGGTGGACCACATCCTTTACAGATGAACACTTTGGATGCACGGAACATAGAGCTTGAATGCTCGCCATTGCTAAGCTGCAGATTCTCCGTGACATTTGGGAGGATGGATCCATGACCCTCCTCCAATGTGCCACACTGCAACGTCAATATCGCCAACGCGACAACAAACAGGCAGATATCATCCGATATCAGGCCAGCGCCCCTCCCTCCTAGGCGACTTGCTTTTGTCATGCGCGTCTATCTGCGCTCGAAGGGAATGGATGAGCCTTTACCCGGACCCTTCCCTCAAGGCTCCCCTAGTTATGATCCACGCTAGTTCATCCTTTCGCCCTCCTCTGCCTCCCAGTCACAGTACGATCGCCATCTCAAAAGACTCTCCCTGCATCATCACAGGTCACAATTCCCGCAGCTAACTGCTCATGTCGCAGTTATCTCACCAGCCACTGGTGTTCCGTGGCCATCTGACTCGCACCTGGGTCCTCTCGGCCCCCACCTTCGCGCGGCTTGGCGCGCCCCTCCGCCATCAATACTTGGCGCTAGTCTCCCGTCTTACCTTTGATCTAGGCATATGGCAATGGAGGACCGAGGCACCCTTTCACCATTACTCCGCCAAACAAGGCCGATTTATGCGCTGGCCCCGTGACGCCCTCATTGTCCCCATCTCAGAAAAGTGGAGCGGCCTTGTCTCGCCTCACTTCTAACCCGACTCGATGGATGTTTGGCAAGGCCTTCGTCCCCAAAAGGAAGCAACCATCCTTTGGAGTTTGTATCAAAGAGCTAGCGCGGTCAATCAATGGCAACATCGCGCTACACCGACGTCGTCCGTCTTTTGCCAAGGCTGTCCATCCGATGCGATGGAATCAGTGACACATTGTTTCTTTGAATATTGACCTGCCACTCATGCTTGGCTGTTTGCTTCCCCCGCGTTGTTTTTGGCAGCACAGGACCTCGTGGGGAGGACACCGTGGCGCCCTCTTACGTGGGAACAATGTCTGTTTGCACAAAGCTTCTGCCTTTGCTGCAAACACTTGGCCGAACGTGGTCCCTCATCTGCGGGGCAGTGATCTGGGTCATTTGGCTGAGCCGAAATGCCTCGGTTTTCCAAGATCACCAGTGGTCGAATACTCACCTATGCCAAGTCCTCTTGGACTTCATCCTCGACTTAGGATGCGCAACCTCGGCGCAAGTCCTCTGGACTAAGCAATCCAACCCATGGCGTTTCCCCGAGCTCGTTGGCGGTTTTGACTATAGTGGGAACCAAGTAGAGACTTCTCCAAGCCGCTAGGTCACGGAATCCAGTGGAATTACCATGGCCCAGCTATAGGCTCCTTTAGCTGACCTAAGGGTTAGTCCCTAGGTTGCTTTGTTTGGTTAATGTAGTAGCATCTTTTCTGCCAGTAGGTTTGTTGGCTCTCCTGCTTGGTGTTGCGGTGGTGCTTGTTATTTCTCTTTTGCGGTGGAATAAAGGTTCCAGTTGATTCCAAAAAAAATTTTAAAAAATTTAAAAAATAGAAAATCCTAATTCACACAATACCTTGTATTTTGTATACATTACCCATCTTGAGTTCATCAAGCCTTTTTGTGCTTCGAGATGGTTCCAGGATAATTTCAGAAGGTTTTGCAGGTGCTTGTAAGTTATTGTCGTGCCCTCTGTCTCAGTATACTTGTACCAAACAGAGCAGAATTAAACATATGTAACTTACACCAGTCAGGCTCCTGTCTTCCCTGCATGGCAAAAACAATAAGTTGGGCAATGAGTAGGTAAAATTCCTCTGAACCGCCTCACAAATTGGCCAGTATATCCATTGGATATCCTTCTACCCCCTTCAATGATGGTGATGCTGGACCCCAATCTCAAGAGAATTTTTTGCACAAACATAACAACTGATTCGTCGCATACAGGATAGGTAGAGTAACTATGAAATTTGCTGAACTTGACCTTTAAAACTTCTAAGTAATTTTTTAACTTAACCCAATTTTTTAACTGAACCGACTTCCTTAACATGTTTGCCACCTGGCGGAGGAAAATTTAAAAAAAAGAAAAGTAAGGTTTGCCTCTCAAAAACTAAATTCTTTAATTTTTGTATTTTAGCAAAAATTCAGCAAAATAACCTTATATTATGGCTTAGAAATAACAAAATATTGTTAAAAAATAATATATTTTATTTTTGTTTTTCTGTCATTATAATTTCTAATTGTTATGATTTCTAAATTTAGTTTTTTCAACGAATCTGCTATGATACTGCGGTAATACACGTTCATGGCTACATCGTAAATAACTAGAATTTTCTCAATGAGTAAATTGCCTTTTCCTCAGAAAAATTAAGTCAAAAAGACTTCAAAAAACTGCCCGACTCTACCATTTAGCAAACAATAAATACGATGCAATAAATACAGAGTCCAAATGTCACACGATCTCCTGCAATTAGCTAAATGGTCTTATCCACATTGCCATTTCAGGCAAAACACACTTTCTAAACATATCCGAAGACATTACCAGGAGGCTAGGAGCCCAGGACGCCTCTTCGCATGCCCGAACTTCATTTCTATGCACAATAAAGGGGTAAACACCAGGTATCACCTTCGAATAACACCGAAATAGACCGAGACATCAGGTTGATATTGCAAAGGTGATTGAACTTAGTTCTGAAGATCAGTGCTCATGAAGTTATCGGTACTCTTGAAAAATTACCAGCAAACATTGATTCAATGAAGTGCTCATAATCCATTATGGAGTGGTTATGACAATACTAATGTTCGAATAAGTTAGTTATCCTAATCTTTAACTTTAAATTGTAAAACACTGCAGATTAAAAGTGAGCGCCAGAAGTACTTCTAATTAATTTTAAACCGAGAATGATATTGTTAGCAAGGATTCAACCAGCTGAGAATTGGGATTCTCTACGTTTTGAATATTGATGATATTCTGGGGTAGTTGGGTTCAAATTTTACACCGATTATAGACTCTTTGAGGAATATTCAGTTGCCATTTGTTCCCAGAGGTGGTTTGGTATATGGCATTTTGACACTACAGCCCTGTCTGATATAGGTCCCTTTTTCAGCTGTCTGGAATCCAAAATCAGTGCATCTTACAGACATCGTTGGATCAAAGGCTCTAACGGCTGGATGCTGTCCGATTCACTGAGGTCGGCAGCCGTCATGGCACTGGGCATTGCAATTTGATGTTATTTTTATTTTAATTGTTTTTGAAATGGGTTGATGTTGTTTTACATTCCATAAATTTTTATAATTCGCCAGCTGAGTTTCTGGCCCTTCTCTTGGCCGAAAAGGCAAATCACTCCTTTTTACTTAGGTGTACCTTTTGTTGTAGATGCGTTTCCCATGATTCAAGACTTTTCACTTTCTTTTTACATTGCCCCTGATAATTCAATTTGTACCTTTGAGACTACAGGCGATTTTTTGTGCTCGTAGACTTTTTCCATCCTTTTTTTACCTTTCTTTTTTGTGAGTCCCTAGTCTTTGGGGATGCCAGCAGAGTAAAATACTGATTTGAAAGGACTTGTTTGAATCTTTTGTGACTTTTGATGTGAAGATTTTTGTAACGATTTGGAAAGGGTCTATGCCTCAGTTCAAGCGTCCAAGTGATAAGCATTGCACCGAAAGAAAGGTATCATGAAGGAATGAATTATTTTGAAAGTTGTAATGATATGTATGCAGCACTCCAGTAGTACTGTCCTAATCTTGCAATCTCTTTGGCATGCAATACTGGGGTTCAGGGAGCATTGTCAATGAGTTTTTATGCTGGGAGAATATGATATCAATTAGTAGTTTGATTTCAATGAGTAGTTTGATTTCAATAAGTTGGTTGAAGACTTGGACAATCAAATTTACACATTGTGCAACATAAACTATCAGTTATATTCTTGACATGTAAGGACATACTAAAGGATATACATTAGCTTCTTTTGCATATGCCAGGTATCAGAACAGATATAGTTACAGCACTAAAGAACTGGTCTACTTTGAGCAATTGGAATGTCAAAACATGGAAAGCAATAGTTGCTAGAAGCTTAGTAGCGCAAGGAAAGCAATAGTAATAACAACAATCAGGTCTGTGGGGGAACATCGGTGAAGGTAGAAAGGATAGTTTTTCTCATTTTGAAAATCACGAAACAAGTCAGCCCTTTTTTGAATGGTTGACACTTACTTGAACACAGACAGATGGTAATTATATACTTGTCTCTTTCTTATATTGATTGAGTATTTGCACATGAAATTCAAGAGAAACTAATTCAAATGTGTCCCCTCAATATGTTTGCCTAAATGAAAATAATAAAAAAATTAAAATAAATTTTCCAAAGGATACCATGAATCTTAATTTTTACCAGTTCAATTGATTTTCAATATTATTCAATTTGACCTTGATCTACTAAAATGAACCCCATTTCATGTACAAAATCACAGTTAAAACATGAGTCATATTGTAACTTCTGCGGTCCTTGGACCTTGGTCCTCACTGCGAGATCACCTCCAGCAAAGCCTAGTACATCATGTAACTCAGTTTTACCAACAGGATTGAAACATGTTTACAAACCTCGCAAACATGACTTATGACTCAAGTTACATCATGATGCTTGGGAACCAATGTATGCGGCAACGAGATATTAATGTTTGCACCAACATAATGTGCCAAAAGAGAGATTCTAGAGCATCCTCAACACAGCTTCCAAGAGAGAATGAATCTCGATGAATCAGTCAGCTGTATTCTTTCCACCATGCACATCCATGCCCAGACTTGATGAAATCTTGAGGATTCAGTTCATTGTTTATTCTCCAAACACAGTCAAAATAAGTCTAACAAATCAAATACTAACACATGTTTTACTCGAGGATCAGCATAAATATCCGTCTGAAGAAAATCACGCTAAACTGAAAAATCTAAAGTGAAAAATGCAGGAGACATATATCTAAAATTCCATAATTTCACACATCACTGCAAGACTTGACCACGGTTGTCATAGTTTTGCAAAAATCTCAGTAGAACATCTAGAAAATGACACTTTCACGACTTGGGCATCAAATTTTTTTGAACAAAATACATCAAGTTATACCCCTTAAATATGAGGTAATTGGGAGAAGCACATAACTATCTGGAATTAGTTTCAACAAAAGATTTTCAAGATTTCCCAACATTTAACTTTCAAAAGCTTTTTTATCTTTAAAAAGATTTTTAACTAAAAAAACTCCATTCCCACCCCAAGAGAAGCACATTCCATGGACGTCAGAGAAAATTTGTGCACCACCTGAACAGGAAGATACTAGAAACACCCCGTAAACACTCTACCCTCGATAAACACACAACTCCTTCTATGATCAATCCGAAGTACATACACTGCTACGTCAGGTAAAACATTTAGGCGTAAACTGGACGGGGGGAAGTAAACAGTAAAAATTCTTCCCTCGACAAACACACCAGAATCTCCTGTAGTAAAAATCCCATTCAAACCCAACGATCCCACTAACTACAAGGTCCCGGGCAGTAAGTGAACAGGAAGATGCAACAAAAGCTTCCAAACAGTCAATACAATAATCCCGACTCCCATGCAGTAAAAATCCCAACACAAATTACTGTACCGATAGCTCCAGAAGCTCAAGTGTAATTGGGCGGTACACACCTGAACTCGAACTCATGCACGATCGATGATGCAAGCGCTGGCGGCTTCGGTTCCTTGAAGTGTAGTATACGGTAAGTGAACATACGGTAGGCCTGTCGGAGGCTCCCGCGACGCAAGTGGACGGAGGTTAACTCAGAGTGGGGAGGAAGGCAGTTTTCACCCAGAATCTGGCCTGGGGATTGGGGTCCCAAAATTCAAGGCGGGGTCGGGGTCAGGGGCAGGGTCCAGGAGGACTCGGAGGGGCAGGGTCGTCGTCGCCCCGGCAGCCGTCTCAGGGCAGAGCTGATGATGTGCTTCTGATCAGGCTCCCGCAAATTGGATCCACCTTTGATGGCGATGTGGTTCTGTGTTGATGCCGGGGCAAGCTTGTGCATGGATTCCGTGATGCAAAGGTATTGAATCCTCGAATCCGGCACCCCTTGGGACGCCTCCTTGCTCCATAAATGCGGAGCGCTTGCTCGCAATCGAGACCTTTCACCATCTCGTCTTCCTTCGCTCTCTCTCTCCTCCGCTCTGCTGCCTCTCCCCTGCGATTTCGCTGCTCCCGGGGCCCGGTGCCCCCCCTCTCGCTCGAGTTTCAGGTCGTGTAAGCTTGCGGTTTCGAGGTTCTCGACCAGAACGTGGACCTGATCTTTACACGGGGACGTGCTGTGTTGGTGAAGGTGGACAGTGAGCATAGCTGGTGTTGTTGTGAAGTTGAGCTGCTCTTTCAGTTTGACGTGACGGCGGTTTGACGTTGCCTCACCGTGTTGTTTACGAGGAATTGAGCTTAACGTGCTGGTGTTGCAATTATTGTTGAGGTTGACGAGAGTTGCGGTTTTTTGTTTGGTTGGAGGTGAAGAGTTGACGTTAGCTTGTTTGAAAGAGAGGAGAAGTAGCGACCGAAAATGGTGAGCACTGTGGAAGATGCAGCGACTCGATGCGTGACCTTGCCGGCGTCGCCTGTGCTGAAAGCGTCGCTGAAGAGGTCGCTTCCTCCGCCTATGACGCTTGGCGTGAGTGAGGCGCTTCCAGACGAGATTCCGCTTGACAGTTTGAAGGCCGTTCTTCCGTCTCTGGAAAACGGACAGCCCGGCCATGTCAATGGTAACAAGAGCTTTATGCTCGGGAAGAATATGCACGGCAGTTCCTTGGAGATCACCGAGCCGGAGCATGATGATGAGGTTACTGGCGAGAAAGATGCGTACATGGCCAGCGTTCTTGCTCGTTACCGAAAATCCTTGACTGAGAAGACTAAGTATCATTTAGGTGCGGAAGCGCCGACCATTTTATTTCAGCCGTTTCATTGTTGTTTTGTTGAATGCTAAGTCTGGAATGCTAGCCTGCTGTTTAACCCATCCCTTCTGTATTCGCTACCAATGCGCGTCGTAGAGGTCAACCTCCGCAATTCAGAGCTTTACTAGGTCCTGACCGTTCATTGTGCGGGGTTGGTGAAGTACTGTACTTCTCAACCGCTGCATACCTCGCACCTCAAATTTCTTTTTATCATTGCAAGAACAGCATAGTGATCGCTACGAAGTTCTTTTGCTGGTGGTTTTTGTTCCCGTGAAAGTGCTAAGTCGGTTTCAACAAGTATGGCCTTAGAAAGCCATGTCCAGCAGTCTGCTCGATCCTGGACACGCGACAAAACGTATGATCGGACCAATACAATGCTGACTCCTCTTGTTCCTCAAGCAACCTGCAATTAGGTCCGATTTTCAATTGGAAATCTGTCAAGGGAAACATACGTAGCACCAACAGATCCTTGTCTTTCTTGTAAAAACGCCATGGAGTCTCGTAGATCGCTACGGAATGCTCAAAGTTTCACAGTTTTATGGCCTTTCCCTCTTCATACGAACCGTAACTTAGACTCGACGTTTCATGTAAACAATCAGACCACTGCCAGTTACTTCATGAACATTGAACTCTACACAGCTCTTCGGGCTCCAAATTGTCTATTACAGGTAGAGTAGAAAGTAGTGCAAAGAGAGTGCGACAGGATCTGGTAGAGAAATCTTTCCTCCAGGTCCGTTGCAGCAGATTCTGACCGAAATTTCATTTGCTGCAGGTTATCCTTACAATCTGGACTTCGATTACGGTGCTCTGTCTCAACTGCAGCACTTCTCCATCAACAATTTAGGTGACCCCTTCATCGAAAGCAACTACGGCGTCCACTCTCGACAATTTGAGGTAGGTGTGTTGGACTGGTTTGCCAGGTTGTGGGAGCTGGAGAAAGACGAGTACTGGGGCTACATCACCAACTGTGGCACTGAAGGAAATCTTCATGGCATCCTTGTCGGGTTAGTACTCATTTTCGCTTAATCAACTTGTTCTGGCGCATTTGACCGTCCTGGTTGAGATCTTGGTCGTCCATCTCTCTGGACACTTGACCATGGCTTTAAGGTGCCTTCACTGTTGATAGTTTGCTAGTTTAATTTGGTGTATTTCGGTATGCGCCATAATGAATATTCCTGATCATTCTTACGTGTGCTAACTTTGGCACGTTTGTAAATTTTAGGAGAGAAGTTCTCCCGGATGGTATCTTGTATGCTTCCAGAGATTCACATTACTCTGTCTTCAAGGCTGCTCGAATGTATCGAATGGAGGCTGTGAAAGTAGATACGCTTTTGTCCGGCGAGATTGATTGTGCTGATTTGGAGCGCAAGCTAACCGAGGGAAAGGACAAACCCGCAATATTGAATGTCAATATCGGTACGTAGAGTTCATCAGCGTTAACTCTCATTTTTGTTGTTGAACACTTATAAGATGAGCCGATCTGTTATTGCCCTGTAAACGAGTCCCAACCATGTCCTTGGAGCTATGACCTGCATGTAGTGGCCGACTTTGCAGGCGGTTTAGATTTTTTCAAAGCTTTTAGACCACTTCTTAGTTATCAGCTATTAGTTGCGGTAGAAATGACTTTGTTGTTTCCACAGGGACAACTGTTAAGGGAGCCGTGGACGATCTCGACTTGATTCTCAAAGTTCTGGAACGAGTAGGCTACACCGAGGACCGGTTCTATATTCATGTTGACGGTGCCCTTTTCGGCCTCATGATGCCGTTTGTGAAGAAGGTAAGTTCTCTTAACATCTCTTACGTACTATGAGTAAATAGGAACATTAGCAGCAGATGTGGAACTGTCGTTGCTTAGCAAAGGCAAAGTGGTATATTATGCTGACCATGGTTCTGACACATGGTGCTGAGCATTTAATCGTGGACGCTGTGGAAGTTCCATTTTTCACTAGGATGACAGTGACAGGATGAGAATCCGCGGCAGAAGCCTCTAAGCCATTTGTCTGCCAGTCGCCCATAAGACAGGAACCAGACAGCTACTTGAGCCTGGTGCAGGTCACTAGCCGACTCCTGGCACAGTAAACAAATGATTACATATTGTTCGCAATTTAGGACTTTCATTTACAAATTCTGACGTATTATTATTATTCTCATTCATTCTTAAAAGGGTACTTGGGATTTGCGATACATTCGAAAGAAGTCTTTATCTGGAGAAGTGCATGAGGTAAGTGCTCTCACACAGTTGAGGAGAGTGCCCATTCGCCTGCCACAGAAAGACGTGATTACTGAATTTTGATCTAGACCTAATCCTTGTGACGTCTAATTTGCAGATGTGTTCCATCACACCGTGACCGGGCTTCTTGACTGAACTTTGTAAACCCGTTTCTCTATATTGCTCAGAATTAATTAATTTGTTGATATTTTGAAAGATTCTTGGCGTCCATTTCTTGACTGGTTTCATTTGTGTGTTTGCAGGCTCCTAAGGTGACCTTTAAAAAACCAATCGGTAGTGTGAGTGTGTCAGGTCATAAATTTATCGGTTGCCCAATGCCCTGCGGTGTGCAATTCACTAGGATGAAGCATATTCATTGCCTGTCCCGTAACGTAGAATATTTAGCTTCTCGTGATGCAACTATCATGGGAAGCCGAAATGGCCATGCTCCCATTTTCCTGTGGTACACCCTCAATCGTAAGGGGTACCGTGGGTTCCAGAAAGACGTTCAGCGATGCCTCCGCAATGCTCATTACTTGAAAGAGCGTTTGCGGGAAGCCAAAATTGGAGTCATGCTCAACGAGCTCAGTAGCACAGTCGTCTTTGAAAGGCCTCTTAACGAAGCCTTCATCCTCAAGTGGCAGCTTGCATGTCAGGTGAGTTTATCTTTTTCACTCTGAAGATATTGTCAAAAGAGTCGGTGCACATCCATCAGTAAGATTTGACGAACTAGTCTAGGTTATTATTTGGATTCAAGCCCCAAGGCCGTATTTCGTGCAAGTTTTGAACCTTCATCTTGTGTCCTCTGTGGCATTCTAATGGCGACCTACATGATCGCAGGGCAAGATTGCACATGCGGTTGTAATGCCAAGTGTGACTGTTGAGAAGTTGGACAACTTTGTGGAGGAGCTTATTGAGGTTCGCAAGCGCGCTTTCCCGGACGGCAGGGTGGAAATCCCTTGCATTGTGGAGGAAGTCGGTCCTCTGAATTGCGCTTGCTCTCTCCACCGTGGGAGCCCAACCTTCCAAGCAGTGACTACTCCAGTCAAGGGGGATTGGAGAGTTCCAGCGCCCATTAAAAATGGGAAAAGCATAAGTGGAGCTTGAAGCTTCTTTCCACATGCTTGTGCTTGACAATCGAAAGCCCTATTCATTGCAATATCTAGTAGTATCCCATTGCGACTGTCAAAGCATGAGCTCGGTCACTTGATCTCATCCTTTGAGGTCATAATATATATTTTATATGACTATCGTCAAGCCCCACACGAGACGAGGATGACAAGGTGACCCAGGCGGAAACATGATATCTGCCGGTACGAACGATCACACATTCTGCCCTATCCCCAACAGAAGAGTAAGAACTTGTGGCATTGATGTTAACTAAGTCGTCGTCCTGGTGAAATTCCTGCACGGTGTTCTTCGGGTAGAAACAGTTCAATTTTTATGCACGTGTGGAAACGTACGTGGAAGCATGTGAAGATCCATCCTACTTCACTTATCGGAGGCCAACAGGTTGCAATGAACGCCACTTTTTATCGAGGAGTCTCCCACTGATGTTCAAATGGCGTTGCTCAAGCAGCACGCGTCCCCTAACGGGGTTCTGGAAAATGGTGTAATTGCGACCTGTACCTCGCATGGTCTTAGAGAACTTACTAGTCTAGCACATTAAGTCTGCAGTGTACTTGGATTTAATTCTCCAGTTTGCCTGTATAGATTGAGGAGTCATAGAATAATGGTCCAGGCTTTCAGAGTGGTTTTTCCCTTGTTCTTCTATTATATTATGTCAGTCCTGCAGAAGTTGCACCTCGGTACACTTCTGAGCTGATTGGAAGCCCTATCGATCTTTTGAAATATAAATAAACTGCAGTTGTCCGTATTTCACTTTTTCACTTCCACATCGTGTATTCGTCTTGTCTGACACGCTTCTTAACCCCGTTAACATTCATTCTGTCTGAACTCTCTTTAGTAGCAGCTACTGCTGATATCGCATGGCTTTGCAAATCTGTGTGTAAACTTTAGCTAGCGGTGAATTATTCGAAGCAAGAATTCCAATGCAGATGTACCACAATATTCAGTACATATAACTTACAAGAGGACGTCTGCCCATTGAAAGGTGCTCCACGTTCTCAACCCGGCTCTTCACTGTTTGAAATGACTCAACACGTACTAGATATTAATACGTACTGGACTACGCAGGGGCCGGTGTCCTCATCACATCAATCGGTTCCTGCATGCGATTTTAAGCTAGAAAATGAAGATAGAAATTGTCAGCTAACAGGAGAAATTACATTTCCAGTATAAGTTATCTCACTGTAGCCTCAAGTATCTTGTAGATAAGTTTTAAGGCACAGTCAAGAAGTCTAGTAATACCTATCTGCATTGTGTATCAAGTACC
Source organism: Ceratodon purpureus (assembly GCA_014871385.1). NCBI lineage: Eukaryota > Viridiplantae > Streptophyta > Bryopsida > Pseudoditrichales > Ditrichaceae > Ceratodon > Ceratodon purpureus. The sequence continues at coordinate 12,959,792 of CM026421.1, read as the reverse complement.
GGTATGTATAGTCTTTGACTACAAATAATTCTGTGTATTATATGATTTTTATATTCAGAGTTCCGACCTAATAACAAAATTGGCCCTCTTGTAAGGATGCCATGAACAGCAAAGGGGTGGTTAGTTCCGAGAGTTGGTGCAGGCCTTAGAACCTGCCTCAGAAGTTGTCTTTAGATTGAAATATGATCACCCTGCGGTTAATCGGCATCTGATATCGAATGCACAAAACGAGGCAACAGCCCCATGCTCAGCAAGAACTCAGGTACTCTTCAGATCTTAGTCAAGATCTGGTGACTCCATTTGAAACGCCATTACTTGGTAATTTTGGCGTCCTGTTGCGCGAGTGCTCTTGAGCTTTTACTTGCAGTTGTGCTAACTCTTGTATATTTTCACGTGCTTTTGCACACATTTGGTCCAATGGCAAGATTGGGAAGGGCTCCTCGATCAGCACCCCTACCTGCCAAAGTGCATCAAAATATTATGTAACTTACTCTCGCATTTAGATTGTGATATTTCAAAACCATCCGAGGCGACTCAGTGATTCTGAAAGGCTAGAAATCAACATATGTTATGCTACATCTGTGAAATGGTGATATCTCTCACCTCCTCGATGCAGAAAAGTGAAGCTGCACTAATAAAAGTAGCGGGAACAACCACCCAGTGGCAAACATCCCAAAGCACCACAGGTAATGCAAGGTGCCACAGCAGCAAAATTCGTGAGGTCAACCGCGTGTAAGCAAGAGGTATGGGCGTGCGAATCAGGCGCTCACATACACTTATGCTCTCATTGAACTGTGAAATACTTGCATCCTGCAGAAGAAGGCAGACTTCTATATCAAACACCCGTTAAGACGAAGCTACGATACTCTGAACAAAAATTACACCAGCTAAAGAATAAGTTGCAACTTGCATTGACTTGATGATATGAAGGACAAAGCAGTTTTTACCCACCAGGAGGCTTCTTTCCGCATCTTCAAACGTAATACATTTCAATGTATGAGTTATGAGCTGAATGAGACAATTTGGCCGGTGCTCAGCACTTAGAACAAGCTCAAGGTCCTCCTCTTTCAAAATCTCCCCCAACTCTTCTGCAATGTCTGAGTTGTATAGTAGGTGACACTGGATGTACGAATGGACCCAAGTCAGTTGACGAAGCAAGTTCACTGTTATTTGAAGAACCCTAAGGTGATCAAATCTGACTGGAACCCTAAATTGACCTAACTGAGGGAATTGAATGCAAATTAGTTTTGTCATACTAGCAAAGGTTTTGATCGACATGTTCTACTTAAGAACCATGGAATCAAGACAATCCAGGCCTTTGATCCCTCTCAAACAGAAGCTTAGAGCATTTATCACTTGCTGGGATGACGAGTCGTTTTTGAGATATTACCTTCAGAGCCACTGGGAAGGCCAGAATGTAGTCCAGTAACAGCTTCTTCTGCTGGTAATCAACGGGGCGTTGAGCCCAAGCCATCGATTGGCGAGCAATGTCTTTCGAACTGCTGATAACCTTCGTCCAAGTCTTCCGAGCTTCATCATAGCGAGAGTACGATGCTTCCGTACGAAACACAAGAAGCAACGCCAGCGCTGGAGCAGTCAGCTGGTAAGCAAGAGGCGCAGCATGCAACAATGGAATAAATGACGGCATCCACCCCGTTAAAACAACAGTATTATACAGCGCAACAGCCACTGAAATCGCAGTCACGGTCCCGACGGGAGGTATCAAAGACAGAATAGCCCGAGACGAAAAACTCGACGCAAAATGCCGATAATGCCTCGTTGAGCTTCGATGCACCACCCAGTCGTCATGGCTGTAAAAAGTTCTCCGTCTCTGCATGCCTCTCTCACTCACTTCGTCCACCTGAGCGGCGATCCACCCTAGATCAAACGGGTTCTGAGCATCGAACTCGGTTGCCGAAGCCGACCCACTCTTCGCATCCTCATCCCTCTGGGCACCTGAAAAATAATTCGATCCAACCTTCTGCGACGCCGAACCCTCCTCTCCTCTCTCATCAAACTCAGGCCCAGACTCCTCATCTCCCACACACAACACCCGCCTCCCCCCATGCCTCCACTTCGGAACTACAGCACCATAGCCCAATCGACATCCATTCTTAAACCTAGACGACAAACCATGATACAAAGGTGAAGAAGAAACGAAAGCACATCTAGACTCAATCGAAGCACTTCTACCAAACACCTGCACTTCACTCCAACTACATCCTCTACTCCCCAAACTCCTCTCCAACCTCACACCCCGATGCAGCGATGTCCTTCCAGTCGGAAGAGGCGCCAGGTCCTGCATCGCTGCTGTGGAGATATTCATTGTATTGACAGTTCCTTACAATTTTGGCAGTTAAGAGAGTACTCTCTAAAGCTGCAAATGTATGTTTTCCAGGATTCTAAACCTCATGTTGGCAGTGCCAAAACTACCATAGTTATGAATACCCCCATTGCTGCACAAAACAGCTCTATCCCACTTACTACCCACCTCCTTACCACCATGAACCCAATTGCTAAATCAACACGAAACTCCTCCCTCTCCCACCAACCAAACCTCACACACCAACATCAACTTTCACAACTCACAACACCAAACACTTCCACTCATCTAGAAGACCACAGCCTCCAACATACATTCATCTAGAGGCCAAAAACCAAGCTTTGACGACTACAACCGAAGTCTTCAATGATCAGTTCCTCCGCCATGTCTAGATCCCATGTTGTCCATGTACCTGATCAAGTTACCAGCCTAGACTAACAATGCAACTATTGCAAGCACAACTGAACCTGTCTGCTCAATTTCGCCAAGGCAATCAGATCATTCAGTGCTTTGTTATGGATGTGTATATGTATGATACTAGTTGTAGTAGTGTAGTGATGAAGGTGGACTAGTTGCGTCGACGATCGACATTGATGGAGAAAGTGGTTGAACCTTGGTCGATGCGATGGCACAGGACGACGGTCGACCGGAAACATGCATGTATCTGAGCGACTCTAAGGAAGGGAGGAATTCAATGCGTGAGTGCTCCTTCGGACGTACTGTCTGTTCGTCAGGCGCTTTCGCTTTTGTGTGATGGCCTGCTCCATCAGTCCTTTCTCCTTCATCCCTTCGTGCCGTCCGTCACGACGACTATTTCGATGGTGAGCAGCGATCCCAGGACCATTTTATGACATTGATATTAGTTACTATTGCAAACATGGTGCATATCCTGTGATATCCTGCAACATCCTTGAGATATTAAACCCAAAGTTTGTGCGCTCATCCGTGCTCATTGCCGAGGTTACCATTGAATTACTGTTTTTGGAGGTCAAAAGAACTTGACTATTCTTGTAATTTGAGGAGAGCTCTGAGGGAGGTGGAGAAAACTCACATGATTAGGGTTACAAATGGTGTAGAGTGTGTCCCCGCTTTACATACCCGATCTCCCGTTTAAGGTGGTACCACGATGATATTAGTAGAAATCATACTATGAAAATAATACATAATTATAGCATGTTATAAATCTTGGCTAAACTTCATATTTTCCACTTTTTTGTTTTGAAGATTGAGCCGCTCTATCAGATTCAGCGAAATTTAGTCGCTTTTGGGATTGCTGCAATGCACTGTGTCAAAGAGGTGAACGAGAACGGTCCAGTCGTCAAGGTACGGATGAATGTCGTCGTCGGTGGATGAACGAGAAGGGACTATTTGTTCTCGATGTAGAGCTTTTGATGAAGAAGGATGATAGTCGTCAAGAAGCAACCGTCCGGTTTGTCGTGACCTAACTGACAACCGTTAAGGGGTGCTTACCTAAAACCGTCACTGTACCTTGACCCGTCTATATCTATGCTTCTTGTAGACTCTTAAGGCTCAAATGTCTATTTTGTATAGATAGTGTGGTTTTGAGTAGGTGGACGGTTTGGGTATACATCCTTGAAGTTCCCTCTGTTAGACTTTCAGGGACTTTTTTGGTTGATTTCTAAGCAAGTGGTCGATTTCTTTTCCAGCTTAATTGTGTGATCTTGAAGTCGTGGAACATGAATTTGATGAGAATTGATCATATTTATAGGTAAGATATAGTGGACTTTCAGTAGGATAGATTGAATGTTTCTTCTTGTTTTGTGAGGCTGCAGTGTAGGTGAACTAGGTGAATGGCTGTGGTAGGATGGGTTGTGGTGTTTTTTTCCATAGTGCCGGTAGTGAGAGGTGATTACAACTGTAGCAAGTCTCGTATTCTGGACACTCAGATGGACGACTTCAAGGAGAATCTGAAGCACGCCGTTGCCAATCTGAATGTCTGGTTGTACCAGCAGAAGGACCGCAAAATGAACCTCACCTCAACAAGCGACAAGACAAACTACATGATTTGGCTATGGGGTGAATGTGACCCTTCTGATACAAGTGACTCATGCAGGGTGAGCTGAATGCTAGACCCATGTTATGAAATATCTCTGTGTAACGTGCCTCATCACAGTAGGATCAGGTGAAATATGATGGACATGGGAACTGGGGATTGTTGAATATGTTTACAAATCTGACTCAACAGCGAAGAAACATCTATACATGCAATTGGCTGATCTTTTGCCAGCTTCAGGAAATGGTAATTCAGAGGTTAATTTGCGTGGTTGTGTCTACAGGATTGCGTGAACGAATTGACGGCAAACTTGCTTACGGTTTGCAACAACAGCAGCTGGGGTGAGCTCACAATGGTAGTAAAGGGCAAGACTGTCTGCTTCGTTCATTACAATGGGGTTGATTACGTTGATGACGCCCCTGTCACCCTCATCCAGAAGTTTCGGCACTCTTTGCTTTTCTTCCTGTTGTGGCACCTCCTCATGTTCCTGTACATGTGCTTGTCGTGACAAAGGAGCTAAGAACATGTTGATGGTAATATAGCATGGAGGTTGCACTCATTTCAACATTGTTTTTTAGATGTAACATATCCGGTATATATTTCAAAACTCAAATCAGTCAGCTGATGATAATCTCAATCATTTCTTTTGGTAATTTTGTACAAACCAACTTTTTTTATGTTCAATATTGCAATTCATGTGTTCATCTTCGAATTGATTCACAGAGTGATAGCTGCAAGCTTCTAGCAAGCTCACTTATCTCAAATTGTTGATGTTCATAAGGACGGTTTTGCAAATTAAATACGGAAATCAACTCCAATACTGTAGTTTTCTTGTATGATTTCTTAGATAGTACAAGTCATGATTGAAGTAAAGTATTTTCGATCGATATGGATGGTTGCCTTCGGTCTGAAACAGAGGGTAGTTGTGTGATTGAAACAGTTGGGGTTGGTTTCTTCACACACAGTGCATGATGCCTAAAAGACTCCACAGAAGAATCTGTGTGTCTCAAAGATCAGTGGAGCTATTAATTTTTTTTTAATTATTTCATATTTCATCAGATATGTTTCAAGAGAAATTGTCATGGTAGGAATAGATCTTGCTACCATACACGCAATATTTGTCTCTAGAATGAAATGTCCTGATTCACGTGCTCTATTAGTGATTGATATGGAATATAAAAATATATATATATATATATATATTCATATTTTTTGGTATTTTTTTTCACATGCTCTTTTTTATCTTTGAAGATTGCTTTATATTTGATTTGATTTGATTTGATTTAAAGAGAGAGTAGTTTTTACAAAATTTACTTTAAGTTATTTAATTGGATTACATCTTGATTAAAAAAAAACACCTATAAATAATCTAACATCTAAACATTGACCTTAATTAATTATTTCTTACAAATCTTTTAATAAAATTTAATTATGTTCTAGTGCATGTAGAATAACAGACATATACTTTTAATTTCAAATTTTCAAAGTCATTTAAAGACATATTATTTCTTGATTGAAATTCGGATGTTAAAAAAAATTGGATTGGTCACCAAAATTTCATCCACTAGTACTTCAATTTTGTCAGTAATCAGAATATTAATAAAAATGGCTATCAATACAAAAATGAGGGAGCCAATCACAGAAAGCATTATAAAAAATACATACAGTATAGCCTATTTTTGGTGTAAAAATTGGGTATAATTGAGTGAAACTTGTTACTTTTGATTTGGTGAGCACACTGGCTGCTTTTCTATACCCAACAAACTTCAGACCCTCAACTTCTCTCATGCTCAAGAAACGCCAACTGAAAAACCATCACTGCACCCCAAATCGAACAATATCCACCAGAGTCCTACATTTGCTCCACTCAAATCTACCTAATTTATATATAGTGCCGGTTTTGCACACACTCCCGTAAAACGTCCAGCGCGACTGCAACCAGTTCCAATTCCACCTCATTTCTTTATCAACTTCTCTCAACCCGAACGAAACAACTTCATCTACCCGATGCGTACATTTCAAACCATGGATTTCTAAGAAATTCATAGAAGATGGCGGTTTTGCGCACAGTTGCCTGAACTTCCTGGGCCAGTGCAGGCAGAGTTCTGAGTCCGGGTGCTGGGAACCCTAGTGTTGCAGTTTGTCTTCGTTTCCGATCGATCGATCGATCGCCATCGCCATCGCCATCGCCATCGTCTCTCGCTCTCCGCGTCTTTCACCACCGACGAGCCGATCCTTGGATTCGCCACCATGCAGGCCCCTGTGCTGGTGCTCAGTACGTCGCTCTTCACCATTTCATGCTGTTTTTATTTTCTTGAGGTTTATGGTTCTGGCGTCACCGATGTCATGCTTGCTAGGGTTTGGTTCTTGCATTGATCCGATCTTCGTTGTGCGCCTGTTGTGATGATTGATGTTCAGATGATGCTACGAAGCGGGAGACAGGAAGTCGTGTGCATCACGCTAATATTCAGGCTGGCAAGGTATGTTGGTTATCAGCTTGTGCTTGTTATGGATGTGAATTTCGAGTTTTGGTTTGATGATCTTGTGCTGTTTTGAGTGGTGCAATGTGTGTCTCCAATTGCAATAGGTTGTGGTTGTTAGGCAGGGGGAGATTTTGGTATTCGCTCAGTTGTTTTTGAAGGAGACGTTTAATTTTTTGCTCGGTCTTGGACGGCTCCGATAGCAAGATGTTTAACGCCAGCGCTGTAGGGCGTGTGCATGTAGAATATCTTCGTCGAGCATTGAATCTGGAAATTGCTGTACCGATGCTTTTCCATTTTTTATTTTGATTTTTGATCTGTATGCAGGCTGTAGCAGATGTCATTCGAACAACATTGGGACCTAGGTCCATGCTTAAGATGCTTCTCGACGCTGGTGGAGGTACTTTCCTTATTCAAGCAGTGAATGCTCTTCGTCAATTGGGACTTCATGTCTGTGTTATATGTAGTTGGCTGATGTGGCACCGTTTGTAACGTCTTTCACATTTTGTAGTGCTTGACGAGGCGTGTACTGGTGGTCTTTGTTCTTTGGCAGGAATTGTACTCACCAATGATGGAAACGCTATCTTGAGAGAGCTTGATGTTTCTCATCCAGCTGCAAAGGTTAGCTCCGAGGGACATTGATTGTTAATTGTGCATTATAATCGGAATTTGTGTTGTGAAGCTCTAGATTTAGGTTTGCTAAGAACTTTCAGTTTTATATTGCAATTTGTTATTTGTGTCAATGATATTTGCAGTCAATGATAGAGCTCAGTCGTACGCAAGATGAAGAGGTCGGTGATGGAACTACATCAGTGATCATTCTAGGTGACCCTCTCAGCTTTTAATTGAGTGGTGCACAAATTGATTACGACAGAGTTCAATCTCCTTTCAGAAAGGGCCTTTAGTTTTTGTTACTTTTAACAGCTGTTTGAAAGTCTCGTATGACTCAGCATCCGCGATTTCTTGTCAGTGGGATTTGGGAAGTGTATGTAGAGTTGTTAACAATTTTAGTCAAGTAATCATCCGTGGGACTTATTTTTGTTGGCAGACTTTTAAAATTATGCTTTGCACCTGCTCGGGTATTTTTGTTGACCTTTTTTATGCAACTTGGTTTTGCAGCTGGCGAGATGCTTTACGTTGCCGAGCAGTTTCTTGATAGGCAGTTCCACCCTACTGTTATATGCCGAGGTTGACACATTTCCACCTCTTCTCTTCCTCCTGGATACCAGTTATACTCGATAATTAACAGTTGTAGAGAATGACTATCTGGCTACAACACTACTGGGAATATGAGTCACTATTAGGAGAATGTGTCTGGAGACTCATTATCTCATACCGCACATTTTCAATGCTGGATGTCTGACAGTAGTGTGGATGTGAAATGTATACGGTTAACCTTGTCATATCGCTTTTTAAAAATCCACCACATTCTCTGTGCCCTGTGCTTGAGTGCAGCTTATGCAAAGGCTTTGGAGGATGCAGTTGCTGCTTTGAAGGAGATTTCTTTTGACGTTGATATCACAGATCGTGAGTTCCTTTTGGCCTATATGATTTCTTTCCAGAACGTGGTTGCATTGCCGATTTTAAAATTGAAGATACATGGAGATGTAAATTGGAATTCTTGAGATCCAATAACTATTAATCTCTATATTCCTGTCTTTAGTCATTATCATGTATGTTGGCACGCTTGGGTTTTTGTAACTATGAGGAACATCCATAGTAGTGGGAAATCGAACTCCTCCTGAGAATATTCAAAACTTATTTCTACTGCGGAAGATCTTTGTGCAATCTGGTTTTAAGGAAGTCTCCGCTACACATGCAGGTACATTGATGCTGAATATTGTGCGAAGTTGTATCGGCACAAAGTTCACAAGTCGCTTTGGAACTCTCATTGCTGTAAGTTCTAGTACCGTATCAAGGGCATTTAGGAAATTCTGAAGTAGGTCAACCTTGTTAATTTGGTGATGATTTGCGTATTTGTGTCTTGGACTTATGCTGCTGTTTTTGTCTCTGTTCTGGATATGATGATGATGATGATGATATATATATATATTGATTGTGGCGGCAGGCAAATTATCTTAGTATGTCTAATATGTACGTAGATATTTACATGGATAAGTATTTTGATGCAGGACTTGGCGATTGATTCAGTCGCTACTATATCCGTTGATTTAGGGAATGGTATCCGAGAGGTTGACATCAAGAAATATATTAAGACGGAAAAGATTCCTGGAGGAGCATTGGAAGATTCAAAAGTGCTCAAGGGTGTTATGTTTAGCAAGGACGTGGTTTCCCCAGGAAAAATGCGACGGAAGATTGTTAATCCTCGTATCATACTTCTGGATTGTCCATTGGAATACAAGAAGGGAGAAAATCAGACGAATGCAGAGATCATGGAAGAAGAGGATTGGTAAAGTCGTTTTTAAAACCTGGTTAACGGGCTCCCTGCAACCTCAACTGAATTTGTATTGCACCTGTCATTTGCCATGGCTGGTTGTTAGCAAGTAGCTTGATCTTCAAACATATCCTATAAATTTGTTAACAAGCTGCTACATCATCGTTATATTGTATCGCTGGTCTTATTTGTGCATATTCTGATTTGCAGGGCTACCTTACTGCGAATGGAGGAAGAGTATATTGAACAGTTATGTATCCAGTTAATAAAATTTAAGCCCGATTTGGTTATTACTGAGAAAGGATTGAGCGACCTGGCCTCACACTATCTTAGCAAGGCAGGCATCAGTGCAATTCGAAGATTAAGGAAGACTGACAATAACCGTATTGCCCGTGCGTCTGGGGCCACCATTGCATATAGGCCAGAAGAACTGCAGGAGAGTGATGTTGGTACTGGTTGTGGCCTGTTTGAGGTAAAAAAGATTGGAGATGAGTACTTCTCTTTCATTGTCGAGTGCAAGGATCCAAAAGCCTGCACAGTCTTGTTAAGAGGACCCAGCAAGGATCTCCTAAATGAGGTGGAACGCAACTTGGCGGTGAGTTGATGGTTCATAGCTAGTGTTGTCATTGCTTCGTCATATCAATGGTACTCTCGCTCATTAGTATGTGTAGATGGATGTCTTATTTAGGTGGCTTTCTTCGAGTGACCACGCTTTATGATTCTGCGTGTGAAGATTGACAATGTTGACCTGGTTACGAATGGAATATGACAGGATGCCATGGGGGTCGCTCGCAATGTCATCAAGGACGCAAAATTGGTTCCAGGCGGTGGAGCCTCAGAAATGGCTGTGGCAGCTATATTGAAGAAAAAGAGTATGTCAATTGAAGGTGTCGAACAGGTTGATCACTGTGTTTATGAAAAGGGACGATCATCTTTCAAACAATGTTGGAAGGATGTTCAGATGATTCATTAGTGTTGCTCTTGAGTAATAGTCCTGGTTTCCTGGCTTCAATATGGTTATGTTATCACTACAGTAATAATTAATTAATTCATGAGTGGCGAAAGACATGTTCTTGAAAAGTTTTATGTATTCAAGTGTTCTGAAAATTCTGGTTCTGAAATTATGTGGCGGTTGGCAGTGGCCATATAGGGCAGTGGTGCAGGCTCTTGAAGTTATTCCTCGAACCATAGCTCAAAATTGTGGTGTTAATGTGATTCGGACCATGACTGCCCTTCAAGCCAAGGTTTGCTCTCTCTGCATTCAATATGTGATTCCTTGTAGGTTGTGATAACTGCGCTAAGCTTCTTTGTTTGTATGCTGCGGATTCAGTGTCCTTTGGTTTGGAAGAAAAATTGAGGGCGTCTTCTTTTTTACTTAGTGAAGTGATTAAGTCAGGATTTTTTGTAATTATGTGTTCCTCGTCCATTTGCAGCATGCTAATTGTGAGAATCCTATGATCGGTATTGATGGCAACACCGGAGAGATTACTGATATGAAAGAGCTTGGAGTAAGCGAACCTATCTTTTAATTTCTTTATCTTATGTCGCACTAAACGGGGTCTTGATAATTTCTGCATTGGATTGGTGCACAGGTTTATAGCAAAGAACTGTTGAGAACTTGATACGTGTCCCTTCATTTACTCACTTTTTTTGCAGTCTTAGTTTTTAATTGATTATTTTGGCTTAAACAGGTGTGGGACTCATTTGGAGTTAAGTTACAGACTTTCAAAACAGCGATAGAGGCTGCTTCCATGCTATTAAGAATTGATGACATTGTGAGTGGTATTAAAAAGAAGGAGGCTACTGCAGCTGCACCTAAGCAACCCGTAACATCGACTGGGGAAGATGTTGATAGTGAGCAAATGATCCCGGAGTAGGTGATCATGAAATGGAGATATTTGTCCTGCCAGGTAGTTTGCTCCCAAACGGAGCATAATCAAGATGTCATTTACTGCAGTTTACCTGAATTGGCAAATCAGGGGTTGCTAATAGGTGGAATGCTGGTTAGATGGGTGTTACTTCCACTGCAGCCTTCTATTTCCCTGGGGTGTGCCCTCGACATTCTAGCGGGACACTTAGTGGAGCCAGGCGCGAGACGAATGAGAACTTTGAAAGCTGAACGTAGATATTTTGCTTTCATCAGTCATAGAAGAGACTGGATTCTTTGTCAGGGAGCTGGCTCAAATTTTGAGGTGGATAGGAAATTCAACGGGAAGGAAACAGGAGGTACTGGTTCATATTTCAGGCACTCATCTGTACACTGTTGTGGGTTCTTTCTTCGCTGGTCTTCGAATCTTCGTGGTCATGTAGGTGGTCATCAAGCGCAAGTGGACGAGAGCTGTAACTTACTTTGTGGTGAGATGCTTATTTTTAGGCTTTTGACATTTGAAAGCATGAACAGGAGATTGATTCTCTGAGTGGTTTCTTAGGATGAGGACAGTACGAACAGTTTCTGAAGAACTACTGTATGTTGCTCGCAGGCCTATATAGCCTTTTCCTGGCTTTTCTTTTCTCTGATTGACGTGAATCTTCGTCTTCGAGATTTAATTCATAGAGAAATACCGAGGTTTTAGCCTATGCATTTGGAACGTACTGATAAATTGCTTTCCGCCTAGGACATTCCAAGTAGTGAGGAGAATTGCAATGTGACAAATGTAGTTTGATCCATGTCATATTGTGTTCGTATTCAGGTCTAGAATAACGTCCATCAAGTCCTTTTAGGTTGATGAGTAGACCTATCCATTGCGTTAAGCTTTCCTTGGGATAATGTTTTGGTCTTATGCTCAAAAGAAGTCAGACATTGATTCCTTGTTTCAGGTCTCACTGACTACTTCAGCGAGGATTCTTTCTCATAATCGCGTGAGCAATCACTGCAAGAGGCAGAGCTCATCAAACAGCTCTTGTGTTATGGGAGCCCTGCCTCTTCAGTACTGGATGTGTCAGGTGAGTTGGGTGCCTTGTTTGGTAAGTCCTGGTTTTCGGAAGGGTGCACTCAATCTAAAGGTGGCTGCTGGTCATGCCTAGCTCTGTCAACACCTGTCATTGCCATTACCTGATTCAGAAATCCACCAACGCCTATGTCATCCGGTTCCAGATCTAGGTCCGCCTTGCATCTGGAGGTATGACATAGTCCTTGTGTGTTCCGATTCCTCCTTGAACCGGAGCTGGTTTGTCTTGTAGTGATTCTTCTGACGCACATTTCCCCTGTATCGTGGTCAGGTTATTCTTCCAGTTACATCACATGGTTTGATTGTCCCACATATGACTTGACCACTCCAATACCTTTTATCCTTGGTTGCAGAGCCAGTAGATGAGGACTGTTGATTCCCTAAGGTGGCCAGAACAAAGTAAAACTTGTGGTTTGCTGTGCAACACCTGCCGTAAGATGTGCCGTTGATGCGTTTTCTTTTTTATCCACTGTCAAAACAGTGCTCTTTGAATAACAACACACTCCGGAGATTCTGTTTCCCTCTTCCTCCTTGCCCGGCCTGACTCCTCTTATGAAGGTTTTCCTGACCCACTTTATGAAACTAAGGTATATGAAAAGGAAATTTCCATGTAGAGAATCTTCCTCACATTTGCTAGTTGAGAGGCCCCAGAGATGATCTCAGTCACTTCTCAACCACTTTATTAGAGGTAGAACCGTGTTGAATCCTCGAACCTTGTTTACTTGGAGTGAGATGCAGCATCTGGGTTCTAATTCCACACTATGGTACCTTCTTAGCAATGACTTCTAGAGTCAAGTGTGAAACTTGTATTCAAAGTGCTCTCTGTAACATGCCATGACAAATTTTCAAGGTTGTCTGTGCAGGAATAGCCCACTGAAGTACTATCTGAGTCAAATGCATGTCTACAGTACTGCACAGAATTAATCATCCTAACACCTGAAAACCATCATCATGCCCCCAAACACCTAAATAGAGAGTTGGGGCCATTCTGTTCATACCGCACCCCAAGCTCCGTGTTAATTCTGAAAGGGCAGAGACTCACAGGCATTATCTGAGCTTGCTTGGGTGTACAGTGACAAATATTCGGATATGGAAAAGCCTATAGGCATGTGTGTTTCAGCTGATTGTAGATAAGATCAAATGGAATATTAGCATGTTTTATACAACCAACCCTCTCCGCTGCACCTTGTAACTGAAACTTGCTGAAATGTTCGTGCATAGTAGTGTGTGTATGTGTTGGGAATGAGGCCAGGCTTGCTAACTGTAATGTTCAATGCTTCCGTGGGTCCATTGAATTGCAACATGATGTGCTATCTTTGTAGTCAGATGGAGTGACTCATCTATATCCAACAGTCATCCAATAGTCACATGTGAGCCTTATCCAAGTTTTTGCGTCCACCTGTGTTATTGTCTTGAATCTGTTTCTGATGGAGTGTACTTTGTCATGCTACAAGTTCTCTCCCGCCGGAGTCCCATGCAGCCAGCATTGAATAAAAAAATATCTAATGTACTACTTTCTTTCCCAAAGTGGCACTATTTTAAATACTTGAAAATGATTTAAAACTTTCCCTGAACGTAAAAAAAGTTAAAACATCTCCAGTGGTGGCTGCTATTTTAGCCCCTGCTTTGGAAGGGAGGGGTCATCCGCCGTAATGCTGTTCATTGAAAAGAATGCTCCAATTGCCGGCAATCATCAAACTCCTCATCTCTCTCCATATGCCTTGCAGTGGCAGTGGTATGAATTGTTTATCCTCACCACTTGAACTTTGGAGAAGCAGAACTTTGAACATGCTTCTCCAAAGTTCAAGTGGTGCTGGTGGACAACGAGACCTTTTCATGACTCATGAGTTTAGTATCTCCTGCAATCATTTGTCCAAATAGTCTTTTACGTCACTTCCAAACTTGCAAACATACATAAGAGATGGAATTATCACCACTCGCTTGTGTGGAGAACGCAAGCAAAGCAATTAACGTGGTGTTTTCTCCGCAAGCTCATGTCGAATTGCGAGAACTGTGATGAAAGAGTAGACTTAGCTCAAGGTGATTTTAGACCTTGTTGGTAGGCACTAAGTTAGGGTTCGTATGGGAGCCCGATCCATCATAAAACCTGTGATAAACAATCAACTATTCACAAAAATAAAATAATAGATGAGTTTTGTATATAGATGCGTTACTAGCATGGGCCAAGTTATCGACCTCAATCACTGTGCATTGCTTATACAGTGAAATTCTGGTATGGGCAAGCTCCTGGTCACGCGTGCTGGTTGAATGCGGATAAGAATGAGCCCTGTGGTCTCTGAATTTCAATGCTCTCTTGCTAGTGGTTTTGGCTTGAGTATGCTGGAGTACTAAGTGTGAGAAGTTGCGGTAGATGAGCACAATTACATAGAAACTATTGGGTATCATATTATCAATTATTCATGACGTGGAAATTGTGGAATGTGCATTGTGGACCCAGAAGACAGATGCATCATGTTGAAGCTCCCAACACATCCCATAAGCATCAATATTCCCGACAAACCTAATTCTTGTGCTTAATATAGACAAATTGTCTATCCCTTTGGTTGTCAATCATCAATTAAATGGTGAATATTTCTGAAACATCTGTAAACACTCCTTTACCTTGTAGGCTGTAGGACCTCACACATCTCAATCAACTCCCTTGAACTTTTCATTTTCTAATAGTGACATTATTGAGAATTTCTTAGCTTTCACACTTACACCCTCAAGCATTAATAAATTGGATTAAGTTCTACAAAATTACCTCCAGAACTAAAAATTTGACAAAGTTATTAGTCAATGCATATTTGATATGAGAATTAGATCTCCAACTGTTTGAGTGATCCACTTACTCCAATTCTACCGAGATTTTTGAATGCCCATGCCACAACTTCAAGCCATCCAACAAGACCCAAGTCAAAGCATTCTCCTCAATTATTTATCCAGGCCTGGATACTCCGGAATTAGTTGAACAAGTTGGAACCAGCCACAAGGGCCCAATCCAACATCCTGCGCCAAAGCCAAAGGGGAGAGTCATATATTTCCCTAGTTTTTGACAAACAGAATGGCGAAACCATTCACGCAAGGTGAGGTCCGTGACAAGGAGAGAGGAGGAAATTGCTCTACAGTCCTCCTGACAAACACATACTTATATGTACTATGTGCTAGATACTATTTACCAACCATCCACATGTATACTTGCAGCCTTGCATACACGTCTCTTGGTGTGTCTCGCATAGTGCGCCCTCTAGAACGGTGTGGTAGTATTCAGTAATCTACACATGTCCAGATGGATACATGGTGCTTGTACTGCCACTTTTGCAGAAAGAGGTATTTCAGATCTGCACGGTAATATTCAATAATCTGCACTTGTCTATAGGGACCCACAGTACCAGCACAGGTGCATTTGCTGAATGACTTATAGTACGTAGTTTTGCAGTTTGCCCAAAGATCTCGGAAAAATAAAAAGTTAGACTACCCTAATACACTAACAAATAGCCCCACACATATCCTCCCAATCTCAAACTACCATACAAACCTACCACTAAAATTCGAAGCCCAAATTAGTTATTACACCGATGGCTCCTTCATACCTCCAAAAGAAATTGGCCCCAATAATGAATGGATGAGGGAAAAAGCTGGATATGGCATCTACAGCCCTAAAGGTATTAACATCCCCAAAAGACTCCATGGACACCAAAACATTCTACGAGCTGAAATGATGGCTATACACGAAACACTAAAAATCATCAACACACAATTTCCTAATGAACCCGCATATATATTCACTGACTGCCTAAACGTACTATATTTACTAAACACGCAAATTAAACACCCCACACTCCACAACAGTCACCCCGACCAAACCACACTTGCCTCCATGGTTGAACTACTCCAACAAAGAATACAACCTATTTCTCTACACAAAGTCAAAGCACACATCAACATTGATGGTAACGAAAAAGCAGATAAACTAGCAAAAATCGGAGTCGATCTAGAATATATAACCGCCGAACACCCATACGAACACGCACATGCTACCCCATACTACTACCAGAAAGATGTATGGCCATCCATGATAGATATACCAGACAAAGGACCAGTTAGAGATCTAGAAAAACAAATCAAGAAATACGACAGAGAAAAAAACTTAGAAATAATGGCCGTACAAACTCCCAATATTTACAAATGGACAGCAAATGAAGATATAGACAATGAACTCTCTAATGAATTCTGGAAAAACCCAATCATAACAGATAAACAAAAAACATGCCTTATTAAATTCCGTACTGGAACATACATGGGCCATGCTAGAAAACAAATGTTCTTTGGAAGAGAAAGATTTCCATCCATCACATGTCCCATTTGTAGATCACATGAACCGGACACATGGTTACATGTGTTACTCACATGCCAACAACAACACATACATTCACTCCGCGTCAAAAGACACAACAAAGCAGTTTGGGAAATCCGTAAACTACTAATCTCATCAGAAAAATCCCGATGCTACATTCTCATGAATGCTGGAACCTTCAATGATAAGCCTCCAGAAAACACCGTACCAAATTGGCTACTCCCTTGCACATGTGGCACACAAAGATGCCACTGTAACTCGAGATTTAGACCAGACATCATGTGTGTGAAAGGCTTACCGTACCAAAGTGAACCCCCTTCCGAAATTAACCCCAACCTTACAATACAATTTATTGAATTTACATATTGCAATGACAGATTCTCCCCAGAAACACTCCAAGCCAAAACCAACAAATACAATCCACTAATCGCTAATATCACTGCTCTTGGATGGAAAGTTGACCCTCTTATCGTCATTACAGCCGGCGCCAGAGCAACTACACACATTCCATCAATGAAATCTCTTGAAGAAAAATTCCAAATACCGATGCCCTCCATCAAAAACACCTTCAAAAATATAAATACTATCGCTATACAATACGCCATGTCCATTCTACTCCACAAAAGAAGAATAGAAAACCACCAACCGATTCCTCAAAACTTAGATCCCCCTTAATAAAAACTCTAAAATAAAAATAAAAATAAATTCTTGATAGTAGCTAGAGCTACTTTATTTAATTGTTAGCATACAGATGTCAAGTCTCTTCTTGTCACTTCTCGCAAAGGGGGGCTGTTGGTTGGCACAACTTATTTCCTGCTCGTGATCACTCACCTAGCAGTATCAAGCCACTCCATCCCTCACATCCACTCAAACGAGTCCATCAGGGTTCGAACCCGGACCGGATTAATGAGACAAACGCCCACATCCAACCAACAATGAGCTCGTGGCTTGATGTCCATAAACATCACCACAAACTTCTCTATACACCTATTCTCACTAGTTTCTTGTTTCTGGTTACTTGTGACTAAAGTGTCTACTCTCGAAAGGGGGGAGTAGATCTTTACTTCCATACCTTTGTCCTGTGGGCTTTGGATTGGGGGTAGGTCGAACAGACACTTAATTCACGTCGGTCTCCTCCGGAGACCGAAGTTTCTCTCTCTCTGAAATTTCTCTGTTATGAATTTTTTTCTTTTCTAACTTTCTTTTTTTCATTTCTTTTGTGACAATCTCAAAAACGGTGGTACTAGGTATTTGAATATAAAAATTCATAGGTAGTACAGGTAAAGAAAAAATTGTACGGATGTTCAAACAGTAAGAATAACTACTTTGAGGACCATAAAAGAAATTTCCACTATCCATTGGGAAAAATGATTATATTCCTACAAAGCTTTTTTCAATTTTCAATGTCCACAAATTGGTTCAAATAATAACATCCAAAATTTACATCGTAGGTATCCGACAAAAGTATCAAAAATCCCAATTTTAGACAATTATCATATAATAGAGGTACTGAAAACCAAGCAATTTTTAGATGTGCATACTTAGAACAGGGGCACAAAAAATTTAGAATTTTTAGATGGTCTGCAAAGCTAGAGCAAATCCATTCCCAAAAGAAAAACAATTTTTTTGAGTAAGTCTCTAATTTCTTGTGAATTTTTTGAGTGTCAAGTCTTAGGTGGGCCACTCAGCGAGCATAGAGTCCTGAAATCTCTCTGAGGTTGGATCCCTGAAATTGTTGACAAAATGTGATTGAATAAATTTAAAATTACTACTTTATGGCCTAATTAAACCTATGAACTGCCAACGGTGGTTTAAGGTGATGACCACAGGGAATGGAGCGACTTGGCATCCAATGCTCCAGAAACCACTTATGCAACTACAGAAAGCCATCCAAAACTGACATGCCACCCGCATAGATGGTGCCCACCGCCGTCTCCTTTATCATCGGAGATGAGGGCAAGGAGGTGCGCTAGAGGGTGCACTCACAACTATGAGATCTGCCCCCAACGGCCCCCACCCATGGCGTGATTTGGCTGTATGGGTGATGTTGCCCGCGCCCTTCCAGCCCACCCCCAGCCCCCCTTTCCGCCCCCCGTGCTTAACACGCCCTCTTCCCCCGTTGAATCCACCTTCTCCCTGCCATCACCCCATCTTGCCCCAACCTCCCTTCGCATTCTTCTCTCCTCGACCCCCTACCTCACCATAGATCCGTTGCACCGCCCCGCCCTCCTTCTTCGCTGAGCGACCTCTCTCGGGCTCTCATATGTTCCACTCTAAGTTATTAATTGAATTGTAGAGTACTTTTGTATGCATGTGCGGGTTGTAGAATGTCTTGCTTGGGTGAGGGTTGTAGAAGCTACTTTGAATTCCTTGAACCATGTGGAGATAGTTGTGAACAAAAGGGGGGGGGGGTCTTCATGTATTTATGAGGGGAGAGATGCGAAGGTGTAGCTGTTGCTTGAACTCCCCACCTTCACGGGATAGTAGAGACGGCTATAGCGAGGGCTCGTGGGATGGACAACCCAGAGTCCTCCCCCTTGTCGTAACCTGATGCCGCCGAGGTGAGAGGAAGATAGGAGGCCGAGCTCATGTTGAGAGTGGTTGCCTCCACTTGCGAACCAAGCCCTCTATGTTTGTGGTATGATACCCCTAGCCTCGCTTTCTTCACTTGATGCTGCCGGCCGCGGAGCGCTCTTCACCCGCCCTCTTTCCTTTCAACTTCGACTAGGTATGTTTCTTGCACCTTGTTGAAGTTCCTTCTCTTGTCTTTTTTGTGCTCTCTATGCTGCACGCAATTCTTTCTCTTTTTGTTGTTGTTACTTGGCTAGCTTAGGCTTTCTTCCTTGGTAGCCTCCCTTTCATTTATATTTTTTTTCTTTTTTGGCTGCAGTTGCATTCGCCTCTTTTTTAGTTAAAAGGTCTTCTAGTACTTTCAGGTAGTCTTGTGATGTCGAATCCCTGTTGTTGGTGTAATCAAGAAATGGCTCTTGTCTATTTCTTTTCTTTGTTGGAATGAATTTAGGCAAATACAAAAATTGAGTGATGCCCCACTCGATTCCTCTTTCTATCTTCTCCTAAAAAGTAGGATTTATGCTCACATGTTGCTCACAGGTGTCATAATTACTTTCATGTGGGTTTGGGACATCCACATAAAAGTGTCGTGTTGTTGCATGCAGGTGTCCCTCCCCACTTCTAATTCTAGATCCGAAGGGATCATCTTCGCAACTCCTTGGTTCATCTCCCTCGTTGCCTTGCGCTTCATATGTACCTTGCTGTTCAACTTATAGAGCAATTGCCCAGTAAGTTAGTCCAACACTTGCACAGCAGAGTTGCGGTTTTTAGAATTTTTTTTTAAGTTTGCAATCTGTCGTTTTTATATAGATCTCGCCACTGTTGTTTGGAATTCGTTAGTTTTTTTCAATTTGTTCTCAAGCTGCGTTTTCTGAGATTTGATGTCATTGCGGAGGAGATGGGAGGAGTGGCTCACCTGGTGGAGTAGTCCCAAAGTTTGTGAGTCCATCACCTATACAGTAAGTTTCCAATTCATTAGTTTTTTTTTAATTGCAAACTCTGGATTTTGAGCATTATCTTGCCACTGCGATGCCGGGGTGCGGGAGAGTGGAGGCTTGGTGAGGCATTCATCTGGTGCAGTTAGGGTGAAGGCGAGTCTGTCATCTACACAAAACAATAATCAGTTTTATTTTTTTATTTTTTTTAATTTTAAAACTCTTGTCCCTCTTTGTAGATCTTGTCATACTCTGCGTGAATCAAGCTACGACCGCGAGGAGATGCGTAGAGGCACTCACATGTTGGCGCCATATGCAACGTTCGAGGGGGTCGAACACCTACACAGCATAGTGACCACGTAGTTAGTGTCTCTACTTTTGTATTTGGTTTTCAAACTCTGTTGGAGATGGGAGATTCAAGTAGTGGCTCTTACCTGCCGGTAGCTAAGTGGGTGCGCCGTGCGGTAAGGGGAAAGTTAGCATGCGTGCGGAGAGCGGCAAGCGGAGAGCGGAGAGCAGAAATTGGAGAGCAGAGAATTGACCTTTAACAAAATTTTCAATAATAAAGTGTATCCTATAACCGCGGGAAAATACTAAAATAAGGCCATTTTGGTTACTTTATTTAGAAAAAAGAGTGTAATTCACATTTAAATTCAGTTAGTTTTTTTTTTTTTTTCCTAATCTTTGTAAATTCAGTCTTATATATACACACACACATTGACATATGGAGCAATGCTTGGAAATAATATATCAACCTTGAGACTTAGATTTCATAGAAGACCATTTCAAGGTAAGGGTTCTGAAAACCAAGCGAATTTCAAGTGTGCCTACTTAGAACGATTCTTGGAAAAAAAATGGAATTTTTGGAACTTCAAACAATTCTGGAAAAAAAAAATGGAATTTTTGGATGGTTTGCAAAGCTAGTGCAAATCCATCCAACGAAAAAAAACACAATTTTTGCGAAAGTCTGTAATTTTCTATGAATTTTTGAATGTCAAGTCATTGAGTGACCATTAACCCAAGCATAGAGTAGTGGCATTCATGAGAGGATGGATTTTGAAAATAGAGCGCTCCTACACAAATCAAAAGCACTCAAATTTTCCAAGCATGGACGGAACATGAGCACTTGGGCACTTTCTCAAAACATGTTGAACAAGTTTCTGGGACGCTACCCTTTACCCTCCTGTTCCGTTTTGGACCAGTTCGGTTTTCAGCACCCTCACCTTATACACAAGTGTGTTCTATGTCCCCAACCTTATTACTAGCTTTGTCACCGCAAGGGCAAACACTCAACAAATCCAGGCTGTCATGTCATTGAGATGCGTGAAATAAGTCAATATGGAGTTGTTACAGACTAACAGGAAACATCCTATTCTGGAATTCCCCGGATTAATTCAAGAGAGAACTTCTGTGCGGTTGCTTGATTTCTGCAAGGAAAGCTGACGAACTTGCTTGTGCAGCTGATGTGAGGAGATGTGTTGAAAACCTCAGCTGACATCTCCCCGCTGATGATGGTCAGCCTCCATGCAGCTAACTTAGAGTGGTTGCAGTGATTGCAATGATTGTACAGCTGGTTGATTGTGTATCACTCCACACTGCATATTCTGCTGGGACTGTGCAGACACCGAAAGGAAGGTACCTTGGATCCCAAGGTGTTCAAGGAATTAACTTGGGAATCTCCTAATCAAAATATTAGTGATAAAACTATACTTTTAATCCCGCAGACAATGTGAGCACTAAGCAACCTATTTCGGTCCATAAACAAACCCACTACAGGTTGATGTATCGGCCACAGCAGCTCGCAACTTTGATGCTCATGATGAACACATGAAACATGAGAACCAAAACTTCAGTATGCTCATGGAACATGAGGGGAGGTGGAACATTGGATGTTGCCCATTCAAACGTGTAATAGCTGTGTTTCCGTGTGTGTGGGCCTCAGGCCTCAGGCCTGCATGGCTTTGCTGTGCTGTACAGGAAAGAATGAAAAGGAGGTAGAGCAGCAGAGCGGGATTAGTACAAGGCACTCGGATACGGGCCCCCATTGTGGTACCTTACAGTGATTGCAGTGTGGATGTAAGTCGTCACCATCGAAGTCCCTATTTGAAGTTCCGTGCTTCTGCAGCACCTGACACTGCCCAAATTTTGTTCCTACAAATTTTTTAGCCCTGCCCCAAGTCCTGAGGTGAATAGGATTGGGAAGAGAGGTCACAGGTCCAAAACATTCCGCTACTCTTTAAGAATAAGAATAGTCCTACGAATTATGAATGATTCATATTTTACATACTTTTCAAAATCAATATAAGTCCCTGGATATGAGGCTTTGATTCCATGCAAAGACAACACGTAAGACCTTGAAGAATAGATTAAGGTTCTTTTACTCATTTTCTTTGATGTGTGAAGGTATTAGTGGTTACACCCATATTTTATTTTATTTTTTAATTTACCTAAACTATTATCTTCTTAATTTTTAATATTTAATTTCCTTCCTTTTGATTTGTCAATATTTTTAAAAAAATTAAAATTAAAATACTATGGATCCTGTTATGTACATAAAAGTCAATCAAAATATTTTGGCATCATGTGCATGACTCTTGCAATACTAAAAAGGGCTTTCACAGGAATGTGAACAACAATATCTTAGGATTGTTATATTCAAATTCTAAAGTGAAACCAGTATCATGCACTATAGCAAATACTGTAGCAACATATTCTATGAGCAACACTGTGTTCTCCTAAAGAGGACTCTGTAATGAGTAACCTCAAATCATCAGTTTTGTATGCACCCGGATGCCTTGAGAGAGTTAATTGCAACAGTGTTAAAATTCATGCACTGTACAGTACCCGGGTTGAGTGCAGTCAATGGGAGCCAGGTGGTTGCATGAGATTTCATGCGGATTGGACTTTAACTTGTGTCAAGTCATGGCCGTGACTTGTTCAACTTGAGGGGCTTTCTCACTAACTATTGATTGAAGGAGCTGAAATTTTGAGAAAATGATTTCAGTCCGGGTTTGGCTATGATGTTTGGTGTTCATTAGATGGCAGGTCGGTGAGCCACAAAGAATTCAATGTACATGTGTGTACTCTTTGAAATGGGAGCATCAGCCTGATGTATGTCAGTTGGAATCAGTACATGTACAGATTCATGGAATTGCATAAACCGGGTTGGAATGGGTACATGTATAGAATTGCACAACACCAGACCATGAAGCCAAGCTTCAAAATCTTTGATCTGTATGCTCAACAATTTCACTACATTTCGATGAAATTAGTTATTTTATATTTTACCTAAATGAAATCACATGGCAAAAAACTTCCCTCCAACAGCGACCAAAGAATGGCCAGTCACTTTGGCAACCAGGAGTTCACCCATGCTTGGTACTAGAATTGCCCAGGATTGCACCCCTCAAGGACCATGCATAGATTAGGTACAAATCTCAATATCTTAAGTACTCAGTAACAGCAAAATCTTAATCAGATGGCCAAAAATCTAGCCAGATCATGTCTAGGTCTGGTACCTTCTTGTACATTAACTCGAGACATAATTAGCCTTAGGTAATTTCTAATCTTTTAATTTTGCTAAGTGAAGTTCATCTTTTTGGTAGAAATCAAGATTATTGATCTGGGCCATTTTCATTGAAAAAACCTACATTATTCAACTACGTTATAAACTAAAGGGAGATAAACTACAATATGCGGAGGAGACCGTCGTGATTTAAGTGTCTGTTCAATCCACCCCTAATCCAACGCCCACAAGACAAAGGTATGAAAGTAGAGATCTAGTCATCATTTTTATAAACTACACAAATTAATGATTTAAACATAAAGTCCAAGGATATAAAGTGGCGATAGCTTATTGTCATTTTAAACCCTAACTTTGTGAATTTCTCAACCCCTTAGTGCTATTACACTACAAGTCAAACAATATTGACATATGACTTAATCTTGTTTCATAGAAGTAAGGTTATATACTTCCTGTTTAAGTTAAGCATATGTCATTATAAATGATTATATGATTTTAAATCTAAATTATATTTGATTCAAACATAAATAATACAAGTTCTTCCAATTAAACAGTAGATTATTTGATAACCTATACAAGGAAATATAAAATTATAGATTCAATAAAAGGGTCCAAGGTATATCAATCACTAAGGTTCATTGGTGTTTTAGAGTTAAAACAACAAAAAAACAAAACATGAGTGAAAGCAAGACAATGATTTTTGAAATTAGCAACCATTAGAAATTTGTAACAATAGAATTTTGTACCTACCTTGTATAAAAAAGTAAATACAAATTTTGAGAGCAATCCACTATGCACTAGACTTGTTGAAGATGATGTGAACCAAATTTGGACTTTTGAAATCTCATATATTGGAAGATCATAATATTTTTCTATCAAAAAGTTGGATAAAAGTTGTAACAACTCTCTTCATAGTAATTGTTACAACTTTTATCCACCAATTTTTTGGCATATTAAAACAGCCACTAAATTCTTGAATCTTAATCCTTAAATATTAAATCCAATCTAACGCTACAAAATTACATTTTTAGCGTAATTTGAGTATAAATTTCTAATGCTATAGATGTATTTAGAATTATCTCTTTTAAAATACATTCAAGGAAAAATATTATCATATGTTCCTAGAATAAAACTACTGCCACGTTTAGAACTTGGATACTTCAAAATTTTCTGCATGTAGATACATTGTTTTTGTCATTTTGTTTTAAAGCTGGGACAAATGACCAATGTAGAAATACTACCAAGGTTGAGTCAATGTGAGTCAAGAGGGGAATTTATGGCCAGTTTCCTGCATTACATGAATGTGGAATGTGAAAATATTGAATGCACAAAATGATAGATTTCAACAATCTGGTTCAGATTTTGCTGTTACTAAGTACAAGTCTCCAGATTTGTACTCAAGTAAGGTCCGTCAGATTCATATGCATGGTCCTTCAGATTCATTTGCAACTTGGTCCTTGATCGCTGAATGACAACCACCAGACTACCATGGGTACTGCATTCTCAAAGAACTTGCAACATCAGCATTCATTGTTCAAGCGCAATTCCTGTGACTCGTTTAGATTTGGGTCGCAATCACATGAGGTGTTCCAGAACTTCTCTACCTTACTGAATGTGCATATGGTAGAGTGCCGAAAATGGCTCAATTTTCAGCTCGAGAAATCTACAAGGATGTCATCGGAAAAAGCAATTTTCATGCATGTGGAAAATTAGCAGAAAGATAGAGCAAGTGGAATCATAATTTTTGGACTCATCTACAATGAGTTATGAATTTTTGAAGTTGGAAATATAGGTGTTCCTAAAATGGTGTCCTAAAGTGATACCCTATAATGTCTGCAGTGAGTACGTGATACTATTGCATGGAAAGCTATTATGTACCCCTAACTGAAGATTACTAGGGCTCCATTTTCGGCACTGCGCCATCTTCGGCACTCTACCATATTTAACTAATGCTATTTGAAGTTGTGGAGGTGTCATTACCGTAACACCATAGGAGGTTTATTCATAAAGAATTCCCAAAAAGAAAAAAGAAAAAAGAAAAAAGAAAAAATTATGAAAAAATATTTTAAAAATAGAATAAATTGTTGTTTTGGTGATAAATTGCTCGTCAACCATCATTCAAAGGTTCTAAACACATAGTTTACTTGTAGATCAAATCATTTTTTTGTTGAAAGATTATAGAATGGTATATAAGGTAGATGATTGTTATCCCCTAAATGCCCACCATGAATTCACATCGAAAACTGCCCTTCAACACTCCTTTGTGAAGCAAGTTAGTTTTTCTAATTTTATGACTTTTTTAGCAATTTCAACCGTAGGATCTTATAACTAACTTATTTAGACATTCTTTTCCTAAAAGTTTAGAGAAAAATACAACACCAATTTGCAAAATCGTAATGTTCAAAGTTAAAAAACAAGTTCCTTTCAATCCTTCAAAAAGCTGAAATCTCACTTTCAATGAATTTTCAAAAAATATGCTTTGCAAATTTGAATTGGAAAACTTCATATTCTAATATAAAAATGACTTGAGAATCTACACAAAAAATATAAAAAGATAAAACCTAAATTTTCATCTTCAAAAGATATGTTAATCTAAATATAATGTAGAATACAAGGAAAAACTAAATTGCTAATTACATCCACATAAAAGTAGATAATGTCACTTTCAATGGTGAAAATGATGTGATACATAACAAAAAACTTTTCCTATTTTTTTTTCATGAAGACTTGACCAAACTGCCTGCATAACATGACATCTCATATCTTTTACCTCACTTGTTGGAATGGACTGAATCAAACCATCCTATTTAAATATGAATCTCTACAAAATGATGATATTTTTAATTATTTTTTAAAATATATTTGAAATTTTTTGTGGCTGCCCACGTTGAGATTTTTTACCTTCAAACATTCATAGCTTTTGCATTACATAACCAAATCTTATGAAACAAAGCTTGGCATGTACGTAATGACCTAGAGAATCCGCGTTCAAAATCTCAAAATTTGAAAGATATTTTTGACACTGTGGGACCCTGCCCAAAATAGTTGGCGACCACATTTTGGTTGCCCGGGAATTTAGAGGTTATTGTTGAGCAGATTAATGAAAGTTGTATCTACATTACAAGATCATAGAAAGATTGAAGAATTTGTACTTTAGGTTGGAATTTTTTTGTACAAGCTTATTGATGAGGCATACAATACTTGTTTGAATGCAAATACAAACATCTTTTAGATAGATTGTTCTATGCAGGTTGCTGGAAAATGCATACAACCTCTACTTCAATGTTGACAACTTTAAGCTCTTTCATTGACAAACTCACCCCTTGCTCTATGTAATTTGGTGATCCTTTATTCATGTAAAATTAAAAAGTGAAATGTGCAATAAAAATAGAATTAATCCTCGGATATAATTTAGTACATAAACGGAGTGTTTACACCATGATCAATGACGTCAATGTATAAATGATGTTTGGAACAAAATGACGTCATAAGTCTAACGTTCATGAATTAAGTGTTTGTTTGTTCTTCTCCCAATCCAATGCCCATTGGACAAAGAAATGGAAGCAAAGTGCTACTTCACCCTTTTGATTGTAGACACTATAGTAAGAAGATACCACAAACTAAAAATACAAGCCATGTGTGTGGTGTTTAAGTATAAGATTAGTTTTTATGAGAGTTGATCGCCAAGTCATCAATTCATTGTTGGTTGGAGTGAGCATTTATCTCATATAAATGGTCTGGGTTCAAACCATCGTGGATTTGTTTGAACAGATGTGGGAAATGTAGTGGCTTGACACTATTGAGTGAGCAATTGCGAGCAAAAAAGGAGTTGTTTCAACCTACAACACATATATGCGTGACAAGAGACATTACAACCATTACTACTAGTGTTTAAAATTCATTAACGAAAAAAACACCATCATCACATTATTATATTGATTTGATAATCAATAAAAATATGAGATTTTTTAAAAAAAAAATCAAATTTAATTGAATACAAAGAATTACACTTTGAACACATATGTTTGAGAATGTGTTTGATTGTCCACGAAGAATGGTGATTTTTTGAGCAAAAAGAGGTCCTTTACGGTCTTTGAAAAACATATTTATATAACAGTGGTTTCACTTAAATAAATTCAATTTCATACTATCTAATAAAATTCTTCCGGCATTGGTGTAAATTAACAAGGCATACGTAGATGTGGTGAAATATTCCATGAAATTGACGCATTGGAGATAGCTTAGAGGTTAGCACCTATATTGACAAAGTAGCATAATTTTATATGCTTAAAAAAAATAAGTCTAATTTGGTTAAGATTAAAATTAAAAAAGTATGAAGTAAATGAGTGGAGGTCATGAGTGTTAAACAACTCTCATTAGTGCACATCTGGTGATGAATGAAGATCAAAGGCACCAGTGCAACAAATGACCGGCGTTAGGTGGATGTACTTTACATTCAATTATGGACTTAAAAGCCTTCAACACCAGAAATCACCGCCGCTCTCAACTTCGCTGTCTTGGTCCTTAACACTAACTTTCCTTATACACTTTTGTTGTAGAAACATAATAGTATATGCATCTGTATGTCTTCATTGCATGGGTCTTTCTGCATGCATGGCTTTTGAATAGATCACGCAGAATTCCTAAGTACATATCTACAAAATCTTCCGCAAACTTAATTCAATTGGATTCAAAAAATTATATTTGTAACTCTATTTATGGTTGAAGAGCCATACACTGGAGGAAAATCATACAATTGTCATGTAACATAAAATTAGATTTAGTACAAAGATTAACTTATAACATGATATAGACTCTTTATCTATAATAGTTAAAATATAGATATCTATAATAAAAAAATCTCAAATATACTCTCACTCCAACTTCAAAAAAATTGGATCTATTAATGTATATTGATCATTACTTTAAATAATTCAAAAGTTTATTTTTAAAATACATATTGTCTGACTTCACATAAAAGTAAAACAAACACTTCAGTGAACCAATTCAAACAACACATCAAAGCCAATTTTTGAAAAGAAAGAATACACCAAAAAATCATAAAGACCAAACCACACAAATAAAATTCATTTCCAAAATACACTTTGGTCACTCTTCGAAACAAACAAATAATATAAGGTACAAAACTCTCTCTCCTAAAACATCCTACAACTCAAACCCAATATTTACTTCTTAGTTAGTCAAACACTTGACATTGTCTCTGAAGTTTTTTATTTTGTTTATCTATCAATCACCAACAAACAAAGTATCTAACATGCACAAAATATTTACACAGGGTGATCAAAAAAGGGTAACACAATATTTACTTCCTATTCAAATAATTGACACTGTCTCTGAATATTGTTTCATACATCAAACAAAGTATCTAACATGCACAAAGATTTTCACAGGGATGATGAAGAAGGGTAATCCACAGTGGACACCAAATCACGCAAACATGAAACCCGTCGGACGTACGTAGTCGGCATAAACGCCCACAAATACAGCCTTCATTCCGCCACCGTACTCCTCCACCACTGTACACATGCAACGCCAAAGGCGAAACGAAGCGGAAACAAACTCGGCACTGCGGTAAAACCAAGATTCGCAGCCTAGCTTCCTGCCTGGGGAGGGACGCGCTGCGGTCACCGGCGGTGTGGACAGCGGAGCAGTAACTGACATCGGCATTCGCGCACCCAAGGTGGGGGCGGAGCGGAACCGAAACCGGGGGCAGACGGCGGGCGGGGGGCGCGGGCGGAAGCGGGGCGACGAAACAGGTAATCAATCAAACCAAAAAACGAACATACCATCCCCCTCCGAGAGACCTGTAACTGTAAGGACTCGCCTGAAGAACGGGCGCCCGGGAGGGAGCCGGGGCGGGGCGCCTTCGTGACGAGTCCACGGCACTGCAGGCGCTGCGCTTTGCTTTGTCTGTATCTCCGTCGCCAACTCCACAGACGCGCGACACGACACCCGCGACACGCACGCCAACTGGGGACGCCACCCCCCAACTCCGTCACTGCGCCCCCCGACGCCAACAATATCCACGAAAATACGTAGATTTTGCGCCCCGGGGGTCGACCGCGACGGGTTTGGGAACAGTGACGGTTTTGTGTCGGGGCTGGCATGTCGCGGCCACGTCACGCCGTCGCTGACTATAAGGGGGCGTGCTTGCGGCCATCCGATTACTAAATTTTCCATTCCGATTTCGATCTCGACATCGATCGTGTGTGTTTTTTGGAGAGCTAGAGCTGCGGTTGATTTTCTAGTGAAGAGAGCGGTTTGGGAGGTGGTGGAGGTTTTGCTAGTGAGGGAGAATTTCGGAGTTGCTGGTACTGTTGACAAGGTTGGGATCGATGTTTGGTTGATTTGTTTGATGGATGTGTGTTTGGTGATTTGAGTTTGGGGAAGTTGGTAGTGGGAGTGAGTTGGAGTTGTGACGTACGATGATTGTTTCTAGATTGTCGCCAGGTTCCCTGTAAGTTAGCGGGTGGGACTGTGGTAGGTGTGGGAGTGGTCAGCTTTGGCGACTCCAGTCAGGAGCGGAATAGGGGGACGTAGGAATGTTCGGGTGTAAGTTGGTCGATGGTTTAGAAAATTGCGGAGATTTTTCGTGGTTGGCGTTCGGAATAGTAAAGGAAAGTGCTTTCTTGTAGCATGCGCAAATGCGACTGTGCGTGAGTGATGAGGTGCTGGTGGTGGCATTTCAGGGAGCTAGATCTTTGGGTTTTTGAGCCAGTGTTAGTTTTTTGTTTGGAGTACAAGTGGACGGGCGGTGGTGAGGAGGAGTAGTTGGGTGATTCTTAACTGTGTTTGAGTCGTAGTTTGGTGTGGGTGATGTGGGTTCGTCTTTGAAAGGTATTTTTTCCTGATGAGTTTCTCGTTAAATTTCATTCTTCCTTGCTGCGACCGGTGACATTGTATGTGCAAGTCATGGCGGAGGCGAGTGAGATGGCACGTGCGGTAGTCTTAGGATGTTAGTGTTTGGCTCTTGTGTTTGGCGTACCGAGTAGTGTGCTTCTTCCCTTGTGAGCCCAGGTGCAACATTCAAGGCTTCGCTTGCTGAAAATAATTTTAGGAGGTGTTAATTTTTTGCATCGTCAGCTCGTGCTTCTCCGGGAGCTGGTGACTGTCTAGAATGGCAGTTGCTTCAGTGGTTTGAGAATTTAAAGAGCGTATGAGTTTTAGGTCTCCGTGTTTCCCAGCAAACCAGCAAACATTCTGCTAATAAATGTGTTTTGAAAGCACTTTCCGTGCTTCATTTTAGCGAAGAAAAGTTTGTCAATTCTCACAAGTCCTTGGAACTTATTGTCTCATCATGACTTTTTGTCCGGGCTCGTGTGCTGGTACTACTTTCGGTGCTACACCGTGGTCGTGGCAGACCTTTCGAGATATTAGTGAATCTCTCTGTATTATATTTTTGTGTTATTTTAGTTTTTATTTCAGTGTTAGGTAGCATCACGATGTGTGGACTAATCTTTTTCATGATGTTTTACAATTGCAGGAAAAGATTGAGAGCGATCTACTGAGGCAGATTTTTCTCTTTTCCGTCAAGTTACCGACGATCACTATTTTCAGCGCGATTTCTTTCTAGAGAACCTTTCCGAGATTTCTCTTTTGTCATCACAACTTTAGTAAGGTGGTGTGACAGAATCCAGAGGTGCGGTTGGGAGACAAGTTTCAGATTGTTGGTTAGCAGTATGCAGAGTGGAGAAAGCTGATATTTACCTCGTTGGGAATATCATTGTCGTTAGAGCAAATTAAGTTCTGAAGAATCTACAAGCCAGAGTGAGAGTAATTGGTGAGAGTTTCGGAGCACGTGAAGCTGGGTGAAGAAGGTTGTGAGTATGATTTATAAGTGTGCGAGTGCCGAGAGTTTCGATAGATTTGATCTAGGAGACATCGAGATTGCAGAAGTGGGCCTGCTGAGAGCGAGCTTGTCTACAATAGGAGACAGAATGGTGGGTGGTGTGTCACTGAGATCGAAGCGAGCTGTCGTCTGTGGAGAGACTGGAGCCTCCTCTTGCGCGTCAGCAATGGCAGTGTCTTCGCTGGTGTCTGCATCCCCTTTGAAGCCGTCAACAACAAATGGAAGCTCAGTCTCTGTGAAGTCCATGGCTGGCGTAGCGCCCAAGAAGCACGGGTCTTACGTCGAGAAAGGTCACTTGACGACGTGTATCAGTGCAATGAGAGCGCATTCACCATCCCGATTTCGTTCGCTTCATACCGAGGCCCCTGAAGCTTTCAACGTCGAGGCAGCATCTTACAGCGCGTGGCTTGTAAGCACCTCCTTTAAATTTACATTGGGTTTTCATTATTGAATTTTTTTGGTTTTTGGTTTTTTTCTTCTTCTGAAGCTATGAACCTCTTTGCACTTGCCTGTACAATGTGATCATAATTTACACTCTTGACTCTTGAGGATAAAAATCTTGCTAATCTCGGGGAAATACTGAGGCACTGGGCTTTTTCTGGAGACGAGAACGTTTTGGTGTGAACTTGTTAATGACTCTTGTTTTCTGAAATATAGGAGAAGCATCCGTCAGCGTTGAATTCGTTTGACAAAGTGGCGAAGCTTGCAAAATCCAAGCAGGTGGTTGTGTTTCTTGACTACGATGGTACTCTGTCACCCATCGTCGAAAATCCAGACCGAGCTTTTATGTCAGATGAGGTGAGCTTACTACCAGAAAATTCACGAGAAGTTGTAAGCAGCGTTGCAGTTTTAGCCTCGATTTAGTTGTACAATCGAAGATTTTTTGAAACAATTCGTAAAACATCTTTATCTTCTTCATTGCTGACCTCTTTCTCGTCTTACAGATGCGGGCTACGGTGAAGGAATTGGCCACTTGTTTTCCGACCGCAATAATTAGCGGGAGAGCTCGCGCAAAGGTGAGGCTTTAGTTTTTTTTTGCAAGTTTTCCTTTGATTGTGGAAAATATTTTGTGTACATCGTTCATTCAACAACTCCATTTGTTATCCTTGGTATTGCTACATGTGAACTCATGTTGGAAATTTCCTCTATTTTGGTACAGGTGTATGATTTTGTGCAACTGTCGGAATTGTATTATGCGGGAAGTCATGGAATGGACATAATGGGTCCTGCAAAAAGTTCAAGTGGTTACAAAGTTAGTGGAACCCGGGTTAAGGACAAGAAGGTGAGCTTTGTTAACTGTTTAGCGTTTCATTTTACTTGTTAGGGTTCATTGCATGTATAAATCATTGTTTCCCTCTAGGAAGTAAAATTTAGTCAGTAACTATGTTCCTGGTTGTTTCATTCAAACTTTGTTCTTATACATATGGACTTTATCCTTGTACAGGGTAATGACGTTGTGTTCTTCCAGCCTGCAAGTGAATATCTTCCAGTGGTAGACAAGGTATGTACATTGCTTGTGGCTGGACAACGTACAAATTTTCATAATATTGAGGTTCAAAAGCTGTTAGTTTCCTGACATTTAATTGTTTTGAAAAGTGACAAAGGCCTGATTATTCTTGTCTATGTGAGCAGGTTTGCAGTATCTTGAACGAGATCACCAAAACCATCAAGGGTTCAAGAGTTGAGCACAACAAGTATTGTGTGTCTGTTCATTTCCGCCTTGTGAAGGAAGAGGTATTTGACATTCACTTCACACCCTCTGGTTGATGTTTTAATTACTAGAAGTTCAAGTGATCGTTGGTTTAATTACTTGAATTTTGGTGTCAATTGATCGTTATTGAAGTTCAAATGATCGTTATTGAAGTTGCTAGCTAGAACAGGCCTCTAAGAACTTTTATCTTGGTGTGCAGCTCTGGGAATCCCTCGCAACAAAAGTTCAAAACGTTTTGAAGGATTACCCGATGTTGCGCCTCACGCATGGCCGGAAGGTATGCAAATTTTACTCTTGACTTTTCATGCCGTAGTTGAACGAGCACACAATTGCTGGTTGGAATATCTTAACTGTTGACATTGCTTGTGTATAAAAGTGTGCTGATCATACTCTGTTCTTAATGACCAGGTATTGGAGGTCCGCCCAGCCATAGCATGGGACAAAGGCAAAGCTGTGAACTATCTTCTCAATTCTCTTGGTAAGTGTGATTCTTCTGCTGATATGCATTATTCAGTGAAAACACATGTTGCACAAGTATGACCGTACATGGTGTGGTCGAATTCTGGACTTCGTTAGTAGAAGTATTTAGCTCAAATAACAAAACTAACGTACTTTAAACTTCGCAGGTTTTGCTGATTCCGA
Source organism: Ceratodon purpureus (assembly GCA_014871385.1). NCBI lineage: Eukaryota > Viridiplantae > Streptophyta > Bryopsida > Pseudoditrichales > Ditrichaceae > Ceratodon > Ceratodon purpureus. The sequence continues at coordinate 12,926,023 of CM026421.1, read as the reverse complement.
TGACGTTCTGCCTGTATACATCGGAGATGATCGTACCGATGAGGATGCTTTCCAGCTGTTGAATGGCATGAAGCACGCCTGCAGCATTTTGGTGTCAAATTCTCCCAAGTCAACGAAGGCTTCTCTTTCGCTTCGCGAACCTGCAGAGGTACTACCAGCGATCCCATGTAGTGGATGCTTATTCCATTTCAATTCAAGTGCAGCCATCACATGAAGATATATGCTACATAGTTTGTGAAATCATTTCAGGAGCATATTGATGCCAGTTGTTCTAACACAAAGATTACCATCGCAGGTTATGGATTTTTTGCGGCGCCTTGTGCACTGGAAAAAGTGGGGACCTGAGAAACGGAACGGTTTCCAAAACGGCCGCTACTTCATCAGCTAGGCTACCATATTAGTCTGGACTAGGGCTATTTTTTTCAATGTCACTTGACATTCTTTGCCTGGGTCTTTTCCAAATTCGATCTTGACATTTTTCCCCTGTCAAGTTCCGGCTTTTGCTACTTCCGAGTCCTCTTTTTCACCTCATTCTCAGCAGCAGTTTGTAAAGAGACTTCTTCACCAACTAGTGATCATCAGCGTATGAAGATGGAGACTGCCATTTTAAACCGGCAGAAGACGATCAGCTCGGGCTGTCCTCAATGTACAGAACACTGCAGGTGAGGATTGACGCTGCAGCGACAAGCACATCCTACATCAGCGCGAAGTAGCGAAGCTGGTTGAATCGCAGGCGATCTTGTACTGTAGCATACATCGGACCCAGGTCCCGGTTTTTGGAAATCACACAGTACATATCTGTAGAAAGTGTAGCGAAGGTAAATCCGAACTTCATTCTAGCCAAACTTATTATTTTTTCTCTTGTACACAATTCAGTAGAGCAGCCCCTCTTGTAATTTACTCTCCACTATGGTCGCTCACATTGACCAACATATGTTACCGGTGCGGCACCTGAAGTTCCTATCAACCTAGATTACACCAACTCTCCAGAGTTGTGAAGCCCTCTTCTGAGGATATTGTATTACCCGGCTCATGTATCGAACAAAACTTACCCAATTCGGCACAATTGTGTTCCACCTTGCAAACTATCTATCTCATCAGTGATCTTCTTTGAACTTTGCTCATGAGTCCTGAGCATCCGTGGCAGTCTTCCTTGTGATGAATCATGCCAGTCTGATGCAGCTTGTCATGTATCGATCTCTGTGCATCATTGATTTATGAGAGCTTGGGAAAGTTCAACTGAGCATGTTGCAAATCTGTCAAGAGCTGGAAGGAATTCTCGACACGTCCTTGTGAGCTTTGTCAATGTCGCAATCTGCTCCTTTGGACATATCTTGAGATCCACTCAACTCTGTGCACATCGACATTGTCTACAGTTTCTGCCGAGCTTCCGTTTTGTTGCTTTTATTCTTGTGTGTGCCAAGTGGATCCCTGCTGTCCACAGAGTGAATAAAGCAGAGATCTCTGCTCAACTCAGCTTGTTTTTTTATTTGTTTATTTTTTTGAGACAAAAGGAACAAATTCTTCATGAAACGCATTCTGTGCCAGCTAAGCTTTTGGAAGCACAAATCTTACCAGGTTTGGTGAGTTGTCCATGAAGGACAGTTCCCAATAATACTTGTTCAATATTCCCGTGTGATGAAAATCTTCTATGAAATTTGAGAGAATTTTGAATCCTTGAGGAAGGTTTGGTCATGTTATTCCACTACACATATAAATGACTTTGGTAAAGATGAATAGATCTACTTTGACCAGTTTCTGCTTAAAATTCGAATCCTCAGTAGTTTTTTTTTTTTTTTTTTTTTTTTTTTTTTTTTTTTTTTTTTTTTTTTTTTTTCATAATTCAGAAGAATGTTGAGCGGTATTTTGTAGCTAATAAGAAATTTAATTCTTTACAAACAGAATAGGGAGCTTTTTTAAAACATGTGAAAAAAAGAACAAAGTTTTTTTGGGATGTTATTGACTAAGGGCATGTTTATATTAAAGAAATTAGGCATGATACCTCGTTCTTGGATGATAGCGTTGCATGTACTAGAGTACCGTCTTTGGAACAAAAAAGTTACTATTAAGTTACTATAGTATTTTTGTTACTATCATTATTTTACAATGAATTATGACCTTTTTATTTCATTATAGTAACTTTTTTGTTTATTATAACAAAAATAATTAAAAAAATTAATCTTGGCTATCCAAATCAAATTTTAAGAAATAAAAATAATTTTTTAAAAAAAATTTTAGAATTTTATAAAATCATCATAAATATTTTGGATGAAATAATGATTGACTTCAAAAATAATCTTATTAAAATTAAAAATCTTGGAATCCAAAAATGACAAATCCTTATTCCATAGCATGCTTTAAATCAAGTGTCTTTTTATACAAAACAAAAATATACTCTACCCATTTCTAACCCTAATTCCATGCTTTTTCTCCATCTCTCTAAGAACTTTCTTCCAATCATATTACCAACCAAGCTATTTTTGACATGTAAATGGACTAACTTACTATCTTCACCCCGGACTTCCCTTTAAAAAGTGTGCCAAAAACCGTCACTTTACCTAAATCCACATGATCTACTCTTCACTTTCATTGTAATACCTAAATACACACTCAGGGTAGACATCCAAATGTATACTTCAGAGGCCCACATGAAAAATATTACAAAACTCATATTATCATTCTCTAACTCACTGTGAATTTTGTGATAACTGACTCACTGACAAATCCTCTCCACAGACTACAAAATCATCCAAATTCATAGATACCGCTCCCCAGAGCCCCAAAAGTCTTCAATTCTCACCCAATGAGACGAAAACCCAAAACCAACACAATCTATCTATATCCTAGATTTCTAAAACCTACATGTTGTTCTTCAGAAGAAAGTGCTGGGTTTAGGTACCCAATTTTTGGAGAGTGTTTGATTTGCAATGCTCTGTATTTTTTGCAGCGCAATCTTGTGCCTCGACGCCATAGCCAGGGAGGCCCAAGGACCTCGACATCCGGCATCGCTCTCGGACTCCACCACGATGTGCTCGTCGCGGCCGTCGAGAATTCACCTCACCAGCTTCGTGGCTAGTCTCCTGCATTGATAGAATTCGGTTTCAAGCATCCCGGCGTCTGCATTGAGAGAATTGGGAGCTCGGGTTAGGGTTTGAAGCTCAGGGCGTTAGGGTTCTGGGTTGGGGTGCGGGGGGCGCAATGGTGGCCGCGGGGGCCGACGTGAGCGTGGAGAAGGGATTCTACGAGCTGCTCGGGGATCGGACCAAGGATGTGGATCCTATCATTTTGGACTACCTGGTGAATGTTCTCAAGGACGAGACGTTCGATTTTGGAGTGGATGGCAAAGAGGCGTACGATGCGGTCGGCCCGTTCCTCGTCGCTGCGGAGCTTGTTGATGACGAGAAGGCGGCACGCGCGGTGAGGAATTCTGGGGTTTAGGGTTTTGTAGGGTTTTGCGTTGGATTGCTGGTGTTGGAATTTTGCCCTTTTTTTGGGATATTTTAGTTATAGTTTTCTTTGAAGATTGCGTGGGTCTATTGAGGATCCTTCGAGTTTCATGTTTAGACTCTGGGTGTTGCTAATTAGGTTCTACACGAATTCACCAATTGAATCTTTGGATTAGAAAAGTTGTGTGTTGGGGTAATTGCGGGGCAGCACTTGGATCTTCTATGTGTCTGGGTTGATATTAAATCATAATGTTGTTCGAATGATCCTGTCTGATCGTGTTCCAGTTCGAATTATCCGATGGATCAATGTGAACTGCAGTCGATTGTCTGATTAGTTGCGAGTTTGGATTCTAGGGTTGTTGCAATCGACGTGCCTGAAAATCTTATGTCAGAATTGCGTTTTCATTATAATAGTGACAAGCTACTTTGAGAATGGCAATCAATATGAGCGCATCAATTGCGTGGGGGGATTTAAGTTTGGTCTCTTAAAGGGAAGTATCATGGTATGCAATTGGTATTTGGAAAATGTTTTAATTGTTCGCCTCGCACCATATTTTGAATCCAGAATTGTGGTGGACTACGCGGGTTACAGTTTTTCCGTGTAATTGGTTAAATCAGAGAGCACTTCATGGAGGTGTTTCATGTTCTTCGCACGTTGTGAAATTATTGGTCGTATTGATGTGCTTTTGGAGATTCTAGTCTTTCTCAAGTGGACCTTGTTCTAGCTTCTGAACTTGCTTTGTACGGCAGGTGTGTGCCACACTGGCGACTCGCTTCGCTCGAGGAGGTGATGTATCACAAGAGAGCTTCCGAAAAATGGCTGCTCCTGTTCGTATGTCAGATGGGATGTCAGGCTCTGAACCCATATTAAGACCTGAGGATCCGCAATCACTACCCCAAATTTCAGACAGAGACTTGGCTAAGATTGAGCGACGCAAGAAGAAAGAGGAGCGTCAGCGCCAGGTACCATCTATAACTATTATATTTTGCTAGAGTGCCGCAGGTTGTGAAAACGGAGCAACCACAACTAAGTCAGCTGCAATGGGGAGCTCTGTCTGCTGATACATTCACATTTCTGATTACAGCAATAGTTTGCAAGAGACAGCGAGACTTAGTCTTTTTCTTACACGGGCTTTGATGTTGAAACAGGCCGATTATGAGGCGCATGTGGCTGCTGCAAATGCAGCTAATGTCGGCATGCCAGCTGTCATGGTAAATCATGGCGGAGTTGGTGAAGGAACTGTGGCCAAAGATATTCGGATGGATAACTTCAGCATTTCTATGGGAGGCCGTGAGCTTATCAATGAAGCTACAGTTACACTTGCTCACGGAAGGCGGTATGGTGAGTATCAGTGATCTGCTTTGTACAGTCTCTGTGGCCTTTCTTAATTCATTGATCGAATTCAAATTCGAAACAGTGTTTGTAGGTCGTTAATGGTTCTGAATATAACGTGTTCGTAAACCTATATTTGTATGGTGGGAGCAGGTCTTGTGGGTAGAAACGGTACAGGAAAAACCACGCTGTTGAAGCACATGGCGATGCATGCAATAGACGGTATTCCCCGTAACTGCCAGATTCTGCATGTGGAGCAAGAGGTGGTGGGCGATGATACCACAGTTCTTCAGTGTGTTCTGGACTCAGATGTCGAGCGCAAGCAGCTGATGGAAGAGGAGGCTAAACTATCCCAGCAGGTCCACATTTTGTTTCCTCTACGTTTCTTTACGGTCGTGTTTTTGAAATACTTCTTGGCTGACTCGATGAATTCAACCATGACAGTTACATAATGGAGGGTTCTATGATGCAGAAAGGAACATCAACTGCTGGAGACGTTCCGTTGATAAAGGCCAATGGAAATGTAGTGAAGACAGGAGAGGCGAAGGAAGAGTCACAAGATCCTGTGTCTGCTAGGCTTGCACAAATTTACAAGAGATTAGAATTAATCGATGCCTACTCTGCAGAAGCTCGTGCTGCTGCTATCCTTGCTGTAAGTGTAACCTATTTTGAATGTTTATCACCACAAATGGAATTATTTAGTTTGTGGCAATGGCATCATCAGTATGCTCTTTAGAAGAGTAGAGGGGAGAGCAACAATGCTTAAGTCTAAGGTGTAGAAATGCTTGTGCAGGGATTGAGTTTCACATCAGATATGCAGCTGAGGAAAACAAGAACATTTTCAGGAGGTTGGCGTATGAGGGTAGCGTTGGCTCGAGCTCTATTTATCGAGCCTGATCTGCTACTTCTGGATGAACCAACGGTAGGCTTATGTATATTTAGATTGTTGTTTTCTGAATTACATCTTTTGGGGGATTTGGCTACTTATGAGGCTTTTCTTAGAGCAATTCGTCACACAGTGTGATGGCTTCCTTACTCCACTTGGCTGTTAATAAGATACATAATAATAGCTTAACATAAATTGCTCGTTATTTGAGAACTATAATCCTCTAGATTGTATGTATGCTTTAAATTTTTCTTCCACTTAGTTGAGAGAACATCTCTAAGTTAATCATTTGATTTACACATCTTACTATGCTGTGCAGAACCACTTGGATCTACATGCGGTGCTATGGTTGGAGACTTATTTAGTGAAGTGGCCGAAAACACTGATAGTTGTGTCACACGCTCGCGAGTTTTTAAATTCGGTGAGTACATCCTCACGAAATATTCGGTTCTCTCCTTCCTGTTGCGCAATTTTATGTAGAATATGTATTAGCGTTAGGACTGATTCATTCTCTTTTACACGTGCTCATAAATTATACAGTGTTTACATTCAAAGTCTCGTGCTTTACATCTCCGTGCTAGGCAAACATTTTATTTGTGTCCATAGCAATTTCACAAGAAGGTTGTTTTCCCTTTATCATTGTTGGCATTCATACAAATTCTACGTGATAGTTTATTCTTTTGCTCGTCTGAAATAGATTATGTCAGCAGAACCCTCACCTTTTATATTGATTCGGGGATCTTAGTTTTTAGCCGATTTTTAAATTTCTTTAGATTTGTTTTTAGATTTTTTATTCAGGTTGACAGCTGTGATGCATCAGCCTGTTGGGAAGTTAGTTAACGCTTAATCGTGGTTTGAGTGCAGGTCGTCACAGATATTCTTCACCTCCAAAACCAGAAAATAGTGACCTACAAGGGCGACTATGATACTTTTGAACGAACTCGTGATGAGCGCATTCGGAATCAAATGAAAGCACATGAGGCGAATGAGCGGACTCGTGGTCACATTCAAGTTCGTTCTAACCTTAAAGTTTCTTTTGAATTTATTGATGTCTTTATGTCGCGGCAGCATGAAAGGAATCAAATGTGTATCTGTATCTTGATCTCCGTCTTTCTTCTGGTCTGTTTCTGGTTTAGGGCTATTTGTTGATCTATTCAGTTCGACGTACTTTTCTTTGTCTACCTGTTCTGTGGATGATGTGTACTAAGCTGTTGCCATCTTTTGTGTTGTAGGCTTTTGTAGATAAATTTCGATATAATGCTAAAAGAGCATCATTGGTGCAATCTAGAATCAAGGTATTTTAAGTTTCTTCTTCACTAGCGTTTGCAGATCTTATAGTTTAAAGTGAGCTTTCTATTATTCTTGTGACTGTAATTTTTAAGTCAGGCCTGGTTTTTCACGCTTTGCTTGAAGGTAGCCCAGCCCCTCAATTTATGCACCAACTTTGTTAGAATCTATTATTGGGACGAACAGTAGATGAGGTTCAAAATCTACCCTCCAACTGCCGGTTGGATCACATGACGTTAGACAAGAAATTCAGAAATTCTTATTGACATGGAGCCATCATCCCAAGTAGGTTTTGAGTTAACATAGTTTGTTATAGTCAATAACACCTAGCAATATTTCCTAACCTCTAATGGTCTTGTTCACAGGCTTTGGAGCGAATTGGCCACGTCGATGCGGTTGTCAATGATCCGGAGTGAGTTGATTTTCTGTGATAATTGTTCAATCTGGCCATATGTTGCATGCAGATGTGATTTTAAATAGTTGTTTGTTGCAGAACATTAACAATTTAGAGCGTTACTAGATGTATCAGTCGATGTTGTGCATTTATTTTGTTTCAATCTGGTTACGTGGTCATCTATCAAGTGTAACATTTCCCGCCTTACTAGGGATTAATTGAAATGCACCCTGTATTTTTCACAGCTATAAGTTCGAATTTCCAACGCCCGAAGACAAGCCAAGTGCACCTATTATTAGTTTCAGGTGGGCTTCTTTACCAAAAGTTGTAAAGGGGGCTCGGCTAGCTCTCTTTTTAGGCGTCGTATTTCTTTGATATATATATTTTTTTACATGTTTGATGGGCCTTCGCCTAGGCATACTCGTACCCTAGGGTAATAACGGATTTTATCTGGTTTGACGTTGCAGTGATGCATGTTTTGGATATCCCGGCGGTCCTATTCTGTTTAAGAATTTAAATTTTGGGCTTGACCTTGACAGTCGATTAGCAAGTAAGCATCACGGAACTCTTTCTGCTGACGGCATGTATCGTTATGTCATTTGTGTAGATTGTATCTTCATGCCTTATGCCGAGAAATAATAAATGCATTCAATTCTGAAAGTATTATGTTCTTCGCATTTGGTCCCTGTTTATGAGTTTGTGCCATCTCTTAACTACCAAGGCTATATTCTTTTGTTCAACAGTTTAAAAATTATCTCGCGACTGTATGTCAGTATGAAGTTATGTTGCTTCGCTGTTGATGTGGAAATTAACATACTTTTCCGTGCAGTGGTGGGTCCGAATGGTATCGGAAAGTCTACGTTGTTGAAGTTGATTTCAGGAGAGTTGGAGCCTATATCTGGAACAGTGTTCAGATCCGCAAAGGTGATAATTTTTCATTTTTCTTATTCACTTCGATCAAAGTTGTTTACTGTACCTTTACGTTCATCAGCCAAGTGAAGAATTCTGTTCTAATCCTTTTTGAAAAAATGTGAATCTAGGTGCGAATGGCAGTGTTTAGTCAGCATCATGTTGATGGCTTGGATCTCTCATCGACACCACTGCTTTACATGGCACATTGTTTCCCTGTGAGCAATTATACCTTCTACTGTGCGCATTGTTTTTTCATCAATTTTATGGCCATTAGGTTACGGAAGTGGATGTTTAAATAGAGTTTGTTTGATTTCCGAATGATTGTTGTTTTAAATTTTAGAACCGCAGACGTTTACAGTCTTGAACACACAATGTGGATAGGGGAGCCAATTTTGTGACAGAATTCCCGCTTAGTTTGCAGGCGTCTGAGTTAGTTTTTGAAATATGTTAACATTACAGAAATACAAATGAATAATGTCTATCTAATAAATGTGTTGCCATTGTTCTGGATCAGCGGCTCATGATCGGTTTCTTCTTTGAATCTGAATAAGTTGCTATTGTCGTTTCAGGGTGTGTTAGAGCAACGTCTACGTGCGCATCTAGGTTCATTTGGAATCACAGGGAACTTGGCTTTGCAATCTATGTATACACTTTCAGGTTCGTTTCTTCTGACAGTTTATGGCAATTGTATAGCTTTTACAGCTCATTTTGCTCTGGGTAATGATTGGATATTATATTCTTGTTCAAGTTCGCATGTATAATAGCTTGGCAGGATCCAGTAGATCTTCCTTGAGTATTTTAGACTCTTCATATAATTACTGATACGCCTGGAAGTGCTGCGAACTGTGTTATCTCTGTTTGACGAGTTGATTAGAGGATTGAGGACATTGTGTCATTCAATTTACTGCAACGTTCGTGGACTACGTGTTGACTGTGTCTAATTGTCAGACTTATGGTTTGGGTGATTGTCATGCAGGTGGTCAAAAGAGTAGAGTAGCCTTCGCAAAGATCACATTCAACAAGCCCCATATTCTATTGCTGGATGAGCCTTCCAACCATTTGGTAAATTTCGCTTGCAAGACTTTGCTACATCTCTTATAATGCTACCCTAATAGTAGTAGTACTTGAAGCATTTCAAAACGTTGTTTTTAGACTTTTTTAGTTTCAAAAGTATCAGTGTGAGTTTGAAATCACAGTGATTGTTGTAACAAACCTTGTGGCTGGATTACAGGATCTCGATGCCGTAGAGGCACTCATCCAAGGGCTGGCTCTGTTTCAAGGAGGCGTGCTTATGGTATCCTTTCCAAACTCTTTGTTTACAGTTGACTTCCTTATTCCTGAGTACTTGCATGATTGGCTTATTCTCTTCTATCTACAGATAATGAGCGCTGGATATCTGATTTGATCACTCTTGTTGAGCCGTATGTGTCTCTATTCCTGAAGCTGGTCCTAAAGTTAGTATCTCGCACTATTGACGATGTTGCGCTGTGACGTGCAGGTGAGCCATGACGAGCATCTTATTTCAGGAAGTGTGGATGAACTTTGGTGTGTCTCGGAGGGTAAGGCAACCCCATTCCATGGTACCTTTGCTGAGTACAAGAAGACCCTCAGGGTGTAAGGGTTACTGCAAGTTTGCTTTGAAACTTGCTCGGATATCTAGTCAGTAATGGAGAGCTTAATTGAAGTATTATTGCACCATCGAGATGTTCATCAGTTAGGATGCACTATACTTGTTGAATTTATAGTAGTTGAACATCCACTGGTAGCTAGAGATTATTGCTGTGGAAGCGATATTACTTGGTATCACTTTCAGAAGTGAGAATGTTTTGTACTTGATATTGATCTGCCGCTTTAAGAATGGTGGATCTTCATATTTCCCAGTTACAACTATTGGCAGCAATACTCACTGAAAATATGTGTCTCTATGAGGCATCTCAATTCCCACGTTTTATTTCTATCAGTTGTCTGTATTTCTCATTCCTTTAATTTGGCATTGAACCCCTACACTACAAGCCGAAATCTCTTCTCTATGGTTTCGAGGAAGCAAAACCAGCTGTTTTCATTTCAAATGAGAAGTGACTATTCTTGCTTTGTGTAGCTAAACACCTCGTTTAATCGACTTAGCTCTTGTAGTTTAACGGGTCAATCTATTGGCTAGTATGGTTGAAGATAACATCAATTTGTCTCTGAAATTAGATTACAATTCTACGAATCATGATCTCACTCACTCGAATTTTTGACAACATCTAACCTCACAATTAAGAAAGTGGTTTTCAAATTTTATTGAATATGTTTCTTCTAATTTCACACATCAAATCATGTCTATTATTTGGCCAGTTTACTAGAAGTTCTCAAATCACATCTTCTCATGCTTAATCCAAAAGTATTGGAGCCCATTTCCATGCTCATGGCAAAGTTATTCCATGTAGTAAGTCAATATTGTTTGATTCGCAGACTAAGAGCGCAGAGAAGCAAAGAGTGAGAAGAGATGTAGAAAGACATCACACCATTAGGATTAGGATTTCAAATGAAAACAGGCTACCTCCGCTTTATATATCACTGAGTTTGAGCTCATGGCTTCAATGCAATGCATATTGATAGCAGACTAAGTCGTTTGTATCACATTTTTTGCTCTGAGTTGCAGAATCAAGAGGTGCCACCAACTTTGAAGTGAAAATGCAATATGAATCAAATGGTAATTCATCGAGCAATTCAAGCCCACATCTGAGCATCGCATTTGAGCAAGGTCGAGGACCTCATAATCCCCATCTATTATTCTCGTTACACTATCGTGCTAATGTTTTGACAATTGCAAAGACAAGCGTTTCATTCTTATATCTCACTGGAACACTTCTCCCCGCCACAGTCACTACGGTGGAGAACGAACAGTATCAAATCTCATAACATGCCCAATTGCTGCAAATCACCAAATCAGGCTCGATTCCAATAATTCTCACGACTTTCAAGTTTCCAAGTTTTGAAAAGTGCCCACCGGTACCAATACAAAATCTCCTTCCTTAATGTGCAATGTTGACAAGATACAACACAGGAAACTTTTATGCATAATAACCACGCAGTTCAGACACGGGAAAGTGCGAGAATAAGTAAGCGGTGAGAGGGCGTTGAGTGGTGATACTCATGCTTATCATAGAAAGTTAACCATTGAATCTAGACTACCAGACCAACCCTCACAAAGAACGACCACCAAGAGTCATTCACCACTACCCCATGACATTCAATGAGTTACAAATCCTAAACCAGTATGATATTGTCAAGCAGTTCACACCGCAAAATTGTCAAACCTACATCGCAGATTTGCACTATGGTACAAAAATTTGTGGCAGAGCCTAAGATTACACCATTAACTATTTACGCATACCCGAGAACTGCAGACAAACTCATCAATTTCGCTATGTTATCATCCTCTCCGTTAAACTTTCTCGCAAAGAGGAAGCATGGAGAGTTCGGCACCCCATTGTACACACAAGTCTTCTCCGTCGTGTCGTTCCACATCTTGTCAATCTGGTAGAACCCGTGCAGGTTGGAGGTGAGGTTCTGAATTCCCTGAATCAACTCTGGAGAGACGCTCGTCTTGTTATACATGACAGGAGAGCTTGTGAGTCGTATCGAGTTCACCCAGTTTACATACACCAAGGTGTGATTTGCAACGGACTGAGGATCAGCTAATGTGAGTAACGTGGGAATGTAGAGCTCGGAGGGGATGCCCCACTCGAACCAGTGATGTTTGAAACGTGGGAAGACGTAATGGTCGCCAACAATCAGCCCTGCGTGACGCCGGTGGACCGTAACCCAGGCTTCTCCCTTGCGCATGAACTGGTCGGGAATCACCATGTCTCCCTTTGCGTCCCTCCAGTTTGCTCGCCACCACTCGGATGCTGGATAAAAGGCCTCCACGAAGCTTTTGTCGGAGTTTGTGATGTAGTCGTAGGCGTAGGGGAATGACCGGATCGGGATGCTGGAGTCGCAGAGGATGTGGAACCATGCGTTTGGGGTTGAGGAGTCGAGCAGGGCGTACGAGAGCAGCCGCCGCATGGCCTCCGGGAGAGAGGCCCTCACTTTGTTGAATGGTTTGCTGGGGATGGTTCGGTTGTGGAAGAGAGAGTCAGCGGCGTACTCATGTTTCGGGTCGGTTGCGTGGACGTAGATGGAGTATTTGTCCTCGTGGCCGGAGAAAAACTTCCGCCAGATTGGCTCGGTGGCGATTGGGCCGCGCGTGAGGAAGAGGAAGGCGATGCGGGGGGTGCCGGGTGCCATGGGCCGCTTGGCGTGGCGGTGAGCGGCGCAGAGTGCCTGCTGGTCGGTGAAGTTGGTGGTCACCCAGTCGTGATACGTCATGTTGAGCTCATTGATGTGGTGTTGCCTGCACGCCCAGATGTCCGAGTCCGCGTCGGAGAAATAGGAATTTGGTGGCAATGGGGGTGGCGACGGGGGTGGCAACTGATCCTGCGTTAACTGGAGCTGACCCTTCGTTAGCTTGAGCTCATCCTGCATCAGCTTCAGCTTCTCCTCCTCTTGCTTGAGCTCATCCTCCTTTTGCTTGAGCTCATCGTTCTTTTGTTTCAGCTCAACGTCCTTTTGTTTCAGCTCAACGTCCTTTTGTTTCAGCTCATGATCCTTTAGGTTCAGCTGGTGGACTTTTTGCTTCAGATGATAGTCCGTTTGATTCAGCTCATCCTTCACTTGAGTACAATTTGGTGTCAGGGCCGGAGAATCGACGGCTTGAGTAATAGAATATAATTTGTCGTCCGAATTAGGGCTTGGTATGGGAGTGCTTAGAGGTGGAGAATCCATCGTGCGAAATGGGCAGGGGATTTGCAGAAGAGAGCGCCCGTCCCATGTGAGTATCTGCAGGGACAGCAACAGTACGAGCGCCAGAGCCAATAACTTGCTCATGTTGTTCACGCCCCATTTGTCCCATTTGCCGTCGGACCGGTGATGAGTCGGCAACATTTTGAAACGCTCGCCGCGTTCTTACAGTACCTGTAGGCTGTGTGCCGCCAGATGCTCGTAGAGAAATCTACAATTGTACATTCAGCCTAAGGAATGAGATTCAACTGCTGACTCTTGCACTGATATGTACAGCGGAGGTAGCATTTGGCCAGCTAGCGCCTCCTGCGCAAACAACAAACACTTGAATAAGTACTCGAACAGTAGGATCACGTTTTGGGGATTCGTTTGATATTCTTTCTAACCGTTTCTGTGACCTGATATCAACGACCAAACATTGTATCAAGATCTTCAGAAGCTGAGAAACTCAAGCAGCACTTGTTGAGCTTTCCGGAGGTTGCCTAGCGTCTACCTGGGATTCAAGACCAACCTAGCTCCGTGCTCGAAGTAGGCAGTCTTGCAATGTATTCCTAAGTTAAATGACAAGGAATAAGAATCTCAGATGCCTCGTTCCGCTTGATGACACGGCGCAATATTATGCTGACAAAAGTGGACAGTGTTGAGCAAGAACTCTGCTAGAAGTCAGAAAGAGGTGCACGGCAGTGAAGCACTTCTAGGACGACGAAATGGCTCAAGTACATTCCATTGCTGTGAAACAAATTCACGCATGCGTGCAATATTTAAGGCTAGCGCAGCAACTTCAAGTCACTCGAAGGGCAACCGGTAAACTTGCAAGTTGCCCGCTTCTCTTTTAGTTGCGCAGAGCTACCTCCCTACGCATCATAAACTAATCCTGAATCATCAATTGATACTCTCCGCCACACTTACAGACTCACAAAAATCCCGAGGGGAAGAGTCAAAGCGTTGAAGCCTTGGATAGCTAGGCGAGTGCTAGTGAGCAAGCAGGAGTGCAGATTGTAGCACAAGAGTTTCATACGCAATCCCTGGTAAGTCTCTATTTTTCCACCAATCTCCAAAACTAGACATGCACACATCACTCAATACGCCTATTAAATAAAATTCCACAGGTGGCAGATGTTCAGGCTTCGTGGGAAGTGTGAAACTAGCAGGGAAACGCATCGAAATCCCCATAGGGAGCCCACTAAGAGATCCCTTGAATAGTGGGGTTGTAATTCAAAACATGAATCAACATACCTCAAGTAGGATTCTTCGAGAGTGGATCCAACGACCCCTCAATGCAGGAACCGCCCATGATCCCAACCACAACACCAGGAGCACACGGAGCGGCACAGGTCCAGACTTCAAGCACGTCCATCAAACTGCCATCGATATGTCACAGATACCTCCACGACAAAATTGTTTGCACATTCGCAAAGCTTGCAATTTCTTCACCCACACAACCTTGCGCGCTTCCCCAAGCTCAACACGTACACAGCTGAGTACAACCGGGATACTGTTGCTCTCTCTTTGACCAGCTAGAAGCAATTATGCCGCTCGCGACGCTAGATCGAAAACTGAAATCAGGATCCCGAATGCACTGATCATTCGACGCCGCTGCTCCCGTTTATCCCTCCAGAACAACACGTGTACGTTCATGAATGTAGCAGTGCCACAATTCGGAGTCTCAGAGGTACACCTAGGGCAGGAGCCGCCCGGCCATATCGCGAACATAGGTGCAGAGAATCTGTCAAATAAACATGACAATGCGCAGCAAGTAGAAGGCTCACTTCGAAGCGTTCGACTATGCAGGAAGCGCTGCGCGACAATGAAGAGTCTACCCATGATGGGACTGCGAAAGGAGCTGCGAAAGGAGCCGCGGAGGAGCTTCTTCCAGGACAGGAAGTGTTGTTAATGTGATTATGGAACTGTCCTCACCCCAACAGATCGTCTTCAGACTTTCACCCCGCGTTTCGGCCTGAGGGGCTGCACTTCGGAACTCCGGGACTCCGGGATTGGTGCAGAAATCAGACAAATTACCCTGAGTCGGCGGCGGTTAGTAACTCGATGTTCCGCATTTTAGGAAGTTAGGAGCCCAATTTGCGAAACCAGAATCCAATCATAAGTGATTTTCGTGACTAAATTCAAAGTTAATAAGTTAAGGGGCTTGCGACTGATTTGAATCAATATGTCGATTTTGTGTCAAAGCAAAAATCATGGAAGGAATTGTTGGCTCCCAATCCTTGATTTCATGACTCATTGATAAGTCGAAAGAATTCTACTTCTGGATAGAACAGTGATTCGTTTGCGAGGTACAGTAATTCGTTGGCAAGGGACAGTAATTCATGCAATGCAAGATCTTTTTCCATTACTTCAATGACTGAGCCTTCGTTCAAACCAGCCGTTCTCCGTTCGATTGTCTTCACGGTTCTACTGTATGACATCCTTTAATTGAAATAAGCTGTAACTGTTTTCTTACCAATTTTTTCTCCATCACACTGTGAAGCACGCCAGGATTCTATTTATGATCGACCACGCCGCACAGTTTATCACGTGAAATTAGTTTTTATCAGCCCTGCGCCAAATTCACCGTAATTAGCCGGATTAGTTCGTGAATCAGCATATGCTCACTATCACTGTAACACACCTGCCAAAGAGGTGATGGAGGAGGGAGGAAAAGACAAGCTTAGAAAAGAAATTAGAAACACTGATAAGGTCGACCCTCCTAAAACCACCAACTTAAGGATTCTGGGCTTTTTATTGCAGCGTTATTTTTGGGGTGTATTTTTTCCATGTAGGAAAGTTGTTTTCTACGAGCATCCCCAATCCAGCGCCATCCAGCCACGCTAACGCACAATACCGGGCATATGCCAAAACAGTTGCTCCAATAGTCTCTCCATCGTCCTCGTTTTCCAGGCGAGCCACTACAAACATGCCCCGCTCTCGCCAAATTTTCTCAATATGGAGGGAGATAATTTCAACACTCCAAAACCGATCAATGGTTGCTATTGCCCACGCATAGGCCAGGTCACCTGACACCGAGGGACCACCAAGGGGCCCACGGGCTCCTCGCAAAGCCCAAGGCTAGCGCAGCCTATCCCCAAGCGACAAGGCGGCATTGGGGCTTGATCCTGGGACCTCTTACCGTGGTGCCATTAGGGCTTTTGCACGCCACAATGGCGTGCCCCACTTAGAGGAGCTTGCCAAGCACACTCGGAGGAGCCGCTTGATGGCAAACGATTGGGGATGCCCTAACTGGATGCAAATTTTTTCATAATTTTCTTCCCAATACTAAAATACATACGAATTTTTAAACACAAAAGTACTTCACAATCCAAAGCTGATCTGTAGACCTTCCCAAAACCACACCTACTTGGTACTGATTTTCACTCATGATCCAACCCAAACCACCAACTTTTTGAGTGTTTTGATTGGTCATTTTGAATTGAGTGTTGTGACAATACTAGTTCATCTAAGTTGCGGTTTTTGGAAGACCTACAAGTGGTTCTGGGGTAGGAGGTGGTTTTAGGAGGGTCGACCTTATTACCCTAAATGCCCAACGGGTACGGATCAAAACCAAGTCTTGCAACTTTGATGACGATTAGTTCAAAAAGTCAAAATGTAAAGCATAACATTTAAAAATCATGTACATGGTTCAATTTTCAAAATTAGTATTAGATTTACATTGAGTAAATTAGAAATACTTGACTTCAAAATTCAACAAAATCACAATTTATACTCTTTGACATCTTATGTGAATAGTTAAAATTGAAAGTATATAAAGTATACAAAATAAGGAAAGTCTTTGGTACAATCTTGCTGAGGTGCTCTTTGTACACTAGCACTCACATCATTGGAAGTTGCATTTCATTGAATTCGAAGAAGAGGGTTCAATACTGTAGCAACTTGTTCACAAAGCTCTAGTATGATAAAACTCATGGGTGGGGTCTTCTACTGAAGTCGTCAGGAAGTCTTTCACTCCCTGAACTAACTTCCTGTGCACGTTCTGTGCGATGTGTGAATAACTTAGTTTGAAGCACCGAAAGGCCAGTGGAATTTGGCACAGTTCGCTGCAGAGATGCAGAGTCCTCACAGCCCCGAGGTTTGTCAACATGTCAAGGACTCAAGTACGGCTACTACGGCGTTGTATAATAAATATAATGTGGTGTCAGCTCGTTGCTACCTTGGTCGTACTGTACCATCCTTCAGTCACGCCGGCTTCTGCCAGAGTCTGTCTCGTCTATCGAGGATTCGAGCACTGCTGAGACTTCGGTGTACAAGTGTTACGAGCGATGTCCAATTTAATCTCTTCTGCCAGATAAGTTATCTATTGATATCGTTAAGTCTTATTGTATTCACCGGAACTATTTCAAGAAGTGTGCCTCATTTAATGTGGAGTTACATTTTAAATGTTGGTACATTGATCAAGATTGGAATACATACATTTATGGAACATAAACAAGAGAACACAATTCAAAAAAATAAACCAAAACAACAAACTTCCAAGGACAGGAAATACCTCACAAGTACATATAGTGTAATTGTGAGCATTTTCAGTATTTTTAAGTATTTGTATTATTTTGCATTTTGTTCGTTTAGATTTTATAATGACGCAACTTCAAATTGAAATTTTATTTTTCTAGAAGATGTATGATATAAGGTTGATTGTCCTAAAACCAACCACTTAAGCAGTGGAGGGTGTTTTGAGCAGTGGTAAATTCTTCAAAAAAAACACGAGAAACTCCGAAATAGGACTTTAGAAGGATTGGAAAAAAATGCAACAAGGAATATGCATTTCTCAATTTTCTACATAATTCCAAAGTGCAAAGTAACCTGTGACCCAAAACCGATCACATGTTATAATATACAAATGATGTACATCTGTTTTTTCACAATCTAGAAATTAGGCGTGATCGGTTTTGGGTCAGTGGTTGGTAAGTTAGGACAACCAACTATAGTCTTCCAACTTTGGACTTCAAAATTCAAAATTCAAAATCCAATTCTTTATGGTTTTTTTGTTAAGGGGTATTTAAGTAATTATGGACAAAACGCTCAATTATGGACTACTTTGCATCATCAGTAGACGTCCACTTCATGTGTTATCCCTCAAATTTAAAGACAAAGATGTCAAATATTTATGAAAAAATGCATTCCGTTTACAAGGGATAAAATCATTTGAGTGAATTTATTATAATGTTGAATAGAGGACATCCCAGTCCCACTGTCATGGCCGAATCTCTCGGCGAGTGGCTGACTGAGAACCCTAAACCCTAGAAACCCTAAACCCTAGAAACCCTATCCTTAGAAATCTATCTGTTCTAATAAAAGGAAATACTTGCTCTGCAAAATGTGGATCTGTGAAGTGAAGCGGGTGAAGGGAAGATCGTCGGCGACCCGCTGAGTGGACACGGCTGCCAGGCATCTCACATTGGGGTGTCCGTCTGTGAGGTGAACGGAGTCGTCGTTTAGAATGAACAGTATTCACGGTCACAACGAATGGAAGTCCTTTGTAGTCGGCTGGCCGCCGACTAGGAGAGCCAACCTCTTCCTCACTGAACCGACCTCTGGAATTTGAAATACATATAAAAATGATGAGGAAATAAGTCCTAGTCCTAGTGATAAAAATGATGAGTAAGCTAGTCCTAGTCGGCTACCAGCCGAGTAGGACAGTAGGGGCTACTAGTCCTAATGATGAGTAAATAAGTCCTAGTCCTAATGATGCAAATGATGAATAAGCTAGTCCTAGTCGGCTACCAGCCGAGTAGGAGAGTAGGGGCTACTAGTCCTAATGATGAGTAAATAAGTCCTAGTCCTAATGATGCAAATGATGAGTAAGCTAGTCCTCGTCGGCTACCAGCCGAGTAGGGGAGTAGGGGCTACTAGACTAGGTCGACGTTGGCAATTAGTCGTCCAGAAAACCCTAGAGAAGTGGATTACTAGAACGTTTACCAGTTTACTAGACGAACTCGTCGGCTGTCTACTGTAGAAGAAGGTCGCATACTGTAGAAGCAGGTCGCATACTGTAGAAGTTAGTCGCATATTGTCCAATATTTTGTCGTTATGGGGAGGCGGGGTAGCAATGTGGAGCGACCATTTGGTCGGGAGACACCGGCTAACCTCGAGGAGCTCCGGCCATGGTATAGGGCGGTGGTCGCCCGTTCTCGCAACACCGCCATTCCAGCTTTCAAATACATCCCACGCCTTCTGCAGCCAAGTGCGCGGTGGTTTTGGAGTATTGCTCACAGCATTGAGTTGTTGGAGATCTCTGACGCTTCCGGCATCGCCTTCCCACTGACGTTCGAGGAGTCTGAGGAGTCCGAGGAGTCCGGGAGTGTTGGCAGTGTTCACTTCAGCCACACAGGGGAAGTGTCAACGCAAACCATGTCAACTGCAGGGTGGCTCCGCCTTGTTGACGAAGCTTACGACATCTCGGAGGGTGCTGGAAGTCGGTGCTCTGGCCAAGATCAGTGGTGCGGAGGGAACGCAAGCCCGCAGTCCACGTATTCGTCGTTTGGATCCGTGCATCCATCCGTCGATACTGGGTGTAGTGTTGTCCGAGCCAAGTGTACTGCGAAGGACTGATCGCTTCATGGCGTTGGCGACCATATGCAGCTTTTTGGTTTTTTGGCTTTAGGGTGAATTAGTGTGTGTTAGAATTGTCCAGCTCGTTTTCAATAGAGCTGCTTCACACACTCGGATAGTTGTAGAATTCATGGTTAGCATTTGTTACTGAGGCTTTAGGAGTAGTGGCATCTCTGATGTATACACAATACAAAGTAACATGTAAAGGGCGGAACACTACCGTTGTACTCCGATAAGAATATAATGAAATGGATAAATATTTTTGATCAGTTTATCAAAGCGCATAGTGGTTCTACCAATTTTGTGGAAAGCGTCGGTGGGCAGCCGACTAGAGTAACAGTGTCCACCGTAAAAATCACAGGCCATACAATATAGACCAGCCTCACAAAGTCACCGTTCATGATGCTTATCTAACATGGTTAGAGGCATCGGCGGACAGCCGACGACCACCGAAGAAGGAAAAGTAAGACATCAGAACAACAAATAGAAGACAAAGCGTAATACATGACTAGTATTGGGTCTACGGTAGAATACAATTCTTATTCGAAGGAATCACAGTGTTTACAATATTCAACTATAACGTTTACAGAGGAAACCATCACTAGCTACATCTTCTACAGCTAAGATCACAATCGTCGGCGGGCAGCCGACTAGTCTTCCTCCTCGTCATTCCAGTTCATAGAGATTCCATGCGATTCGAAGTTTGCCATGGCAGCAATCACAACATCTTCGGGTATTAGATGGGACTTTGGGGGCCCCTCATGCGTAGTTTTCTTGGTCCTATGAGTGTATACAACGGATTTACACTCCACCCACTCCGCAAGAGTCAACTCCCTTTCCCACCGTCTTGTTCAGCACTCTCTCGCAACCTTCTTCTTACCTTCCTTCTTGCCCTTCATCGGAGTCCACCATTCAACCTTGAACTTACCGTAATTAGGACCAGGCTCTGTTATAACAGGCTCTATCGCCCTACCCATCCAAATGGGTAGGTGGTCTTCCTTACACGGACGACAGAAAACCCAATCGCCACGTAAAACGTCACGATATGGGTTAAACACAGACTTCGGCCTAGAGTTTTTCGGACCACAGAAAGGATAGGGCTCCACCTCATCCTCGTCACCGGGACGAATATCCGGATCCGGTATATATTCGTCCTCTGCATCGAATGTGGTGACGTGGTCCCGCTTCCAGTCTGAGATAGGCCAGAATCCTTCCTGTAAGGTGGCGGAATTGGGGGGCAGTGGCTCGTTGACCTCCTTTAAAATTCGCTCCCAATACAGTACATATGGTAACATGTCTTGTGCGTATTTCTTATCCCGAGCCATGCCAATTCTCCAGTACTCAATGTACTTAGATAATCCACTTTTAATGAAATTTCTCTTCTCTGAACACTCCGCTGCCCTTGCCACCTCTTTATCCGCGTTCTTCTTGCCCTCATCGACTTCAACACTACCCCATAAGTGCTTATGAGGAACCGGTTTGGGATCACCGACGGGCAAACGTGGTTTACCCTCTTTGTCTGCCCTCCACATTTTCACGGGTTTGCCAGGTGGAAGCCATGACGGATCAGTTGCACGCTTCTTGTACCTCATCACCGGCCACCCCGCATCCTCCCCATCCTCCACTACATAGAACTTAAAAAGATGCATTTCACTGTGACCTTCTATCGCATTACCTCCGTCGTGATGAAAATCAGCAACATAACTTTTGAAGTCTGCCACTTCCTGAACAACCTCTGGAATAAAGGCAACTGTCTTCTGAGAATCCATGAATGCCTTCATAAGGTCGGCAAGGCAGTATGTGTTCTTTCGCTTAATGAGTTTCGACAGGTGACTGAAGTGGGCGTCGATGTCCTCATGTGTGTGTCCCACAATCAGGAAACCAACTGTAACTTCCTTGAATATTCGCCTCGCCGTCAGCAACGAGCAGAATGCTAGAAGAAACCGGTTCTTGTTGTCCTTCGCAGAATTGTCAAGCTGGAGATACAACTTCTTCGGCAAAGGAACAGCTGGCCTACCAGGCAGAGGTGGAGTGAGTGGCTCATCTCTAGAAGGTGGAATTGAGGGGATGCAACGTGACGATCCATGCATTAGCGCTGCAAAGAATTCAATCTGTGGCGGTGCCTCGAAGAGTGCTTTTGACTCCCGGACAGGTAGTCTCTCCAAGGCATGGAATACCCTGCACAACGAGGAGATTGTGAAATTTGGGTCTCCTGGCCACAGGGCAGTTGCATAGTGTGCGTAGGCGCCATCTCCGTGACTGTGAGTCAGCATTCCAGTACAGGAAATCGGAATTTGACCAAGCCCTGCCGTAGCCTTCGTGATACGTTGCATGCGGGGGATCGCTGTTTTTGATGTGTCCATCTTATCATGTATGATGCATAGGAACTCAGTAGGACTCTGTATAGATTGGATTGTCCATCCGTAATAAATGTTGCGACAAGCTCGCTGATAGTTCAAATGCCTGGTCCTATCCTCTGTCAAGCTCTGCCACTCGTCCGACCCTCTTGGATACTTGGCAATGAGTTCAACGAGGAAGTCACACTCAGTGCACTTGGAGAAATTACTTCCTACTGCCTTGACCTCAACGTTGCGGAAGTACTCCTTCCTCATGCGACTAACGGAGGACTGCGAAATCAGCTTCGCGTTGCACTGCTCATTGACCTGAATAGCACAGAGTAAGGTCGATCAGTTGGGAAGTTCGTCATCCAGTCGGCGGGCAGCCGACGATAGTAATCACTATAATTCAGTAAACTATCCAAAGTGAAAGAAGATGAGGAGGAACTTACGGCATTGGCCATTTCGCGCATGTGATTCCAGTTCATCGCAGACGGGAGTACTTTGAGCGCGGCCACTCTCTTCTTGCCAATCATCCGAAACTCATTGGGCATTTGGTCGGCATTCTCATTAACGATAGTGGTCAACGTCGCGCGGGCCTGGATTGTGTGAATTTGGGGACGATGTACACCGGAATTTCCGTGACTCCCATTGACACGACCACTTCGGGCCGAAGCCTTGTAGCTGTAGTACGCGGATTTCGATACTCCGTGAATGATATACCACGCCACTTCACATACGTCAACGTTCGCAAGAGTAACATAGAGCTTCCGCTTGCCGGGTACAGTATGTAAGTGCCCTTGCACAGCGAAGGACATCTCTCGCCTCGCCTCGAATGTTGTTGCGTAAAATTTACGACGAATACTCACAGTATCTTCCCATCTAAAAGTCTGGCAACATCGGTCCTTGCAACAGCGCTTTGAGCTCACTAAGCGGCATTCAGCAGGGACAACCATTCGACGAAGCTTAGTGGAAGAGACGTCATCTTTTTCGCGAACTTTCCTCCGCACCGATCGATAGGCATTCTTCGGGACACCATCCTGACCATCGTCCGCGTCGGCGTCTGCTAAATTCTCGGAGCAGTAAGTAATTATATCAGAGAGAAGGTGACCCCCTTCTAACCGAGTGTGAGTCAGACGCCATCTGAGAGTTGTCATCTGCAGATGATCGTCTTCAGAGACGAAGAGAACCCCAACCTCTGTATCCCCTAGGACTTCATCATCACATGCCTCGTCCGGTAAACATACTTGAATCATTGCTCTACCACGGACTGATAGATCATCATTAAGAAGTTCGACATACCGATTTCTCGAGAGGTGGCGGTCAGGATAAGAAGCATCTGGAGTGGAAGGAGTACCCGAGGTCCCGGAATCCGGACCCCAACAATGATCATCTGTTTCTACGTCGGATTCCCCTTGTTTAGACACATCGTCGTCACTGCTGATATTCATTGGAGACCTAGTCCCCAGATCCTGCTCAGACGGAGCGGAGTTGCTTTCATCAATTTCTTCATTGTCGTTCCTCAAGTGAGGTTCCGTCGGCGGGCAGCCGACGGGACATGTGCCAGCCAACGCGCCGTTCACAAGTGGACATACCTTGTATCCACTCCAAAGTACCAATCGCCCCACAGCACACCCGATCGTTAACACATCCGGTAACTCGCAGAAAGCAGGTGTTTCAGAGAATTCTGGATTGACGGACGACACTCTCACTATTAGAAAGAAGCTGTGAGGAATCAAGAACCCCTCCCACGTTCCTTTAGGAGAGCACTCCATAATGACTCCAGCGGCTACACAACGCTTTGAGCCTCCGGATTCCTCGAGGAGCGCAACTTCCATCTGCTCTGCGAGGTCCAGGAATTCTTGAACGGGCTTGACATCTTCTTCAACATCCGTCGGCGGGCAGCCGACGGCCTTGATGTCATCGTCTTCCACCTCTCCGAAAGGCCTGAGGTCGGCCGCCTCCCACAATATCATTTGTCCTAAGCAGTTGCTCAAGGACTTCACACCCTCATCCGGAAATGGTATATTCATTTCCATGCTGTCTGAAACCTCAATCACTTTTACCACCACCACTATAGGATCAAATTCTACAACACGTTGGATCATTGCCCTGCTTGCATAATAGAGCCCAGAATGAGTAAGGGCCACGACAAAGCCCTTTTTAACCTTCCACCGCCCTGATCGGCCATTCCTTAGAAGCGTCTGGATCGGCTCTACTTCCATTGGATAAAAGATGAAGACCTCGTCGGCGGACAGCCGACAGGGTCGACGGGATGTGTCCCCGCCGACGGAGTAAAATGTATCCGCCGACAACGAAGACGACTCGGCGGGCAGCCGACGCGGATCGTACAACTCGGAGTGTGCACAGAAATAGCATCCGCCGACGATGACGGACACGTCCGCCGACAGAAATTGCAGGGGACCTTAGTTGAGAAGCAGTATGATGTCCCTAACCTGTCCAATCAGAGACTCCTCTCAACCGTCCAATCAGAAACGATAGACGAAGACAACAGAAACGGCAACAGAAGGTGCGGGACAGTTAAGCACATGCGGGAATAATAACGGTCCTCTCAGGAAACGTGTGCGTCAGGAGCACTCTCAGAGGGAATCGAAAGTGCAATGACAGAAATAGAATGAAGTATGCGCATCTGACGGGGGGTTAGTTATGAATTCCCAGGAGTACAAATTGGCGCCAGAATCGAATTCAATTTTGCGCGCCTTGAACAGATCAAGATCCCATCATGGCGGCGAGATACCCCCGCCGTCACACAACAATGTTAGTTCATTATTACAAATTTGAACGTGGCGATTGGAGCAGCTGTCACATCACATGCCCACGCCATCATGACTTGGTGACGGATTGAAAAAAAGTCAAAAGACGTCCCATCATCATCCTACGTGGCGTGATGGGACGGATGTTAGGGATGACCATCCATGCATGGATGGTATGTACATAGCCATACGTCATGACCCATCGGGCGTGACGATTCAGTCTCGGGAGGTGGGGGTCTGCAGGGTATACACCCGCCACTCCCGACATTTCCTCCTCATTTCCAGCCTTCTCTTTTTCAGCTCTCTTTTGTCCTCTTCTCAGCGCTCCGCAGAGGTCGCGTCGGCTGCTAGGTTTTTCTGCGTCGGCTGCTAGGGTTGAGGGCGTCGGCTCCTTCACCCGCGCGCGTCGGCTGCTGTTCGAAGGTCATCCGCCGACGGTGAAAGGCCATCCGCCGACGGCATGGCAGCCTCCGAGAGTGGGTAAGTTGTCCAGTCGGCTGTCCGCCGACGCTCCCCTTCTTGAGTGCATCATGTTTCCGTTTTCTCGCATGGGTTTGTCCCTCCCGTCGGCTGTCCGCCGACGCCACCCCTTCTTTTGTCCTTCATGTTTCCGTTTTCTCGCATGGGTTTGTCCCTCCCGTCGGCTGTCCGCCGACGCCACTCCTTCTTTTGTCCTTCATGTTTCTGTTTTCTTGCATGGGTTTGTCCCTCCCGTCGGCTGTCCGCCGACGCCACTCCTTCTTTTGTCCTTCATGTTTCTGTTTTCTTGCATGGGTTTGTCCCTCCCGTCGGCTGTCCGCCGACGCCACCCCTTCTTTTGCCCTTCATGTTTTGTGTTCTCTCGTATGGGGTTGTTCCTCCCGTCGGCTGACCGCCGACGCCACCCCTTTCTGAGTCCTTCATTTTTCTATTTTCTCACATGGGTTATTCCCCCCGTCGGCTGTCCGCCGATGGGGAGGGCGTGTCCATCCGCCCCGTCGGCTGTCCGCCGATGGAGTGAGAATCTCATGGTCTAATCTTGTGATTCTAATTTTGCAGGCGATGGTCGACTCCACCGCAAAACCAAATGGGTTACGGTGGCTCTGTGACAAGGTTGTTGATCCTGAAGTACAAATACGAGCACGGGGCTTGACACCGAGGGTGACATTCCTCGCTGATTCGAAGATAACGGAGTGGGGCATCACCTGGCGTGACACTCCCACGTCGCTGGGCTTCGTGACCAAAATAGGTCAGAAGCAAATGGCGGGTGGACCAAGATTTGAGATTATTGGAGCCAGGGAATGCGAGGATAACGACAACGTGTGCTTGGTGTTTGCATCGGTTCCTGTCGCGGAGGGCACACCAGTGGACTGCTTCGCGGTTGTAATTCCGGTTGAGAAGTGCATGGACGGCTTGTGCTCTAAAGAAGTACAGGATGCGGCTACTTGGGGCAGGGGCGAGAACATAGCTGTTGAACAGATACTCGACGTGATTGATACGCTCGGGGACAAAGTGATGGAAGAGAAGACGAAGAACTCGGTTAAGCCTTCAGCAAAGAAAAGAGGCGGCCGCAAGTCTGCTGTAGAAGCGGGCACTGGTACAGTCACCCCCGAGACCGGAGAGACACAGGCGACAGGGGAGTCATCGAGAAGGAAGAAGGGAAAGGCAGCGGCTAATGAGGGCGAGGGTGGGAAGAAGAAAGGTGGAAAGAAGGAAGAGAAAAAGCAAACCGTGGCGGAAGCTCTCATGCTCGCAAACAATCTCACTTCGAAAACAAAGGACACCGACGTCCTTGCTATGTACCAGACGTTGGAGGAGGGACTTGGGCACTGCTTCTCCAACGGGCAACGTGCCCTTCCTTGTCAGATTCCATATAACAGGATACACATAGCTCCCGACGAATTTAAGTACAGAGCGATATTCAGGAAGAGGCAGGATCAGATAAGTCTTTTCTACAAAGGACTTGGAGCAATCCGGAAGAAGCCCGAGCTGTACTGCCTTCCTATGAGTGGTGACCCCAGAGTAAAGGATCCAGTGACGGGCGAGATTAAGCTTAAAGGCTTGGAAGGACTTCTTCGACCTATGCCAGCCCTAAATATCAAGTATTCACGTACATTGGATGACGGCACAACGTCGCTGGTACCTTGGTATGAAGATGAGCTCATCCATTGGTACATAATTGGGGGCCAACACACGTTTGAGGCTTGTCGAGAACTGGGAGAGAAGGAACCACTGGACTCTCCTATGCGGCAGTATTACCTTAACCACGATATCATTCCTGTATATGCTGATAACAAGGATACCCTCATTAAGGTCTCTAACGCATTAAACATCGAGGTGAAGGATAAAGTCGTCGAAGTAAGTTTCAGGTCCCAGCTGGCGAAGATGCGCGCCAAATGGATCGAGCGGGGGAGGATCGAGAAGAAAGATGACTTCAGCGCATGGAAGGTAATTTACATCTTTCTCTTTTCCTGTTGTTTCCATTTAGTTGAAAGTCGTCGGCGGCCCGCCGACGCTCAGGTGGTTTTCCGTATTGTAATTGGGGGATTTATTTATCGATTTCATTTTCTTCTTCCTTGCAGGAGTTCTGCAAGGAGTACCTCAGTCCGATTCTTGGAAAGACCCCTACGTCCCAAACCTTGAAGCTGCCCTTAGTCTTCGTTTCTGATGAAACATACATCGAGTGGCAACTGGTGTTCAACGCCTGGGAGGAGGGGAGGATCATCGGGGAGGACGATTTGAAACCAGGATTTCCCCCAAAGCCAGCCCGCCGGGACATAACACTCAACGACATGCAGTACGTGATCGGTCTTCGGGACCACGAATGCAAGAGGCTGGCCAAGGAAGTTCTGGACCTTAAAGTGTACCTCAAGGTCACTGGGAAAGAGGTGGTTCAATGGGACGGAATATCCTTGGACAATTGGTGTTTTCGTGTGAAGTACGAGTATGTTGTCCGAAACGAGCTCATGTGTATTTACAGGGGCTTTGCACTGAAGAAACCAGGGACTGGGAAGCATATTGAGTGGAGCATGGATGACTGAAATTCCCTTGAAGTCGAGAAGGGGTTCAATGATACAATGATTAGTAATATTCGGGCAGACTTGGAAGATAGTCCTGAGGGGAAGGAGTGGCTTAAGGGGCGGAATCATCCGCTCACGCCGTCGCACGGGCCAACACCAGAATTCTTCAAAGACATTGTGCAAAAGTACTGGAAGTCGGATGTGGACCAGTCTTCGCAGTCGTCTGTACAGTTCGATGCCCGGATTGCACAGGACCTAGGTGAAGTGTGCACAGCTCTTGACGTTCGCGGAGCATTCTCCTTGGACAAGGCGCAGTATGAGATGTTCGTAGTCTTTGGCTACGATCCAGCGGGAAAGGAGATGCCTAACATGCGACAACAACACGTTATAACTGTCGCTGAGAGGATTTACCGTGAGGTGGAGGAGGAGGTCATTCAGGTTGATGGGGAGGTAGATACAATTAAGGTGAATAAGCTTGTCACCCCATCCTTGTGGCTACTCGATGCTGATTGTAATTACACTCTTCAAGGCGTGTCAAGGCTGACGAGTAATTCGTGGACGGTTCATACTATGCAATACTTCCCTGATAGTTCCGCCAGGTTTCAAAGGAGTTCTCTCATTGACTCTAGACCCAAGGTTCATGTGTCCGTTATGTATCCAAAAACAACGCCCGGGGATGCATGGAATACCTTCTCGGACTTCACTGGTTTGAAACGTCCGCTTCCTCCCTATGTGGACGAAGGAGAAGATCATCTTGGGGAGGATTGGTCAAATGGACACTGCCACGCTAGTTACTCTTTCCTCCAATCTCTTCTGGAGAAAGCGATGCAGTTTGAGGACGTTCGGGTGATCAATTGCTGGGGAAGGGGGAACGTCACGGCCCTCGCTCTGGTAAGTTACTGCAGTCTCTTCTGGTGCCTTCGCTGTTTGCTCACCGATCGTCGGCGGGCAGCCGACGCTGATTGAATCCTTCGTGTTTCTTGGGTAGAAGATTTCCTTAACCGTTTTGTCTTGTTCTGCTGCAGAAAAACCATTTGACTGTAATTGAGATCGTGCGTACCGAGGAAGAGAGATACGAAGCGCACTGTCGGGTTCGGAATATGACGTTCATTCCGGGCGTTTATAACGTGCCCGTCCAAGCTCCAGTTCAAACCACGCAGTCTGGGGCCGGGCCGTCTGTCCCTGCCTCTGCTAGAGGCAGGACTGGCTCTCTCACGGTTGCCGACTTGGGTGTGAATGCGGAGGAGGCCCATTTGATCGGGAAGGGTGGATGTATGGGTTCGGGGAAGACTGCGGGGGTTCGCTCACAGAGTTATCTGGACTCCGACGACGATGTCGACGAGGAGCCACCAGATGTACCCGACCCAGACGTTGAAGATGAAGCTGGAGATGCTGAGGAACAGCCAAGAAACGAGGACGACCAAGCTGAGGCTCGCATTCCAACTGGAGATGCAGAGGTAGAGGAGCGAGACACGGAGGACTTAGACTATGAACCAGAACCCGACGTATTACCACTGGAAGAATCGAATCCTCGTTACGTGAACCCACCGCTGTCGCAAGTTCTACGGGAGACTGGAACTGACTCCCTCAGCTTCGGTATAATTTCTCCTACATTTCAAGAGCAGGAGACTCCTCCCGCCGAGCCAGAACGTGATTTAGACTAGGCGGGGCGTCCAAAGAAGATGCAGGTTCCTCTAGCATCGAGGCCTGACGATGAAGTGGTTCTCCGTGTCCAGAAGCCAACCCAGGAGCCTGCAGTGAGCATTGAAGGGCATGTTCCTCCTGCTGCCGTCGGCGGGCAGCCGACGGCAGACGAGCAAACCTCATCTAACCCCTCTGCCAAGACCAAGTTGACAGGGAAGTCAATCGCATTCGTCACTCAAGGTGTGAAGGGCGCAACTCGGATGATTGGCCCGGATGAGAACCCTCTGGTCAAGACACGATCAATGAAGAGAAGTAAGACCGATGGTACTGCGCAGGATTCCTCTCTTGTGGGTAACTTATCCCGTGATTCCTCAGGGGTTCAGGAAGGGGAGGAGTCCTCTGGGAAGGGAAAACGGAAGGCTGCTTCGAAGAAGACTTCCTCCAAGAAGGGCACATCTGGGGATCTGCTCATGAGTCCCAGGAATGTGGACGCTCCAGAGGACGTTCTGTCACCTCCGCGGGCATCCAAACGGGAGCCTAGGCCGAAGAAGCACAAAGGTGGAGGTCAGTGAATCAGGCGGTGGCCCAGTCCATCTTTTAAATGCCTGCATAGATAATTTAGTGTAGTGATCGGGCGCTAGGATTGTGTTAGATGTTTGTACTGCCAAATATGAATAAATTATCGGTAAATGCCAAGTTGTACGCTTTCCCTTTTTCCAAATAATGTTGCTTGCAAGTCGGCTGTCCGCCGACCGTCATCCTAACCGTCACGTTTGTCCTCTGCTTCGTTTCTGTCACTCCAGAGTCCGCGGACAAGGAAGTCCATGGAAAACTTCACGAAGATAGACCCAGTGCAGTTCTGGAGCAGGGACCTCCACCTCTGAATTCACTTCACATAGCCCCGGAACAGGCTGATACTCAGTTACACGATCCAGTGCTGAAGTACTTTCTGGTTCTGGATATTAACGGCCTGCTATTAGTCCAGACGAAGCAGGGTACTAGGTGGAATACTAAACTTAGACCGGGTTTAGAGAAGTTCCTAGAGTTCTGCCTGGACAATTTCGAGGTGGTCTTCTGGAGCTGCGTTCAGGAAAAGAGGTTCGAGATTCTGTGGACAGTGTTGCAGCAGCGCTGTCCTCGTCTAGATGCCGAAGTGCGCTACAAGTTCGACCAGAGTTTCTGCGAGACTTGCGTACATAAGGCTAGTAGGGAGTTTTATTTGAAGAGACTCCAGACCCTCTTTGACCTCGATGACGGGCTGAAGGGGACGGGGGCGTCTTCAATTAACACTCTCTTGGTTGATGATTCCCCTTATAAGAATGTCGCAAACACTCCTTGGAACGCTGTGCATCCTACACCATATACCTTCGAGTCGAAGGAGTCGGAAAATAAGAGGAATTATCTGCTTGGAGAATTGATTCCTTGGCTTACCAGTTTGAAAGAATCTAAACTCCCCGTGCTCGAGTACTGCCAGAAACACTCCGAATTCGGTCAGCGTCGTCTGTTTCCGGGGGATGAAGCTTATAGTCTCTTCTCTCCACACATTGATTGCCCTAAACGAAAGAGAACATAGTAGATGTAGAAACTGTTTTAGAGAGCATGCACATGATTCAGTCGGCTGCCCGCCGATGGGATCTTCATGTATTTAGACTTTTTCAGTAAATAAAGTTTTCCTCCTTTTAAATATATGAGAACGGAACTCAGTGTCGAGACTGTGTATTCTGTCGTGGGTGTCTTATTGTGTCTCCATTTGTACACTAGAGCAAGTATGAATTGTGAGCATGCGATTGATCACCCATGTTTTCTTGGAATTTGTCCTTCATTTTTCAGGAGTCACTGGAGGATGACGCTGAAATTGAAGTGCACCAGGGACCTTCCCTACTTAGTATGCTCTTGGAGGAGTACCCAACATCTCCTGATGGTGATGCTCACAGAGAAGAGTCTCCGGCAGCGGAAGCCGAGAATGAAAGTGATGGAGAGGACGAGTACGACTATCCAGTCGGCGGGCCGCCGACGCTGTCTGCTGCACATAGCGCTGCCCGGTGTGCGATGGCTTCCACCTCG
The DNA here is from genome assembly GCA_014871385.1 of Ceratodon purpureus. NCBI lineage: Eukaryota > Viridiplantae > Streptophyta > Bryopsida > Pseudoditrichales > Ditrichaceae > Ceratodon > Ceratodon purpureus. The sequence goes on along the minus strand of CM026421.1, from coordinate 12,894,560 downwards.
TTCGTTGAGACCAACGTCGCGATCCCGCGCACCGGTTCCCCGCGCGATGATTTCGTCAGTGTCAGCACTGATATTATTGCGCGTAATATTGAGGTACCTCTCCAACGATACTACCTTGTCCTTGACATTAAGGGATTGCTCATCGCGGAGCACCACGGGTATATCGGTGATGACAGAAGACAAAATTCATATCCGGGCTAGACCAGGACTTCTTTCATTTCTAGAGTTCTGCACGGCGAATTTCGAGGTAGTCTTTTGGTCCACGGTTTCTGAAAAGAATCTCGATCGTCACTTCCAGAAGCTGTTAGCCATTCATCCTTTGCTCAGGAGCAATTACAGACGCCTTCCAGGATTCTGGTGTGATATCTCAACAAGGACTAATCCGAATGGGAAACGGGAGTACTTGTTGAAGCGTCTGGATAGACATTTCTGCGACACTAGGCTACTGACTCGATCAGGTGCCACTGTCCAGAATACCCTACTGGTAGACGACCGCCCTTATAGGAATGTACTTAATCATCCATTTAGCGGTGTCCATCCTAATTCTTTTTTCTGGGACTCTGCAGAGTGCAAAGAACCTCAACCCACCCCCAATCCCTATTTAACTAGGGTAGTTACACCATTCCTTGCAGGACTTAAGCAGTCTGGATTGGATGTCCAGGAGTATTGTAGGAAGAATTCTAGCGTGGGGAAGCCACGTCTTTTTCCAGGATCTCGCGAATACCAGAAGTATAGGGAGGTTATTCCTTCTCATGCATGCGGGTTTGACGTCCCAGGTGATCCTGGATCTTGGTTTGTGAATTTACCTTGTCCTCCGGAGGCCCCTGGTAGTTCCATCATCGGCGGGCAGCCGACTGATTAGAGCCTATATCAGCGGCGCCACTAGTTTTTAAAAATCACATATGATACTCTGCACTCTTTAGTTTAATACGCTAAGACTGTTCCCTTTCTGAACTTCCCTGCACCACACATTTGTTTCCAGTGCTGCAATTCGGTACTTCTTTTTGTAGATGCATGCATGACATTTCACTTGCTGCACATTTACCTTTGAGGTTTCTTCAATGCATCGTTTTGTCGGCGGGTCGCCGACGACTTTGAATGTAGTCCATTTCTTTCATATACTTTGTCCTGTTCCTTGATTTCCTTCACTGATTGCATTTCATATTCTTCAGGGTTCCTCGTTTTATTTCAAATGCCTTCACGGTCCACCTCATCATGTCAAGAAATGTATTGTCCTATGCGTCAATGGCCTTCTCTGCTATGTGGATCCCAGGATAGAGGCTTTGCCATGGGATACGCATCGGAATGTAGTGAAGCGCCCAGGTTTGAAGAAGCTTTTTGACATGCTTTTCTTGCATTTCCATGTTGGTCTGTGGTCGAAGATGCCCTTGGGAGAACTGAAGCCTTTACTCACACATATTCTGCCGGCCGGTGTAATGGAGAGGCTGTCCTTCGTGTATAGCAGAAGTGACCTTATCGACCGGGAGAATTTCCCCTGGAGTTATAAGACGTTAGGTCAAGTTTGCTCCAAGGTACAGTCTAAGAAACGTCTGCAAACTAGATCAGGTGCTATTTGTGGATGTTGACCCGAGGTCATTGAGGAGGACACCAAACTGTATGTGCTACATTCCTTGGCCTTTTCAGGGTCATCTAAACTTTCCGAATGATGACGGCGTTATACCTAACATTGCTACAGATATCCTTCCTCTGGTATATCCCTTGCACAAGTTCGGATCTGTACCGGAGTATATGGCGCAGGCGTGTAGGCCGGGGCAAGTGCACTGGGCAATTGAAGCTGCGAGAAAGTTTGGACGTGCACGAGTGGACTGGACTGAAGTTTGCTGGGACTGAGTTAGGCGGACTTTTCGCCTCCAACTTGCACTTCTTCCCTCCTCCTGACCAACAGAACACCTTCCATCGGCTGCCCGCCGACTTGGTCGACCCGTTTGTGCGGCCTTCAAATATATGATTTACTCATTGACCTTACGGCTATGCTTTCAGGGAAATAGTTTTCCGAGTAGGTTATAATGTGATAGGATTTACGTCAACTTGGTACATAGTGCTGGTTGTAGACTTAATGTTGTAGGACTTCATGACTCAAAGTGCTACGGGACTAGTTAGTTTAGCGTGTTCTATTATCGGCGGGTCGCCGACTCTGTATGTACATTTCATTACTTGAATCAACATGATATTCTTTAAAGTATTCATTGTAACTCTTATTCTGCATCATATGTCGCAATCTTCGGGTTCATATATCCATCACTGGCAAATTCCGCCCATGCACATCTCGATGTCCAGTTTTGCATTCCATATTCTGTGGTATTCATGTACAATGACACTGGTTCATCTGTGGTCTCCATCCATCGGCGGTCCGCTGAGTTCGCATTGGTCATTTTTGAATTCTGGACTTTTTTTTGTCCAGAATTACCTAAATATCCCTTTGTTATTCACCATTGTGATATTCCTAGCAATAATGTGTGGTCTTTTGGACATTAAAGGATTAATTAAAAGCTTAACTGTTAAAAGGTTGGAAATATAAATAGCCAGAAAATAAATTCTAATCAAATACGGGTATAAGAGCAACCCAATATTTAAAAAGAAAAAGGAAAAAAAAGAAAAAAAACTTAGCCCACGTTAACGTAGGCTGCAACCCTCTTGAAATGAAATTTAACTCTTTCTCTCAAATCATAAAATAATGCGTAATCCATACATCCAAACATACCATATACTCCACCTAATCTACTCTCAATCACCACCTCTGCAGCAAGCATACTTGTGAATGCTTGCATGATGTGATATGATGCATAATCCCAATGTCGAACCTGTCCTTTACAATAAGCTCTGTTCTACCTTAAGAATCAAACAACTCACAAGTATTGAAAACCCTCGAAATCCCAATCACGCACTCCCACAAGATTACACAAGTCTACACAACTTATCACAAGTTAAACGAGCGCTGCAGTAATCGATCAGCCAGAGACTGTACACAACACAAAGCTTAGAACTATTCAAGGGGTATGAAAGAGCACACGAAGTAATACTAGACTGTACATAATTCTACACCATCTTCTTCCCCAGCTCCATTACACTTTCCATATCTGATGATATGCTAACTCTAATAGATATATCTGATGATTGTTCGCAATGACAATCTGAACCTAGCCGGCCTAGAATGGACTCTTATGTGCATTCACCGGCCACCTTCACTTTAGAACCGGCCTTACTAACAACCGAGCGCATAATTTACAGAGATACCAATGATAATTAAAACTTACATAGACACCATATCTCCACGACATAGACACCATATCACCGCAGCCTACGTGAACGTAGGCTGCACCCAGAATGGAATTCGATGTACTCTCAGACCCCCTATTAAAACCTGCTAAGTTCTGATCACCAGTCGGTCACACATGTTTCACATAACAACATTCGTAAGGGAGCTCGTTTCCGAAGCCAAGCAATTGCATGTCAAATATTCCGACACTTCATGTAGAAAGTAGGTGGGACTATGGCTGACCAAAACATGCCCGCTGATACAAAGTAAACAAGCTTTCATGTAAACAAGAATTTGACGGCAGCCTACGTCAACGTAGGCTGCCTTCTCCATGACAAAAAAAAAAGTCAACCCCACCCCCCCCCCTCAAATAAAAAACAAATGCATTGTAATGTAGGCAGTAAGAGTATAGGCTATTAGCTTGACCTAGTCAATGAAATTTCCGGCCATTACCAGAGACCACAAATGGTAAATAAAACTGACAGTAGATCGCGTTACATCACGTCATTGTTGACATTACATCACGTTACAGGTGACACTAATTACGTCACAAATGACATTTCATCCCGTCACCAATGACAGATGCGGTTGTCGCAAATGACATTAAATGACGTTTAATTTGACATGACATTACGTCTATGTTGACATTAAATCACGCTACATATGACATTAGATTTGGTTGTATCACGTTAAAAATGACAGATATAGAAATCATATCGCGTTAAAAAAGACGGTGCTCCTTGTTATAGATGACGCTATATTGTGTTAGAGACAACGTGTTAGCACATTCAAATCACAACACGGAAGTAAGGGACATGTACCTGATTACCGCCGGCTGGTTTGAATGGCGCACGCCTATAGGGTCACCTACTGAAGAGCACTTATGGCAGCCGGATTACCATGCATCCTGTGGATCCGAACACAGATATGGCGGCGGCTTTGTTAACTCCGTCCTACGAGCAATTGTGTGATGCGATTGTGGACGCAAACGGAGGGAGGTGGAGCTGCGATTGAAGGAGGCAGGTTTCGACCCCAACTTCGCATCGCGGTTGTGCCCCTCTCGTGCGGGTTCCTTGATGAGGTCCTCTGCTGCTCCAACAGAAGCACCAAGTTGGAGAAAACGGCGTAGCTCATCCGTGGAGTCCGACTTCCAGCCCAGGCGGAGCTCGCGCCAACGTCTACGGGTGGCGTACCAGGAGGGAGCGGAGGAAGCGACGCCCAAGCTAGCTTCAAGCCCCCGAACTGTAAGTAAACCCTAAACCCTATGCTATAATTTCTCCGCTCCTTAATTCCTCTTCGCAGCATCTCAATTTGATAGAGAAACACGTTTCATATTACAATTTTACTGTATGTTAGGTTCCTTTCATTGGGCAGTGACTTCTGGGTGATGAGGGTACGATTCTAGGGAATAGTGTCAGGTTCAAACTTTAGAGTCTCTGCCGCCATTTTGTGGAAGTTAGGTGGCCGGCATTGTAAATTTAGGGTTGCAATTTGGTCTTCCTTGACAGAACCGGAAGAGAGCCAAGAGGATTTTGCAGAGTGGAGGCAATGATCCCCAAGGCCGAGCCTTACGAGAAATTACGTGTCGGTGGAGGCAATTCGAGCAGCGCTGCATTCGGTTGAAGCTCCGGGATTGGCGATGGAGGACGAGCAGGAGGAACCCAGACGGAACGCCCAGGGTTGCAGCCGGAGCAAGATCAGATTGCCGAGGCGGGTGGAGACAAACTGGATGGAGCGCGAGGTGAGAAGATGCCCACCGAGATCAAGAGGAGGGTCCGCTGGCGGTGGGAGGGGATCTCCGGGGCCTGTTCGCAGGAAACCCGTAGGCGACCTGAAGAGAATTTGCTGCGTGGATACTGGACCATCGCAAGACGAGGAGGAAGACCTGACACCGCCAAGACGCTGGCGAGGTACCTCCGACGTCTCCTCTCCAGTAGGGCGCTCTTCCGGGTCCCGCACCCCTGTTGCAATGGGGAAGATACCCATGCGTAATTCACGGTCTGATTCGCAGAGTTCGCAGCAGCTGCAGTCAGGGAGGTTGCGTACGATGACGACATGGAGTTGTACAGTGATGAAGATATGGAGGAGGAAGAGGATATGGAGGGATACGAGGAGGAAGATGATGGGAAGCCGAAGGAGCCGATGCGCATCAAACTGAATCGCCATGGCATCCCTGTCGGCTCCCATGAACCCCTCCTGAATGCTTCCCTGCAGAAATTTGCACGCGCCCTAGATCCAACCGTGACACCGGGTGGAAGGGACAGCTGAAGGAGGCAAAGGCAAAACTGATCGCACGAGTATGCTCTGAGTTCGATTTCTATGGCGAAACCACAGAACTCAGTGAGAGATGGTTCAATTCAAGGATGTCCAGGTGCGTGACTCGGGTGAAGTTCTTGATCAACAAGCTCATCAGGCTTGGACAAGGGAAGCCTCCGGATATCGCCAAGCGCCATTGGGATAAGTTGGTGGAGATGCGGGAAGACCCAGCTGTACAAGAGAAGTCCCAGATTATGTCCAGCATCTCGCTTGGGAGGCCTTTGAAGTCTAGCACCGCGTGGAGCCAATCGATGGCTGCAGTGTCCGCGCTGGTAAGTCCTTTTATAGTACTTCATCTGTTGCGTTGTGGACATAAGACAAAGTGTTTGTATGTTGATATTGTTGGAGTGATGATTCTGTGTGCTTTGTGGTTTTGAGTTGGTTACTGTACATACTTTAATTCTGGATTTTGAAACGCACTCAATCTCTGACTCTTGTGGGATGTTTTTGAGAATAAGAATGGTCCAAATGTCCAAATTCATGTGTCCAGTGGTAGTGGGCTATATGGATTGCGTTTCTTCTAACGGGATATCACAACTCTTATGACACTATTTTCTGTTTCTCGTGACGTGACTCTGCCCTTCTAGTGGCGATCCAGTGCCGTTTCTTCTGATAGTCTTCCTTGTTCCATATGACGTGACTCCACATTTCAAGTGACATGAAACTGAGTTTCACCGCGGTGGGAGTAACATTTATCTGGGTCAGTATAGGTATGTTTCATGCTAATGTCGCATATGATGCACTGTTTCCGTCTTGGGTATCGATTTTTTTTGCTTCATTAATTTCCGTGAAGTGGGAATCACGCGCAGAGCATAAGACTAGAACGACAGCCTTCAAAAGCGGAAGTCGCTGCGGAGGTGAAGGCTATGAGACAGAAGGAGCTGGAAGACCGCATCAATGCAAGGAAGCAGAAGTCAGAAGGTGCTCAGGATGCGAGGATGGAGAAGATAGAAGCATTGTGTGCGGCCCAAGAGTCGAGGTTAAAGAAGGTCGAGGATATGCTCACGGAGTTAGACGCCAGTATGACTCGAGTGTCTACTCCACCACTTGTGGAGCCATTGCTGCCCAAACACAAGACCACCAAGAAATCCGGGGGGAAACCACAGCCCAAGCAAGACAAGCGGCGGCCCGCTGACACAGTCGTCGTCACTCCAGAGTCGTTAAAGGCTGGTACGGGGCTCGCGGGTCCATCTCCGGATGACGGCATCACAACGGAGGAGGCTGTAGATGAGTGCACTATGGTAGCGGAGGGACCTAGACCCGCATCCACCAAGACAAATGAGGAGTTCCATGACAATATCCGCACAACGCCGGATGAGAAGACTCATGCGAACACGGAACATGTAGATATGGTGGATGGAGCAGAAGATATGGCGGAAGATGGGATCGAGGATGGTGGCGGTCTGGAACAGTGACCCAAAAACAGGATGTGGAGGCGGAGGCCTCAGAGGAGGAAGACAACGACGGCTTGCCATCCCCGGATTTGCACAACAGCAGCGATAGAGTTCCAGCACCTTTGGAGGAAAAGGTTTCCTCACCAGAGGCGGATGAGCAAGAGGTAATCGACACGATTGCATCCCTCTCCGACCGAAGTCGGCATCAAATCAGGTAGTATAAGCATACGGTTTACTAGGCAGACCACAACGTTCTCTTCATATTCAATATCGCGTGTAGCATAATGTGCGCATTTCATTCACATAGGAAGTCGTATTGCTTGAAATAGGATTGCGTTAAGAATGACATGAATTTACGTTTCCATGGACGGTAAATTGGTCTCGGCTCATCCTAGCTTTGTTTCAAATGACGCACACATTGCGTCTTGAATGACAAAAATTTCCATTTCCACTGACA